>OY728119.1:1241896113-1243146113 GCA_963277665.1 Viscum album
CTCCAGCATTTTGGGATGAAGTGGGTGAAAGGAAGTTGATGGGATCAGAATCGGTAGAAGAGTTGGTATAAACAGTTCAGCTAATTTAGAAGCACATGAGAACAGATCTGAGTAGAAAGAAAAGTTAGGCAGATAACGGGAGGAAGGATCCTTCTTTTTAGGTAGGTGATCATTTTTTTCTCAAAGTATCTCCATGGAAAAGTGTGATGTGATTTGATAAGAAAGGAAAGCTGAGTCCAAGGTTTATTGGACCATATGAAACTCTAGAGATAGTTGAATCAGTTGCATACTGAGTGTCTTAGCATCTGAGTTTATCTCAGGTACACAATGTTTTCATGTTTCAATGATAAGGAAGTACATGTCAGATCCATCTACTGTTTTGAGACTAGAGGCAGTTCAACTGGAAGAGAATCTTTCTTATGAGGAAAAACCGATCCATATTCATGACCCTAGGGAGAATGTTTTTCAGAATAAGTTGATTCGTCATGTTAAGATTTTGTGAAAAAACCACATGATTGAAGAGGCAAGATGGGAATCTGAAAATTCTATGAGGGATAAATACCCCCACTTATTCAATAAGTAAATTAATTTTGGGGATGTTATTCTCGTAAGTGGGGAAGGATGTAACATCCCATGTAAGTAACGAAATATGGTTTTTCATGTATATTTTTATTTATGAATTATATATTTTTTTAGAGGATTAAAATGAGCATAAATCCAATCTTATTCATGGAATACTCAAATATATTTTAAAAGATTTTTTTATGCCTCTTGATGGAAATCCATTTTTAAATCTAACAATTTAAAATTTTATAAGCTATATTTTTGAAAATAAACTTATTCTCTAGAATTGGGACATTTAAATTTTCTTTGGATAATGTTTTGGTATTTCTCTAACAGTGATCATTTTTAATGAATAGTGGAAAATAATTTAGTTTACTTAAAAACTACATTTTCATCTAATTCTATAATAAGGTTATATTGTCTTTTTAATTTGTTTTAAAGTTTAATTAGAATATATTTTTACCATTTAATACAATTTTGTTCATTTTAATTTATTTCACTTTGGAATTGGACATAAAAAAGTGCCAAACTATTCATAGATATTGTTTCAAAAAAACATGCTATTTGTTTTGACAATGGGAATTATTTTTAAATTAATTTCTGCAATTTCTGTGTTTGGAATTTGGTAAAATGGATTCCATATTTTTAATCATATGGTCCAAATTATTTAATTAATAGTCTTTCGTTTTTGGACATTATGAATAGTTATGAGTGTAATTATCTTTATTTATCTTGATTAATTAGTAATCCCGTAGTTAAGAGTAATAAAATAATATCATAATAATAACCAATGACCCCAACATGTGTCCTAATGCTATTGGTTGTTTCATGGATATCCATGGGATGGCTTGTTCCAACTTAGGGACCCCATGGAATTACTTTAGGGTGATAGTGACATTTTATCATTTTATTTTTTATGAATGGCGAATATCACAAAAGAATGCAACACCTAAGTAAAACATCTTTAGTTTTGTCTATGTAAACGATATCTTAGACTATAAATAGTCATTGTAAATTTAAAAATATTTCCTATATCATAGTATTTATTTATATTTTTTATCCATTAAATATATTAATTTATTTACGACACCATGATGATGTAGTGATTACCTAATTAATGAACGATTTAAATTAAAATAAAGATAATGTAAACTATAAGACATACACTTGTAAAAAACCTATTGGATGGGTGAATTTTGAACTCTTATCACCTTAGACTTGACATATTTCTTTGTGGGACCTTTAAAATCTGAAACTCATTTTAAAATAAAGAAACATTTCATGACATTCCCAGAGTGCCCCTCATCCCTCTTATATAAGGCCTTTAAATCTACCCTCCTTACCCACACCACTCAAGCCATTGGCTCAGCCAATATCTTCTCATTTTATCTCTCCACATCCATTTCTTCATCATAGAAGCCTTACATTATGCATAAATCTCTTCAAGAAACCCTTTTGGTTTAAGCCAAGGGGAGTTACCCGATTTAAAGGTAAAGGCTTCTCTAATGTTATTTTGTTTTATTTTGCTTCTCCAACCCCCTAAACTCTTTTTATTCCATTAATTTGTAACAAAATTAGTATTTTCAATATACTATGATGTTGTTAAGAGACGTATTCGAGCTACACTTACACACTCCTCCACCTAATGGGTAAAGAACATACTGTTTCTGTGGATGGTGAATTACTGCCTCACGAAACGATGATTGTTCAATCTTCTTTTAACTCCTTTCATGGTGGACATTAAGATGTTACTATATTTATATATGATATATATTATTTTTATGTTTTCCTTATGATTCTGTATTTTTCATTTATATCATACCATTATGGATTCAATAATGGGTAAATACGATAATTTCATTTTAGGAAATGCGGACTACCACCCACTCAAAGTGATTTGATTCGTTAATGCCATATGATGGAAGTATAAGGGATGTAGATTATGTTATTATATATGATATTATACTATAATTATTATATACCTCTATATAATTAATATTTCATTTCATTAAATATGGAATATAAATGAAAGTATCGTTCATGTGTACGTACGGCTTACCGTCTCCATGCACGATGCATTTAATTTCTTACCTCTAAATGCTATTTAATATTATAAATGCATTCATATACTAGATATATATGATATATATGATATCTGCATCATGAATATAATTCTGGATATAATGTATATTTTACCACATGAACAACTTCTAATTATAAGACGTTTATTTTTGACTCAAGTTACAATGATCAACAAAACGACCGTTATTAACATTATTAATTGCATAATGTACATAATATGGTAATAAGTGATATAAAATTAATAAGGAACTTGAAAAATGTTCTTAATCAAGTAGAAATTAACTCTAGTTTATTATTCAGGATATTAAAGATCTTTCGAGTCAAGTCAGACACGAGGTAAGGGACTTCGTCTCAATCTCCTTTCATTGAGGAATATTTTGTTTTATACAAAACATTCTTTTATATGGTGTATAAACCTCCTTTGACTTTTACTTTTATTCAAAATGAATCTTTATGTATGAATCATTTTACTAAATTACAAAAGGAACTTTTTGTTTTATGTATGTGGCGATAATGACTTCTCTACCGTCGTGACCATTATTTGAGTTTCGGATTCCTCTACATGCCATAAAATTTTTTGAAATGAAAAATAAATACCAAGATTTACTTTTATTTTATTTTTTTATTGAAAATTTTTTTGATAATTTTTTTGTTATATCAATGTGTTGTATTGATATCGTTTGATTGAAATGTGGAAATGTTATGTTTCCTTTATGCATGTTTTATGTGATACGATTATGTTATGGTTCTTTTCCATTTTTTATGAATACGGTTGGTTCCGTGATAAAATAAGGGAGGGTGATCCCGATATAGATCTCCAATGAATTAGGTAACGCAATGGAGTTAAACACTATGATTTTTCCAAAGAGATATATGGAATATACTATGATGGGTAATCCAAATGTAACCATGATGGATACTCCCTACATAAGAATTTTATAAAAGCCTCAAGTTACCTTTATGTCTTATGATTTCTATGAGTTATTAATGAATCTTATGATTTCATGAGGTATGTTAAAGTGCTTATGTTTTATGAGTAAAGTATGATTTCATTGACTCTTATTTATACATGGACTAATGTTTTAATTCCGTATTTTTATATCCCTTACAGAGCATTTTAATCTCATCCCATGTTTTTTGTAATGTCTTTCATAGGTCAAGGGAAAAGTAAATGATGTGATGATAGTGTCAAGGAAGTGCCACGAAAGAATCCGTGTTTTATTTTAAATACGTTTCTTTGATGGGATAAATGAATACTGTCTTTTATGTAACCACATTGTTTAAATGTGGAATGTAATGCATGATTTATGATAGAACTCTCTAAAACTATAAACCTGAAAAGATACTCAATGTGTATTCATTAAATAAATCAAGATTAAGTAATTTTTAATGGTGGGGCCTTATAGGCAGTGGTCATTGATGTTCATGGATGAATCAATCGTCAAGAAAAAAATTACAATTCTTGACATGAAATTTGGGTGAAAAAGTCCAATATGTAGAATTGTACTTATATTTGGATCCATTCTCCATCGATAAACATGCTCTCCGACAATATATTTTTTTGTGCTTTGATCATTGTAGATCTGTAGCGCCGCAACGATCCAATAACGTTTTGATGTTGATTTTCCAAAGGGGGTGAAGATCACTTTGAGGATGGAGGGATTTTTATGATACCAAAACTCTGTAATTTCCATAATGACAAATGTATTTTATTTAATTATGTCACCCACAAATATTCCTGGGATGAGAAAATCTTTTACTCTGTCACTTTAGGTCACTCTTATGTAAAACACTACTTTAAAAACCCAATAGTGGTCTCATATTTCATAATCGAGTCACGGTTAAAGAGTTATTTGAATTGACATCTGAAACAAAATAATTTTATTTAACTATTTTATTTACTCTTATTTCATTGGATACATTTTTGTAGAAGACCCACACTGACAAATGTTATGCCTCACCTAGGGTAAACACCACTCTTTAGAGATGTCAGTGGACTAATTTTTCAATTCGAATAAATGGTTTAATAGATTTCCCACTTCCTTCATGTTTATTGTATTATATATATTTATTATTTTTATAAAACTAATTTAGGGAACACCAGGACTTATAATTGCATTTTAGATCTGCGTCTATCTCTAGATATATATATAAAAATATTAAACTGGCTTACAATAAAATAATGTCTCTAAATATTACACTTAATTAATTCGTTTCACTCGAAAATCAAAAATTAAGAATAGTTCATGGGGAAATGAGTCCATATATTTCTCTTCTCTACAAAAATATTAACATTTAAAGGAGAAGTGTGAAACTCCCTCATTAAATCCTCTCACATTACAACTGTGATCACCATTTGTCCCTTTAAAATGATGATATAATTGCATTATTCAAATAAAACTCCATCTAGTTAATCATTTTAGTATATCCGGTAATACATGATCTCATAGAATATGTCTAACTAATAATAATATAAAACATGCTCATGAAGTGAAATAGTCAACTCCATCGACTGAAGAATAGTTGCACACTCATGCTCTACCGGGTTCAGTTGTGGGGAAGAAAACTGGTCTGATGCTTCCAGAAACTGGTGATCCATGGAATTCATTCTAAGGGAAAATTCTAAAATATTTTATATTATTTTATTATATAATATCTCAATGTCATATTCTATAGGAACACCAACCATCATTAGAGATTCGGGATAAGGGATCTTTAATTGTAGACATACTTGAGACTTTGGTGGTTTGTGTAAAAAACAATACCCCCTCATAAAATGTATTTTATCAATATTCTCAATGTGAATACAACAACTTCTAAAACATGGTAGTCAATTTTGTAGTTCTTTTCATGGGGTCTCAACTACGTGATCCTGAATTCAACAACTGTATCCCATTATATCATGGTTGACATTGAACATGAATTGTTTCCAAATAAAATGAAGGTTATTAAACTTATCCAACTGTGAGAATATTGATATGGAAAGAATGTGGAACACCCTAAATGTCAAATCCAAATTCTTAAGGAATTTAACCCCAAACTAGTTACATCACCACACCCACTTGTTACATCCCACTCAAAAATGGTTCAAGTAGGAAAACTCCAACAGATATCAAAAGACCAACTCTAATAGTCCATTGAACAATGTCACCATGATTCACAATTCATAGGAACTAATCTACAAAACCTCGATAACATCATATTTATATATCACTGATTTTCCCCCACCATTTTCATAATGTAAAAAACCGATCCTGGTGGGGGAATAATCCCTCTTCCGCATTCATAGAAATCTATATGAAACAACACTGACAAACTATTACACTGATGCCCCACACCACCCATTTAAAGACATTATAATGAATAAGGGAGAATAAATAACCTTAGAAATTGCCTTCATATCACTTCTACAAGTTGTAGAAGATTCACAAAGAGTATCACTTATCATCTTATTGATTGTAGTATCATAGAAAAAAATAGCATATATCTGGCTGTGGGCCTAGCTGACACCTTTCTATGCCTGACATGGGTCGCTTATTGGTTGTGGAAGAAGGATATTGTAGTGTAATTCACCTCCCAAAGTTCCTCCCACAACCCTCAATAACTACCTCTATGGGGACCACCTTGTACCTTCCTAGGTTATTCCTAATCATGAACCAATATCTTCTATGTCAGTCCATATGCTATCTATAGAGAATATCAATACGTCTGTTTGGATGTTATCATTCCATGTAACCCAGTAAATAATAATGATATAATCAGCCCTCTATGGGATTTCACACTGCTCTCTGCTCTGCATTCCCATGGGTATGAGACTAATCATGGGGAGGCTTCCTGCATCGAGGCCTTATAAACTAACACCTCCATGCTGAGCCAGATGTCTCAACTCTATTTCACCCACTACAAAAACAACCTATCTGATACCCTTTTTCCATAAAAAAGCATGTCACTAGTTCTAACTCCAGTACCATGACATATGTGTTTATGACCAATTGAATTATTCTGAAATGGATATCTATATGGAGTATATTCTCAAACTTCTATTCCATGAAGAAAAAAATTTGGATCATGTCAAAAGAGTACTACATCTTCTCAGTGAACATAGATATGTAATATACCACTATTATCCCTCATTGTTGAAGCTCCAAAACCTCCTGAATCCGATCTGTGAATAAGAATTTGGGGTATTACTCCTTTTGGAACAACTACTGGATATCGTCCCCTGAGAGTGCTAACTCATCTTGCATCTTAGTAACCAATCTATACCAGCTTCTAGGTTTTTACATTGAAAATATCACCTATGAAAGACACCATCTGATCTATCATGGTCTAAACATGTCCAATGATATGGACTACCAGCTGTAGCTAGTCCTTCGCATCCTTAGGATCTAGATCACCATTGATCTTCAACAGTTTCTGACACCATAACATACAGATTGTGGTCAATCAATGCACATCATCAGCCTCCTCTGTTAGGACTGTTTACAGTTCAATAGGTGGAGGTTATTCATCCTTTTAGTCTAGATGAAGGGGACCACATGATTGACCCTAAAGTAAGGCCATATTGATCATAGGGTAATCATCAGGAACCAGATCTATATCCTAAATGGATGTCGTTGCGGAGGTATCCTAAATGTTATCAAGGTGTACCATTGATAAATATGAATATATATATATATATATATGTGTGTGTGTGTGTCTTTATTTGTGGTGAGCATATTCATTTAATAATGTCAAAGGCTAAATCGTATATGATGCAATTACACTTGATCCCAACAATAATTTCCTCAACATATAGAGTCAAAAACCTGGAAATCTGGGTCATGGTGAATGGCTATGTTGGATGAAACACCATCACTAGACTCCATTACCTAAGATCCACACTCAAGATAGATTGGAATTGTTTCCAAATTCCAAACAAATGATATAAATTTGAAATAGTAGAACAAAATCCATTTAAATGAACTATCTTTGATAATATTTTTTTTCATGGCCCATCCCATGTCGGGGATCGTTCCAAATAACACCAAGATTGCGTCAATAGTCTAGGGTGTGACGATAAGAAATTAAGGCACAAAAAATATAGGTAGACATTTTCCTATGTACCTATACACATGCACAAAGCAGTAACAATGCAAAATTGAATAGAAAAAAGTTACAATAAATGAAACACTTCTATAAATTAATAAATAATTCTTGGACCTATAAACATTATGAGTATGATAATGTAAACATGAAGATAATGTGTAATGATACACACCCAACCAAAATTGAGTCCAAACCAGAAAGATAATGGAAGAATAAAATATTTGAGAGAACCCCACTCGTATATCCTAAGATATAGCCACCATGAGCATTCCAAGAAACATGTATCTCTAAGATCCTATAATTTCATTCTCACCCTATCCATCATCATGACAAGGGACAACATGTGATGGAATAATACCATGCAAGGGTGAGTATAAAAATACCCATTAAGAAAGCCCAGAAGATGACGGGGGAGAAGTTAGAGACACAACTGAAGAGGAGTAATGTATATATAAGAAGATATATAAAAAGACTATAGATTAATCCCACATGATAGGGAAAATAAACTCATTCAAACACACAGAGCACAAAAGGTGAGAAGATTCAATTTTTAATTACCCTTTACAAACTATTTTAATAATTTACACTCATCGCACCATGAGAATATTGACACAGACATCACATCACATATCCCATGTGTCTTCTCCTCTCCGATATAGAGAGTAACCAAAACCCTAGTAGACAAGCGCGAATGTAATTTTTTATTATGGTTATGTAATTTGGTACGTTTTCAATAGAAGACATGCGTGCACATAATTTTTTCCCCGCCGTGGGTATCACCACGATTGTACTCAACGGTAGATCACATTAATAATATAATGAACTGTTTAATAGATATCCCACTTACATTGTGTGAATAGTATAAAATATAATTAATAATTTTTTAAAATTAATTTTGAAAATATCGGGCATCGTAATGGAAATGAATCTCATTTCGAATATTTGAATGTATAAATTGAAATATTACAAATTCAAACATAGATAAAAATTCATCCCAATATAGCCTTCTAGTGTAGATCATGTTCTATATTTGTGGATGTGGTTGAGTAGATTCCAGAGTTGTCATCGCATGATTTGGAATCATAATATATAATCCCTATTATGGATTTTTTGATGATGTTTAAGGACCATATCTACTTTTATATGCGAATGGTTATTTTTATAATGGGGGTTGGAATCAAGTATATCTTCATAGGAGTGAGAAATATGAAGGTGGGAGAAATGATTTTTTGTAACCAGTATATGTGAATATATTATAATATTTTATGGATTTGACACTGTCCTCAATGGAATATGTTTTTAGATGATTTTTTCTAGGAGTGATTGACATGTTCATTGATTTCATTTCAAAATAATCCACACGGTTTCCTCCCAGGAGAGAAGTGATGATTATGATTTATGTTCATCGAGGGATCAATCCTATCTCACTGAAATATTAATGTAATACACAAAAAGAGGTGCAGGGCATGATAGTGTAGTTGATGGATGTAGAAAACAAAGTGTTCATCCAGCCTAAGACGTCACCATGGGCAGCACAAATATAGTTTTTTTGAAATGGTGATAGATGTATTTGTATTTGATTTGATTATCATAATATTATCAAAGATATTATTTTATCACAAATTTATACCATTTCATTCCTTTTCATTATTTTCATATGGTGAATGATTTTTCTAAAATATATAACCCTTAGGTGGTAAATATGCATGTCATGCCAATTTTAATTGAATCCAATATATATAGGAGGTACGCATCTAATTTATAGAAATTATTTTCTAGAATACCCATGTAATCTGTTGATGATGATGACAACATATCTTATTTAGATGGTTGAAAAATCTAAGAGGATGATACAAATTATAGAAGATATGTTTTGGGATTATGTAACGGATTTTGGAGGATCATGGGAGGAGAACTTTTTATTGGGAGATTTTTCCTAAAATAAATTTGTTACTTAATCCAAATATATTCCTCCATTTAAATCATTTTATGGGTGTTCACGTCGGTCTCCACCATAATTTCTAGAAATAGTTGAATCAATGATTGTTGGAAAAACCATTGTCTATGAGATGATGTATAAGATTAAATGGATGACGAATGGAATGTAGATCACATTGAGTCGTCAAAAATAAAATGAAGACCCTCATCTATGAACATTATCATATGAGGTGGGTAATCATGTGTAACACCCCCAGATTTTAAAGTGTGTTATTTTCATTAATGTAATTCGATTGAGTATGCTACATGAAACACAAAGTTCGAGCGGACCACGACGTAACAAACTAGAGGTTCAAAATGAAATTATGAATAGTATTAACTATATTTGGAGTTTAATGTACTCCATAAAATTTTTACATCCATATTATATGTTTCTTAAACGTAATATATGAACAAATTCAATTTTTCTGAAAAAAAGTCTTTTTCAAAAAATACAATTTTACCACATTTTAATGGAAAACTTGTTTTAAATCCAATATTTTACATATTTATATATTTAAATTTAAAAATTGAACTTCTTCTATGAAGTGGGAATAAATTTTTTCGATAAATTTCCTGTGATTTTCAGAGAACATTAATATTTTGATGAATAGTAAAAAATATAAATATAAATTGAAAAAAAATTAATTAAAATAATTTATAGAATATAATTATAAATATGAAAAGATTTGAGTTATTATTAGATTATATTTTTATCATTTAATTCACTATTTTTCATTGGATGTAATTTAGCATTAAAATATGACATAAACGCATATTAATTATTTGATTGGTTTTCCTTATAAAAAATCACAGTTTCTGTATTTGATAAAGGAAATATTTTTTGAAATAAATTAATTCAATTTATATGTTTTTAATATGGAATAATATACATAATTATTTAAATTAGAATATCAAAATTAGATTTTTTTGATTTTTTTTTTATTTTACTAAAAACATTAAATTTTTTATGAATAGTGAAAAACACCGCGTTATAGTTTAAAGATTAATTTTTTTTTAAATATTTAAATTAAATTTATATTTATTTTAATGTCAAAATATGTTCATGATACCTATATTTTTCCAATGTAATTCATTTATGTCAATTTGTAATAAAATAATATTTCAATCTTTTCCTAAAGTGATTCTCACCACTCTTATAAAAGTGCACATCCTCTTATCTCAAAATCACACATCCATGCCATTTGAAATGGCAAACCCATGATCAAATAACCTCCCAAATACAATCACATGAACCCATATGCCTTACATTGATCATAAATCCATCCTATGTAGGCCTTCTGATCAATTCAAAAGGAAGCACGTGATGAAGAGGTAATAATATCATTACCTCTTTCAAAGATCTTTTCATCTTCCACATCCACATTCATTGTTGTTTCCATACCAAAATAATAGCTCCAGTGCCTTCTATATACATTTATGTTATTATAAATGTGGAGTATTCTTATAAATTATTATATCTATCCAATCAATGACAAAGTCACCAGTCATATTTACGTATGAATTACCGTCTCTATGCCATGGGGTAGTTTGTTATTCAACACATCATTATTTTGATGAACATAATAAAGAGTATAAAAGATGTAAATAATAAATATATAATGTTAATTATTATGTATATATAACAAACGATCCAATTAAATATGATTTCACCACAAATAGAATTATATTGTCGCTCGTACGTACATATGGCTTACCATATCAATGACGCGATACGATTTCATTCCCCATCATAACTATTAATGATTAATTATTATTTATGATTAGAAAAAATATTTGAAAACATAATATCATTTTGGATATAAATAAAATACATCTTATCCATGAAAAACCTCACTTAAATAACAATAAATATAAAGTAAAATGAATCTGTTTAAACCCAAAACAATGATAATACTAAAATATTATTATAAAAACAATATTAGATGATCATATATGATATCGAATTTCTATATATTATTCTCTTAAACTATAATAAAAATAATTTGAACATTATAAAATAAGTTAAACTTACACTCGACAAAAAGAAATTATAAGGTAAGGGGTTTTCATCTCACTTCTTATTCATGTGATATTCATGCTATATTAACCTTATTTCATTTTTGTGTGGTGTATGTACCGACCATGATTGAATTATTTGTGTAATATACTCTAATTTATAGGTATTTACATATTAATTTCTGATCCTTCTTTTATAGTATGAATGTTCATTATGTAACCAAATCATTAAGGAAATTTCTAATTTCATTTTCCACTCATTGGGTTTTACACAATCATTGTCGTTTATTTTACTCCGTGATTATCTGTGAAATCACTATTTATATATTTATGTATTAATTTAAACTTACCTTTTTTCGATATAGTTTTTATATAAAAAATTCAGTCTATTGAAAAATTAACAATTCATTGATATGACATTGATATGATTAATCATATCTCATTTTCCATTAATTGATTTAAACATCCAAGTCAATGATTTTGTTTTTAAAATAATATTTATGAGTGTCCTCTGATTTATTTACACATAATATCCAATAATATTGAGTGTATTTATATTTTTCACACATAATTATGTCATCTATTTATCCTTAATCTAAGGATATTGTCTTCATAAGGTATTTCATCTAAATTTACATTCCATAAGGACTTATTTGTGGTTATGCACCAATTCTATTATATATAGTGTATATATTTTCCTTTGAAATATTATATCATTAGTCCAATTATTCTCATTACATAATAATGTTTTGATTAATTTTATTCTTCAATTATTTTTATTCAAGCATCTCACAATTCTATAGAAACACTTTAACTAAAATATCGCTTTAAATGTTATAAAAAATTATTATTATAAATCATTCTCATTGATGTCCATGATTTAAAAATACATTTTAGGATTTATTTATATGGTAATGAATGTATTATAATTAATTTGTTTTCTATGTTTCAAATTTTTATTGGACATGTTGATTAAAAAAATTTAAACACCTTCTTTGATAAATAATTCAACTTTTAAATGTTTTCATGTAAAATGGGATATTTCGCTCAAATAGTTTTATTGATTATTTTCATCGATGTCAATATAATTAATTATTTTTTATTGAGTTTGATTTAAGATAATACAATCCTCCCAATTTTATTTAATGATATATGATTTATTGTGGTTGTTCTATATTTAAATCATTCATGGTTTGTGGTCACACTATTGACATTTTTTATGCTAATTTTAATACAAATTTTTAGATTATGCTTCAACCTTTTCATGTGAGGAATGAATTGGACTTAGTAAGTGATGGGTGGAGCCTTCTATAGCCCCTAAATGCATCGCCTGGTCTCATTAGACAAACTAGTATCTTTGAATAAGTCCTTGAAAATATAATTACTTTCAGTCTGGGCATGAGGCCTTGACTATGTTGTTATGATGTCTGGAATTATGCAGTCCATCATTATAAAATTAGATATTTTTATTATGTTTGATTATCATACTAGTATAATATCCATGTGAATATGTAAATGGAATTATTTTATTTACCTTATCTACATTATATTGAATTTTATGTTTAAAACGACTGTGTTTTAGTCTTATTCATTTCCTTAAATGGTTATTCTTATTTATGAATGCTTCCACTATATTGTAATCCTTAATGAGCATCTATTCTCAACCCATTCTTATGTTTTCTTTTTCCTGGTATGTGAAGAAGTATATAATGTTTGACCAATAGGGATATGATAAGTGATATGAGTTTGTTCAAAGTTGAAACAATTTAGTTTTTATATTTTATGACATAATGTAAAAAATATGTGTGTATCTCGTACTTACAAGGCTAATAAACTATTTATTTATTCAATTCGTGACCACTTTTGGTCGTGGAAATGTTATGTAAAAATGATTCGACTCTGGGTATCCAGGGTCAGGGAATTACAGTTGGTATAAGTGATTTTTTAGTACAATCAATGGAATCTATATTCAGAAAAACTCTTATTATAAAAGACTATCCAAAGATATAATTTCAGGATTAGTATAGAAGAACATCTGAAAATTTTGTTAATGTAAATATTATGTGGGTATTCCCAGAAATACACATGTGTTTGGAAATAAGATGTAGAGGTGGCTCTTGCATAGATTTACCTAGGGGTAAAACTCAAAAACATCACTTTGAGATAGACTTGAACGACAACTGGTGCACGAAAATGGGCCTTGCTGCACTCTTGGTTACGACACTCTTGGAGGGATATGCTTACGTTAAACCACATTTTCATTAAAAACCGAATTCATGGATTTTAAGATAAAATGGGAATAAATAACCTTGGTTAAAAATAAGGTGTTTTACAATGAAACAAACATGTCCTGATATTCTATAAATGATTTTATGACTCACACTATGCTTTCTTGTTTTATTAAATGGATGGATCCCAGGGAATTCATAGTAACATTTAATATGATGTTCAAGGTAATAGCAATGGTGGAAATGTGGAACTAAATGGAATGTATATAGGTGTAATAGATATCATGTTCATTTTGAAGTAGGTTTCCAAAATTATGATCAACGACATATACAGTTACCAACACCCAAACTCAACAAAGAAAAGAATGGCCAAGAATGATTAGATCTCCATCAGTGTAGACTATATAGAAAGTAAATCTCAATTTCTATTATGTAGGTAATGTGGAAGGAGAAACCCATGAAACTGTCTCAATTGAAAAATTAGAATGATTCATAGGTTGGAAAGAAGGACATAATGTAAATAATTACTGTGAAAAATGAAGAGTACTATGTAAGAATGTAAAAATGATCCTAAGAATCCATTTGTAGTCATTTTCTATAAATGTAGGGGACCATGTAATTAACAAAGATAATTTCCAATTTTATATGATAACCACTATGTCATGGAAGAACATATATGGAAATAAACGCATTGATAAATGTTTAAAAATATTAATTCTTTTTATTGATGGGATTAATTTGGAAATCTTTTCACTTTTATGTGTAAACCTGTTATTTGTTATGTGAAAATTCTATTTGATGAAGAAATATATTTTTTATTGTGAATATAGTTATAAAGATCCATTTGGGCTAATATGATCCTTGAATTTGAGTCAATTACATGTTATTAATTTGTGTGATGAAAATGTGAGGTATGCAATATCATTTGTCATTAAATTAAGTTATGGTTATTTTGATAAATTTATCTCATTTTTGGAATGTAAAAAAATATCGTTATTGAAAAAGGATAAATCACAGAGTGTGACAACCCATTGTGTTAGAAAAAGCTATGGTAATCGAACCCACAACCAATTTGTGACTGAGAATTATCGCTAAGCACTAGACTAAGTAAATCCATATTTAGTGTGACTAATTATTTTTTGTTAAATGTTTTCATTTATATATAATATGTTGATTTGTGATCTTATGTTTTTTCCAATGGATATCCATAGTATAGGAAAATAATATATTGATTAATTGATAAATATTATTTTGGAAGATGTTCTCTATATTAGGAACACTTTATACCTATGAGAAATATTAAACTATGGGATTTCATTTGAAAAGTAATTGTGGATGTTTTTTTTTGGAAAAACCAATTTTTTTATGGATATTTAGGTTGGTAAGGTAAATTATTAACCAATCATATAGAATATTTTATTTGTTTAATTACAATTTTGTATGATACATTTCGTGTAGTGGATGTTAATTGGATATAAATGATAAGACTTATTATGAAAGGTTATCTGATTAAATTTTTCTGAGTTTTGGGTTTCAATCTTAGTTTGTATAATATTGAAGTACTTTAAGGACAATTGTTTATTGAATGGTTTTTATTGAACATTGGGTATAATTATTTAAATTTTGAAAATTAATATATGTATTTCATTCAAAAAAGGATTATCCATTTTCAGGATCATAGTATATTGTACTATCCATTTGGGGATTGTTAATTTCTAAAGATAGTGGGAATATATAGTTCATCTTCTATGGATTATGTGATTTTCTAGAAGTTGATTCTACCGCTTCAAGTGTGACCATGTCATCTTGAATACTCATCATATGGATAAAATACGAGTTTTTAGTATAAAGTTAATAAATGATGAAACTCTACTAGAAAACTCAGTATATATCTTTATGTTATTATTAAATCTCATAAATAAATTCCTTAACATTATGAAATGGAACAGAAAACAAAAACGTTGTCCGCTTACTTATTCTACTAAGAAACTAATAACTAGTTAACCTATAACAATTTTTTGGTTTTCCTGTTGTTAACTTTCTCCAATTTATGTTTTTTATCACTCTTCATCAGAAATTGACAGTTATCTTATATTTCATATTCATGTTTACTTGCATGGAACCCTAGTATGGGTTATCTCATGTATCCTTTGTACTTCTATTTCTTTCTTCTAATCCGATAGTTTTATTTACTCTTTTTTCTGATGTGGGACTTCCAATGATGTTTCCAAACCCAATTTTAAAATTTCGAGGAAGTAATTTATAAAAGGGGGGAATTATAAGACCCCAACATTTCATTGTATGTTATTTTCTTTAATGTAATTCAATAGCTTGCGCTACATGCAACCCCGAGTTTGAGCACACCAAGACTTACCAAAAATGCCCTTAAATTTTTTTTATCAATGGTGTCAACTGAATTTTGAATTTTCTATAATACATACAATTGTAACATTCATATTATGTGTTTCATAAATAAAATATAAGAACAAATTTAATTATTTAGATAAAAGAACTATTTTTCATAGAATGCAATTTTCCGCCTTTTAATGGAAACCATTTTTAAATCTATGATTTGAAACGTTTATATATATAATTTGAAAAAAATAAAATTATTCTTTATAATTGGGAGATAAAAATTTATTTTAGATGAATTATCAGTTCATTACTAATATCTATCATATTTGGATGTATAGTGAAAAATACCACATTTTAATTGAAAACGAATTTTTTAATACAAATAATTTATAGTGATAGATTATACACATGAATGGTTTGGAAGTAAAATTATATTATACTTTTATCATTTAATCCAATTTTGGTCATTGTAATTAATTTTACATTTAAATTGGACATCAACACATACCAATCTTTTGATAGTTTATACATCTAAAAAACATGCATTCTGGTTTTGACTATGGGAATAATTTTTTAAACTAATTAATAAAATTATAGTGTTTTGAATTTGGTAAAATAGAAATCAATTTTGAATTTGGAATATCAAAATTATATTTGGTTTAATTTTTTTGTATTTTCTAAAAATATTCAATTTTTGATGAATTGTGAAAAACACTACATTATTAGTTAAGGTCAAATTTTTTTAAATAATTATTTTTATTTAAAATTCATTTTAAAGTCAAAATATCTTAAAAATTTCTAAACTAGTACAATTTAACTCATTGTAGGGATTTTATAATATGATTAGTTATATATAATTTATTTATACTTTTTACCGGGTTTTACCCACCGTCTAGGAAAATAAAAAATTTTGCATAAAACACAATTTTTCCGATTCTGGGAATTTAATATAAAAAATCATAGTGAAATGGTTGAAATAATTATGTAAACATTTGTTCAATTGGATGAAAATAATTTTTATTGAATAGTAACTTTTGAATTTTATTTATTACGGCTAAAAGTAATTAGGGTAATTAAATGTAATAATGTTATTATAATTACTCTATAAGATTTCCTAATTCAATTAGAAAGGTGTATTTTGACCAAAATATACACTAGGAATAAAATATGATCATTTTGGTAAACTTTTCTTATATAATGAAATTCATTATTTTATTTTGGAAGGAATAGTTATAAGTGTTCAATTCAATGTTTAATAACAAACTCATTTTTAATATATGGTTATAAATAAGATAAATTTGACAATAAATTTTAATTAAAAATATAATGAGATTTACTACATCATTGTTTTTTAATAATTTATGTATATTAAATAATTAAATTTATATACGAATGAATGGTGGTACTATAATTAAATTATTAAGAAAAGATTGAAATAATTGATATTATAAATATCAAAATAAATTTTAATGGAAACCTCTGATTCATTCCATGCATTTTCTAGGATTGCATGACATTTTAGGGTTGAATTAATTTTTTTTGAATTTATTAATATGATATGAATTCTACAAAAACCAAATACTAAATAATGTCAAAATTGACATGAATGCGTTTTTTAACAAATAATATATTATTAAATAATATAATATTCCTCAAAATATAAGGATCACCCCAAGTATTTATATAATGATATATATATCATTATTTAAAAACATGTAGTATGATTTGGATTTTATTGTATGTTTATTAACCATGTAATATATAAATACAAGAAGACATTATAAAAGATAAATTATTTAACTATGAGTAAAATCTAAAAAATATGGTTAATATGTCGACCTAAAACTATCTTGAACCTATTATTTGAGATGTCGGAAACCCATCCCCACCTTATCATCGTAATAAATTCTTTTGGATCAATTAAACAATGAATATGATTTTATAATAAATAATATTTAAAGTTTTCCCTAAAGTGACCCTCACTTCTCTAATAAAAGGGTACATCCCCTTATCTCAAAATCACACCTCCAAAACCATTTGGATCAGCCAACCTCTTCTTAAATATCCTCCCAAATAACCTTAATTAAACCTATAGTCCTTACAATGATCAGAAATCTAGCCTAAGAAGCCATTTTGATCAAATCAGAACGATGCACCCAAACAAGAGGTAACAATTTCAGTTACCTCATTCATAGTTATTTTATTCTTCCACATCCTCTTTAATTGTTGTTTCAATTCCAAAATAACAACCCCAATACTTTCTACATAATTTGAGGTAATTATAAATATTTTACAACCATATTCATTATTTTATCCATCATATTAAAGGAAATGTCATCGTACGTGCGTACGTATGACTTACCGTCTCCATGTCGTGATCTAGTTTGTTATTCGCCACTTAATTATTTTAATGGCTATAAAAATGAGTATATATTTTTTTTAAAAATAAATATTACATGTTAATTATTCTTTATATATAATATAAAATCCAATTAAATAATATTTCTCCACTAATATAATGATATTGTCGCCCGTGCGTACATATATCTTACCTTCTCCATGACGTGATGGGATTTTGATTCCAATCGTAACCATTAAAGAATAATTCTCATTTAATGAATAAAAAATATAATATTTATGAACAAAATATCATCCTCTATAAGAATAAAATACATCTTATCGATGACAATTATGAATTATGTAAAAAAACTTATTAAGGAAAACAAATCAGTTTACACCAAAAACAATAATACAACTGAAATATTATTTACCAAACAACATTATAGGATCATATATTATATCATATTTCCATATATAGATAAATTATAATTTAATAAATAATATTAAACTATTATTCAATAGGTAAAACTCACCCTTGACTAAATGAAAGTATAATATAAGGGGTTGTCATCTATCTTTTTATTCCTCTGAGATTCATGCTATATTTTAACTATTTCCATTTTTGTGGTGTATGTACTGAAAATGATTGTATTATTTGTGTAATATAATTTAAATTACAGGAATTTTTTAATTAATTTTATGAACCTTCTTTCACGGTATGTATGTTTTGTAAGTTACCAATTCTTTAATGGAATTTCAAACTTCGATTTCCACTCATTGGGTTTTACACAAACATCTTTGATTATTTTAATCCAAGATTATGTTATAAATCACTATTTATTAATTTATGTAGTAATTTCCATTTCCCTTTGTGTTCATATAATTTTGATTCACACAATCACTCCATTAATAAATTATCAATTAATTTAGATGAACTTTGATAAGATTAATATTAACTCAATTTCCATTCAATGAGTTAAAAATTCAAGTCAGTGGTTTTGTTTTTACAAGAAAATATGTGAATATCCTATAATTGATTTAAAATGAATATCCCATCATATTTAGTGTATTTATATTTTTCATACATAATTATATTATTTATTTTTCCTTAAAACAGAGATATATTCTTTATAAGGTATTTCATCTCAATTTATGTTCCATTGAGATTTCTTTGTTGTTATTCACCAATACAATTTTATATTGTGTGTATATTGTCCTTTGACATATAATATCACGAATCCCTTTATCCACATGATATTATAATGTTGTGATTAATATTATTCCTTAATTATTTGTATTCAAGCGTCTCTCATTTGGTTAGGAACTCTGTAACTAAAATATCATTTTAGCTATTTTAAAGATTTATTCTTCTAATAATTTCTCAATGATGTCTATATTTAAAAAATGATTTTACTGATTTATTTACATGAACATGAATGTTTTTAATGTAAAATTACATTTAATTTTTTAATGTGGTATGTGTAACATTGATTCAAAAATCCCATTTAAATGACTTCATTGAAAAATAGTGCGCCTTTTAAAAGTTTTTAATAAAAAGGGGATATTTCCTTGAAATTGTTTTACTCATTAGATTCATCTATGTCAATATTATTCATTATTATTTATTGAGGTTGATTTAAAATAATAAAATCTTCAACATTATATTGAATTATTTATGTTTGACTGTGGATGTGATATTTTTATACCATTCATGGTTTGTGGATAAAATATTGACATTTCATATGATAGTTTTAATAAAAATGTTATGATTTTGTTTCAATGTTTATATATGAGGAATTAATTATACATAGTAAGTGATGGGTGGATCCTACTATAGCTCCTCGATTCATTTTTGGGTCTCATTAGACAGACTAGTGTCATGGCACAATGCCTTGAAATTATTATTATTCATAGTCTTGGCATGAGGCCTTGACTATGTGGTTACTATGTCTAGAATTATGCATTCCATTATTATAAAATTAGATATTGGTATTACATGTTATTATTATACATTTTGAATATACATCTGAATAAGTAAATGGCATTATATGATTTACCATTTCCTTATTATACTGAATTTTATGTTTAAAGGGGTTGTGTTTTAGACTTTTACATTGCCTTAAATGTTTGTGCATATTTATGAAAATTTCTATTATTTTTCTAACCTTACTGAGCATCTGAGATCACCCTATTCTTATGATTTCTTTTTCCATGAATGTGAATATGTATATTATGTTCTACCTAGAGGGACAACCTAATTGATATGAATGTGTTCAGAGGGGGCACACTATTGTTTTTTTTATTTGATGATGTAAGGTAAATCATAAGTAAGTATTTAGTACTTCAATGTCTACTAAAATAACCAGTCATTTGAGAATTGATCTCTTGTGATCATTCCAATGTTATGTAATAATGCAACGACTATAGGTTACTAGGGTCGGGTATTAATCATCGGTTCTTGAAAGTGTCTATGATGTCGGGACATCGTCTATATGGAAACAAGGGAATGTGGTATATTATGTATATTATGCCATTTTAAATACTAGAGATGGTTGGAGAGGTCAAACATCGGTTGCACTTTTTGTATTGTTCACTATGGTGCACAATGGGTTTCTTGTTTCATATTTAAAAAGTATCAACTGGATCATGAAAATGTGATTCGTTTGTTTCATGATGATCTTGAGTTAGATTATTACTTGTGGAATGTTCTAGTAGTGTTATGTTAAGGATGTAGAAAGTCATATATAGCGAACCAATCATTTTACATAAAACAATTCATGATTTTAAACAAAATCAATCATCGGCGTACAATCCAAGGATCATTATGTCTACTGTCTTGGAAGACTAGTTACAGATAATATAAAACATGGGGCTAAAAAACATCTTTATTAAATCTCCGTAATAAGCTTATAACTTTTATTTGAGCCCTTATATCTACATAGGGTACCCTGGGGAACACATGAACAAATGGATGAGATAAATATTCCCAGTAAGATATTGAATATAAGAATACGTCTCAAGAACGTGAGTTAGGAGGCATTTCAAAATGATATCCAATGCATGAAACTTATAAAATAATTTAATATGAACTTGGGATCATATAAACATGGAATCATATAAATTTGGTAGAAACATAAATAATATCTTTAGTATGGGTCAAGGCTAACCGCCAATCCCGTTTCCCATTTTAGTACGGGTCAAGGTTAACCGCCAATCCCATTTCACATTGCATCTCATTTGACTTATCCTTACCCAATGCATTGGAGCGCTATATGGGAGCACCCATCTCAACATTTTCATGAATATTCTTTCCACATAAACATTTTTACCACATATACAATCATACATAAACAACCATACATAAATATAATGGCCCTCATGGAAGGAATTAGGTACCAGAGTCATGACATAAAAAATAACCTCTGGTTGTATCATGAAACGAGAGGATTAGAACATAAACGGACATTCATATGGTAAAATAGTCATATAAACTGGTAAGTGGTGTCAAATAGAAGTGACAATAAATTAGAAATGTATTGTATAAACATTAGCATTAAAAAAATTTGGGCATTTTTAGAGAAAACGCTCTAGAGATTTTCAAATAGAAAAGAGAACATTCTTTTATATAAAACCAGAATTGAACCAACAGTATTTTCATAATAAAAATACTGAATTTATAAATACAATGGTTTATTTAAACAGAGGATAGAGTGAACTTGAAATTTGGGTAAATATTTGGAAAGTCCCCTCAAAACAGGTTTGCTTATCAGAATGTTTAAGGAGGGGGTTCTTCATCACTTATAAATCAAGTGGGAAGTATGGGTTCAGTGTATAAACATACCCCATAATTAGTATTACATAAAAAGTCATAGCATAGAGAAGAATCTTTATTAAGAGTGAAAAGGGGAGGATCCCTTACATTTAATCTGGTGGTTTTCTCCACTTGTTACTAATGACCTGAATAAACAATTTAGGATTATAGATTAACAACTAAAGAACCGTTTATATATGCAATTTATTTATTATAACACTTTTTAGTTCATTCAATGCCTTTTTGATTAGTTATAATGTTCAATTTTATTTTTCGAGCTCGTTGGTTTACATTGCTTTAAAAGATCAGTTCAATTATATTCTAGTTTGGATAAAATTCAAGATGAAAGTGGTTGTCCAGAATTGAAGTTACATTCTTTAGTACATATCCATGAGATTACATGGTTTTAATTTTAATTAGGTTAATTAACGTGATGTTTAATTATTACATATATATCCTTAGTGATAACCATTTTTTTATTCTTTGGATTTGATTACAAAGAATGTGTTTTGATTTAGAACATAATTCCATTTGTAGCAATGGATTATAGAACCAATACAATATTATATATTACATATATAATTATCTGGTTCAACCATAACAATAATGGTTTGATGACCAGAATTAATGATACTAATAGAAATTGATAAAATGTTGTCCATTAATGTGCTAAATTAGAACATCTCAAACGGAGCATTCATTTGTTTCAAATAGATGTGTGGGGGAATGGAGAGAAGATAATCAAATATAAAAATAGTATGAAGACATTACAATACATTTATATTACTATATTATCTTAATTTTATGGTGGAGGGAGGTGATGAAAGAAATAATAAGAAAAGAACTTAAAAGAAAAGAAGAAATTGGGGAGAGGAATTTACCTCCTAAGACTTCCTCCGTTGAAAACCTGTTAAGGGGAGAGGTTTTGGTATTTTGAGGAGGCTGAGAGATTTTGGACGTGGGGGAGGACCGTGGGGTGAGATTTGGGCAGAATTTAGAGAAGGCTTGGAGTTTGAGAGGAGTGGACAGAGGAAGGAGTGGGGTGGGGGTTTTATAGTGGAGTAGAGGAGGGATTTCATGATATTATAATCCTTAATTTATTATTTCCACACATGAAAAAGAATATAAAGTATTCCATGAACAATAATTGTAAATGGGTCATGTGAATTCGAACCACAGGTGGTGACATCATCCATGATGCTAGGAATAGTCTATTTATCTTATAATGTATATATATGGTAAATTACAGTATTTTACTATTCATCAAAATTTCAGGTATTTCAGAAAAATCCCAAAATTTAACCTGACAATTTTTTGATGTGTAGAATCCCAAAAAGAAGTCCATTTTTCAAAAATAATTTTCTATATATGGTTATTTTAATATTTATTTAAAATCATAATTTTTATCAGAATCCATATTTAAAACATGCATTAACTCGTTCTAAAATATAGGTATATTGTAATTCCAACATTAATATTATTTTTATATTATCATATGTGAGGTTACTATTCATAGGTTATATCACTATTCATAAGGTTATGTTACTATTCAATAGGGTTCAGTACAATTCATCAAAAAATCAAGTTTTTCTAATCAGACTCCAAATAACTCATTGATTACAACTTTGTATACCCGATTTTCAAAAATTCGATCACATAAGTGTAAAAATTATGTTTAAAAGTATCTTAGAACTTAGTATTTAATTATGTTGTGTTTGAATGTGATTTTATGACATAATTATACGATGGAAATTTCCATCAAAAAACACTAGGTCATTACATTCATCCCCACTTAAGAAATTTCGCCCTCGAAATTTCATTTAACATTCTAGGCCAAAAAAAGATGTGGGTAATTTTCCTTCATTGATTCCTCCAATTCCCATGTTGCTTCCTTAAACTTATGGTTCCTCCATAATACTTACACAAGATGGGTTGTCCTGTTATGTATAACCTTATCTATCTGATCTAGAATCTTTACGGGCTACCCCTCATAGGAGATATCATCTTCCAGCTGCACCACCTATGAGATTAGTACATGTGAGGGATCAGGTATGTATTTCATCAAGAGTAATACCTGAAAAAAATCATGAACTGTAGCCATATTCGGTGGATGTTCAAGCCAATAGGCCATGGATCCTATGTAGTCAAGGATCTCAAATGGGACAATATACCTAAACATAGCTTCCCTTTCTTCCTGAGTCACATGACTCTTTTCCATAGAGATATTTGAAGGAAGACTTTATCTCTAATGTCGAACTCCATGTCCCTTTGATAGTTGTCAGCAGATCTATTATGTCGACTTTGAGTAGCATAGATGTGTTTCTGAATGACTTGAACCTTCTCTGTCATATCTTAAACAAGATCATGTACAAGTATCTTTATTTATCCAACATCATCCAAACAAGATGGAGTTCTATATCTCTTTCCTTAAAGAGCTTCATATGGAGAAATCTGAATACTCGAGTGGAAGCTATTGTTGTATGAGAACTCAACCAATAGGAGATGCTGATCCCATCCACCCATAAATTCTAGAGAGCAGGCTCTAAACATATCTGCAAGCATCTTTATATTTCTTTCACACTGGACATCAGTTTGTAGGTGATAGGTCGTGCTGAAATTAAATTCATTACTCAAAGAATGTTGAAGGCTCCCCACGATTTTAGATGTGAACCTTGGATTATGGTCAAAAGCAATTGTGAGTGGAACACCATGCATTCTCACCACTACCTTCACATATATCATTACAAGTTTTTCAAGTGAGAGATCTTCCCGAATAGTGATAAAATGGTCCGTCTTGGTGAGTCGGTCAACCACAACCAATATGACATTATTTCCCTTCAACATCTTCAGGAGACCCGTGATAATGTCCATAGTAACATTTTCCTATTTCCACATGGGAATAGGCAATTGGTGCATCATTCCTTTGGAACTTTTTCTCTCTTATTTAACTTGCTGACATAAAAAGAACCTTGATTTATATTCCTCAATATCCTTCTTCAGGTTATCCTACCCAAAGTGTTCTCGGACATCACGATACATCTTGTTACTCCATGTATTGATATTGAAGGTTGATCTTTGTGCATCACTCAATATCTCCTTCTTTATCTCTGGATCAGATGGTATACATAATCATGTCCCAAATCTTACAACTACTTCCTCATAATTTTTGAAATTGGAGGATTTCCCATTTTTAACAGCTTCTACCCTTTTTTGAATTTCCACATCCTTTCATTGAGCAACCTTTATTTTCTCCATGAGGGATGTTTGAGAAATAATTTGAGAAAGGACTTATTTTGTTCCTCACTAAAAGATTCCCTTGTCTATCCTTTGCAAATCTATGAAGATGGGATCTTTTTCAATTATCATCATTAAAAAAGATGTAGGATCCTTTCTACTTAGAGCATCTGCCACCTTGTTTGCCTTACTGGGATGGTAGTGGATTGAGGAGTCATGATCCCTCATGAGCTCTATCCATATTCATTGTCTAATAATAAGAACATTATGTGTGAATATATATTTTAGCGTCTTCTTTTGAGTATATATCTCCCATTTTTTCACATAGAGATTATGCCGCATGATTTTCAACGCAAAGATCAATGCCGCCAACTCCAGATCATGTGTGGGATAGTTTTTCTCATGAATATTTAGCTACCTTGAGGCATAGGCTATCACATTATCATTTTTTTAGCACATAGACTAAGTATTTCTTAAAAGAATCACTACACACCACAAAGAGTTCTCCACTTGAAGGGTATATTAGTATCGGTATAGTGATAAGCCTCCTTTTCAACTCCAGGAAACAGTCTTCACAATCCTGCGTCCAGACAAACATTACACCCATTCGTTTCATCTTGGTCATTGGGTTTGACAATCGGGAAAAGTTCATCACGAATCATCGATAATACACAGGTAACAAAAAAATCTGCGAATCTACGTTATAGATGTTGGCCTCGGCCACTCTTCAATTTCCATCGTCTTGTATGGGTCCACAGATATCCCTTTCCTGGTGATAACATTCCCCATGAATAATAATTCCTCTATATAGAACTCACATTTTCTATACATTACATACAACTTCTCCCTTTTCAAAGTCTTTAACACATTTTCCAAATGCTCCTCATGTTCCTCCTTTCTTTTAGAGTATATCATAATATCATCAATAATGACCACCAAAAATTTATCGAGATAATATCCAAAGACTCTATTCATTAAATCCATGAACATTTATGGAGCATTAGTGAGTCTGAAGGGCATGACAATGAACTCATAGTGTCCATACCTCGTTCGAAAAGCAGACTAGGGAAAATCTTCCTTCCTCACCTTTAGTTGGGGATATTCCGACCTAAGTTCCACCATAGAGAAATAACTAGCCCCATGAAGATGTTCGAACAAATCATCTATCCATGGAAGGGGATACTTTCTCTTTATAGTGATTTTATTGAGTTCACGATAATCAATGTAGAGGTGCATTGATCAAACCTTATTCATGATAAAGAGGACTAGAGCACCCCACGGTGAAGCACTCGGGGGTATAAAACATGTCTCTATATTCTCCTGTAACAGCTTATTCAGCTCTTCTAGCTCTACGGTGGCCATTCGGTAAGGTGTATTTGAGATTGGCAGAGATCCAGGGATATGTTCAATTGAGAACTCAACATCTCGGTCAGGAGGAAGACCGGGAATCTCTTCGGGGAATACATCAGTGTCATCCCTCACAATGGGCATGTCTTTAAGCATGATTATCTACCTTATCTCAGTCATTTGAGGTAGATATGATTTCTCACAAGGAAGAAATATCCAAAAATGAGACGAAGATTCTAAAGGAGACTCATATTCCTCCTTGCACTTGTAACGAATCAGAGGATGCTTCAGGATGTGAAGAGCAATCTCCCTTTCCCGATAACTGATGTTGGCCTTGTACAAAGATAGCCAATCCATGCCCAAGATAGTGTCAAACTCCACTAAGGGAACTATGAGAAGATTTTTTTGGAGGTTTAGTCCACAAAAATTAATTAGGGAGGCGTTAAAAACCATGGATGAAATATTTCCCCCATTTTATGTTCTAACATATAACATTTCCTCCAAATTTTGAGGTGGTGTTTGAATAGTTCTACTAAACTTGCATGATATGAAAGAATGTGTAGAACCAGAATCAAATAGTACGTTCAATGTTCTTGAATGAATAACTAGCATACCATTCACAAAATCATTTTCCAGCTCCACCATAGAAGTACTGATAGAATAATCTCTTCCTTATTGCCTCGGTGGTTGTTGCTGATTTCCTAAAACAACCCTCGGCTTAGTGTAATTGTTCGACTAATTCCCAAGCTCCATGCAGTTATTACACTGCACTGTAGGCTGAGTATTGATCTGAACCTTCCTTTCTTCTTCGACATTAGAGGGATTTTTCATATCCCGTCAGCAGTTCTTGTCCAGATGACCAAACTTTCTGCATTTGAAGCAATTCCTAGTTTCCTTGAGATAGTCACCATGCTTCTTCTTCCCACACATTTTGCAAAGGGTAAAGTGAGGCATGCATCATCATGGGATTTTTTTTATGAACAACCAGTGTTGTTCTACATTTTATGATTCTTGTCATTAGGCCCATGAGTCCACATAGTGTCATCAAACTCCATTTCAACCTTGAGGGCACAACAGATAATCTCCTCAGGGCTGTCAATGTCTCGAATCATCATCACTTTTTGTAGAGTCGGCTTTTTTCTGCTAAAGAAGAGATCAACCTTGCTTTCGGTGTTCATGACAAATCTAGAGCCTTCCATTCAAGCCTTGAAATTTTTTCTTCATATGTACCGATGGACTCATCTTCCTTCTACTTGAGTCCAAGAAACATTCTTTCCATATTGAGACGCAGGGTTCAAGGAAAATATTTGGTGAAAATCAACCTCCTAAATTCCTCCCATTATATAGAATCAATTTACTATTGGGACTTTGTATTCTTGTTCAGTGTCCACCACTAATCAGCTTCACCATAAAAATGATATAATTCCAGTACAACATTCTCCTCTTCTATGCACTAGTGGACCGATAAAATTATTTCAATAGAGGTAACCCATTGTTCCATGAGGAGGGGATTAGAAGACCTGCTAAAAATGAGAGTCTTTTTACGCATGAAGTATTCTACGAAAACATGCTCTTTCCTTGGCGGAGGGGGCGTTCCACATGATTCATGTTATTATTCATAACTCGATCCAACTGATCAAGTACTGCCATGATGTTTTTAGCACCCACTTTTTTCACATCGGGCCTTTCATTAGGGCAATCCTCACATTTCCTATCACATTGGTTGTTAGAACATTTTCTTATATTTACCACCATTAAAAAAGAAAATGAATGTAAAATTAGAGGTCTTGAATACTTATCTATTTACCATAGAAATAATCTTTGAACATAAAAATATGTACTTATAAAAAAGAAGTATATACTAACTTGTGATTCCTTTGGTTATATCTATGTTATCCTCAATCTATTTCATAACTTATATTCTTATGGGATCTTTTTTTGTCCCTTAATAATGGTTTATACAAAGCTCAGGAATCTACCAAAGTATATCCCCTTGGACTGTCATATCCAAGAGTACAACAAGGATCATTATCATGCACCAGTTCTCGTTTGAGTCTAGCTCAAAGCGGTGTTTTCAGGATTTACACCTAAATATATCTGTGCCAGAGCCACCTCTACCTGCTTGTATCCAGACATGTATGTATTTTCTTGATAACCACTTACTCTATACTCATCAAAATTTAGGATGGTTTTCTTATACATAGTCTCATCCTTATTGTTCTTACTATGGTGGTTTATTCATAATCTCCAAAAATAACTAGAACATCCACTAATACCAACTATAGCGACCCATGACTTTTAAATAAAACATTTAATGTTTTTAAACATAATTAATCTTTAGAGTACAATCCAATGATAATTAGTTCTAGTGTATTAGAAGACTATATACATATAACATAAAACATGGAACAAAAATTTTTTTTATTTAATCTCCATAATGGTCTTATAACTTCTTTTAAGCCCTTATATCTGCATATGGTACACTGGGGAACACATGAACAAAGGGATGAGCTAAAAATGACCAGTAATGGAATAAACATAAGAATAAATCTCAATAACATGAGTTTGGATGCTTGACATAATGATATACAAAGCATGAAACATATAAAATAATTTAATACAGGCCTGGTATCATTTATATATGGAATCATATAAATGTGGTAGAAACATAAATCATATATTTAGTATGGGTCAAGGCTAACCGCCAATCCCGCTTCCCATTTCAGTACTGGTCAAAGCTAACCGCCATTCCCGTTTCACATCACATCTCATGAGACTCATCATTACCTAATGCATTGGAGTGACACATGGGCGCACCCATCTCAAAATTTTCATGAATATTCTTTCCACATAAATATTATTACCACATATACTATCATACATAATCAACCATATATAAACATAAGGTCACCTATGGAAAGAATTGGGTACCACATTCATGACATAAAACATATCGAATGGGTGCATCATGAAAGGGAAGATTTAGAACATACATGGACATTAATTGGGTAAAATATGCATATAACATTGTAAGTGGTTTCAAATAAAAGCTACAACATATTATAAATGTATTTTAGAAACATTAGCAGTAAAAACATATTTGGGACGTTTTAAGGAAAACACTATAGAGATTTTCAAATAAAAACGAGGACAATATTTTATATAAAACCATAATTGAAACTATAATGTTTTCATAATAAAAATTCTGGTTTTATAATTACAATGGTGTCTTAAAATAGAGGATAGATTGGACTTGAAATTTTGGTAAAAATTTGGAAAGTCCCCTCAAAAGAGGTTTCCTTATCGGAATGTTCTAAGGAGGGAATCTTTCTAAAACATGTATAACCCCAAAAGAATGTCACGAAAGGGTATTGATATAAAAATATTTTACAACTAACATGAATTAAAAATATTAACATAAATAGAAAGATAACACCATTTTTAATGAAATATAAGGCAACCTGAAAACAAATAAGTTTCGGGTAGAATTTGTTACGATTTTGTCGTCATGGTGTCAGGTGCAACCCAGAGGAATTGATGTGAGAGAAAGTGGGTTTGTCATCACTTATAAATCAAGTGGGAAGTATGGGGAAGGTGTATTAACATACAAAATAATTGGTATTACACAAAAATTCATAGAATAGAGAACAATCTTGATTAAGAGTGAAAATGGGAGGATCCCTTACCATAAATTTGTTGGGGTTATCCACCTGTTATTAATGACCTGAATAAACAAATTAAGATTATTAAATCATAAGTATATAACCTATTATATATGTAATATATTTATTATAACTCTTTTTAGTTCATCAAAATCATTTTTTATTAGTTATAATGTCCAATTTTATTGTTCGATCTCGTTTGTTAACTTGGCTTTAAAATATCAGTTCACGTATATTCACCTTTGGATTAAATGCAAGATGAAAGTGGTTTTCCAGAATTGAAGTTACATTCATTAGTTAATATCCAGGATATTACATGCTTTTAATTTAAATTAGGTTAAATAGAGTGATGTTGAATTATTACTTATATAACCTTAGTGATAACCATTTTTGTTATTCGGTGGATTTCATTACAAAGAATGTGTTTTGATTTATAACATAATTACATTTTTACCAACGGATTACAAAACCAAAAACAACATATATTACATATATAGTAATCTGGTTCAACAATAAAAAAAATGTTTTAATGACCAGAATTAAATATACTAATAGAAATTTATAAATAGTTGTCCTTGAATGTGCTAAATTAGCACATCTCAAACGGTGCTTTCATATCATTCAAATAAAAGTGTGGGGGAAATGAGAAAATATAATCAAATATACCACCAGTATGAAGAAATTCCAGAACATGTATGTTACTAGATTATCTTACTATTCTAGTGGAGGGAGGTGAGGAAAGAAATAAAGAAGAAAATAACTTAAAATAATAGAAGAAATTGGGAAGTGGAATTTACCTCTTGAGACTTCCTCCATTGAGAACCTCTTACGGGGAGAGGTTTTGGTATTTTGAGGAGGATGAGAGATTTTGGACATGGGGGAGGACATTGGGGAGAGATTTGGGAAGAATACAGAGATGTCTTGGAGCTTGAGAGTAGTGGATTAAAGACGAAGTGAAGGGGAAGTTTTACAGTGAAGGAGAGGAGGGATTTCAGGATATCATAATCCTTAATTTATTATATCATCACAAGACAAAGAATAGTAAGTTTTCCACGGCAGAGAATAGTAAATGGGTCATGTGAATTGGAAACATTGGTGGTGACATCATCCATGATTCTAGGAATAGTCTATTTATCTTATAATGTATATATACGGTAAATTACCATATTTTACTATTTATCAAAATATCATGTATTTCAGAAAAATCCCAAAATATCACCTTCACCATTTTTCAATGTGTAGAATCCAAAAATTAAGTCCAATTTTCAAAAATAATTTTCTAAATATGATTATTTTAATCTGTAATTAAAATCATAATTTATTATCAAAAACTTGATTTAAAACATGCATTAACTCGTTCTAAAATATATGAATATTGTACTTCCAACATTAATATTATTTTTATACTATCATATGTGAAGTTACTATTCATTAGGATATATAACTATTCATAAGGGTATGTTACTATTCATTAGGGTATGTTACTATTCATCAATAAATTATGTTTTTCTTATCGGACTCCAAATAACTCACTGATTACAACCGTGTATGCGGGATTTTTGAAAATCTAAACACAGAAGTGTCAAACGTATGATTAAGGGTCACTCAACAATTAGTAATTTATTATGTTGTGTTTTCATGTGATTTTATGACATAATTATAAGATGATAATTTCCATTAAAAAACATTGGGTCCTTAAATCATATGTGGTCAATTCATTGGTCAAGTAAATGTTGTCTCACAACATGGTCTGATTCTAGGTGATACTTTGAAGAAAGAGAAAGAGATGTTTGAGCAATGGCCCAATCTATTTCAACTTAGTGATGGTTCTCTACCATGTGAGGATGAAAAGTCTAGTAGTGGGGACAATATAGTACCTTCAGTTTGAGTCATGAAACCTTTTTAATGATAATTATTTTATTACGTTGGTTGGGTAGTGTTTGGAGAGTTTGAGATGATTTTGGAAAGGATTGTATGTTTTTATAAGATCGCACAATTTTAGAATAATTAGTTTAAACCGTGAAACAAAAAAATATGAATGTATACATGATGGAAGGGGTTGGGAGATGGTGGATGATTAGGTTGCATGATTTCCAAACCATGCACCCATTCTTGGTGACCCTCTAAATGTGATGTAGTGCTCTTTTTCATGGATGTCCATTGTATGGCTTACTATGGTAGATAATCACGAACAAAAATAAAAATGGGTTATAAAAAAACTGAGAGGTGGGGCTCAGTTTTATCCAAAAACACAATATTTAACCTACTATAAGAACCCAACTTATTATTTATTCTTATCAATGTTTTGGTAGGATTTCCCACTAATTAATGATGTTAATTGATGTATTTTATTTTTGTACTGAAAGAAACTATTATCTAGTAAGTCTCATCCTTGGGTTATGTTGGGATTTTAAATAGATATAGTTTTCCATATCTCTCAGTATTCTAGATATACATATGTCCCATATCGATATAGTATTTTTATTGTATAATATGATGAGACATTGGCTTATTGATGGTTGGAAAATAGATCTATGGAATTTTCGTTGATGTTTCAACCGGATTTGGTGTGTTGCAATGTGGTTGGTTGATTTTTCCATATTGTAAAGAAGGTAGATTTACCCTCATCAACATTTTGATTGAACTATAAGTCTTTAATTTTAAAATAAATGAGTTTTCTTAACTTTCATTGATTATGGTGTGAGAAGGTCCTTTGGAAACCATTTTCTTACTTTTTTGGATTAGGGGAAAATGGGGTTTTGATTGGAATGTTTTTTTGTGTTGGATATTAAAATGATGATTTAAAAATCATTGGATGGTTTATCTATGAAATATCAATTGATCAAAATGGATATAAATAAAAAGAATTATTATTGTAATACTATATGGGAGGAATGTTTTATATGTTTGTTTCCTATAAATGATGATTTTATTGGAATGATTTGACATATTGTTGAAATAATAGTTTTCATAAAGGATTGGTTGGCATAGAACGTTGTTATGAATTTGGTAAATTGTAAATTTTAATGTTTTTATTACTTGATTAATTCTTTCATCATCATGGATATATTATACTGATAACCATGGTAAGAAAAGAGTCGATAATGTGTATGAAACATCACTATCAATGGGAAGTGGGCATGATGTATAACCATAAAAAGTGGATAGGTTGGTACATGATGTTCTAATATCATTGGTAACACCTATATTAGGTGCCTGAGTTAAACATAATCTTGTGGTTGGGATATGCATGTATACATGCTTGGTGTCCTCGGTCAGGAAAATGTGGAATTAATTTTGGGTTATTGATTTATTTGTTTCATTTGTTGGTTTCTTTGATGGGATAGTGGTGTTTTGTGAAAATGTGGTTTTGTTAAGGGTTCCTTTGGTATTGGGAAAATTATTGAATTGTTTGTTGGATTCATATAATTTCATTATATAATATGTGATAATGGTTTTCTTCTAGTGGAATGTGTAGTTATGTTATTAATGTAAAAGCTAATTTGAATTATTACTCCAATCTTACAATAGAACACTGTTTATTTTTTAGATGATGTTTTTTGGGGAATAGGTAATGATACAACATCTCATTTCCTCAGTATTTCAACATGATGCATTGTAGGTACTGTGTTTCTTGGAGCATGGATCATGGATTGGAGCATTTCAGCCATGTCATAACTTTTTTGGGTTTTGTTGTATGTATTCCTATTAGTACATGGATTATGATTAATGGTGGTTTGTTTTTTTTCTTTTGGTATTATTGATTTGTGAATCATTATTGATATACATCACGTAGTTATTTTGATACTATGATATTTGGTTGGATGATTTCATTAAAGAGGTAAAATCATACCCCTCCAGTCATGAAGCCCCTATGATTTATTGGAAACCATTTAAATTATAGTTCATTTGCATAAAGGTAAGTGGATCCTTAACCTCAATTCAATCCAATGAGGGAAGGAATGATGTTTCCTGGAACAATTATTTTATTCAAAAATAATTTCTCAATATTTGTTACAGACCTTTTTATGACTAGTTTATAATGGAAATTTTATAGTAATATTTTCTTATTGATTCGATAAACTATATTTTCCGTGAAACATAGTACATCAAATTATTTAAACAGAAAATAAAAGTAAAAAAACCTTATTATTACAATAGCGAATTAAAAATTCATGAAAAATCACCTATAAAATATGTAAAAAATTATATGTTCATTAATCTATGACACATTTGTATTATCGGAGGTCATCCATTATTATTATATATTGAAATAAATCAAGAGGGTCTAAAAATGGCTTTTTAATTTACATAGATTATCCACTTGGAAATTCCAATCAGGTTTTGCGAAGTGGGTTATTATTTTTGATCAACTGATGACTGCTTCCATCTTAATACACCATTCAAGATTTTTTACACATAGGTACACCTATGCATTATCTAATCCCACATATAGTTTTTAGAAAATCATGTAATTTTATCTAAACCACTCGATCTATCAGTTTTGAAAAATAATGGAAATTCTCCAATACATTGACCAATATTTATCATTATTCATAGACATTTCTGCATGGATCTCAATAAGGTTTTCTCATAAATGTTTACAATGTCTTACTAAACCTATCATATGATACCAATAATAGTAATTATGGATTATCATACATAGATATTACATCATTTTCTGTTAATATTTATAACATTAAACAAACACAATATAGAAAATAATAATATTCTAGTGTTCTTCGAATTTTGGAAACATAATCTCTTTGTTCATATTTGTTCCACATAATATACCTCTATTAGATTCATATATTGAACCCTATTATGGAAAATAATACATAATACATTTCGTCATATAAAGGGACATGAAACGTATTAAATAATGATCTCAGATTCTTAGTAAGGGGTAAACATGAGAGATACAATGCATAACATTATAATGATGATATGAGAACATGATAAAATCATCGAAAAACTACACCATACAATTTGAAGATCATAATTATTTGTCATGGAATAAATATTTTCAGTTCCTAATAAATGAATAATAAATAGTCTAAATAGCATGATCCATTGGGTAAAAAAATTTGCAAAAGAGTTATATTTTTATAATATAAAAATGCATTGAAAATCATATGTCAAGGATACCCAACAATAAATTCATAACATGTTAATATTGGGATTATCATTAATTTACTTACATTGGGATTTAGATGACCTCCCATGTGCCCACTTTTTGTATTGGGATAACACCATGTGTACCCTACTTTTTTGGTAATGGGGTATCCTCTCATGTTCCATCTTTTTCATGCTTGGTCTAACCAGTAGTTTAATCTCTACGTGTGTAGAACATTTATCATCAACCAATTCATTATAGGGTGATATAGGACCCACCAATCAAATAAATAAAATAATACATGGGTGAGGAATTAGAGTATAAAAAATCCATCATATAATAAACCAAAAAAATAATTGGGCTTTATAAACTATTCTTAATATCATAAAAAATTAAAAAATAATTATTATAATAATAATTTCCTTACCCATGTGAAATATATCCACGTTTAAAGGAATGTGATCATGGTATAAACCATGGAAGGGAAATTTTTCTCATAAATCGCATTGAATAATAAGTATATAACAATAAATGAAACATTTAGAATTTATTCATGGAAATAAATCTCAGTAAGGGATATTTAATATCAGTTGATGTAATCATTTAGGGAAAATGATTTTTATCAACCCTTTAAAAAATTTCACTAGGAAAATATCCTTTAATATTTTAAAAATAGTTATAATACATATTTTTTTAATAAAAATATCATTGAAAATAACCACATATATTATAATTTAATCCTCAATGTATATAATTCTTATGATGAATGGATGTTTTGTTCATTTCTGAAATGTTAAAAAAAATAACCCTTTAATAAATTTAGTAATAATTAAGTGGTCATTATTTAGAAAATGACCCAATAAATAAATTAATAAATATATATATATATATTTAAATTAATAAATTCTTAAAAATTTATTTTAAAATTCATTTTACCATAATAAATAAAATTTGTTAACAAATTCAGAGAGCATGATTTTAGAAGGAAATGGATTTTTCACCGAAGAGAGAAATAATGTCAGTTTTTTGTGAAACTATTTTATCAATTATATTATGTACCAAAGAGTGTAAGGATGATAAAATAACATGAATATATCATGGATAACCATCAAAAAAATAAAATTATTGAGTTTCTCGATAGATTTATTATTATATTTTTTTATTGAAAACATAATCATAATCAATCTTCACAAATGATGAGAATGCATGATAAAGGATTTCGGAATTTGGTATACTTGTACATAATACACAATAATGAATATAAGAAAATGAAAAATTAAAAATCTAGTGGAAAAATTAATTCATGATATATCATGTCAAAATGGATGTATATCCATCACGTGAAAGAATACATGTGTATAACATAAAATACATCTCAAAGGAGGAAAATTAATGATAAAATACCTTACAACAATGGTCACATTTGAAACATAAACCCCGTAAAATATAGATAATAAAATTCATAAGAAAATAAAAATAAATTTCAGGAAAATAATTTTAAAATAAATTCATGGGTTATATATACACCACCAAAGAAAAATTGGGGGTGAATAACGAAAGTGACACAAAGAAATAAAAAGTGAGATTGAAATCATGAAGCTTAACTCTAGAATTCAGTTATACACAATGAAACATGAAATATATTAAAAATATGTTTATTATAATAATATTAAATTGAATAAATTACATATTTCATACCATATAAATAAATAAATATTTATTTATTTAAATTTCTTATTTCCGTTTATTATAGGTTTGTTAACATTTCACTATTAAAATTATGTTTTAAGTAATAATTACTTTGTTGGTCCTGTATGCATTTATATTAATTTTTTTATTTTTATTTAGTTAATTATTTGATAATATATTGAATATTTTCCAATATATATATATATATTAAATAAACATTTTATATTAATATTGAATATTACATGAAACATGGTGATTGACTATCAAATAAAACATTCTTTGTCACGGTAGGTCATACGTCCTCATGAATACTTTTTGAATTTTATTATTTTATTAATTTTAATAAAAAAAATAACCATATAATTATCATATATACGAAATATTTCCATTAAAATTATCTTTATTAACTTCTATGTTAGTTTTGAATGGACCACTTTGCTTCATGAGGCAGTAGTCTGCCATTACACAGGAGAGACATAATCATATTTCAAAAAATAGAGTTTATTAATTAGTGTGTTATATTATTATTTAATTAGAAGAAAAATATATTAAATGTTCAATATAAATATTTAAACCATCATTATTTATTGACCTGATCATTGGAAATTGGAAAAAATATCAACAATTTGTAAGGCGGTAGTCTACTTTACATGTGTTAGATGCTTTCCTAACACATATGATGGATGTTAAAATATTTTTTATTAAATCAAAAGACATAAAAAAAATCCTAGTATATGGATGATAATATAGTTATTATTGCATAATTATGTAATAATAATTTATTTAGGGGGAGTAATAAAAAATGATCTTTTATGTACATTGTATCTTCATTCTAGTATCTTACATAGGATTACAAAAATATCGTTACATTGCTGGATTTAATTTTAAAATTATTATAAAATTAGATGATGGAATTTAAAATTTTATTTTATCATATAATGTATGAACAATACATGTTGTATTATATGAATAATAGTGTTTAGGGTGGCCACATATAAATGAGGTGAGTGCACATTTTTATTTTTTTTGGAAAAGTAGAAATCCATCAAATTTTTTTCTATATCAAAAGGCTACAATAATATAAAATACTTGATATTATAATGTATAAATTCATAATAAGTAGAATGTGTTTTTATAAAATTCTAGGTTAATTTAACCTTTTTCTATTAGGTTTAACCATTAGTAAACTCATATTTTTATAGTTCGTGACAATGCATTTTTCTAATTTTTACTATTAATTGTGTAAAAAATATAAATTTGACCATATTAGATTATATAAACTTGAATGAATTCAAAAATTGACTCCTCTTTTATAGACTAAATTAAAAAATTCGAAATTTCATTTTAAAATTAATCCCACAATTCTGATGAGAAAGCAGGTTTTAGATAAAAAATGTTAAATGGTATACCATGTTTTTATATCAAATACCAATATGAAATTGATTAAAAATTTTTATTTGATTAATATATATATAATTGAAATAATGAAACATAAAATGTGATTTTAATTATAATTTATCATTAAAAATATTTTAAATGAAATAAAATGTTTTAATTAAAATTTAACATTTTTCACAATTCATCATAAAATGAATTATTTCATAAATGTTATAAATATTCAAAAGTAGATTATTATGAAAAATAGATTTAAAATTATTTTTATAATATAAATTTACATTCCGGTAGTGTCAAAAATTACACTTTTTATTATTCGCAAAATGACAAAAAAAAATTCATAAAATTATATTTTGAAACATATACTATCTTTTATGAGAATTATATATTTTATTATCAATATGTATTAATTATGTAAAAATATATAATTAATATTTTCAATTTATATTCTTCAATTCATATTTTTATGTGTGATGGTTAGTTCTAATGAATATTTTTATGTAACTATAATAATATTATGTTGTAGTTTTGTTAAAACATAGTGTTGTTTGTTATAGAAGCTAACCAATTGTATGATATAGAAAAATATGATAATTTTTATTCATGTAATAAAATTTATGATAGAAATTTAATTTATTTAAAAAAAATTCAAAATAAATATGTCTGTAACGTCCCAGGTGCATATAAAATCATTTTTTTCATTCTGTTGTTAAATAGAAAAATTCATTGCACATGTATAATGAAATAAATGGTTTTTATGAAAAATAAAGAATCTATAGTAATATAATAGAACCCACACCAATTAATGTATAACTAATATTGATGTATCTTATTTGTGAAAATATGATTTATTTATATTAGGCATCAAGTAAATAGATGTTTTGAGAGGAAAAATTAAGGGTATATATTTTTTGTAACACAATTTTTTAATCAATATTATAATTAATATAATTAATTAAAATAATAAATATTTTCCTAATATAGATTAATAAATTATTATTATTTTGTGTCATGATTATAAGATAATTTAATGAGACGTTAATTAATTTTTGAATGTGTTATAAAATCTGTTATAATATATAATTAAAATGCTCATATTTCAAAAATTGATTACATTACATAAAGATCAGAATTTATTTAAATATGTGGAAAACTATTTAGGGTGAATTATTGGTATTTTTATAAAATTCTGATATATTTGGTGAATATCAAAATATAGTAATTTTTAATATATATATACATTATAGGATAACTACACTATTTTTTGAGGCAATTCTAATGTAATCATCATAATTTCGAAATTGAAATCATTAGATTAATTTTTTTAGTTATATTTCAAAAAAACATATTCTTTTCTAATATAATAATTTAATGAACATAATAATATGAAAACTCACATATTATATAATATGAAAAATACCCACCACCAACTCTTCTTGTCAAAACTCAGATCAATTTAGACTAATTAATTACATCCCAATTTACTTCTCAACACACTTCCACATGGCATAGATATTCTCGTCCCACCAAATGGACACAAACATGTGACTTAAGGAGCTCCATAAGGATAAGAATTCAAGTTGTATAAACCTCTCTAATTTTATTTTATTTTATTTTATTTTATTATTCAATATTCAACTCCCATTATACCCGTTACATAAAAAATAGTATCATATATATACTAGAATAATATCACGTTGATTGAAAAATTTATCTTTAAAAACTTTTACTCTCCCTTTTATTCTAAAAATTAGAACATCGTTATTGAGGTGTCGATCTTCCCCCATCGTGGATGAAACACTTTCATTTTCCATTAATTTCATCAAGGTGGATCAAAATGCATTATTATGGATGAAAATTATTATAATATATTCATAATATGTTATTTAAGGTTATATAAACAATATTTAAACATGATATTGACTAAAATTATATATGTTTTAAAAGTTGTAAAAACCTCCATAATAAATTAAAACATTTTCATTAGTGTTTAATCTATTTGTTTATCATCATATTAGGAAAAATGATATATGATGACATTTGATATTATAGAAACATATTAACAACATTTTATTGCACATTTTTATTTTTTAATCCATTCGACAATATGATCCATTATGAACAAACCATGGAAACCATGAAATAAATGAACCCATACAAATGAAAACAACAAAATATTATCATCAAATGGGTAAACATTTGTGGTAATAACATCATTAATGTAATAGTAAATATGAATATGGTCTTATAATATAATAATAACACGTTTTGAACAATTATACCAATGTTTTTAACACGATTGATGTAAGAGTATCTGAATTAAATAGATTTTTCTTTTAACATCCTATCATAAAATTCTATTTATTTAAAAAATTAAAAATAAATAATTTTATGATATATGTATTCATGTTTTAGTATTATTTGTTGGTTCATAGGAATTTTGTATGATGAAGGTTTAGACCAATATATCAATCTAATTCATTGGATATGATTATGTATAAGGTCAGTTGTATTGTTACTCCATGTGTAACTATAATGGTTACGCTGTAATGTAGTCATGAGGGTTACATTATAAGGTAGTTGTGATTGTTGAACTGTATCGAATATATGTGGGTTATGAATCATATGGTATCCATGAGGGTTAAATTCATATGTGACAAATTTTCCATATTACTTCTTTCGGGGTTATTTATGTTTTCGTTTTTTTATAAATACAAAATGTTTTAAAAACTAACTTTATGAACATATGGGTGAGAAATACTTCTTTTTGAAAATGAGTTCACGTGTTTAAAATTATTCATGGATTTATTTTTTCATTCCACCTATTTATTTTATATACTATGTTTTTTTCACATAACTTGTTTAAAAATATTCTTCCCAGGGTTTAAGGATGGGTAATAGAAATGATAACATTAAGATTAATGTTGTGAATATTTTTCCAAAAAATATGTCTATAAAATTAATAAAAATTACAATAGAAAAAAGGATATTTTTTTAGTAGTGGACACAATATATTCTTCTGGGTTTATATATATGGATTATGTCAGGATTATTAAAATTTCTAAACTGAAAATATCTATGTGAATTGAAAATAATTAATTATAAATGAATATTATAGATTATGTCACGTTTCAAGTTGAGAACATATAGTTGGTATCATAGAAAATGTTATAAAACATTATAGGTTGTGATGATGTTAATAAAATAATAAAAATATTTTTTTACCTTTTTTTATGTTGAAATAAAATATCATTTGAATATTAAAAATTTTCTTCATCTATGATATTTTTATTTATAGTAGTTTTCGGTTCAATGAATATTGAAGTTATAGTAGAAAAGAACCAAGAGGATAGTGTCTTTCTAAATACAAAACTGGTTATAGTGGGAATTGGAACAATGTAGTTTTTAATGTTAGCGGGTCAATGAAGAAGACTATATATAGAGGTGGCATCAATGTAATTGAACAACTAAAACTACAAAAAATTGAACATGATAATAGTGTAATATTTTATGATGCACAATGAAATGTATTTCAGTAGATCTTCTTTCATAGTGGTGGCTAAATGGTGGATTAAATCCTTTGAAATGATGTTCTATGTCATGTAGTGTTCAAACAATAAAAACGGTTGTCCTATTATTTATCATTTTTATGGTTAAGTCTGCTAGTTGTCACCATTGGTGAAGAATATTTTGGAAAGATAAGAAATTGATTCATTGGAAAAGTATGAATTTAAGAATAATTTCATTGAATAATAATTTTATAATGAGGTTCAACATATTATGGAAAAATAAATTTTTGGAATTGAAAAAATGGGGGAATAGTTGGTTGTCTGGTTTGAGTAAAACATCACTCTATTAGGAAGGTATAATCCAAATCTTATTCATTATCTAGATACAAAAATCAATTGTTATTACTCTATATTGAATCCATGATACTGAATAGATTTTTCCTCTCATTTATGAAATAGTTATGAATAATTGGTTTGTCGATATGGAAGGATAAAAATAGAGTTTTATGATGATCACATGTACCTTGAAAAAATTATAATTAAAAGGACTATATACTAAATAATGAGTAAGAATCATTTAATGAAATATTATTTTTATAAAATCTAGTATCTTTTTTATGAAATGTGTTGTAATAATAACCGTAGGGAATTTTTTAACAAAAAAAAGAGTTTTTGATGTTGTATGTTTTGACATATAGAATGTGATGTAAAATAAAATGATCATATTATTAATCCTCATAAATACATATTATTGTGTTTGAAATGTGGTGAGATGGGGTATTATGAAAATACCTTCCAAAAAAGTATCTAAATGATGGGAACCAACTAGATTATAAGATGGAATATATAGTCAAATCCATTCTAATGACATCATCAAATTATGGGGTATCAAATAAATTTGTATCAAGTACATTTCTCATTCGCTCATAATTTTCTAATGTTTAATTTGATACGTTTTCTACGTATTCCATTTAATCTCATGATTTTTTTTGTAAATTGTAAATTTCACCTCATGAAATGAAATTAGAATATATAAAAAATAACATGGGGAAATTATATGAAAAATGACATTGTATGAAACTTTTTTATTCTATGGAATTAATTTATACAGAAACCCTATTGCCCTTCCCCTGGTAGAATTTGATGTTATTATTAGTATTTATTGGAATTATTATTTCATGATAAGATTAATTGTATAGTTATGAACATTATTTTTCAGAAGGAGTTTTAATTTTTATATAAGAAAATCCAATATCATTGATATAATATCAATATTTTTAGAAAATATTAAAATAATAAATTAATGTTATCATCCTCAAATTGTTGAAAATAAGGGAACCATATAGATCAAATAATTTTATAGTAATAAATTAATATCTATGTTTTTTTCTGATGATTTTACTCATGTTATATCTACATAGAATGTTGTTCTTTAGTATTGGCATGTTTCTAAACGATAAGAGAATTTAAAACCCTCATTATCGAATGACTCGGGTTGACAATTTATAATTGAAAAACTACTTAAAATTTTATTTTGATAATGGATTAATTCATCCAAGAACATCACCTTGTGAGAATCTTATTTCGTTAATTAAAAATAAATAGACTCCCATGAGTGTTAGTATAAATTTAATAGATTTTAATGACATTACTATTAATAATATGTATTTTTTGCCTTATATTTATGACATTTCTAATCAGTTTTTTGGATATTTTTATTTTCCCATGATTTACGTGAGATCTAGGTAGCATCAGCTAAATGTGAAGGGGGATGACATTCCCAAAAAAAATGATAATAGATTTGGTAATTGTGGGTTTTTTCCTTTTGTTTTTAAAAATACCCCTACTACATTTATGGATCTTATGAATATAACCTTACTTAATATTTTTTTATGATTTTTTTATTTTTATTGATGAAATTTTTGTATATTCAAAATTTTATGAGGATCATGAAATACATATATGTATTTTCCTTAAACCCATTAAAGAAAAGAATTTGTATATGAAATTTCTATAATTTGATTATTGGCTTCAACATACTTATTTTCTTAGGAAAATTGTAAATAAGGACGGAGTAAAAGTTTATCATTCAAAAAAAGTGGTTGATGAATGTCAAAGACCTAGAATGGTCTGAAAGATTCATTGTTTTATTGGATTAGTAAGTTACATTATGAGAGTTTATTAAAAATATTGTATTGTTATCCATCAACCTAAATTAAAAAAACCAAAAGGGTATAAAATAATTTTGTCATAATAATGTGATATTTTTTTATAAGAACTAAAGATATGATTGATGAATGTTCTAGCTTCCCAATACTTTCTAGTAATTTAATGGTTTCCATATACATGATTCTTATTTGAAGTTACATAGTGTTTTCCTGATGCGGAATGATCAGGTTTTTACATATGATTCAATAAAATTAAACCTCGTGGGTTAAATTATGGAAAAAATGATTTGGAATTAGAAGATGTTCTTTTCACATTAAATATTTGATACAAAATGTATATTGAGCCATATATCCTAAATATAATGACCATAAATGTTTGAAATATATATATATATACTCAAAAATTATTGATAATGAGGAAGAAATGATGACTTGAACTAATAAAATATAATGATTTAATGATCAATTACCATTATGTAATGTAAAAATGTAGTAGATTCCCTCAGTAGAAAATATTAGGAATTACAAACAATGTTATGTTTAGAAAATGACCCCTTGATTTATTATTTGATAATATATGTCTAGGTTGTTTTCAGTGAAATAAATTACACTTTTTTTATTCAGATCGATATATAGTCTTTTCTGTAATGAATAATTATTCAAGAATACTAAGAAGATGGTGAGTAGTTTGATAATGTTTAATTGGTTAAAAAGGGAATGTTTACAGAATTTTTTGTTCATAAAGATTGTATTTGTAGATTTTGTAATAGATTATATGTGCCTTGTGATTCATAGTTTATGGAATAGTTCTTAATTTAATATCACTGATTACCATTTTATGTTCATCATCGTATCATTATGATGTAATGATTGATTTAGTAGTATTAATGGTTGGATGGAATGATAATAGATATTACATATTTTACAATGAAATGATTGAATTTTAAAAATGTTAAAGTAGTGTGACAACTACAAAAGGGGATACTTCCACATTTTCCAGTGCCATAATGATAATGGGAAGATATATCCATAGACTTGATGGAGGGACTACCAAATAATTATCGACATAACAATGCAATTTTTAATTCATTAACTGTTGACTAAATCTATACGTTTCCTTCTTATTTGAGATATTATTTTATTTGATCAGATTTCTCGACTATACCTCATGGATATAGTGTTGTTATATATAGTACCTAATTCAATTATATCTTACTATAATCAAAGGTTCACATAAAAAAAATTTACGGTTCCTCATAATTTGGTAGGATATTAATTTAAATTCAGCATAGCCTTTAATTCTCAATTCCATGGACATACAAAACCAGAAAAATATGATCTTAGAGGACATGATTTGAACTTGTTAAATGAATTACTAGTGATATTAGGATCCAAATATTTCTTTATTTGTGTTTTTTTATAATTATGTTTTTCATTTGAGTATACATATCGATCTTTTTGATTTGTTATATAAAAAGTGGTCTAAACTCCTTTATATTTTGATTATATAATGGAAAAGAAATTGATTGACCATATTTTTTAAATGAAAGTACTATGAATGTGAAGATTATTCAACAAAACATGATGAAAACTAAGAGAAGGTAAAAATATATTCAACTATTATAAGGAATTACATTTCATTCGAGGTAGGTGATTGTGTTTTTCCTAAAATCAATAGTTATAAAAGTGTAATTAATTTAGGCATGAAAGGATAGTTATGTCAATGGTTCATTCAACCTTATGATATCATATATAATGATAAAATAGTTTCCAACTGTGTACATTTACCATTGTTTTTTTCTCAGTCACACAAATTATTTCATGTTCTGATGTTAAGAAAGTATGTTCTATATTTATTTAATTTTTTGTTCCTAGTAGTAGTTCAGCTAGAACAGAACCATATTTATAAAGAGAAACCTCTTCAGATTCTTGATCATATAGATTAATTATTTCAAATTATGTTAATTCACTAGGTTTATGTATTGTGGGGATACCACATTATTGAAGAAGGAACGTGGTAATAAGAAAATTATATGAGATAAATTTATACTCACTATATGATATATATATAAAAATTGGACGGACACAATTTCTATAATATGGGGATAATATAATGAACCATGTACATATAAAATAATTTTTTCATTCAAGAATTAAATATTAAAATTCATTAAAAATGTATAGTGAAAATGTAATATTTATAAAATTTTTGAAATCTATAAAAATATAATAATTTATTGAATGATTAATGTTAAAATATATTTTATGTATCTCATATGTGAAAATAAGATGTATATATATCAGGTTAAATTAAATATTGTTTTTTAATATGATAAATTATGTGTCGATATTTCTGTGACAAATATATTTTTTATGAAAATTTATTTAATATAATTATTTAATATAAAATATATTTTCTTATGATAAATTCATTAATTAATATTTTTTTTATTTGAAGATAATTTTATATGACCTTAATTATATTTTAATAGTGTTATAAAATTAGTTATAATTATAAATTTAATTTATCAAATTTAGAAAAATATATTTTAAAAATTGGGATCGTTTTTGAGTTCTACATGTTGATAAATTATTAGGGTGACTTTTTATGATTTTTTCAAAATACATGAATTTACGATGAATAGTAAAATACAGTAATTTATATTATATATATATGATAAGGTAAATTGAATATTCATTGATTTATTATTGATTTAATCACCAAAATTTAGAAATTAACATCATTATTAAAATATATTTTGTTAAAATTGTAGAACCATTCATTTTCTTGAGACAAAATAATAATGTAATGATGTTAACAATGAGAAAATCTCCCTCTCATCCAATAGAAATACTACCCCTCACCACCTCTTTACTTCACTCCACAAGTCATTGTAGCTTGTTTAATGTCCACGTAATTCATTTGAAAAGACACTTCCCAACGTCCATAACCTTATGGTATCCTAAAAATTCCAAAACAAAATACCTTAAGGTGGTACTGATGGAGGAGAAATCAATAAGAAAAACCCTCTTTCATTTTCATTTATTTTCTTTTTATTTTCATTTCTATTAGTAATCTGTTTTCACATACCCTTATACAATTGGCATGAGGACAATAATATATTATTTATAATATAATTTTTTCATGTTTATAGAATAAATCATCATCAGACTCTATATCCTATGTCGTTTATTCTAAAAATGATAATATCATTTCTAATGTGTCGATTTACACCCATCATGGGTGATACACATTCATTTTATATTATTGATGACAAGGTTGGTCACAAAAACAATAATTTAGTTATAAATATTTTAATACATTTTTGGATGTAATTTAGAATTTTTGGTTACCAATATACAAAAAAAGTCACTGATAATAATGAAATAAATTTTGGATGGTTGTGAAAAATGAAAAAAATAAATAAATCATTATCATTGATTATTTATCTAATGATTCAAATTAATATCATAAATATTGATATATTTTATGATTAAAAATTGTGGAATCATATTAGCACCATTTCATTCCACTTTATGGATTTTCATCTATTCAAGAAGAAAATTGATAAGGATCCAACCATGGAAACCATGAAATAATTGTACTCAAAACAAGGACAATAGAAAAACAATATCATTAATAGGTAGAGATTTTATATAAGAATATCATATATATAATTATAAATATGAATATGGTTAATTTATATATTAATAAAACTATTTAAACCAAAATAAATTGGTATTTAACCTGGTTTAAGTAATGCGAACCCAAGCTAACTGAATTTTCATTAAAAATCATCGTTTAAAATTCCATTTAAAAAAATCAAAACTAATTTATTTATAATACAAGAATCCATGTTTAATTAGTGTTCTATAGTTCATGAGAATTTTTTATAATGAGGATCAGAACTATGTATCACTAAAATGAATTTGGTGTGTTTATATTTGTGTTTTCTCATATGGTCACTCCAAGTGTAACTGTAGTGGTTACACTATAAGGTGGACATGAGTGTTATATTATAAGTTAGTTGTGAGGGTTATCCAATAAGATATATTTGAGGGATACATATAATATTCTATCCATGTGGGTTATAATATTATGTATGCAATGCCAAATGCTAACATTATGGTATTATTTTTGTTTTCTATGTTTTATTGAAATATCATGTGTTTATAATGGGATTTTATGAAATTTATTGGTGAGATTTATTAATTTTTGGAATTAATTTCATATTTTTATAAGTATTTATGTGATAATGGTTTATTTACAACTTGTTATGATCCTTACTGAGCTTTTTGTACTCAACCCATGATTTAAATATTTTCACAGAGATTATACATGGGTAAGATAAATGATTAAGTAAATTTGAATGTTGTGAATATTTTTAATGAAGATATTTCATGTATTATTAAAAACCATTAAATTATAAAAAACATGGATACAATTTTAGTACTAGAATCATTGTACTCATATATGATGTTATCTATGTATTTTTCTCTAATACTTTGAAACTATAAACCAAAATGTTTATGGGAAAGTTTGACAGTGATTTTGAAGATAATTTTGTAGATTATGTATTGTTAGGGGTCTATTCCATATATGGGGTGTTACATAAGGATTAATAGATATCCCTATATTAATTATAACATGACATGAGAATGTTTTTTTATCAGGAACTTATATTTATTTTACATTACATATAATGTTCCATTTCAAATGGAATTCAATAATGATAAAAAATAATCCTCATGTTCCTTACAGAATTTCTAGTATATTAGAATATCCTTAATAAATACCACCAAAAATATTTCTGGTTAATCCATATTTAATAATTCATATAGTGTACAAATGCAGCTAAATAATTATAGTGTCCAAATTGAATCATTGTTAATTCTCTATACCAATACAGTGTGAACATTTAAGACTTTTTGTTATCCTTATTTTCCACATTTATTTGATAAGATATTAGTAAAATATCCTCATTAAGAATTTTCATTTCCCAATATAGTTGATCAAAAATATATTCAATTTATGGTAAACAAAAATATGTATTTATCCTTATATTATTGATCTGAATATAATTAATGTAGAGTAGCATTTTAAAAGAATTATTCTTAGAATAAAGGATTGAAACACCATATGTTGAGTAACGAGGGAGAACAATACATTTATTATTATTAGATTATAATTTATTTCTCGCCAAATCACGCTCAATAATGGTTATTCTATATGGAGTTTTGGATATTATGTTAAATCTATGTATCAGTTTTATTGAAAACTCATCCTATAGTATTGGATGAAGATTCTAAAACTATTTTAGAAATATACTCTTTTATTAAATTATAATGGTAGAATGTTATTCAATAATAATTTACTTATTCTATATCTGTATAGATATATATTCATCTGATATGGGAAAAATATACATGATTGCGATGTTGAATCGAATTTTTATCCTCTATCATCCATTAATTTGTATTGAAATGTGTGGATAATTATGATAAAAATTATGAATTCATTATCTTAGGAATTTATATTATATAAATATAAGGAATGATAATACTTAACTATAATGACATCAACATTCACTGACGGGTTTATTTCAAGGATCACGGGAAAATTTTAGACTACAAATAACTATATGGGACATGTTATATCATTAGAAAGAAAAAATTGATTCATTCCATATTATTACTAAATACATGACATCAATATTTTTTTTCTTGTGTTTTAGTTATTTTCCTAAATTTTTCATGATATAGACGATTGTATGTATCTTGAATATAATAGTATGTTCTCTAATCATGAATGAATAACTGTAATACTAGAACTAATTATGTTTCTAGAATCCACATCAATAGAGTTAAAACCACGATATTTTATATGATATATTCTTTTAAATTTCATTGATGTCTTGTGTTTTATGCTACAATAACATCATCAAGAACTATAATCAACAACATATTATCATGTATTGTATGCAACACTATTCTATGTTTTTGTTACACATAATTTTAATTTCTTTTGATAGAGTATATTTCACGCCACACTATGTATAAATTTTTTCAATTTATAAATTAATTAAGATTGGATGTTGATATATGAAACAACAAAAACATATTGAACTAACATGCAACAATGACTTGTACTACGTAACATGCAAGAGAGACCATCCACTATAGCTTATGTTGTACATGATATCAATTTCTAATAGACAACGATATATTATAGAAATAATATTATTTAATGGGAGATTAACAAGCCATTATGAATATTATTATCTACAATTTTATTTTTATATAGCATTATAATTCATATTACACATTTTATATAACTTTTTATGAGAAAAAAATTATAGGATAAAAGAAGATTTTTTCAAAAAATACTATTTTACCACCTTTTGATGGCACAACCATTTTAATCTAGTTTTTTTTAGCATTTATAAGTACAATTTAAAAAAATTATTATTTAGAATAGGAACATCAGAATTTATATTGGATGATGTTTTGGAAATTTTCTGAGAAATTTTATATTTTTTTGAAAAGTTAAAAATATTGTACATTAATTCAAATCAACCTTTTAATATAATTTATTTATATGTATAAATTGTATAGTAAATTGGGTTTTAAGTGTAATTGGATTATATTTAATCATTTAATCTAATTTTTTTCATTTGATGTAATTTCACTTTTATATTTGACATAAACTCATCTCAATCTTTTGATTGTTAATACTTTTTTAAGATACCTTTTTTTTGGTTTTGACAATGGGAATTAATTTAAAATTAATTTCTCTATCTTTTGTGTTTATAATTTTGAAAAATGGATTCAATATTTGTAATTTTATGTATCAAATTGGGTAAATAGGTACCTTTTATTATTGGACATTATGAATAGTAACCTCAAAACCCATTGGGCGCAGATATTGTAATAGTACTGTAGAGGTAATGTAGTGACGACGGTACTGTAGATCAGCGGGTACTGTACCGGTATCTAGGAACTATAGCAGTAGTGGTACTGTGAAGGTACTCCAGCAGACGATTTACTATTCACATAATGGGCATTGGGCAATAAATTTAGGCCTACGGGCTATATAATGGGCTATAATCCCCCTGGGCGTTCGGGCTATGTAATGGGTCTCCCTCTAACCAGTTAAAAGGGGTCTTTGATTTTCTTTAATAATAAAATGATGCTTCGACCCCAACCATCAAAAAAATAAAAACAAATCTTCAGTATTTATTTTATTTACCGTGGTTAAAGTGTAAATCTGGTAATGTGGGTAAAATAATAAAAATATAATAATATTAAACTTCCCTAACACATGTATTAATAATATTTGATGATATATTTCCAACCATTTTCATATTTAGGTCTATTGAGGACCCCATAAAGCCACTTGGATTTTATAATTTCATTTTATAAAAAAAAATTTAATGTAACAAAAAATGGAACATAAACATGTATTTTTTGTAAAAAACTAATATGGGGTTTTATAATAGATCTGTTTGACTATAAATTCTAATTATAAAGATAAAATTATTTGCTACATAATGGTATTGTATTTATTATTTTTAGACATCATATAAATATATTTATTTATGATAAAATTATGATGTAGTGATTACCTCATTAATTTAGGATTCCAAAAAATGAATTTATAAATTTTAAAATAAATTAAATATGATCATTTTGATGTCATCCAATAATTTTATGGATGAAAGTGAAATATTATGTATGATTTATGTCCTTTTATAGAATTAATCGTGTATAATGACTTCAAAGAAATCAATTACTAAATAGTGTCAAAATTGACATGAATGTGTTTTTAAAAAAATTATGATTTTATAAAATGATATAAAAATCCTAAAATATAAAGTTCAGATAAAAAAGGGGATAGTGAAAAAAATATCATAAATGATCCACGTCATGTTCATTTGTCATTTTATTTTAAATATATCAATAATGTACTCTAAAAATATATGAGGACATGGTACGAGTTAACTTATTTTGCAATGGGTTAAATCTAAACGATAAGGTTATTTTATGAACTAAACATTTCTATAACCTATTTGTTGATAGTATTTAGAACCATACCCATATAATACTAAGAATAAATCAATTATGAGATATTATACTCTGAAAATAATTTCATAATAATTTAATATTTCATGATTTTCCTATTATGGCCCTCACCCCTCTTATAAATGGGAACCTCCTTTCCTCTTTTACTCACTCCACTACAACATTTTGGTTCCAAAAATCCCAACCCATTTCTCCTCCAAACCTCCCTAAATTCATCATAGTGTCCTGAAATTCTGTATGGATCCATCCTATAGATACCTTTGGTTAAAATAAAATGTAAACACCCAAAGAAGAGGAAATTGTTTTATCCATTCTTTCAAATTTCCATTATTCTTCTACATAATATTTCTATGTTGATTCCATAATAATGTAATAAATCATGAATATTATACATTCTGAGATGTTATTATACATAGGGGACAACATTCTAACTAATTTTATCTATCAAACGAAAAACAATTTCACAATACATGTGTACGTACTACTTACCATCTCCACGTCATGGTGAAATTTGTTATTAAAAAGTACATAAGTATCATGGGTATAATGATGTACAAAATGAGTTTAAAATTTAATATAATTAGAAAATTAATCTTTATAATTAATATACCATACGATTACATATAATTTATCCATCAAGAGAATTATTTCATCGCTCGGGCATACGTACGGCCTACCACCACTACGACATGATAAGATTCATTATCCACTTTAACCGTCCAAGAAAGATTATAATATATATATATATATTGATATATATATATATATTATTCATAATTATATAATATATAATATAATAACACTACTTTAATGATATATATATATGGTCATATATTTAATTTTCATAATTCAATTCAATATGACTAGAAAACAGAAACCACATAAGCGTAAATACAACCTATGATCTCCATGAACGGTGTATTTTATTTTATATATCTATCTTTTATATATATTTATATTATGAGTATATATAATTAATAAATCATATTATAAAATATAGAATTATGTAAATCTTTATCTATGTAATATGATAAAGAATAAAAAACCAAAACATGAATGATAAACAAAGCGATATTACATAAAATGTTGCATTTACATTAAATTGTTAACAAAAGGGTAATATAAATTCATAAAAATCATATATGAAATCATTAATATAATTATTATTCGTATACAACTTAATAAATATTTTTATAAAAATTATACAATAGTTTTGGACTAGTAAGGATTGTATCAGAAAAAAGGTAAGGGATAATTTTACAATTTCATTTTTATTTGATTTTTTTTATACTTAAGTATATACAAGAGATATATTTATCATACATTTCCATGTATTATCAAATTTTTTTCGTATATGAATAATTTAATTTTTACCCACATTATAATTTTACAACATGGAATGGAATGAATCATTCATTAGTTTACTTTAAAAGGTACTTTTTGACTTTTCAGTTAAAAGTATGAGGAGAATGTTTTTTCACTTATACATCATTAATGGATATTTATGGTTTCATGATACCTTATTTCCATGAATCATACTCTAATATTTTTCAATTATATTTTCAAATATATTTTATATTTTATATTTCTCTGTCATTTCGTTAAAAGAAAATATTTTTTTGTAGAAGAATGGATATTTTCCTCATGAATAAAGTTCATACATTTTATCAAAATTATTTTCTATCTAAGATGAAATAATACAGTTATGTTTCTATCCCAATTATTATATTGATTTGATTTCGTTTATTATGGAATTATTTTTCTGAAATCTATTTATATTTAATATGGATTATGTTATGATGGAATGATGTTTAGGAATCACATTTTATTTCATGGGTTATGAAATAGTAAATATTTTTATATTTTTTTACACACATAAGAATGATTTTATTTTGAGATAACCGGGACCTATTTATTCCTCCAATTAATTAGCTAATGATTTATATCTCATTAGATAGACATTAATGGAATAAAAGTAAATATGGTTCAATAATACATGGCTAGAATGGAAAATAAACATGGTTCAGTAATGTACTTTGTTGACTACGATTGCCTTGGCAGTAATAACATGGCGAGTTTAGAATTCATATTATGTGATTATTATTTTTTAAAAAATTATATTCCTTTTCCAATTCTATTCTATCATGTAAAATATTTCATTATGATCTAGGAAATACATACTTCCATGATTTATTTCATGACTCAAGATTATGATATTCATAATATTTGTTCATGTTATCACATTCTAATGTTAATGTTTTTTTTGATGTTCTTCATGTTTAGAATTACTTTATAATTTATATCAACATTATAATGTTTTTCCCAAGATATAAATTATGTTCTTAGGAAGAAAAACAATAGGTGAATAGAATTATGGGAGTTGTTGATGATCTTTCAGAAAGTTAGAAGATTATTTTCTGAGTTTCCAAATACACTAATCTAATACAGTAATTGGGATTTTTTTCATGTATTATGTATTACACAAAAGTAATGTAATTTAAATGTACATCATGCTTGGGTCACTACAGTTGGAATCAAAGTGAAGCTTTATTAATCATTTGGGAATAAGGACAGGGAATCATTAGTGAGTCCCCAAGGGATATTTGTAAGGTTTATCTAGGGATTTCTATAAGGGTATTTCAATCTATATATTAATGTCCAAGAATTAATGTAAATATCGTGAAAATTCTAGGATTAAATATAAGATGTTAGATATTGAATGTACTCTCATGTGAAAATGCTATTTTTTATGTATGTTTTTTGCCTCTCACACTGTTATTTTTTGGGTATGAGACAATGGATGGAACCTGATGGGACCATGTTTATGATCATTGCATTGAAAAATGAAATGATTTACCTCATTATCAACCAAATGTGATGGGAGATGGAATAAAAAACCTTATTACTATTCTTAAACAATCAATGAATCATTAGGGACATCCAAATGTGCAGATAAGGGAACCATTGTAATGACGCATAATTTTCACCGAATTTTTTTTCTTAATTCAATGAATTTTACGATTATGTGGCTTTAGAAGACACTTGATTCCAAGGCCAGATGTGCCTGGAATCAATTTACGATGCTTTTTTCAGGTATGTTCAGTGAACGTACATGTAGGCTTTTTTATCGTTTGAATGGGTGCTCGGAATTGAAATCCATGGACACCGATGAACTCGCGGAGTCGGTAATTGCTTATGGGAACCATTACCGTAGCTTTATTTTTTGCGGGATGAAAGTTAAACATTGCGGTTTAAATAAGAAGTTAAATAAAAAATATTAGAAAATTTTTTATATATCTATAGAAGTTATTTCCTCCCATGGGAAGTTATTGGTGGGGTCCTCACCCACCTAACATCCCATGTGTGGATATTTGAGAGGTGGGACCCACACGATCCCCAACCCTACATCTCCCATAACTCTCTTGAAACTCCCCAATTAATTCCCCTTCCATTATTGTGAAAACCCCCTTATTTATGAGAACACTTCCTCGCCTCTCTCCCTCTTTAATGTTTGCCAACACATGATAATCAATGAATTATAACTCTTCAATTAATTGAATTAAGTTGTTTGAATTTTGAATTACTTCTGTTAAAAAAATAATATCTTATCAATTATTTTGTGGTGAAACTTGTTGTGTTGGAGTTTGGGGGGAGCTCTGGAGAAATACATAAGGGTTTTCTCCTCTCAAAGGAAGAACATCACTCTCTTCAACGAAGAATGCAAATTCAACAAAAAATGACGATGCGTCTTCATATCATTTCTCCTCGACAAGTGAGGAGATGGAAGTTCTTCTTCGAGTTCACTCCAATGACAATAGAATCGACACTATCATCCACGACGCACAGCTACCGTAAATCTTTTCTAAGGTATGGTGGATTGCTTCAATTTTATTTGAATAAAATTGTTCTTCGTTCTTTTCAAAATCATGTTTATACTTGGCCAATTGCTACCGCTTAATGCGAAGGGAACGGTCCGAATGCACATGGCCCGACGAGCCTCTGTAGTCTCCATATTTGAAATTGAGGCACATTGGAAGAAGCAATGACGGTAGATGAGGCGACCATGCGCTGGATGCGTTCAGAAGAACTATGGGCCGCAACCGTCGGCCGCTTGACTGAGGAAGAACCGGCCGGCCATAGTGGGCTGGGCCGAAGGGAGGAACCGTGGCGCCCCATGTCACCGATCTGCAAAAGACTATGACTTGCATTACGTGGGCCACTTCAGTGGAAGAATCGGCTGGCCCGTCAGCCAACCGAGTGGAGGAGAGGCATGGCGCCAGGAGGGCGCCAGGTCGGATGAACGGCAGACTGCTTTCAACGAGAAGGCCGACCGGCTTCGGTCGGCTGTTTAGGGAGGGGGGAACCACTTGGCACCACCGGTTCAGGTAGTCGGTGGGCCGCACCCCCTACCGCGGACCACTCGGCCAGTCGTCCGAGCCGTGGCCGGGCCGCACCCCCTCTTGTTGGGCCGCACCCCTTCGGGCCAGTCTGCGCCCCTTCGGGCTAGTCCGCGCACCTTAGGGCCGGGCTGCACATTTCACCGGGTCGGTCCATCCCCCTGCTCAGTCAAACCCACCAAAACTGAGTTGACCCAACCCCCCAGCCCACTAGGCATAATAGGTCGGGACCATTTACACCTAACGATGAATATCTTGAGGATCACATGTCCAATCGACACACCGTCTACGACTACGGGACCCTCATGATGTGGATGTCCTATTTTGATACCCAATGAGAGTTCTGGAAAAATTTGGAAGATGGTTGGGTTTGGAACGAGTGTATTTTCAACCTGTCCCCCGAAGAAAAGTTTATAATAACTCTTAAACCAGGCGTCCGATTGACGCGACGTCTATCACGTTGAGTTCCTTTTGATGAGACATAAAGTTGGGATACATAATCTCTAGAATTTGTGCCAGTTTATGTATCGACCCTCTTGGCTCAAGATGCAGACCCTCCTGGAATCGAGTGTCTGTGTGCGAGAACCCTAGAGCTGGCTGTGACTGCAACGACTACCATACTAGAATCCTCAATGGGTTCAACGATGATGACTACTGTACTGGAAATACTCAGTGGGTTCGACTGCGATGACTATTGTTCTTGTATACTATGCGGTTCTGATAGTTGGACTTCTATTCTAGTATCCTATGTGGGTCTGATAGAGTGGGTGGTCTCGTATCCTACATGTGTCTGACAGCTTAGCGGGACTAGTGTCTTTTGTGAGTCCGCCAACTTAGATGAATCAGTTACTACATCTGATCATCTATATATCATTACAAATGAATGTATACATGTGTGAGATGAATCTTGAATTTCAATAATTACCATTGGTGTGATTGACTTCATTCTTGGGTGGACCGGGTTGTGCTTGGGATCGGGAGTTGGAGATGAAATGTGATTGATGACATTGGTATATGTATGGGCATATACTTATGTAGAGTTGGTTGATAATTCTTGATTGTATCTTTCCATTGTGGTTTATCCTTTGTGGATTTTGGAAGACCTTCGGGGGTCTCGGGGTCCCTACTGAGTATCATTATTCTAACCCATGAACGGGCAATGCCCGCACTATGTTGTATTGGTTCCAGACGATGGACGACACTGATCGTGGTTGAGTCTTGTAGAGATGTATGGTATCCGGAGGTGGATCACATGGCAGGACGTATAAAAAGCAGATAAACGAACCCGAGGTACTAAGGAGACTTTATGTACCCACCCTTCAGGTGGGATTCCCAAAGGATTACTCGGTGGTTGCTGCTTTACTTTATTGCTATTGTACTAGACATTCAGTTTTACTGTACTTTTAATTTGGGATTGTATTCTGTCCCATTTACCTTTCATCACTTACATTGTGTTCATTATTACTTTGTTATTACTTCTGCTTGCATAATATGTTGTGTTTGTTTTCTATCACAAAGGCAATGCCTTCCCTTTTATCGGGAATTACGCCTTTAGTGCTAGTCACCAGCCCCTGGACTATGGATGGAGGGCTTGGGGTAGTCATGGAACGAGCCTTGAGGACGGGTCGTGACATATTGGTATCAGAGTAGTCGGTTCTACCATAGAACTCAAGACTATGATCTATCATTTCTATGAAGAAATAATGTTATGTGTATTGAGTGTGGTTTTCAGTCCAGGGAGTCCAGTGTTGGTGCGGTGTCCGATGTATCCACACACCAGTACCCTGCCCTCTTATTTCCGTCTCGATGCACAAAAATAATGAATGCAAGTGTGTTTCAAAAGTTATCTTTGTGATTACCTTGTGATAGCTCACTAGGTATACTGTTTTAACTGTGGCGCACCTGTTACTTTTAGTATGGCCCACAAAGGCAGACAACTAGGGTTCCGAGTTACATGAGAGATGGCAGCCCACCAAGCGACGAGGCCTCGGTGCAGGGTACCATCACAGTAGAGGCACCAGTGGTACCACTACCCGCTGATCCACTGATACTACCAGCCTAGTAGCTGAGGGTGCACACCGACTGAGCATGTTTCACGAGTTTCAGTGACAGGGGTAACCCATGTTCCATGGAGAGACGAACCCTCAGGCAGCCAAGGATTGGTTGGAGGCTATCTTCAGAGTCTTCATATTGGTAGGGACACCACCTGAACTAATGGTGATCATTTCCGCGAGTCGACAGCACACAACAGCAGGTAGATGGTTGAGCTTGATGATCTAGGTTCATGACGAGGCATATCTATGTTGGACAGACTTCGAGAGTCTCTTCCACTCATAGTTTTTTCCAGCCAACCTTCATTTGGTGCGCATCCAGGAGTTACTTCATCTGCAGTAGGGCAGCATGACACTAGCCCAGTACATTGCGAGGTTTACCAACCATTCGCTCTACTCCACGTACATGGAATGGGACCCATTCCTCCAGGCCCGAACCATTGAGTAGGGACTGAGGCACAAGATCAGGGCTTCAATGATCTCCCTCAGCATCCTGTTGCTGGCGGGAGTACTGGAGCGATCCCTTATTGTGGAGATCTTCCCCACTGAGCCGACACTAGCAGTGAGACCTACCATAGGGAGACACGTATCAGAGTCTTCTGCAGCTGAAAATATAAATATGTCACAGAGGTCCAAGAGGACCAGGCCATCGGGAGAGTGACCTTAGGATTATGGTTTTTTTGTGCGGGGCACACGGAACAGAGCCAGCTATACGAGGAGCAGGTAGTTCTATGCTTGCGGTGGGTAGGGTCACATGGCGTGAGACTGCCTGAACTGCCGTAAAAATGAGCAGAAAATGGTGGAGGGAACTCCCATGTAGAAGTAGAGGTTCTACCATGGCGGTCCACAAGGAGGAGGCAGACGAGGTAGAGGAGCTGGCCGAGCAGCGGGTGGTGGACGACGCTTTGAGGATCTACCACCACCACCACCAGGAGGTCCACCCCGACCACAGGGAGCTGGCGGGCAGATGCAGGCTCAACTCCAGGCAGTGGAGGCTTACGACCACGGCTCCCCGAGATAATTCAAGGTACTATCTGTGTCAACTCCACCCTTGCTGCAGTGCTTATAGACACAAGATCAAGTCATTCATTTATTGTCTCTACCCTAGTTCGGAGCTAGGATATTCTTACGGAGCCGTTGGCTAGATTTATACGGCTAGAGACTCGTATGGGATCAGACTCAATTATTTCGCACTGGTTCTAGCAGTGTGAGATTACTCTAGAAGGTGACAGCTTTAGCTAGGATATTCTTGTAGATGCATCGAGGCCTTACAACGTCATCTTTGGTATGGACTAGATGTCTACAGTCCATGCTCAAATCGACTTCTTTAGTCACAATGTGTGGTGTATCCACTTGGATGGTAGCAGGTTCACATTCACCAGTGAGAAGAAAGATTTAGCAACGCATGATGGACTTACGCAGAGTTGAGGGCAGCCGATCACACATCAGTTGGCTAGTCTCATCCTTAGATTGGTTGATGTACGGAGTCCGAGTATTCTTGTTGTGGTGGATTATTATGTGGAAATTTTTCTGGACGATGTTCCCAGACTTCCTCCTCACAGAGAGGTAGACATATACATAGACTTGTACCCCAGTATAGCACAGATATCTACTCTCGCATATTCAATGACTCCCGCTGATCTTCGTGAGATGCGGGTACATCTGGAGGACATACAAGGGAAGGGATTCATCTGACCCAGTGGTTCACCCTGGGCATCTCCAATTTTTTTCACTAAGAAGAAGGATGGGAGCTTACGAATCTGTGTCGACTATTATCGCCTAAATCAGGTGACCGTGAAGAACAAGTACCCACTCATGAGGATTCATGACTTCTTTGATCAGACCAAGGGAGAAAGATCGTTATCAAAGATAGACCATATGTCAGGCTATCACCATCTTAGAGTTCAAGATGAGGATGTGCATAAGATGAAATTCAAGTGTCAGTATGGCCACTAAGAGTTCTTGGTTATGCCCTTCGGCATAACCAATGCTCCAGTAGTGTTCATGAGTCTCATTAACTGGATCTTTTAGGCTTACCTATATCGTTATGTCGTAGTCTTCATCGATGACATACAGATATACTCCACTACTGAGGAGGAGCACGCAAACCTCTTGAGGGTTATACTGGAAACACTCTGAGAGCACGAGCTTTATGGTAAGAACTGGAAATTCCAGTTCTGGATACTAGAGGTACACTTCTTGGAACATGTCATCTTAGAGGCAGGAGTTGCAGTGGATCCTGCGATGATAGAGGCAGTGCTTTCTTGGGAGCCACCCAAGAGTGTGATGGCGTTACAGAGTTTTCCGAGACTGGCTGGATACTATCAGAGATTTGTTCTAGACTTCACTAGAGTTTCATCACCTCTATCATCATTGAAAAATAATGGGAAACCCTTCATGTGGTCAGATATATCTCATCAGATATATCCGGTGATGAGATAGAGGTTGACTAGTGCGCCCATATTGAGGTTGCCGGAGGAGGGTGTTGGGTACGTAGTTTGCTACGATGCATCAGGGACCGGACTCTAGAGTGTCCTGATGCAGGAGTGAGTTGTGATCATCTTGGTTCACGATAGTTGAGAAAGCATGAGCAGAACTACGCTACCCATGACCTAGAGTTATAAGAATTGGTCTTCACCTTGAAGATGTGGTGACAATATTTGATTGGTGAGTGTGCCACAGTCTACTCTGACCACCAGAGTCTCAGGTACATCATCTCACAGAATGACCTGAACTTGAGATACTGGTGATGGAATGAGTTCCTTCAGGACTATCACTTTGAGATATTCTATAATCCATGGAAGGGGAACGTTGTCGCTGATGCTCTTAATAGGAGATCCGACATTCATCTACTTGGAGAGGCGACGGACTATCTATCCGCATTTTAGATATCCTTTGTGGATAGAGATGTAGTAGCTTTTCTACAGTCTCTCACAATCACTCCTCCAATTTTTCAGTGAGTAAGATAGGAATAGCATGTGGACGTTGGTTGTGAGATGCGACGTGCACATATATCCATAGGGGAGGCGCCTGATGGAATTTCTAAAGGAAGGGAGCACATCATCCTCTTCAGGGGACATACTATGGTACCAGTTGCACTGTAGAAGGATGTACTAAGGGAGTTCCACACATCCCCTCTAGTAGTACATCTATGAGTGGAGATGATGTAGGAGGACCTCAGATGACAACACCGGTGGCCAGGTATGAAGAAGGATTTGGCATAGTTCATTTCCTGATGCATCGGTTTTCTACAAGTGAAGGAGGAGCACCAGGTACCAGAAGGCTTGGTACAAACATTAGAGGTCCTGGAGTGGAAGTCGGTGGGATATCCATGGATTCAAGAAATGTATTCCATGTACATATAGTGGACACGACTCTATTTGGGTGATCTTAGACCGACTCATCAGGTCAGCCCATTCCTACTGATCAATGAGCAGGGCTCAGCAGAGAGCATGGGACGCCTCTACGTTCAAGATATTGTATGGATTCACGGTGTTCCTTCGAATACTGTATCTTACCGAGATGCTCGTTTTACTTCAAGGCTTTGGAAGGGGTTGCAGGAGGCCTTTGGGATGCAACTGCATATGAGCACCACAATCCATCATCAGATGGACAGACAGACTGAGAGGACCATACATACACTCAAGGACATACCCGGTGTATGTGTCCTTGACTTCAGTCACAGCTGGGAGGATAATCTACCCTTGGTGGAGTTTGCGTACAACAATAGTTACCACTCCACCATCAGGATGGAACCATATGGGGCACTGTACAACCGACCATTCAGTTCACCTCTATGCCGGATTGACCTTGGGGGTCATCATTTGAAGGAACAAAGATGGTTCATGCTTCGACGAAGAAGGTGCAGATCAACCTGGAGCAGATGAAGACTACACAGAGCAGACAGAAGACCTATGCTGAAAGAAGGTGGAGACCACTGGAGTTTGAGGATGGTGACAATGTTTTCTTATGGGTCTCACCTCAACGGGGTCTACGGAGATTTATCCGAGGTGGATAGTTATCTCCACATTTCATCGGACTATTTCAGGTTCTCAGTAGAGTAGGCGAGGTGGCTTACCGCCTACCCCTTTTACCTTAGTTGCACCGAGTACATGATGCCTTCCATATATCTCAGCTGAGTAGATAAATGCATGACCCAACCCACATCATCGATCACGGGGAGCTAGACATCAATGACGGGGAAACAATTTTGGAGGTCCCAGTGGATATTGAGTATCGACAGGAGCGTGTCGTACGTGGACGGATGATTCCTATGGTGCGCGTTCGTTGGAAGCACGGGAAACTCCAGGAGAGCACATGGGAGCGGGAGGCACATATGCTAGCTCTGTATCCCCATTTGTTTCCCTAGTCTATGTTGTAGCGTTATGGGGACATAAATCCCAGAGGTGGGAGTAATGTAAAGACCCCGAATTTTTAAGGAATTTTTTTTCATAATTCTTTAGAATTTTATGAGTCTGTGGATTCTAACAGAACATGATTCCATGGCCCTGTGTTCCTAGTATCAATTACCAAAGTTATTTTCATCTACGTTCAGTGATCATACATGCATGTTTTATATCTTTTGAACCAATTCTTAGAATTGAAATCCAAGGACACAGATGAACTCGCAGCGCCGATAATTTCTTAAGCGGACCATTATCGCAGTTGAATTTTATGTGGGTTGAATGTTAAAAATTGAATTTTAAATAAGATGTTAAATAAAATTGTTCAGAACAATTATATATATATATATGGAAGATATTTACTCCCATCGGATGTTATTGTTGGGGAACACGCCCACCTAACTTCCCATGTGTGGATATTTGAGAGGTGGGCCCTACATGAGCCCCAACCATTCAACTACAATAACTCTCTTGAAACACCCCAATTAATTCCCATTCCTTTTTTCGACATCCCCCTTATTTATGAGAACACATCCTCTCCATATCTCACTCATTAATGTTTTCCAAAACATGTTAACCAATGAATTGTTACTCTTAAATAAATTAAATTAAGTTGTTTGAATTTTGAATTACTTGTGTGAATAAAATAATATCTTAGCTATTATTTTATGGTGAAACTTGTTGTGTTGGAATTTGGGGGGAGATCTGGAGAAATATAGAAGGGTGTTCTCCTCTCAATGAAAGAACACCACTCTCTTAGTTGAAGAATGCCAATTCAACGAAGAACGATGATGCACCTTCATTTCTTTTCCCAGAGACAAGAGCAGAAACGACGCTTCCTTTTCGAGTGCACTCATACAATGATAGAATCGACACCGTCATCCACGACGCACGTCTCCAACGAATCTTTTCTAAGGTAGGGTTGATTAATTCAATTTTATTTGAATAAAATTTTTCTTTGTTAATTTTTAAACCTTGTTTATACTTGTCCAATTCCTACCGCTTTACGCGGAGGGCGTGGGCCGAAATCACATGGGCCAAAGACCCTCTGTAGTCTTTTTATTTGTGATTGAGGCATGTTGGAAGAGGCGATGACGGGAGAAGTGGGGCCATGAACTAGCTGTGTACAGAAGAACCGTAGCCCCCAACTGCGGAACACTCGAATGAGGAAGAAACTATCAGCCATAGCTGGTCGGGCCGAAGGGAGGAACCGCGGTACCCCACGGTGACGCGCTGCGGAAGACCGCAACCCACGTTACGCGGGCCGCTTCAGCAGATGAACCGGTGTGCCCGTCGATCGGCAGGGTGGAGGAGAGTCCCAACACCAATAGGGCTCCGTGCTGGAAAAACAGTGGTACACCCGTGTGGGCAACATGGAACTGTTGTTTCGAGCAGCCGGGGCGGGGGGGGGGGGGGGGGCATGACCACCCCCATGAACCGCTCGGCCCATCATGCGGAGCCACTCGCCAGCCAGCTGAGCCACGGGTGGGCCGTGCCCTGTCGGGCCAGTCCACATTAAGACTAGATGCACCGGCACGGGTCGCACCCTGCCTGGCCAGGCCGGTCTGACTAACCTGCTTGGTGTGACCCACCAAAACTGAATTTACTTGACCTCCCAGCCCACTGGGCTTAATAGTACGGGCCCTTCTTCACTTAATGGTGAATATCTTGAAGACTGCGCGTCTGATCAACGCGCCGTCTGTGGCACTATGACCCTCATGACGTGATGGTACTTTTGTTATACTATATGTGAGTTTTGGACAACTTTAAAAAATTGTAGGGTTTGGAACGAACGAATTTCTAACCGGGCCCCCCTGAGAAAAAATGCTAATAACTCTTAGACTTGCATGTCATTGACGTACCGTCTGTCGCGTTGTGTTCCTTTTGACGAGACGGAACTTCGAGATACAAAAAATCTGGACATCGTGATAGTTGATGTATCGAAGACCTTGGCTCGAGGGGCAGACCCCCCAAGAATCAAGTGTTCTGTGTGCAGGAACCCTAGAGCTTATTGCGACTACAATGACTACTGTACTCGAATTCTCCGTGGGTTCGGTGACGATGACTACCGTACTGGAAATACTCTGTTGGTTCGACAACAATGACTACTATTCTTGTCTCCTATGTGGGTCTGACAGTTTGACTTCTGTTATAGTGTCCTACGTGGGTCCGAGAGAGTGGCTGGTCTAGAATTTATGTGGGCCCGACAGCTTAGTTGGACTGGTATCTTACATGGGTCTGCTAGCTCACATGAATCACTGACTACATCTGATCATATATATCTCTTTATGAAAGAATTTATACTTATGTGTGCAAAGTCTGGAATTTTAATCATTACCATCAGTGTGATTAAATTATTTCTTCTGTGGACCCGTATGTGCATGGGCTCGGGAGTTGGAGCTGAACTATGATTGATGACTTAAGTATATGTCTTGGAATATACCTAAGTATAGTTGGTTGATACTTAGTGATTGTATCGTTCTTGTGGTTTATCCTTCGTGGATTTTTGGAGACCGTCAGGGGTCTCGAGGTCCCTACTGAGTATCTTTATAGTCACCCCTACATGGGGAATGACCACACTAAATTGTGTTGGTTGCAGACGACTGACATCATTTATCGTGGTCGAGGCCTGTAGAGATAGACGGTACCTGGAGGTGGACCACGAGGCGGGATGTACATGGTGTGGACTGGTGGACTTGAGTTACTGAGAAGACTATATGTACCCACCGTTCATGTGGAATTCCCGAAGGACGACTATGTAGTTGCTGCATTACATTACTGCTATTGAATTAGAATTTTAGTTATACTGTACTTTTCAATTGGGTATGTATTCTGGCCCATTTACCTTTCATCACATACTTTGTGTTCAGAATTACTTTGTGCTTACTTCAGCTTGCGTAAACTGTTTTGATTGTTTACTATCATAAAGTAAATGACTTACCTTTAATCGGTATTTACACCTTTGGTTCTAGTCGCCAGCGCCTGGCATATGGATGGTGGGCTTGGGGTAGTTACGACACGAGCCCTAAGGACAAGTTGTGACAACCACATTCTTTGGAGTACTTCATGAGGAAACATCCACCTTCGTTCAGTGGGTCATCTGATCCAGTTTTATCGGAACAATGTATTAGTACCATTGAAAATATATTTTTTATCCTTCACTATTCAGAACTTGAAAGGGAAATTTTGGATTTCTGTCATCTATATGGTGAAGGATACCTGTGGTGGACTCTATTTAAAAATACCAGGAAACCAAATGACATTCAATCCATGGAATTGGACGATGTCATGAACTTTCTTTTCAATGTGTACTTCCCTGGTATTCATCAAACAATGATGTAAAATATGTCACATGAGTTTATGAAAAATGATTATGAATCGCTTGGTATATACATGGAGAATATTACAAACTATGAATGGATCTATTATGGATGTATCATCTATCCTGAATTTGATGTTGATATCTTAATTTGTTGTTTAAAACTATATCTTCAAAGGGAATTAGATCTAAGAGACTTTTGTAGATATTAATAGATTATTTGTTGTGATATCAAGGTACAAGTGGATGTTTTTGTCCCATATCCATATTATGGTTTTGATAAGTAATGAAAGGAGTTCATGGAAAAATATCAAAATAATGGTGAAAAAATGATTGTTTCATTACGCTCAATGTGTGGAAAGAATCATGGTGGAGATTGTATTAAAGAGAATAGAAAATGTTTCATGTGTGGAATGGAAGGTCATAAAGTAGTTGTGTGATGAAGTAATTTAGAAATGTATCTAATGATGTGAATAGATAAATTACTATATAGAATGCACAACCAACAATTCAATGATACATGTTCAAGGAAATGGGGAATTATGCTAACGAATTCCCAAATCCAAAGGTTAATTATGATTGAAATCAAAAACCACTTAAGTAAAAAGGAATAGAGAAGTCACATGTGATCACCATTGGTGATGTTGAGTGTGATAATGAAGTGGTGTATTGATTAATTATTTGTGTAATGGGATTCTAAAATAGTGTTGTGGAATCTAAATTGTAGTGTTATGGAATATTGGAGTATCAATGTATTGGCTTATTGTGGGTTTCAATAATGTTACTAGTAACCATGAATAGTGATTGAAATATTTTTGGAAATCCCCTGATATGCACATAATGAAAGGATAAAGAGATAAATAGATTTTTGATATTATAAATAATCTCATGAATGATTAAAAGGCAAAGTGATATCATTGTTTTATTATAAAGAATTTTCGGTAATTTTGGTGTGTGGTGGTATTTATTTTTGATTGGATTCATTTTTTCACATAGGTTAAATAGAAATTCATGATATTTTCATGTTTTATTAGAATATAGTATTAAGGTATTCACATGTTTCGAATGTGACAACCAAGAACTAGAAAATGAGATATGTGAGAAAAATGTGATATCGATTTGGTTAACCTCTTTGTAATGTTTTATATTCTTAGTTTTTGGATGGATCGTAATGTTTCCTATTTAGGGATATTATACGTTATATTTGGTTTTATGTTTTCCAAATTAATGTATTATATTACTCTAGGAGGACTTATGTATATTGGGTTATCTCTGCTATCATTTTTTTGAGATATATGGAATGACATATCATTATATTGCATGATCATCTATAACATAAGAATAACCAATTCTACTTCATTTCATTAAATAAGAGATGAAATGGAAATAGTTCATGGCACTAATAATGGCGAAATATTCCCATAATCATGAAAGTATTTATTCTTAGTAAAAAATATTCATCTTTAGGAAAATGATCATGAAAATCATACATGTTTTACTAGTACGTTAATATTTTTTGAATCAAGATATCCCTCAAATAGTCATAGATTTATGTATTTCTTATAGTTTTCTTCCTCCCACCCTTATTCCCTATATTTATAAATCAGTTATTGATGGTTATATTTCTCTTCAATATACATGTTTACAGTTACCACCAATGTTCTCCTATGTGGAATCCTAGAAATTAGTTACATTGGATAACCATTATATTTCTAAATATACATTTTAAAAATGATGTTTTAGTGTCTCTTTTCAGGACACGGGTATCCATTAATGAAGATTTCAAGTAGAATACCATTTATAACCTAGACTAATTTCAATAACGAAATTTATTTAAAGGGGGTAGAATGTATCACCCCAAGATTTTATGAGATAGATTTTTATAATTTCTTTTTTATATTATTTTGTATGAAAAAACACTATTAGATTGTACTTATTCAACATCATATTAGTTTGTAGTGTTTTCAACATTATTCTTGTCTTTTGGTACACATAATTTCAAGTTATTTTGATAGATTTCATTTCACAAAACACTGAGTATATATTTTTTTCAATGTATAAATGAACAATATTTGGATTACGTTATAAAAAACAACAATGGATTCTATCAGAACAGGCAACAATGACTTGGATTGTGTTTAACACATGGGCAACCATCCATAGTAGAATGCATTGTATGTGAAACTGAGTTTCAATAAACAACAATATAATATTATAATATTATTAATTAATAAGAAATAAACTATCTGTTATAAATATTATTTAGAAAATATTAAAAATTGTATAACCTTATAATTCATCTTATTCTTTTTTATAGAACATTATATTGGGAAAATCAATTTTTATGATAAAATACATATTTATTAAAAAATGCAGTTTTATTGTCTTTTGAAGGCACACCCATATAAAATATAAAATTTTCACTTTTTTTATATTTTAATGAATGGTTTTATTATTTAGAATAGTATCCACAATTTTTTCATCGGATGAAATTTTGGTATTTTTTTGGTAAAATTCATAATTATTATTATTAGTGAAAAATATAATTTTTTACTTCAAAACTATATTTGAATCTAAAATATTTATATTGTTAGATTATAATATTAATTTTTTTTAAAGTGTAATCGGATTATTTTTTTTATTTTAATCCAATTTATGTCATTGGAAGTAATTTCATATTTAAATTGGACATAAAATCACGTTAATCTTTTGATAGTTCTTACTTTTTTAAAAACCCTATTTTTTGGATTGGCAGCAGAAATTAATTTTAAAATAATTACTGCGACTTTTGTGATTTTAGTTTTTAAAAATGGATCTCATAATTATTATTTTAAGGTTCAAATAGTTCAAATAGTTTCCTTTTATTATTGGACATTATGAATAGTAACTTGAGTAATTATTTTATTTACCTTAGTTAAAGAGATAATTAGGTAAATCAGGGTGAAGAAATAATATAATAATAATATTAAACTTCCCTAACACATGTACCAATATTATTGGGTGAGATATGTATTACCATGTTCATCCTTGATCGATTTTGGGATGTCATTGAGCAAATTTGATATGAAATTGATATTTTATAAGAATTAATTTAATGTAATTAAAAACATAACATAAACATATATGTTTTAGTAAAACAATTTTTATATGGGGTTATATAACTAATCACTTTGAATTTAAATAGTAACTAAAAAAAGAAAAGATTTCATAAATCATGGTAATTTATTTATAATTTTTATAAATTAGGTAAATATATTTATTTATAACACAATTATGATTTAGTGATTACCCCATTATTGAAATATTCCTATAAATGAATTTATAAATAGTAAAATAAATTTAATTTGATCAATTTTATGACATAAAAGAATTTTCATGATTCCATTGAAATATTATGGATGATATAATTCCTTTTATATAATTAATAAATTTTTTATGACTTGAAAAAAAAATCAATTAGTGAATAGTGTTAAAATTGTCAGAAAATTTTTTTTAAAAAAAATATTATTTTGTAAAATAATATAAAAATTAATAAAATATAATTTTATAGAAAAAACAAGGATAGTGATAAAAATTTAATAAGTGATCCTATTTTGGTTAAATTTCAATTTTATTGTAAATTTATGATCCATGGAGTATAAAATTACAAGAGCACATGGAAAGAGTTATCTAATTTTACAAAGGGTTAAATCTAAAAGATAAGGTGTCTTTTTTGACCTAAACATAAATAAAAAACATTTTAATTTTTTTAGACCCATAATCATCTAATCATTGAATGAAATAAATTTTTAGCTATTAGAAATAGAAAATTTATTTTCAATTAAGTAATATTTATTAATTTTCCTAAAGTGACCCTCGCAAATCATATAAAAGGGTAAATCCCTTCTTCCTTAACTGACACCTATAAAGCCTATTGGTTCATCCAAACCATACAAATGTCTCCTAAAAACCTCCCTTAGTACATCCTAGTGACCTATAATTGTGAAGAGATCCATCCTATGGAGTCCTTTTTTACAAATAAAATATAAACACCTGGAGAAGAGGAAACCGTTTAATACCTTCCTTCCATGAAGTTTTATTCATCTACTCCCTATTTCTATGTTTATTCCATACTAAATGAATAAATGAAGTAAATTATATATTCTGAGATATTATTATAATTATGGAACATCCATAAACCACCTTTCATCCATACTTAAAATAACAATTTCACAATATGTGTGTACGTACGACTTACCATGTACACACTGTGGTGAAATATGTGATTGAAAACTACTTTAGGATGATTGATATAATGATAAATATAAATGTTTTAAATAATGAATATATAATGGTTATTATTCTGTAAAATAAATATAAAATTCAGTTAAATACTATTTAACCTTCATGAGAATGATATCATCGCTTGTGCATACGTACGACCTACCGTCTCCACGATGCAATGAGATTCATTCTCTACTTTAACTGTCCTAGAAGGATTATAAAAAAAATCATACATATATATATAATTAAGAATTATTAAATATTTGACAATATATTTCTAATGAAATGATATATATATATATATATATCTATATGTATTTATATATATATTACATTAACTTACTTCCATTCAATTTGTAAAGAAATCAGAAACAACATTCATTTTTTCGTACAACCTACCGTCTCCATGAACGTTGTATTACATTATATATATTGGTATATAATATATTTTTATTATGAATATATTATATATATATATATATCATGTTATATATTTTTAATGTAATTAAATCATGATATAAATAATATGATCAAGACTAACGAGTCAAAACACGTATGACAAGTAAATCGATATTACCCTAAATGTTGCATTAACATGAAATTTTTAATAAACATGTAAAATAAAGTATTAAAATATTATATATGATATCATTATTATTATTATTATTATTCTAATATAAGTTAATAATTAGTTCAAAAAAATTGTACATTAGTTTTGGACTTGTTCTGATAGTATCAGACCTAAGGGAAGGGTTAAATTTTCAATTACATTTTTTTCCGAAATTGTTTATATGTAAGTATCTAATAGGGATATATTAATCTTCCATGTCCCTATTCTTTTAAAATTGTATTCATATTTTTAAAAATCCAATTTTACCAGTTTTTATATTTACTACATGGTATGGATGAAATCTTTATTTTTTTACTATATGAGGTACATTTTTACTTATATAGTAAAAGTACTAGGAGAATGTTTTTTTAAAATATATGGAAAGAAAGGATTATTACATTTTCAAGATCCTTATTTCCATGACTCTCTATCTATAATATTTAGATATTATTTTAATCAAAATCCTCTTCTTTTAAAATTATTAAGCATTTTGAAAAAAAATTGATTAAGAATGATATTTTCCACACGAATTATATTCAAATGTTTTATCAAAATTATTTTCCATATAATATGACATAGTAGTGTTATGTTTACATACCTTCTATTTTATTTAATTTATAATTTTTATTATGTAATTTGTTTTATGAAATCCATTTATCATTTATATTGATTATGTTATGATGCAATGATGTTTAGGAAACCCTTTTTTAACGGGTTATGGTATAGTCAATGTTTTTTGTGTTTTTGTGTCACATATATGAATCATTTCATTATGATATTGGTAGGAAAAATATATCCCTCCAATTAATTGGTTAAATATTTATATCCCTTGATATTGATATGACTAGAATGATAGTTAAATCTGGTATAATAATACATGGCTGGAACAGAATGTAAACTCGGTTTAGTAATTGATTTTTTCCACTATGATGACCTTGATAGAAATGAATTGTCTATTATGGAAATTATATTATGTTCATATTAGTTTTCAAAAGTTATACTTTTTATTTGAATGGTATTATATAATGGCTATTGTTCATTTATGATATATGACATTTGTTAGACCAATATTTATTTCATGAATCAAAATTTTGATATTCAATATTTATGTTCATGATTTCACATTCTTATGTTTGTTCTTAATTTTAGGTTCATCATTTTTACCCTTATTGATCAATTGAGCTCACCATTGTTATTTTTTTCCCCTAGGATATAAAGAACAATTTCATGTAGGATACAAATATGGAATATCTTTATGGGAGATATTCAAGATCATTCTAAAAATTAGATGATTATGTATTGAGGTTCTAGAGACACTAAACTAATACAATATTTGTGAATATTTTTGTTCCATGAATTAATTATTCTTCAAAAGTAATTTAATTTCCATGTACTTAAATCGTGTTTCTATATAGTTTGTATAAGAGTGAAGGTTTACTCAACTGTTGGAAATAAGGATGTGAAATCATTAGTGAAATCCCTAGAGATAATTATAAGTCATGTCTAGGGATGTCCCTAAGGGTATGAATAACTATATATTACAGTCCTATAATTATGGTAACGATCATTAATAACCTAGGATTAAACATCATGTGTTTGATATTGAATGGACACCCATGTGATAATGTTGTTTTTCTAGTATGACTTTTTCCTCCTACGCTGTTCTTTTTGGGTTTTACACATTGGCTAGAACACGAAGCAACCACGTTAATGATCAATACACTATACAATGCAATGATTTTCCACCTGAAAAATGAAATTTTATTGGATATGGAATCAAAAATCATATTTCTATAATTAAAACATTATTAAAACATTCTAGACAATTAAAAGAGAAGTTTTGGGAACAAAATTCTATTGATCCTTCATGAGGCATCATCCAACTTCTTTTACTGGGCCTTATAGTCGACTTTTTTCCGAACAATGGATCATTACCCTTGAAAATATATTTCACATCATTTTCTTTTCAGAACAGGAAATGGTCATTTTTCATATCTGTCGTTTAGAAGGTGAAGCTAAATTGTAGTGGACTCTAATTAAGAATACAATCCAGTAAGTTCAAATTGAATATATGGATTGGGATGAGTTTAAAAACATCTATTTTATTAAGTAAATTCTGTATATTCTTCAAAAAATTGATAAATAATGAGTTAATTATTATTAAGAAAAATGATGATGAATATATTAGTACATTCAATGAAAATTTTACAAGGCTTGCAATATAATGCTTCTAGCTTTTTCATCCATCCTGAATGTAATGTCGATCAATTCATCATTCGCTTAAAACGGAGCCTTAAAAGTGAATTAGCATTATGTGACTTTAGTAGCTATGAATAGATTTTTGGTTGATATATCATAGTATAACTGGATGTTGTTGTTACTTATCCATCTTAAGGTTTTTATAATAAATCAATGATTGATTTCAAGGAAAAATATCAAACCATTGGGGATGTGAAGATGAAAATTTCCTTATTATCAATTTGTGGAATGAATAATGGTAGAGATTGTCTTAAAGGGTCTTGTAAATTTTTCATGTGTGGAAATGAACTTCATTAGGATGTTGAGTGATGATGTAATGGGAAAAAGGATTTTAATGATGTGAAAATGGAAGACACTACAGAAAATACACCACCAACACAACAATGATAAAGTGAATTGATATAGGGAATTATGCTTACTAATTACCTAATCTAATTGTTAATGATGATTGACATCAGAAAAATATTAAGGAAAAAGGAAAAGGGAAATCACATGTGATCACTACTAGTGATGTTGAATATGATCAACATTACAAATAATTTCATTTTTATTGTTATAAAATATTTTCTACTACCATTGTATTAGTGAATTAGTTTACATAGAATCCCACTTCATTTAAAAGAATACTTGAACTATTGGATGATATATTACCATAGAATTCATTTCATCCATCATACATCCTTGTTTCATATAATTGATTTCACTATTTTGATTCCCGTCTTTACCAAACCATAATCATTTCACTATCGAAATTAGGAAATTTCCATGTAACCACAACCTACACATTTGATATGATGTATGTATGAATTTATTACTACCGTGATTAACCTACCAGTCCTCCAGAATTAAATTCCATTACCAACATCGTTTTTCAATAAAAATTTGACATTGTATATCTCTATTTAAATTTTAATTGAAAATCATATAATATCGATGTAGTTTTTTATTAATCAAAATATTAAATATATTAATTCATTAATTTTTCGCACAAAATAGGACCATTTGTCTATATATAAGAGGTTAAGGAGAAATATGGATGGTTAAAGTATATGTCCTATGTTGTTGGCCTCATTGTATGAACAACTTAGAACATGTCCATGTGAGTAAAAATAACATTATGTATGAAATCATGAGATCCATTATTATGTAATTAAATTACTGATAATTATGTTATGATAATCAATGAGAGGACTACAATTTTTATTATCCATTGATTCATCATATGATTAAATTTTTGAATAAATTTAATTTAATTTCTTGTAGTTACCGTTATGTTCAGTTACCAATTATTAACTCTTCATACAAAATATAATATATATTCCATAGTGGGTGTTTGATCTTACACTTTTATTACCTTCACAATATAATTATGTTTGAATTATTTAATGATATATGGAATCTAGATTTTTAACATTTACATAGTTTTATATTTTTTATCAAATGTATTATAGGTATAACTTATTTATCTAGTTCACGGGGACTACAATAACTATCAATACATTATGATGAGATCTTTATATCATATTTTAGTGATATAATATATAGATGACTCTTTTCAACATGAGTATATTATTATCTACATTGATTCCAATGATCTAGAATATTTCCATCCCATTTACTTTTCCAATATATGTTGAGGTGTAGATGATTGAGGAAGTGATTGATAAAAATACTCTTCAGGTATAAGGGAATATATTGTGGTCAGTATAAAATATAATTTTTCATCTAATCATATTTTGTATTCAATTAATTAAAGATATGGATGTTTAAACATAAAATATCTAAAGCACATTAGTCCATGATAATGTTCGATCATAAATTCATGGTGATCTATAGAGAGGCCACAATGTCTTTTTATTGTTGTAGAGGATGTACTAAGAATCATTAACAGTTCATGATTACATATGGTGGAAATTATGGAATGAGATTACTTTATACTTTTTACTTTCAACAACAAAATATTCCATTGAGTTTATATTTGATGTAGAGACAACTAAACATTATCTAACATACATGTTTTCATGTCCATTGCCTCACAATCAATGATTGAACTGGTAGAGGTCCTCATCATGTTGGTTTACTTTTTTAGTGATCTTAATGAAATAATGTCCTTATATTCTTTGAGTAATGATCCCACAGAATTTGATACAAAAAGATGTATTCATAGGTGGAAACACCACTATTGAATCCAATGTTTGTCCAGTCACGACCTGTTCTCCCGTGGCCCGTGTCGTAACTACCCCAAACCCGCCTTCTATAGGCCAGGGGATGTCTACTAGACCTAAAGGCGTAAATCCCTATAACCGGGAAGGTATTTCCTTTATAAAACGCAAACACACACACACACAACCAGAGTACAAGGAGAACCAAAAAATAAGTAAACACTACATAATAAAAGATTTGCTGGAAAGTAAAGGGTCCAGAAATATAAGCCCAGTAGAAAAGTACAAGGAAAAGAATAAACGACAGGAAGGTGTCACGATTCTCCTGGATCGTCCTCCGGAGTCCCTACCTGAAGGGTAGGTACAGGTGGCCACCATAGCTCTCTACGTCCGTCTGTCACCTTCGGGTACCATCTCGGTGTGAAGTCCACCTCCAGGTACCGTCCAGCTTTACAAGACTCAACCATGATCAGTGTTGTTTGTCGTCTACAACCAACACAATGAGATGCGGGTCTAGCCCGTGTAGGGGTGAGTATAATAATACTCAGTAGGGACCCCGAGACCCTCAAGGTATCTCTAAATCCATCAAGGATAAATATCATAGAAATATCTCAATAGATAACCATTACTTTGGTATATTCCCATACATATACCTAAGTTATCAAGTAACTCATCTCAATCATGAGGAAAACACAATGGTCATTGACTCAGATCAAACCAGGATTTTCATTATCGAAACCACAACTATAGGAGAACTCCTCCTCTATCAAGTATAGTGGACATTTAACTACTCTGAGGCGCTACTCAGTAACGTTAGACTGCAGAGATACTCCTCCTGTCGAGTACCGCGAGTCTGCTGACAAATTCTGGGCACTCCTTCTGTTTTGGGATTGACGCCAAATACCGAGCACTCCCTCTAATAGATTAAAGAGGTACTCCTCCTATCGAGTACCGCGGGTCTGCAGGAAACTACCAGGTGCTCCGTCCGTCGTGGGTTTGTCTCCAAATACTGAGCGGTCCGTCCACTGGGCTAATCGAATCACTCCAAGTCAAATAAGTCAAGTATTCATTAAGTCAACAGCTACTAGGTCTCTGCACTCCGTACGCTCATCTCCAGGAGGGTGTGCTCCATGAGCTACTGGTAGTTACTTCCCAATGTCACGAAGTCTCACATAGGAGTAACACAAAGGACCACCTCTTCAAATGTGTCTTTATGCAACAAATGACATGTCAATCGGACGCCCCGGTTTGTGAGTTATTAGCTTTTCCACTCCAGGGGACCATTTAGTTATTAACCTGAAACCAACCTGACCATACTCCAATATCATCAGAATCGCACGTAGGAGAACCGTCTCAACAAGAACAATCCAACATAGTCGACGGAAGGTAAATCGGACGTCCAGTCCTCAAGTTATAGGTGTTTCCGCTCCGAGGGCCCGGTTGGTTTCGGGTTCGAACCAACCCGTCCGTACCCAAACATCACTGAAATCTTGAGTGTAATAAACTTAAATGACCGCCTTGATCTAAGAAATCCTATGAAACTGACTATGAATTGATCATAGGTTCTTAGCTCAAGATATGTCAGTTTAAACGAAAACGGTCCCAAAATGGGGGGGTCTGTGCCCGGTCCGACCCGGACCAACCCACCCTGGGTCAGCTTGGCCTTGCAGAGGAGGGGGGGGGTGTGGGCTCAGCCAGTAGGCCCAACGGCGGGCGCGACCCCCTATTCCACCAACGTGGTGCTAGGCTGGTGCCACTGACATCCTTGATCCCATGCAGTTGCGGGATCCGCCACTCGCCGTCGCGGATGGTGTCACGGCTTACTCCTTCCAGAGACATGCCGGGGTGCCACCGCCTCCAGGCGACTAGCATGTGCCGGCCGCCGCCTCAGGTCATAAGCGCCGCTGCTCCAGCGACCCATGCAACCACGAGGTTCTTCGGACCACCGGAGTTTCTCTGGTGGTTCGTTTTAGCTTCCGTATGCGCCAGCGGTCATCTGGGGTCCCGAACTTTACTGCGAAGGCTCTTAAATGCCGTTGTGGCCTCGTTTCATTATCGCCCATCATCCCACGCACAAAAAAAACAACTAGAAGAGGTTACAAGATTGTTTGTTAAACCGTTACCTCTACATTAGAGGCTCAAACCATAAATTCCATGACGAATGACGGGTATAAAAATAACACCAATCCCCTACATCGAATTTTTCGTAGTTCGTCGTCGATCTATGGAAGACGAGTGTCGTGGTAGACAGGAATCACAGAAGAATGATGTCGTTCTATCAACGATGGTGGAAGGGTCGTTTTTGTATGGGACATAGGCTCCTAGATGTTGTGGTGTGTCTGAGGAAGAAGTTCTTCGCGTTTTTCACCGAGGGTGTTCTTCATTGAAGAACAGTGTTCTTTGTCAGAGAAGGATCACCTCTATTTAATTCTCCAGAGCCCCTTATCCCACAAGTGGTTTTGCTACGCAAAACAAAAAAATAAGGAGGCTCTCCAATTAATATAGTATTATGAAATTCATGTATTAATTTCAAGAGATCTCATTTAATTAATGCTGACATTAATTACATGATTTGACACATTTAATGGGAAGAGGGAGGTAGAAAGGCAACACCATTAATGAGGAGTTGTCAAAGGAATCAACAAGGAATTAATGGGGAGTTGATGGTTGGGGCTCGTGTGGGCCCCAACTCAAAAGTATCTACACTTGGGAGGAAATTTACCAACTCACAAATAAAATTGAGTACCACACAATGTTATTTTGTTTAAGATTATACCCCAAAAAATTAACTTTCGACCCGCATAAAATGAAATTGTGGTGAAGGTCCCCTTAAGCGAATACCAGCGCTGCGAATTCATCGGTGTCCTCGTATTTCAATTTCGATCACCAGTTCAATAGATATAAAACCCCTATCATTTGTTTTATGTACTTGAGATAAACATCATAAATTGATTCCGGCCACACCGGGCCTTGGAATCAAGTTCTGTCAGAAGCCACAGACTTGTAAAATTCCAAAGAATTTAAGGATTTTTTTTGAAATTTATGGGTCTTTAAATTACTCCCACCTCAGGGATTAACATCCCTGTAATGCTATAACATAAACTAGGGAAACAAATAAGGGTAATGAGCATGCATCTGAGCCCCCCCCCCCCCCCCATGTTCTCTCCTAGAGGTTCCAGTTCTGCGAGCGAATGCACACAAGAGGAATCGACCGTCCAAATAGGACATGCTCCTATCGATCCACGATCTCCATAAAGACCTCTGTAAAAGTCTCCCCGTCATCGATATGAAGCTCCATTTGGTCGATGTTGTGAGATAAGTCATGCACGCATCTCCTCAGATGAGATACGTGGATGATGTCATTCACCGGGTGCAACTGAGGTGGAAGGGCCAAGCGGTAAGCCACCTCGCCTACCCTGATGACTACATGGAAAGGTCCGATGAACATCAGATATAACATTCCACCTCGGCCACATCTCCATAGACTTCGTCGATGTGAGACCCGTATAAAGTTGTGGTCTCCATCCTTGAACTCCAGTGGTCTCTGTATCCTAATAGCTTAGGACTTCTATCTGCTATGTGGAATCTTTTTCTGCTCTTGGATGATCTGCGCATTCCCCGTCATAGCTCGTACCATCTCTGGTCGGTATAAAGTTGGCTGAATTGGTATATCAGTCAATGATCACCCTTCTTCATCTACGATCTTTAAGAGCAGCTAAGATTAGTCCTATGACAAAAAGAGAAACCCGGTCTCATCCCCTGGATGAACCACACCCATTTCCTAATATAGTAAATCCGGAAAAGAATGATACATTCATGCCATGGATGACATCGTAAGGCCTCGACGCTACTACCAAAAGATCCAACAGTCACTCTTGCCTCCATGGGTTGAGTCACATTGTCGGCATCAGTGTGTGGTCACTAGGTCTCCTCCAGTATAAATCTCGAAAGTGAAGATCAAGTCAACAGTTTTAACCGGAACCTCATAGTATCAACTACACCAAAAGGAAGGAATGAAAATTTAAAAATGAAAAGTGTCTTTTAATACTGTAGATCGTGTACAAAGTCACATAACAAACACAAACAATAACATCATGGAAACTAGAATGACCAAGAACAAAGCCCTCCATTCATCGAACTAGTCCTACTCATGTCCACCTACTTCCAGAGCTCCATAGTCATATGATTCAGCTGCCTGCAGCTGTGCTACTACACATCCACTTGTTCCCTATGGTCGGGGTGGTCCTCCTAGTGGTGGTGGTGGAAACACCTCGAAGCGTTGTCCACCACTAGCTGCATGGCCAGCTCCTCTACCATGGTGACCTGCTCATTGCGGTCCGCCTTGATTGAACCTATGCCTCTTCATGGGAGGTCGTTCATCTATCTGCTGATCGTCTGTATGACGGGTCAGACAATCACGTGCCATGTTACCATGCCTTCCGCATGAGTAACATTGCCTGCTCCTGGAACGACTGGCTCTGTCTCCACTCCAATTTTCCCGCCCAACTGAACCTCAGTCATGCAGTCGACCACCAGTGGGTCTGGTCCTCTTGAACCCCTGTGTCGTCTGTCTACTTCCAGCTTCAGAGGAGTCCACTTCAAGTCGAATAGTGGTGGTTCCCCATACTGGAGACTTCTCAGCAAGGAAACTCTCTACTAGAAGTGCTCTCTTCCACACTCCCGTATGCGTCGGAATGTTTTGGGAGATTACTCAAGCTCTGATCTCTCGCATGAGACCCCGATCAAAGGTTTGGGCCCTGATGAATGGATCTCGCACCATATCAGTGGAGTATCACGAGATGTCTATGAACCTTTCTGAGTACCGAGCTACACTCATTCTGCCTTACTGAAATCTATGTAGCTCATATATCTGCACCGCTCGAAGGGTGGCTGGTATAAACTCAGCAAGGAACAAGATCTCAAAATCTTCCCATAGAAGTGATGCCTCATCATGAATTTGGAGCATCAGGCTCCACCATCTGCCTGCTGCTACCTGAAGGAGGCTGGCAGCAGGGATAACCGTGATGTCCGCTGGTGTACCTACTAGCCTGAAGACTCTCATCACAACCTCTAGCCAATCCTCATCCACCTGTGGGTCCATCTCTCCCTAGATCCTGGGTGGCCTCTTTCTCTAGAACATGGGATGTTCTTTCATGCGGCGTGCATCAAATGCTGCTGGGGATGGTGTCATCGGTGGTCCAATGAAAAAAATTACCGTTGTTTCCTTCACTGGTGCCTCTGCTGGTGTCTCATCTGGGAAATGGCCTTGTACTGAGGCCTCATCATTCGGCAGGTTGTTAGTACATAAAACTCTCAGGGCTCTAGATGGATGTCAGAGGGGAGGCATCCTGAAAGAAACAGATGTGACACGGTCAAACGATTTAAACCTGGTGAGCTGACCTAGTTGATCTTACTTAATGAATACATTTTAAAACAGACACACAATAAGTGTTTTCATGCACTGAGTCGGAAATCAGAGATCAGGGTCCTGGTGTATGGATACGTCAACCACCGCACCAACACTGTACTCCCTGGACTGAAAACCACACTCAATACTCTTAACACTATTGCTTCACTGAAATAAACGATCAGAGTTCTGAGTTCTACGGTAGAACTGATTCCTCTGATACCAATTTGTCACAACCTTTCCCCTAAGGCTTGTGTTGTAACTACCCCCAAGCCCTCCTTCCATAGTCCAGGGGCTGGCGACTAGCACCAAGGGCGTAGATCCCTATAAATGGGAAGGAATTGCCGTTATAAAACGCAAACACACACACACACACAATCCCAGAGTACAAGCGGAAAAAACAGTAAGAGAACACTATATAATAAAAGATGTTCTGGAAAGTAAAGAGGCCAGAATTACAAGACCAATATTAATGTACCTTTAAAATACAAAATGACAGAAAGGTGTCAAGATTCTTCTGGATTGTTCTCCAGAGATCCTACCTGAAGGGTAGGTACATGTGGCCACCTCAGATCTCCACGTCCGTTTGTCACCTCCGGGTACCATCTCGTCATGAATTCAACCTCCGGCTATCGTCCTGCTCTATAAGCCTCAATCATGATCAGTGTTGTCCATCATCTACAACCAACACAACAAGGTGCGGGCGTAGCCCAAGCATGGGTGAGTATAACAATACTCACTAGGGACCCCAAGACACTCAAGGTCCCACTAAATCAAACAAGGATAAACCACAATTAAATATCTCAACAGATAACCTTTACATAGGTATATTCTCATACATATACCTATGTTATAAAGTAACCTGTTTCAGTCACGAGAAAAACACAATGGTCATTGACTGAGCTCAAACCATGATTTTCAATATCAAAACCACAACTTCTAGAGAACTCTTCCTATGTCGAGTACAGTGGCCCTATCACGACTCCGAGATGCTACTCACTATCATTAGACTGCTGAGGTTCTCCTCCTATTGTGTACTGTGGGTCTAATGCCAAATACTGGGCACTCCTACCACTATGGGTTTGCCGCCAATTATCATGCGCTCCCCCTAATAGCCTACAGAGGTACTCCTCCTGTAGAGTACCATCGGTCCGCTACCGTATACCAGGTGCTCAGTCCACCATGGGTCCACCGACAAATTCTGGGCGCTCCGTCCACTGGGCAAATTGAATCACTACGAGTCGAATCGGTCAAGTAGTGGTCACGTCTACAACTACTAGGTCTCCGCACTCCATACGGTAATCTCTGGGTGGGTCCACTCCACGAGATAATGGTCGTTACTTCCAAGTGTCACAATGTCTTATGTAGGAGTGACACAAATGACCACGTCATCCTAAGGCTCTTTACGGAAGAGACAATGTGTTAATCGGACGCCCGGTCTGTGAGTTATTAGCTTTACCGTTCCAAGGGCCTAGTTAGTTTTTAAGCTGAAAAAAACCTGACCATACTCCAATATCATCTGAATCCAATGTAGAGTATTCCAAAATATCCTTCTCAACAAGATGATTCCAATGTATTCAATAACACGCCAATCATACGTATGGTCCTCACGTTATTGGTGTTTCTGCTCTGAGGGTCTGTTTGGTTTTAGGTGCGAACCAACCCTGCCATACCCAAATTTCTCTGAAATATTGAGTGTAATATACCGAAATGACTGTCTCTATCCAAGGAATTATACACAACTAATGGTGCATCGATCAGAGGTTTGTAGATCATGATATGTCTGTTTAACAGAAAATAGTCCGAAAATGGGGGGTCTCGGCCCGGTCCGACCTGGCCCAACCCACCTTGGGTATGCCCGAACCGGGTCGACCCGACCTGGGTCTGCATCCGGCCCGGTAGGGTGCGGCCTGGCCTGGTAGGGGGGGTGCGGGGATGACCAGTTGGCCGAGTGAGAGGCACGACCCCCTGTTCCGTCAATGCGGCACCAGGCTGGTGACGCTGACTTCCCAGATCTCGCACGGTGGTGGGTTCAGCCGCTCACCGCTGCGGCCTGTGCTGCGGCATGCTCCTTCCGGCGGCATGTTGGGGCGCCTCCGCATCAAGGCGGCCGGCCGGCGCCGCCACGAGGTTCTGCAATCCCCCAGAGTTGCTCCGGTGGTTCTTTTTAGCTTCCTTCTACGCCGACAGTCATCTCATGTCCCAAACATTACTTTAAAGGATCCTAAACGTTGTTGCAGCCACGTTTCATTGTCGCCCATCATCCCTCACACATACGAACAACTAGCGGAGGGTCCGGGCTTGTTCGTTAACCCGTGAACTCCGCGTTAGAGGCTCAAACAATAAATTTAACGATGAAAGATGGGTATAAAAACTACACAAATCCCCTACGCCAATGTTTTTTTCATACTTCATCAATCTGTTGAAGACGAGCATTGTGGTAGATGGTTTTCGCGGATGAACGGTGTCATTCAGTCAACGATGGAGGAATGGTCATTTTCATAGGTGAGGTAGGCTCCTTAACGTCGAGGTGCGTCCAAGGAAGAAGGTATTCGCGTTCTTTATTGGGGGTGTTTTTCATTGAAGAACATTGTTCTTCGTAAGAGAAGGATCACCCCCCCTTTAGTTATCCAGATCCCCGTTTCCCATAAGTGGTTTTCCCACGCAAAAGAAAAATATAAGGAGGCTCTCCAATTAATAGAATTGTTATGCAATTAATGTATTAATTTCAAGAGGTCTCATTTAATTTATGATGACATTAATTATATGATTTGGCACATTTAATGGGAAGGGAGAGTTAGGAAGGCTCCACCATTAATGAGTAGTTGTCAAAGGAAACACTAGGGAATTAATGAGGAGTTGACGGTTGGGGCTCATGTGGGCCCCACCTCCCAAATATCCACACTTGGGAGGAAATTTACCAACTCACAAATAAAATCATGTACCACACAATTTTAGTTATTATTAGATAAAACCCAAAAATTAACATTCGACCTGCATAAAACACAACTACGGTGAAGGTCCCCTTAAGAGAATACTGAGGCTTTGAATTCATCGATGTACATGGATTTCAATTCTGAGCACCTGTTCAAAAGATATAAAAATCTATTGTTCATTTACTGAACATACCTGATCCAAACTGTGAAAATTGATTCTAAGAATATCGGGCCTCAGAATCATGTTCTGTCAGAAGCCACATACTCGTAAAATTTTAAATTATTTCATATAAAAAATTTAATGAAATTTCAAGGTGTTTACATGTCCTATTAATGGTCATGTTTTCATCTAACTTAGTATCTAGATTATTTTATTCTATAATTTTATACTACATTACTAAATAAAATATGATCTAGACATTAGTAGATTAGGTGGATTTTATTCCATTTCAATTGTTGTTATCAACAAAAATGAAAGGTTGTGCTGTTTTATTTTATGTGTGTTTATGATGTGGGGGTTGTGATAGGATTACGGTAATAAATGGTGGATTTATTCGTGTAACACATATATCCATAATATTCCAGACCTAACCTTTATAATCTGTATTCTATGAATGATTTTTTCATAACATAATAAAGACAATATTTTTAATTAGGTGGGATAGAACATTGTTCATATTTTATAATATAAATATATTATTGTTAGAATGTTTATAGATAGAATGTTTTCATAGTTATTGATGTTATTGAAGGATTATTAAGATACATAGGCTATATGAATTGAATAGGGGACTCTAAGTGTATTGTATTATTATTCTGTGACACTAACAATGTGATGTAATTTGAATTTTGGGATATTCATTTCATAAGGATTATTTCAATGGATCCCTACCTTATGAAACTAATAAAACTGAATATAATGATGATACAAGTCAATTTTTTCTATAATACGTTATACATTGAACATATTATTTCATATTGTGGTTTTTCATTGTTTTCATATAAGAAGGAATATTGTTTTCTTGGGCTATGTTTCCACAAATAAAGTTTGTAAATTGTAACTTTCTAATATAATTTTCATCATCCAATGACATAATATCTATTTCAAATTCAAAAGGGATCCAATTTTATTTTTATGATTGATTAAAGGAAAAAAAAGATAATCATATGATTATAATGAATTAAAATATCTGAAATATAGAATTACGGTGCATTATAGGAACATAATATATATAATCATGTCATTTAGTGTAATAAATGAATTATATTTTCCCATGGTGATCCTAATGTTTTTAATCTATGAGTTACAATAAATGTTCATAGTCCTGTTTATGAAATACCTCCTCATATAATATGTGTTAATGTAGGATAATATCTATCACCATAGTGTTATATGGTATGTGATGTAGGATGATTAAATCTATTTGAATATGTCAATGACAATATATTTTATATGAGAGGGGTACATCCTAGGACATGTAGGTTTTTAATAGGTTTTTTTATGAATATAGAAATAATATTAGTTGTGGTGTTTATGGTGTATCCTAATAATATGGAAGAGTTTTACAGATTCACTGGTTTTGGAAGTAATTATTGTAAATTCATATCCATGATTTATTTTATAATAGAAAAATAAAAAATATTTAAAAGTAATTATCATTTCATAATATAATATTTTCAATTTTACGTATATTTATACTAAATTATAGATTAGTTGTTCAATTACATATTTCATTATATTATTAATTATGAAATTATATTCACAATTATTTTCGAGTCATTATATCTATGTTTGGGATGTGTTATTATATTATTGTTTGTGGTAATTTATTTTTAGGAATTTATATCAACATTAACCTCACTATACCACACATAATGTGTAGATGGATGAAATTGTTTGTGAGTATTATTTATTATGGAATTACTATAAAAACTTGTGTTTATTGGTCCTTATAAATAAAAACACTAATGTATGGATTTACTAAATGTACAAAAATCTATGTTAGAGAAGGTGGATTATTATAATTATGTATTTTGATTATTTTATCTCATACACGCAATAAAAAGTGGATGATTTTGATCATCCAATAACTATGAACTCACAAATGGATGTCAATTGTTATTTGAGGATCCTTAATGTGTGATGGATAAGTTATTACACTTAAATCTCAGTGTATAGGAGAGTAAATAAGAATGATTTTTGGGTGAGATAATATTAGAATATTCAATGTTATGGACGGTGGAGTAGTCTTATTTCGATAATATAGAGTTATATTTGATTATGGAGTGTGGAATCCATACAGATTCTCCACTGGGGTTTTAATTTGAATTATGTTATATGATGTAATTTTAGAGCAGACTAAAATTTTCATTGTCCATATATTAATGATTTGTTAAAATGTTAGCACCTCACCTTTAGAGGTGCATCCAATAATAATAGTTATGTACATTAGTTATTTGAAACAAATTTGGTGTCCTAGGATAATGTATATTGTTTTCTAGTTTTGTGGAAAATTGCTTATTTTCCCATATAGTTAATGAATAACAATGTATCCAAATATAGTAAATGAATCTCTGGATACTCTCAAGTGGATATTGGAGGTAATAATCTTGAATTTCACCTATCCATTACAATATTCCATGGAAGGACATTTTTTAATTTTATTAGTCGTGTGATGAATGAAAATGTTGGCTAATATTATATTCACTTTTGCTTTAATCGACAAGGAGGATGTTATGTGGATGATTTTGGATGATGTTGTGAGTATATATAGGGTTCTAAAAACCATATCATTAATATAAATTGTTTATTAACCATATATATTTTAGGCTTTTATTATATGATTTAGGCTGAAATTAAGAACTTTCATATCATTTCATATTTATATTGGAGAGAAAATAATGAAATAAAAGTATACAATATTGAATACAAATTGTGATTACATCACTGATTTTTGAGGATCATGGTTTAAGCACATATTGACTGTCTTTATTTTGAACGGTGTTATATTTGACTCATCCACAAATTTGAAACCATATGAGGAATTTTATTTAAATCCAAACCATTCTCCATTTTACTAAACCTATGTTGGCGAGGCAATGTTCAATTGTCAATATGTGGTATAGTGTACAAAATACACGATATTGATGGTACTAGAGTAATGAAAAGAATAATAAGAATCTGTGAAGGATCACACTGATAATACATAGAGCCCCTTTGAGTTTGATTTTATTAACCATGTGCTCTAAAGGGTTTCACCTCACCATGGGTAGTAGTGGACTTATTGGTTGATTAATTTATCACCCATGTTTATCAAACCATACATTATTATTAATAATGTTGGAATGGGGTAATATTAGCTGGTGGTTACTCTATATTTATAATAGATCTGAATCATCATTCATATTACCCATATTCATTGGTATCATTAAAATGACTCCCTTGATATTAACTACAGAGAGTTACATATCAATGAGGACGTGACATAAGTGGAATGGAAATTTAAAATTAATTATTTTCAAGAGATGGTGTAGGGTGGGTATATTATTACCCCTTTTTATTTTCTATAAATACATGGTATATTAGTTTGGTGTTCATGAGAGAGTCAGAGGAATTCACATTCTCATTCCACATAACAATTTTATGTTTTATTTTTCATTAGTGATATAATTACTTATTTTATATGGGTTTATCAGATCTATTTCTTAATTTTAATATTTTTGAATTATTAGTCATAATATGTGATTAAATCAATAATACTGATAATTATCTCATTGATTATTTATTTTTACATGCCATTTCCACTTCATTTTTATTTTTTGAAGCGAATCATTGGGATGAATTTGGTTTAAGTGATATCCAATGTGTCAAATATGATATTTTATCAAATTAAATTGTGTTTTGTTGAATGATTGATGCTCTAAGAAAATTATAATGGAATATTGTGAGTATTTTGACTTGAAATATCAATATGTATATGCATATATGATGACGAGATGTGATCATTATCATAGATGACATCAATGTATCATAGTAGATATTAATAGCATAGAGGCATGATATTAATATTTCGTATTGATCATTAAATGTTAGAATCAAAATAACATGGATGATAGTTATGGAGTATCATCCTGGAATTTCTAATTTTAGTGGTCTTTAATATTTGAGATTTGATACATTGTTTATATGGGCTATGGGATTTATATTTTACTGATGGATGTATTTGTAGCATTATAGATGCATATGTGTTATATAGGTATGAGTGGTCAGTTTTGGAGCATTTTATGAATTTTTGGTAGCTCTAAAATAGTGCACGGAATGTGAAATATATTTAAATAGATAATATAGTATATTAAGAAATAAAATGAAAATAAATCTATTGGATTTTTTCTAAGGGTGTCTACATTATATATGATTGGTTAATATCATCTGTTAAATAAAAAACTAACCACAATTACAAGTTTATTGGGTATGATATTGTTAAATTATATATATATGTAGATATATATCATTTTATTAAATCTATTGAAACTATACAACTCATTATTCTCGTTTATTTTAAAATAAAAAAATAGAGACCTAGATGAATCCTTGTGATGAATTTTAAATCTTATTTAGTTAATTGGATCCCAATCTATTGTATAATGGTTCCATGAAAAAAATGATACCCCTTATCTTTCAATAAAATTATCCTTCCCCTTGTTCACATAAGGAGGTTAGGGGTTATAGAAAATGGTGGTTTGATAAATTTGGTATCCTTGGATTTATGGGGATCATTTGTTTGTTGGTTTTTCGAAATCATACTAGTTCTATTCCTATCATTTAGTTATTTCATCTTCATCATTACATTCCATGGTGGCTTGGAATCTTTCAAATTACGTTATTGAAACTAATGTGATTCCTTATTTATGAAAATATATTATATTATTTTTATTTCTCAATCATTTCGAAAGATTTATAATTTTAACATAACATTATAATGATTCTTATATAATGTAATTTTATATGTAATGGGTAATTCAAAATTATTAATATTTTTAAATTTTCCCACTTTTTTTGGATCTATAATTTTGAAATCACTGTAGTGATGTGTCATATATAATTTTAAGGAATCCTGAAAACTTTTGTGATTGCTTTTTGGAAACCAACATTAATTAAATTCAGATCTTTCAATTTTGTTAAATAATTATATATGAATAAATATAAAAATGATATGAAATAAAACAAGTAATAAAAATTAAATGATATGAAATCGTTTACTAGAACAAAATTTTAGTAAATTTTAGAGTTATAATAAATTTATCTTAGTTGTAATGTTGACGATTTTTCCCTGTGTTATTGTGGGTTTATTGAGGGTTTCTATGTTCATGTAAGGGAATAATATAAAAGTAACGTCATATAGGGAATTAAGGATGTTGATGGATTGAAATGAATTTTTTTGTGTGATGATTATTGTGATTGTTTGGTGGTTTTTTTTCAAATTGGTTTAGTTTATTTTATTTCCATTGAATTGTTTGATGTTATATGTAAAATAGAATTTTGAATTATAGGAAAATTATTGTATAGGATGAAATTATATATTTATGCGCCACAATTTAGTGTATGGTATATGGTTAATTTTATGATTGTTAATAAATTAGTTTAAATTACATAGGAAATATATGAACACAAATATTTTTTATTCTAAAAATTCTTTGGTCAATAACTATGGACTTTTAAATTTATTAAATGTATATTTTTTAATGAATTAAATAAAAATAGTAACATTGAAATAAATGTGATTTATTAAGAGACTTCTATGTTTTATGTGGTGGTTTTGTGTCATGATTTTCTAATTTGTTTAGAAGAGGATAGTGGTAGATGTTATTAGTTGGTGAGTATTTATTTTGAATTATTTTAAAGCTATAAACTTTCACAAATAACCCATGTAATCTGTGATACTAAAATACATGAATTTTTTTCATATATCATATGATACCCAACAGATCTGTGTAAGAACACTAGTACTAATATTTCAGGGATTCAATGTGTTTTCCACAATATCCATGTTGCTTTGGGTGGATGGGATTCTACCAGATATTCATCAGTCATTTTTTGGTAGTGCTCTACGATATTAACATGTATTAGACGATGATATTGATACATGGTGGTCATTATTCCTAGGAGTATAGAGAAATAATATTTATATTTTTCATAATCATGATACCATATAATGTTATGTATGTTGATTTATTAGGGAGGAAGTAGATAGTCTCCCATTCCATGGATGGATTGATTGATGTTGATATTTTTGAATGAATTTTTTTTATCCTTAATGAAGATGATATAGTTTTGTTGAGATGATGTGTGAGTGTGGGAGGATATTTTGGAAATGATTGTTGAACGATATTTAATGGATTAGAACAAAATAAGTTCTATAATGAATCATTATAGAGTAAAACTAATCAGGAAGTAGTTTCTTGGAATGATGAAATATTTTCACTATATACTCTATTAATAAGTGTGATGTTTTATTTGGTCTATGAGACTTAGTTAGGATAATATAGATTAGTCTGTCAATATTTGAATATGATGAACTATTTTTAATTTAGTGGGGAAATGGTATTTTCTAATAAATTTTTAGTTTGAGAAAATGTATCTGATCCTACTAAATATAAATGTTCTTCTCAACCACATCATTAATGCTAAAATTTAGGGTTTTATAAAATGAGCATGAAATTTCTAGAAATGTGGTTAAAATATAATAATATTTTACTCCTTTCATTTATTGTAGTATTTTATTTCCTAGACTATTATTTTAATATTTTAAAATATATTTTAATATATTAGTTAATTTAAATTATTTATATGGTTTTTTATTTCCTGAATTCATATTATATCAATGAGAATAATCATGGTAATTATTTCCTTAATTTAGTTTTATCCCTCCAGTCATAATTCAATCACTATGCCTTTTAGGGGAGGGATTTTAATGTAATTGTGACACCTGAATATTTTATGAGAAATATTTTGTTTTTATGTTATATAAATAATCAAAGGTTACTTTCACTACACACAACACTATCTTGGCTTGATTTACATGCGATCACGACCTTCCTCGATAGCTTGCGTCATACGCAATACCGAGTTTCACTAAACAACAATATGCTATTAAAATATTATTAAAACAAGCCGTTATGAATACTAATACACACTTTTTGATATTTTTTAAATATTATTTTTCAAAATGGACTTCATATTTGGATTCAGAATATCTAAATTATCCTAGGGTGAAATTTTTGTATTTTTCTGAAAACTTTCAATTTTTGATGAATAGTGAAAAAACTGGATTACTATTTAAAAACCGAGTTTTTATTGAAATAATTTTTTATTTTATTTAAATTTATTTTAGTTCAAAATTGATTCATAATACCTATATAAGTTCAATTCAATTCATTGGAGTCATTTTATAATAATTTTAGATATATAAAAAATTTATTGAACTTTTCACCGTCTTTTACCGACCTCCTAGGAGAAATTTCCAAATTCACATAAAACTTAATTTTACCACATCAGTGAATGGAATTTCAAAAATCTGAGAAACACAATTGATGTTAGTAAGTAAAATGAGGTTCAATGAGATGAAAATAATTTTTTATGAATAGTAACTTTTTAATTTCTTTTAACAACAGTTAAAAGTAAATAGGGTAATTAAGTGTAAAAATGATATTATTATTACCCTAACACATGTCTTAATTCTATTGGATAAGTGTAATTCGACCAAAAAAAATTAGGAATAAAATATGACCATTTAGGCCCAGTTGGATTTGATTATGAGATTTATTATTAATTTATTTAAAGAAGGGTTAAAATAATTAAAATCATAGTTTAATAAATAAATAATTTTTAATATAGAGTTAAACATAAGATAAATTCAACTATAAATATTCATTAGAAAGATAAAAAGGATTTCCTACATATTGATATTTTATTTGTAATTTTTAGACATTAAAAATTTTAATTTATTTATGACATAATGATGATGCAGTAATTATCTTATTAATGAAATATTGACATAATTAATGTTATAAATACCAAAATAAATGTAATTTGAGACTTTTTATAAATTAAACTAACATTCTAGGTTAATATGACATGTTAGTATTGATATTATTAACTTTGTTCGAAATAATATTTCTGTTATTATTTTCACAAAAATCAATTATAAAATAGTGTCAAAATTGACAAAAATAGTTTTTAAAAAAATATTATATTATTAATTGTTATTTTATTCCTAAAGAACTGAGGTTCGGAAAAATGACTTAGAAACAATTATATATATTAATAATAAACAACTTTGGGTTCTTTTGTCTTGTTATAGTAATATTATTAACCTTATAGTGTAAGAAAACAAGATGACACGGTAAAAGTTAAATTATCTATCTTAAAGTTAAATATAAATGATAAGGTAAAAATAGATACCTAAACTTGCCTAAATTCTATTGGATTATAGGATTTTGACCCATCCCCACCGTAGCTTCGAAATAAATCAATTTGGAGCTATTAAAAAACTGAATATGACTTCATAATAAAATAATATTTTTAGTTTTTCCAAAGGTTCCCCTCTCCTCCCTTATAAAAGGGCACCTCCTTCCTCTCTTCCTCACACCACATTGAGCCTTCATGCTCGAAAAAACACTGATAAATTCTCTTCTCCACTTCCCTAAAAACATCCTAGGGGTCCTGGTCTTCTTCATAGACAAATTTTAGTGCCCTACGAGGAGGTCATATAGAGGCGCTTCAAAGAAGAGGTAATGTCTGTTACCTATTCTTTAAACTTTATTTCTTCTTTCACTTATTCATCATTAGTTGTTTCATAATGAAGTAATAACATTAGTATCAATAATATACTGATATGTTATTATAAGTATGAAACAACCCTATTTCACCATCTATCCATCCTATGGAAAATGAAATCACCGCGCGTGCGTCCGTACGGAATACCGTCTGCACGCTGTGGTGTAATCTGTTTTCCACCACCACCTTACATGGATGGGTATAATGGTGAATATAAATAACTATATATGATTATTTTAAAGTGTTATTGATTCTGAAATAGTATACATACACTCCAATACAATTCCACGATCATGGGAACGATATCATCGCTCGTGCGTACGTACGGAATATCGTCTCCACATTGTGATGCGAGTCTTTTTACATGATCTTAATTGTATAATGATTATATAAATTAATTTAATGAATAAATATGATATATAGTACATTAATACCATTTTGGAAATGAGTTATCTATAACCTAAAGAGAAGAATAAGAATTTATTCGACAAAACACGCATAAGATCAAAAAGTAATAAACACCTGAATAACAAGGAGTAATGAAATATTACTAATAAGAAGCTAAGAATATGACCATATTTGATATCATAACAATGATTATGATTCTGTAATAAGTCAATGACATTATTTAAATCATTATACAGGAGGTTCGGACACTTACGAAGAAAAACGAACCTAAGCTAAGGGAAAATCTCACAATCTCATTTTTATCCGAGATTGTTTATACATCAGAATTTACTGGGGAATATTTATCATCCACATCAATGTTTCCTCAATATGTAATATTATTTCCATCCACCTAAAATTGTTTAAATCCAATTTTACCCTTCGGTGAGTTTTTAGTATAAGATATGAAAGGAATCTTGTGTCGTTTTTCATACGAGGTACTTTTTGACTTTTCCAGCCAATGTATGAGAAGAATGTTTTTTTACTTATACGGCATGAATGGATTTTTACTAATATATTTCCAAGAAGAATCCTTTACACGTTTTCAAGTTTATTTTTAATCCACTTCTTTTAGTTTAAAATTGTATGACATGTTAAGAAATGAAAAAAAATTGAAGTAGAATGGATATTTTCCTCAAGAATGGAGTTCTCGTGTTTTATCAAAAATATTTTCCATCTAAGATAATATAGGGTTCTGTTTCTATCCCTATTGTAATATTGATTTGATTATGTTGTGATGGAATTATTTCTATGAATTCCTTTAACTTATATTAATTGTTTTATGATGTCACGATGTTTAAGATTCCCATTTTTATTACATGGGTTACGCAATGATGTATGATTTTTTTTGATTTTTTGGCACACATAAGATTGGTATCATTATGAGATGGGTGGGACCTATATCACCATCCAATGCATTTTGAAAAGATTTATATCTCATGAGATATACATGGCTGGAATGGATGGTTAATCTGGTTCAGTGAAACAAGACTGAAATGCGGAGTGAACTCGGTTCAGAAATGGACTTTGTCCGCTAAGATAGTCATGGAAATGAGTCTTGACTACTTAGAAATGATTCTCTATGATTATGTGTGTATTACAAAATGTTTCATGTTTTAAGTTACGATTATTGGGATTACATTTCACTACTATGATTTTTCCCATGTTATGAAATTATGATCTCTTTTATAGGTTTAGATTTCCAAAATGATATGTTCTTATGAATATTATGTGATTGATATTTCTTTTGTTTACCCTTAATGAGCATTTGAGCTCACAATTTTGTATGTTTTATTTTCCCCAGGTCAGGAATAAGGATATTAAGTAAGATATACTAAAAGGTACTCTAGATATGATAAAATAAAAGGGAAACAATGTCGATGATTTATGAACCTATTGTTTAGGATTCCCAGTTTTTTAAAGACACTATACCTATACATTTCATTCATTGTTTTGTTATATGTTGTAATAAGTGTGCTTCAATTCTGAAGTAATAACAATGTATGTAATGTATGGGTCGTTATAGTTGCTATCAGAGGAAAGGTATAGTCAACCTTTGGAAACTAGGATGTGAAAGCCTTAGTAAAAACCCTAAGGATAAGTCTAATCATAGAACATGACCTTAGTGTTTGAAAAATGGCCATGAAAAACCTATTATAAGACCTTAAGTGTGAAATTTTCATCTTGATTATGTGGTATTCCTATTATAATTAGTTTTACTCGCACTATTCTTCTTGGTTTTAGTCAATGGCCGGAACCCGAAGTAACTGTGTTAATGTGGAATGCGACGGGAAATTCAATTATTGTCCCCCTAAGCTACCAAACGTTATGGGAGCTGGAATGAAAAATCTTGTATCCATACTCACACAACTTTCTCAAGCTATGAATTATGCAGGACTTCAAAACGAGCAAAGGAAGGAGAAACATTCTGTTGAATCCTTCATGAGGCAGTGTCCACCTTTATTCAGCGGGACTTCTGATCCATTAGTGGATGAACAATGGATCAGTACCAATGAAAATATATTTCCTGTTCTTCAATGTTTTGAACATGATAAAGTCATCTTAGCAGTGTATCATTTCGAAGGAGATGCTGATCAATGGTGGAATCTTATCAAGAATACAAGGCAAAGAGATGAAATTGAGTCCATGGAATGGGATGAGTTGAAGAACTTATTTTTCAATAAGTTACTCCCTCGTATTATTCGAACAAAAATGGAGAAGGAGTTTCTTGAACTAAAGCAAAAGGATGATGAATCTGTTGGTACCTATGAAGAAAATTTTACAATACATTCAAGGTACGCTTCTGGAATTATTATTCAACTTGAGAGTAAGATCGATGGAGTCTTTAGTGTCTTAAAACCAATTCTTCGAAGGGCGTTAGCCATAAGGGACTTCAATTGCTATGAAGAAATCGTTTGATGTTCTCTCAAGGTTGAGATAGTGATTGATGTAACTCATCATTCTCATGGGTTTGATAAGAAGAGGGAAATGGAATTCAAAGGAAAATCTAAAGACCAAACTGAAAAGAAGATGTGTTTTCCCTTATGCTCAATGTGTGGAAAGAAACAAGGAGGGAGTTGTCTTAAAGGGACAAGTAAATTTTTCAAATGTGGAATGGAAGGCCATCGGGCATTTGAATGCCGCAATTATGGGAAGAAGATGTCTAGTGATGCAAACAAAGAAAAGGCTACACAGAGTTCACATCCTATACTTCAATGTTACAAGTTCAAAGAAATGGGGCATTATGTCAAACAATGCCCTAATCTAAGGGTTGTTGATGATGATCGACATCAAAAAATTCATAAGGATAAAGAAAAAGGAAATTCACATGAAATTTTTATCAGCGATGTGGAGTACGATAACAAAGTGGTGAAAGGTACACTTACTACCCACTCTAATGTAGAAAATGTTTTATTTGATTCTAGATACACCCACTCTTTTATTTCTGAAGAATTTTATAAGGGTATCACTGTATTTTCTCAACAATTATATGTTGAGTTAGCTATGACAACCCCTAATGGAACAACAGTCGCATAAAAATTTATAATTCGACTCCGATTAATGTTTGTGGGAAAGTGCTTCTTGCAAATCTTGTGATCCTTCCTATAGTGGTATTTGATGTTATTCTTGGAATAGATTGGCTTTCTCTATATGGATATCATATCAATTTCCAATGAAGGGATGTCACATTTCATATTCCAGATCATTCTATGATATTATATCGATGCAAGGATGAACATAACCTTATAATAGAGTTTTATGATGTCTTTCCAGAGGAATTGTCATGTCTTCCTCCAAATCGTGGAGTTGAGTTTCAAAAGAACTCGTACCATGTGCATTTCCTATTTCAAAGACACCTTATAGAATGGCTCTAATTGAGTTGCATGAATTGAAGAAGAAACTCGAACAGATTCTTGATAAGGGATTCATATGCCCTAGTGCATCACCTTGGGCTGTACCTATTCTATTTATTAAGAAGAAATATTGATCAATGAGACTTTTCATTGATTATTGATAACTTAACAAGATCACTATCAAGAACTAATATCCTCTCCCGCGCATTGATAACTTATTTGACAACTCTGCGGATCGCAATACATTTCCAAGATTGATCTTCGTTCAGGGTATCATCAATTTATGGTCAAAAAGGTAGGATATACCAAAGCCGGATTGCTGTACAAGGTATGGACACTGTGAATATATAGTGATTCCATTTGGTCTTACTAATTCCCCTGATATCTTCATGGATCAGACAAATAGAGTCTTTAGAGACTATCTTGATCAGTTTGTGGTAGTCTTTATAGACAATATTCTTGTATATTAAAAGAGAAAGGAAGAACATAAATATCACTTGAGAATTGTATTAAAGACACTGAGAAGGGATAAACATTATGAAAAATTTACCATGTGTGAATTTTTCCTTCAAAAAGTTGCATTTTTAGGGAATATAATCTCAAAATAGGGGATATCTATGGATCCATAAAAAACAGAGGTTATCAAAAGATGGTCGAGACCAACAATAGTAACTGAGAACCAATGTTTTCTTTGTTTTTCTGGATATTATCAATGTTTTGTGAAATATTTTTCATGATTATGTAATCCAATCACCATGTTGAATCGGAAAGGAGTTAAGTTTGTTTGGAAAGAGGAATGTGAAGATAATTTCAAGGAGTTGAAATGAAGATTATCAAGTGCACCTGTGCTCACACTTCCTTGTAGTGGAGAAAGGTTTGGGAACTACAGTGATGCATCAAAGAAGGTATTGGGGTGTGTTCTCATGAAAAAAGATATGGTGATAGCTTATGCATCACACCAGTTGAAAATCCATGAGCAAAATTTCCCAACTCATGATTTGGAGTTAGCTACGGTAATATTTGCATTAATGATTTGGAGGCATTATCTTTATGGAGATAGGTGTGATATTTATACTGATCATAAATGTTTAAAGAATATTTTCACACAAAAGGACCTGAATATGCACCAAAGAAGATGGATGGATCTGATTAAGGATTACGACTGCTCAATTCATTACCACCCTTGGAAAGCAAACAAGGTGGCAGATGCGTTATGTCGACAAGACCATGCTAGCTTATCCATGATGTGGATCACAAAAGATTCAATATTTATGGATTTACAAAGGATGGATCTTGAAATTATAATGAAAGGGGAAAATTTTATCTAACTATAATGAATGTTCAACCATCTATACATGTGATGATTAAAGATGAACAGAAAGAAGATTTATAGTTATAAAAGAAGGTGAGAAATGTTCCTGAATTCAACCATGATTGTGATGAAATATTATGGTTCAGGAATCTAGTATGTGTTCCTCCAATCCCAGAATTAAAGAAGGAGCTGCTGGATGAGGCTCATAGTTCTTCATTCCCTATTAATCATGGACGCACGATGATGTATAGGGACCTGAAAGAGTACTTCTGGTGGGATGGCATGAAAATAGATGTTGCTGAATATGTATCTCGATGCTTGGTTTGTCAGCAAGTTAATGATGAGAGACAGAAGTCTAAGGAGATGTTAAAACCATTACCCATACCAGAATGGAAATGGGAAAATATCACTATTGACAATTTCAATGGACTTCCTAAAACATACAAAGGCAATAATGCTATCTGGGTCATAGTTTATTGTCTTACAAAGTCGGCACACTTCATTGCTATTAGAGAGGATTTCTCTCTAGAACAGCTTTGCAGGATATATGTAATGGAACTTGTAAGATTGCATGGAGTTCCACTTTCCATTATATCTGATCGAGATCCAAAATTTACCTCGATGTTCTCCTGAAGTCTTCAGTATACTCTGGATATAGAGATGAGTTTCAGCACTTCTTATAATCCTCAGACAGACGGTCATTCTGAGAGAACGATTCAAACTATAGAAGATATGTTGAGAGCTTTCTCTATGGATTTCAAAAGTGGTTGGGATCAACACCTACCTTTGGTGGAATTTTCTTATAATAATATCTTTCACTCCAGCAATCAGATGGCTCCTTATGAATCTCTCTATGGAATGAAATGCAGAACTCCAACTTGCTGGGATGAAGTTGGGGAAAGAAAACTATTAGGACCAAATCTTGATGATGAGATGGCAGAAAATGTCAGATCTATTCAACAACATGTAAGAGCATCTATGATTCGACAGAAAATTTATGCTGACAATCGAAGAAAAGACCTATAATTTGAAGTGGGTGATAAATTTTCCTTACGAATATCTCCCTGGAAGAGGTTCATGAGATTTGGAAAGAAGGGAAAGCTGAGCCCTCGGTATATCGGTCTTTTCGAAATACTGGATCATGTTGGGAATGTAGCTTACCGATTGGAACTTCCACCGAATCTCTCCCAAGTTCATGATTTGTTCCATGTTTCTCTCCTGAGAACGTATATACCTGATCCTTCACATGTACTCAGCATAGATGTTGTACCGCTGGAGCATGATCTTTCTTATGAAGAACAACCGATAGAGATTCTGGATCGTTTCGAAAAAGTCCTACGGAACAAGACGACTCGCTTGGTGAAAGTTAAATGGATGAACAACCAATTATAAGAAGCTACATGTGTGATTGAGGATCAGATTATGGAGAGGTATCCTCATATATTTGTTACAAAGTGACGAATTTTGAGGGCAAAATTCATTTTAAGGGTGGTAGAATGTAACACCCGATACTTTTATGAGAAATATTTTGTTTTTATGTTATATAAATCATCAAAGGAATCTTTCACTACACACAACACTATCTTGGCTTGATTTAAAAGAAATCATGACCTTCCTCGATAGCTTGCGTCATACGCAATACTGAGTTTCACTAAACAACGATATGCTATTAAAATATTAATAAAACTAGCCGTTATGAATTGTAATAACCACTTTTTTAAATTTTTTAAATTTTATTTTTCAAAATGGACTTCATTTTTGGATTCGTAATATCGAAATTAGCCTAGGGTGAAAAATTGGTATTTTTCTGAAAACATTCAATTTTTGATGAATAGTGAAAACACTAGGTTACTATTTAAAAACCGAATTTTTATTTAAATATATAAATATTTTATTTAAATTTATTTTAGGTCAAAATTGGAACATAATACGTATATAAGTTAATTTCAATTCATTGGAGTCATTTTATAATAATTTTAGATATATAAATATTTTATTGAACTTTTCACCGTCTTTTACCCACCTCCTAGGAGAATTTCAAATTCACATAAAACATAATTTTACCGCTTCTGTGAATGAAATTTCAAAAATCCGAGAGAAACGGTTGATTTTAGTAAGTAAAATGCGGTTCAATGAGATGAAAATAAATTTTGGTGAATAGTAACTTTTTACTTTTTTTTACCACGGTTAAAAGTAAATAGTGCAATTAAGGGTAAAAATGATATTATTATTACCCTAACACATGTCCAAATTCTGTTGGATAAGTGTAATTCGACCAAAAACAACCTTAGGAATAAAATATGACCATTTAGGCCCACTTGGATTAGATTAGGAGATTTATTAATAATTTATTTAATGAAGGGTTAAAATAGTGAAAATCAAAATTTAATAACTAAATCATTATTAATATGGATATACATAAGATAAATTCTACTATAAATATTAATTAGAAATATAAAACTATTTTATACATAATGATATTTTATTTGTAATTTTTAGACATTATAGAGTTTAATTTATATATGACCCAGTGATGATGGAGTAATTATCTTATAATGAAATATTGACATAATTAATGTTATAAATACCCAAATAAATGTAATTTGAGATTTTTTATGAATTAAAATAATTTTATAGGGTAATATGACATGTTATTGTTGATTTAATTAGCTTTGTTCGAACTAATAATTCTGTTATGATTTTCATAAAAATCAATTACCAAATAGTGTCAAAATTGACATAAAATAGTTTTTAAAAGAAATATTATATTATTAATTGGTATTTTATTCCTAAAAAACTAAGGCTCTGGAAAATGACTTAGATAAGGTTACATATATATATAATAAACAACTTGGGGTTCTTTTATCTTGTTATAGTAAAATTATAAAACTTATAGTGTAAGAAAACAAGAAGACATGGTAAAAGTAAAATTATCTAACTTAACGTTAAATCTAAATGATAAGGTTAAAATAGATACCTAAACGTGTCTAAATTCTATTGTATTATAGGATTTCGACCCATCCCCACCTTAGATTCAAAATAAATCAATTTTGAACTATTAAATAACCGAATATGACATTATAATAAAATAATATTTTTTGTTTTTCCAAAGCTGCCCTTCTCCTCCATTATAAAAGGGCACCTCCTCCCTCTCTTCCTCACACCACTTTGAGCCTTCCATCTCGGCCAAACCCTACTAAATTCTCTTCTCCACTTCCCTAGAAACATCCTAGAGGTCCGGGTATTCTTCAAAGACCAATTTTAGTTCCCTACGAGGAGGTCTTAAAGAGGCGATTCAATGAAGAGGTAATGTCTGTTACCGATTCTTTCAACTTTATTTCTTCATTAACTTATTCTTATTTACTTGTTTAATAATGAAGTAATAACATCAGTATCACTCATATACTGATATGTTATTATAAGTATTAAACAACTCTATTTCACCATCTTCCATCCTACGGAAAACGAAATCATCGCGCGTGCATACGTACAAAATACCGTGTCCATGTTGTGGTGTAATCTATTTTCCACCACCACCTTACTTGGATGGGTAAAATGGTAAATATAAACAACTATATATTATTATTGTAACTTTTTATTGATTCTGAAATAGTATACATACACACCAATACAATTCCATGATCATGGAAACGATATCATCGCTCGTGTGTGTGTACGGAATACCGTCTCCACGATGTGATGCGACTCATTCTACATGATCTTCATTGCATAATGATTATATAAATTAATTGAATGAATAAATATATTATATAGTACACTAATAATATTCTTGAAATGAGGTATCTATAACCTAAAGAGAAGAATAATAATTTATTCGACAAAACACGAATAAGAACAAAAAATAATAAACACCCGAATAACAAGTAGCAATGAAATATTACTAATAAGAATCTAAGAATATGACCATATATGATATCAAAAAAATGAGTATGATTCTGTAATAAGTCAATGACATTATTTAAATCATTATATAGGAGTTTCAGACACATACAAAGAAATCCAGACATAAAGTTAGGGAAAATCTCACAATCTCATTTTTATCCGAGATTGTTTATACTTCAGAATTTTCTGGGGAATATTTATCATCCACATCCATGTTTCCTAAATATTTAATATTATTTCCATCCACCTACAATTGTTTAAATCCAATTTTACCCTTCTGTGAGTTTTTAGTAAAATATATGAAATGAATCTTTTGTCGTTTTTCATACGAGGTACTTTTTGACTTTTTCAGCCAAAGTACGGGAAGAATGTTTTTTAACATATATGGAATGAATGGATTTTTAAACATTATTTCCAAGAAGCTTCCTTTATAAGATATCTTGTTTATTTTTAATCAACTTCATTTAGTTTAAAATTGTATGACATGTTAAGAAAGGAAAAATGTTTTTGAAGTAGAAAGGATATTTTTCTCAAGAATGGAGATCAAGTGTTTTATCAAAATTATTTTCCATCTAAGATAATATAGGGTTCTGTTTCTATACCTATTATATAATTTATTTGATTATGTTGTGATGAAATTATTTTTATGAATTCCTTTATTTTATATGAATTGTTTTATGATGTCATGATGTTTAAGAATCCCATTTTTATTACATGGGTTATGCAATGATGTATAATTTTTTTTTATTTTTTTGGCACACATAAGAATGGTATCATTATGAGATGGGTGGGACAAATATATCCATCCTATTCATTGTGTAAATATTTATATCTCATGAGATAGACATGGCTGGAATGGCAGGTTAATCCGGTTAAGTGAAACAGGACTGAAACGCGGAGTGAGCTCGGTTCAGAAATGGACATTGTCCGCTAAGATAGTAATGGCAATGAGTATTGACTACTAAGATATGATTCACTATGATTATGTATGAATGACACAAAGTTTCATGTTTTATGTTATGATTATTTTGATTAGATTTCACTACTATGATTTATCCCATGTTATGAAATTATGATCTCTTTTGCAGGTTAAGATTTCCAAAATGATATGTTCTTATGAATATGATGTGATTGATATTTCTTTTTTTACCCTTAATTAGCATTTGAGCTCACCATTTTGTATGTTTTATTTTCACCTGGACAAGAAGAAGGATATTTAGTAAGATATACTAAATGGGACTCTAGATATGATAAAATAAAAGGGAGACAGTGTAGATGATTTATGAACCAGTTGTTTATGTTTCCCAGTTTCTAAAGACACTATACTTATACAGTCCTTTCCTAGTTTTGTTATATGTTGTAATAAGTGTGCTTCAATTCTGAAGTAATAACAATGTATGTAAAGTATGGGTCGTTATAGTTGGTATCAGAGGAATGGTATAGTCAACCTTTGGAAACTAGGATGTGAAAGCCTTAGTTAAAACTACAAGGATAAGTCTGAGCAAAGAACACGATCTTAGTGTTTTAAAAATGGAAATGAACAACCTTTGATAAGACCTTATGTGTGAAATTTTCTTCGTGATTATGTGGATTTCCTATTATAATTACTGTTACTCACACTATTCTTCTTGGTTTTAGTCAATGGCTGGAACCCGAAGGAACCGTGTTAATGCGTAATGCGACGGGAAATGCAATGATTGTCCCCCTGAGCAACCAAACGTTATGGGAGATGGAATGAAAAATCTTGTAGTCATGCTCACACAACATTCTCAATATATGAATCATTAATGACTTCCAAACAAGAAAAGGAAGGATCAACATTCTGTTGAATCCTTCATGAGGCAGCATCCACCTTCATTCAGCGGGTCTTCTGATCCATTAGTGGCTGAACAATGTATCAGTACCACTGAAAAGATATTTTCAGTTATTCAATGTTCTAAACATGATAAAGTCATCTTATCAGTGTATCATTTTGAAGGACATGCTTATCAATGGTGGAATCTTGTCAAGAATACAAGTCCAAGAGATGCAATTGAGTCCATGCAATGGTACGAGTTCAAGAACTTATTTTTCAATAAGTACATCCCTCGTATTATTCGAACAAATATGGTGAAGTATTTTCTTGAACTAAAGAAAAAGGGTGATGAATCTATTGGTACCTATGATGAAAATTTTACAAGACATGCAAGGTACGCTTATGGTATTATTATCCAACCTGAGAGTAAGATCGATCAATTATTTAGTGGCTTAAAACCATGTCTTCGAAGGCAGATAGCCATAAGGGACTTAAATAGCTACGAGGAAATCGTTCGATGTGCTCTCAAGGTTGAGATAGATATTGGTTTAACACATCAGTCACATAGGCTTGATAAGAAGAGGAAAATGGAATTCAAAGGAAAATCTAAAGACCACACTGAAAAGAAGATGAGATTTCCCTTATGCTCAAAGTGTGGAAAGAAACATAGAGGGAGTTGTCTTAATGGGACAAGTAAATCATTAAAATGTGGAAAGGAATGTCATTGGGCATTTGAATGCCGCAATGATGGAAAGAAGATGTCTAGAGATGAAGACAAAGAAAAGGCTACACATAGTGCACCTCCTACACATCAATGTTACATGTGCATGGAAATGGGGAATTATGCCAATCAATTCACTAATACAAGGGTTTTTGATGATGATTGACGTCAAAAAACTCTTAAGGCTAATGAAAATGTAATTTCACATGCAATTTCTATCAGCGATGTGGAGTACGATAATGGAGTGGTGAAAGGTACACATACCATCCACTCTAAATTAGAAAATTTTTTATTTGATTCTGGATACACCCACTCTTTTATTTCTAAATAATTTTCTATGGGTATCACCATATTTCCTCAACAATTAGATGTTGAGTTAGTTGTGACAACCCGTCATGGCACAACAGTCGCATCAAAAGTTTATAATTCTTCTCTGATTAATGTTTGTGGGAAAGTGCTTCCTGAAAATCATGTGATCCTTCCTATAGTGGAATTTGATGTGATTCTTGGGATGAATTGGCTTTCTCTATATGGAGCTCATATCAATTTGCAGTGAAGGGATGTCACATTACATATTCCTGCTCAATCTATGATCGTCTATCGACGAAAGGATGAACATAAAATTCCAGTTGAAATTTCTTATATCTTATGGGTCTTGATTCCACTAAACGAAGGTTATTTATCTCAAATGGTTGGTGAGAAACTCACGATTAAGAATATGCCCATTGTACGGGTGTTTGATGATGTATTTCCAGAGGAATTGTCAGTTCTTCCTCCAAATCATGAAGTTGAGTTTTCAACAGAACTCGTACCGGGTGATTTACATATTTCAAAGACACCTTATAGAATGGCCCAAATTGAGTAGCAGGAATTGAAGAAGCAACTAAAAGAGAATATTGATAAGGAATTCATACGCCCTAGTGTGTCGCTTTGGGGAGTACCAGTTCTGTTTGTTAAGAAGATATATGGATCAATGAGACTCTACATTGATTATCGAGAACTTAAAAAGATCACTATCAAGAACAAATATCATCTCCCACGCATTGATGACTTGTTTGACGAACTACGCGGAGCTCAATACTTTTCCAAGATTGATCTTTGTTCAGGGTATCATTAATTAATGGTCAAAAAGGGAGGATATACCAAAGATGTCTTTCCGTACAATGTATGGGCACTATGAATTTATAGCGATTCCATTTGGTCTTACTAATTCCCATGCTATCTTCATGGATCTGATGAATAGAGTCTTTAGAGACTATCATGATCAGTTTGTGGTAGATTTTATAGACAATATTCTTATCTAGTCATAGAGCAAGGAAGAACATGAAGATCGATTTATAATTGTATTTAATACACGGATAAAAGAGAAACTTTATGCCAAATTTACCAAGTGTAAATTTTGGCTTCAAAAAGTTTCATTTTTTGGGTCACATAATCTCAAAATATGGGATATCTATGGACCCAGCAAAATCCAAGGATATCAAAAGATGGTCGAGACCAACAATAGTAACTGAGATCCAAAGTTTCCTTGGTTTGGCTAGATATTATCAATGTTTTGTGAAATATTTTTCACGATTATCTAATCCACTCACAAAGTTGACTCGGAAAGGAGTTAAGTTTTCTTGGATGGAGGAATGTGAAGAGAATTTCAAGGTGTTCAACAGAAGGTTATCCAGTGCACCTGTTCTCACACTTCTTTGTATTGGAGAAAGGTTTGTGATCAACAGTGATGCATCCAACAAGGGATTCGGGTGTGTTCTCATGCAAAATGATATGGTGATAGCTTATGCCTCACACCATTTGAAAATCCATTAGCAAAATTAACCAAATCATGATTTGGAGTTAGCTGTGGTAATATTTTCATTAATGATTTGGAGGCATTATCATTATGGATAAAGGTTTGATATTTATACTGATCATAAATGTTTAAAGTATATTTTAACACAAAAATATCTGAATATGTGCCAAAGAAGATGGTTGGAGCTGATTAATGATTATGACTTCTCAATTCATTAACACCCTGGGAAAGAAAACAAGGTGGCAGATGCATTATGTTCACAAGACCATGCTATCTTATACATGATGTGGATCACAAAAGTCCAATATTTATGGATTTTCAAAGGATGGATCTTGGAATTATAATTATTGGGGAAATTCGTATCTCTCTAAAATGAATTTTCAACCATCTATACATGTGAAGATTAAAGAGGCACAGAAAGAAGATGTAGAGTTACAAAAGAAGGTGAGAAATGTTCCTGAATTAAACCTTGATTGTGATGAAATAATAAGCTTCAATAATCGGGTTTGTGTTCCTCCCATCCCAGAATTAAAGAAGGAGATGTTGTATAAGGCTCATAGTTCTTCATTCTCTATTCATCCTGGATGCACGAAGATGTATAGGGACATGAAAGAGTACTTATGGTGGGATGGCATGAAAAGAGATGTTGCTGAATATGTCTCTCGATGCTTGGTTTGTCAGCAAGTTAATGCTAAGAGACAGAATTCTAAGGGGATGTTACAACCATAACCCATACTATAATGGAAATGGGAAAACATCACTATTGACTTTGTCACTAGCTTACTAAAACATTCAAAGGCAATAATGCTATCTGGGTCATAGTTGATCGTCTTACAATGTCGACACACTTCATTGCTATTAGAGTGGATTTATCTCTAGATCAGTTTGCCAGGATATATGTAAATGAACTGGTAAGATTGCGTGGAGTACCACTTTCAATTATATCTGATCGAGATCCGAGATTTACCTCGAAGTTCCGGCGAAGTCTTCAGTATACTCTGGATACAGAGTTGAGTTTCAGCACTGCTTATACTCCTCAGACAGATGGTCAGTCTGAGAGGACAATTCAAAATCTAGAAGATATGTTGAGAACTTTCTCTATGGATTTCAAAAGTGGTTGGGATCAACACCTACCTTTGGTGGAATTTTCATATAATAATAGCTTTCACTCCAGTATTTAGATGGCTCCTTATGTAGCTCCCTATGGAAAGAAATGCAGAACTCCAACTTGCTGGGATGAAGCTGGGGAAAGAAAGCAATTAGGACCTGATCTTGTTGATGAGATGGAAGAAAAGGTTAGATATATTCAACAACACATAAGAGCAGCTCAGAGTCGATAGAAAAGTTATGCCGACAACCGAAGAAAAGACCTAGAATTTGAAGTGGGTGATAAAGTGTTCTTACGAATATCTCCCTGGAAGAGGGTCATGAGATTTTGAAAGAAGGGAAAGATGAGCCCTAGGTATATCGGTCCTTTCGAAATACTGGATTGTGTTGGGATGGTAGATTAACAGTTGGAACATCCTCCGAATCTCTCCCAAGTTCATGATGTGTTCCATGTATATCTCCTGAGAAAGTACATACCTGATCCTTCACATGTACTCAGCTCGGAAGTTGTACCGCTGGAGCAAGATATTTTTTTATGAAGAATAGCCGATAGAGGTTCTGGATCGTAGCGAAAAAGTCCTACGGAATAAGACCACTCTCTTGGTGAAATTTTTTGTAGGAACCTCCAATTAGAAGAAGCTACATGGGAGCTTGAGGATATGATTAGGTAGAGGTATCCTCTTATGTTTGTTACAAAGTGACGAATTTCAAGGGTGAAATTCATTTTAAGGGGGGTAGAATGTAACACCCGAGACTTTTATGAGAAATATTTTTTTTATGTTAGATAAATCATCAAAGGAATCTTTCACTACACACAACACTAGCTTGGCTTGATTTACACGAAATCATGACCTTTCTCGATAGCTTGCGTCATACGCAATACCGAGTTTCACTAAACAACGATATGCTATTAAAATATTAATAAAACTATGCATTATGATTAGTAATGCCCACCTTTTGAAATTTAGTTAATTTTATTTTTCATAATGGACTTCGTTTTTGGATTCGGAATATTGAAATTAGCGTAGGGTGAAATTTTGGTATTTTTCTGAAAACATTCAATTTTTGATGAATAGTGAAAACACTAGGTTACTATTTAAAAACTGACTTTTTATTTAAATAATTATTTATTTTATTTTAATTTATTTTAGGTAAAAATTGATACATAATAGGTATATAAGCTCAATTCAATTCATTGGAGTCATTTTATAATAATTTTAGATATATAAAAATTTTATTGAACTTTTCACCGTCTTTTACCCACCTCCTAGGAGAAATTCAAAATTCAGATAAAACTTAATTTTACCGCTTCTGTGAATGGAATTTCAAAAATCCGAGAGACACGGTTGATGTTAGTAAGTAAAATGTAGTTAAATGAGATGAAAATAATTTTTGGTGAAGAGTAACTTTTTACTTTTTTTACCAGAGTTAAAAGTAAATAGGGTAATTAAGGGTAAAAATGATATTATTATTACCCTAACACATGTCTGAATTCTATTTGATAAGTGTAATTTGACCAAAAATAACCTTATTAATAAAATATGACCATTTAGGCCCGCTTGGATTACATTAGGAAATTTATTATTAATTTTTATAACGAAGGGTTAAAATAGTTAAAATTAAAGTTTAATAAATAAATCATTTTTAATCTAGGGTTATACATAAGGTAAATTCGACTATAAATATTCCATATAAATATAAAAATATTTTCTACATAATGATATTTTATTTGTAATTTTTAGACATTATATAATTTAATTTATTAATGACACAATGATGATGCAATAATTATCTTATTAACGAAATATTGACATAATTGATGTTATAAATACCCAAATAAATGTAATTTGAAACTTTTTATGAATTAAAATTATTTTCTAAGTTAATATGACATGTTGGTATTTATTTTATTAACTTTTTTCTAATTAATCTATATTTTTGGATTTTCACAAAAAACAATTACCAAATAGTGTCATAATTGACATAAAATAGTTTTTAAAACAAATATTATATTATTAACTGTAATTTTATTCCTAAAAATCTTAGGATCATCCAAATGACTTATAGATGGTTATATATATTAATAATAAACAACTTGGTATTTTTTTGGCTTGTTATAGTAAGATTATTGACCATATAGTGTAAGAAAACAAGAAGACACAGTAAAAGTTAAATTATCTAACTTATAGTTAAATATAAATGATAAGGTTAAAATAGATACCTAAACATTTCTAAATTCTATTTTATGAGATTATTTCGACTCATCCTAGACTTAGCTTCTAAATAAATCAATTTGGAACTATTAAAAACCGAATATGACTTTATAATAAAATAATATTTTTAGTTTTTCCAAAAGTGCCTCTCTCCTCCCTTAAAAAAGGGCACCTCCTCCCTCTCTTCCTCACACTAATTTGAGCCTTAAATCTCAGACAAACCCTGCTAAAGTCTCTTATCCACTTCTCTAGACACATCCTAGAGGTACTGGTATTCTTAAAATACCAATTTTAGTTCCCTATGAGGAGATCTCAAAGAGGCGCTTCAAAGAAGAGGTAATGTCTATTACCGATTCTTTCATCTTTATTTCTTATTTCACTTCTTCTTCTTTACTTTTTTAATAATTATGTAATAACAAAAGTATCACTCATATAATGATATGTTGTTATATGTATGAAACAACCCTATTTCACCATCTTTCCATCCTGCGGAAAATGAAATCACCGCGCATGCGTACGTACGGAATACAGTCTCCACGCCATGGTGTAAACTATTTTCCACCACCACCTTACTTGTATGGGTATAATGGAGAACATAAATAACTATATATTATTATTTTAATTTCTTATTGATTCTTAAATAGTATACATACACTCCAATATAATTCCACGATCATGGGAACGATATCATCGCTCGTGCGTACGTACAGAATACCGTATCCACGATGTGATGTGACTCGTTCTACATGATATTCATTGAATAATGATTATCTAAATAAATTGAATGAAAAAATATTATTTATATTACACTAATACCATTCTGGAAATGTGGTATCTATAACCTAAATAGAATAATAATAATTTATTTGACAAAACACGCATAAGAACAAAAAGTAATAAACACCCGAATAACAAGTAGCAATGAAATATTATTAATTAGAAGATAAGAATATGACCATATATGATATCATAACAGTGAGTATGATTCTGGAATAAGTCAATGAAATTATTTAAACCTTTATACAGGAGTTTCAGACACTTACGAAGCAAACCGGACCTAAGGTAAGGGAAAATCTCACAATCTCATTTTTATCCGAGATTATTTATACTTCAGAATTTAATGGGGAATATTTATCATCCACATCCATGTTTCCTCAATATGTAATATTATTTATATCCACCTATAATTGTTTAAATCCAATTTTACACTTTGGTGAGTTTTTAGTAAACGATATGAAAGGAATCTTTTGACGTTTTTCATACGAGGTACTTTTTGACTATTCTGGCCAATGTTCGGGAAGAATGTTTTTTTTAATTATACAGAATGAATGGATTTTGAAAACATTATTTACAATAAGCTTCCTTTACAAGTTTTCAAGTTTATTTTTAATCAACTTCTTTTAGTTTAAAATTGTATGATAGTTAAGAAATGAAAAATCTGTTTGAAGTAGAAAGGACATTTTCCTCAAGAATAGGGTTCATGTGTTTTATCAAAAATATTTTCCATCTAAGATAATATAGGGTTCTGTTTATATTCCTATTATTACATTGATTTGATTGTGTTGTGATGGAATTATTTTTATAAATTCCTTTATCTTATATGAATTGTTTTATGATGTAATGATGTTTAAGAATCCCATTTTTATTACATGGGTAATGCAATGATGTATTATTTTTTTGATTTTTTGGCACACATAAGAATGGTATCATTATGAGATGGGTGGTACCTATATCTCCCACCAATTCATTGGGTAAAGATTTATAACTCCTGAGATAGACATGGATGGAACGGCAGGTTAATATGGTTCAGTGAAACAAGACTGAAACCCTGAGTGAACTCGGTTCAGAAATGGACTTTGCCCGCTAAGATAGTCTTGGAAATGAGTCTTCACTACTAAGAAATGATTCTCTTTGATTATGTGTGCATGCCACATAGGTTCATGTTTTATGTTATGATTATTCTGATTATATTTCACTACTATGATTTATCCCATGTTTTGAAATTACAATCTCTTTTGTTGGTTAAGATTTCCAAAATGATATGTTCTTATGAATATGATGTAATTGATATTTCTTTTGTTTACCCTTATCAGAATTTGAGCTCAAACTATTGTATGTTTTCTTTTTCTTAGGTCCAGAAGAAGGATATTAAGTAATATATGCCAAAAGGGACTCTAGATATGATAAAATAAAAGGGAGACAGTGTAGATGATTTTTGAACTAGTTGTTTATGTTTCCTATTTTCTAAAGACACTATACCTATAAAGTCTTTTACTTGTTTTGTTATATGTTCTAATAAGTGTGCTTCAATTATGAAGTAATAACAATGTATGTAAAGTATGGGTCGTTATAGTTGGGATTAGAGGAATGCTATAGTCAACCTTTGGAAACTAGGATGTGAAATCCTTAGTAAAAACCCGAAGGATAAGTCTAAGCATAGAACACGTTCATAATGTTTTAAAAATGGCCATGAAAAACCTATGATAAGACCTTTTGAGTGAAATTTTATTCTTGATTATGTGGTTTTCCTATTATAATTAGTGTTTCTCACACTATTCGTCATGGTTTTAGTCAATGGTTGGAACCCAAAGAAACCGTGTTAATGCGGAATGCGACGGGAAATGCAATGATCTCCCCCCTAAGCAACCAAATGTTATGGGATCTAGAATGAAAAATATTTTATCCATTCTCACGCAAATTTCTGAAGCTATGAATCATGCATGACTACCAAACGAGCAAAGGAAGGAGAAACATTCTGTTGAGTCCTTCATGAGGCAGCGTCCACCTTCATTCAGCGGGTCTTCTGATCCATTAGTGGCTGAACAATGGATCAGTACCACTAAAAAGATATTTTCAGTTCATCAATGTTCTAAACATGATAAGGTCATCTTAGTAGTGTATCGTTTGGAAGGAGATGCTAATCAATGGTGGAATCTTATCAAGAATACGAGGCAAAGAGATGAAATTGAGTCCATGGAATGGGACGAGTTCAAGAACATATTTTTCAATAAGTACTTCCCCCGTATTCTTTGAAAAAATATGGAGAAGGAGTTTGTTGAACTAATGAAAATGGATGATGAATCTGTTGGTACCTATAAAGAAAATATTACAAGACTTGCATGGTACGCTTCTGGTATTATTATCAAACCTGAGAGTAAGATCGATCAATTCTTTAGTGGTTTAAAACCAATTCTTCGAAGGGCGTTATCCATACGGGACTTCAATAGGTATGAGGAAATCATTCGATGTTCTCTCAAGGTTGAGATAGAGATTGGTGTAACCCATCAGTCAAAAGGGTTTGATAAGAAGCGGAAAATGGAATTCAAATGGAAATTAAAAGAACAAACTGAAAAGAATATGTGTTTTCACTTATTCTCAAAGTGTGTAAAGAAACATGGAGGGAGTTTTCTTAAAGGGACAAGTAAATGTTTCAAATGTGTAAAGGAATGTCATTGGGAATTTGAATGCTGTAATGATGGGAAGAAGATGTACAGTGATTTAAACAAAGAAAATGCTACACAAAGTGCACCTCCTACACGTCAATGTTACAAGTGCAAGGAAATGGGTCATTATACTAATCATTGCCATAATCCAAGGGTTGTTGATGATGATCGATGTCAACAAACTCTTAAGGATAAAGACAAAGGAAAGTCACAAGAAATTTCTGTCAGTGATGTGGGTTACGAAAACGAAGTGGTGAAAGGTACACTTAACATCCACTCTAAAGTAGCAAATTTTTTATTTGATTATGGATCCACCCACCCTTTTATTTATAAATAATTTTCTAAGGGTATCACCATATTTCTTCAAAAATTAGATGTTGAGTTAGCTGTGACAACCCCTAATGGCACAACAGTCGCATCAAAAGTTTAAAATTCTTCTCTAATTGAAGATTGTGGGAAAGAACTTCCTCCAAATCTTGTGATCCTTCCTATAGTATAATTTGATTTGATTCTTGGCATGGATTGGCTTTCTCTATATGGAGCTCATATCAATTGCCAAAAAAGGAAAGTCACATTTCATATTACAGATCAATCTATGATAGTCTATCGATGCAAGGATGAACATAACCTTCCAGTGAAAATTTCTTCCATATTATGGGTATTGATTTCACTATTGTAAGGTTATTGATCACAAATGGTTGGTGAGAAACTCACGATTAAGAATATTCCCATTGTATGGGAGTTTCATGATGTCGTTCCGAAGGAATTTTCGGGTCTTCCACCAAAATTTGAAGTTGAGTTTTCAATAGAACTCGTACCGGGTGCTTTAACTATTTCAAAGACACCTTATAGAATGGCCCCAATTGTGTTGTAGGAATTGAAGAAGAAACTCCAAGAGAATATTGATAAGGGATTCATATGCCATAGTGTGTCACCTTTGGGAGCACCTGTTCTATTTGTTAAGAGGAAAGATGGATCAATGAGACTCTACATTAATTATTGAGATCTTAACAAGATCACTATCAAAAACAAATATCCTCTCTCGCGCATTGATGACTTATATAACCAACTACGCTGAGCTCAATACTTTTCCAAGATTGATCTTTTTTCAGGGTATCATCAATTAAGGGTCAAAAAGGGAGGATATACCAAAGATGGCTTTCCGTACAAGGTATGGAAACTATGAATTTATAGTGATTCCATTTGGTCTTACTAATTCCCCTGCTATGTTCATGGATCTGATGAATAGAGTCTATAGAGTCTATCTTGATCAGTTTTTGGTAGTCTTTATAGATGATATTATTTTCCATTCAAAGAGCAAGGAAGTACATGAAGATCACTTGAGAATTTTTTTTGAAGACCGTGAGAAAGGAGAAACTTTATTCCAAATTTACCAAATGTGATTTTTTTCTTCAAAAAGTTTCATTTTTGGGTCACATAATCTCAAAAGAGGGGATATCTGTGGATCCAGTAAAAACAGAGGTTATCGAAAGATAGTCGAGACCAACAACAGTAACTGAGATCCAAATGTTTTGTGGTTTGGCTGGATATTATCAACGTTTTGTGTATGATTTTTCACGATTATCAAATCCACTCACCATGTTGACTCATAAACGAGTTATGTTTTTTTGCAAGGAGGAATGTGAAGAGAATTTCAAGGAGTTGAAAAGAAGGTTATCCAGTGCACCTATTCTCACACATCCTTGTAGTGTAGAAAGGTTTATGATCTACAGTGATGCATCCAAGAAGGGATTGGGGTGTGTTCTCATGCAAAATAATATGGTGATAGCTTATACCTCACGCCAGTTGAAAATCCATGATCAAAATTACCCAACCCATGATTTGAATTTAGCTACGGTAATATTTGAATTAAATATTTGGATGCATTATCTTTATGGAGAAAGTTGTGATATTTATACTGACCATAAATGTTTAAAGTATAATTTCACACAAAAGGAGCTGAATATGCTCCAAAGAAGATGGTTGGAGATGATTATGGATTACGAATTATCAATTCATTACCACCCTGGGAAAGCAAAAAAGGTGAAAATGCACTAAGTCGACAAGACCATGCTAGCTTATCCATGATGAGGATAACAAAAGATCCAATATTTATGGATTTACAAAGGATGGATATTGGAATTATAATGAAAGTGGGGAAATCGTATCTCTCTCAAATGAATGCTCAATAATCTATACATGTGAAGATTAAAGAGGCACAAAAAGAATATATAGAGTTACAAAAGAAGGTGAGAAATGTTTCTGAATTCAACCTTGATTGTGATGAAATAATAAGGTTCAGGAATCGGGTTTGTGTTCCTCCCATCCCAGAATTAAAGAAGGAGCTGCTGGATGAGGCTCATAGTTCTTCATTCTCTATTTATCCTGTATGAACGAAGATGTATAGGGACCTGAAAGTGTACTTCTGGTGGGATGGAATGAAAAGTGATGTTGCTAAATATGTCTCTCGATGATTGGTTTGTCAGCAAGTTATAGCTGAGAGACAGAAGTATAAGGGGAGGTTACAACGATTACCCATACCCGAATGGAAATGGGAAAACATCACTATGGACATTGTCACTGGACTTCCTAAAACATCCAAATGCAATAATTCTATCTGGGTCATAGTTGATTGTCTTACAAAGTCGGCACACTTCATTGCTATTAGAGAGGATTTCTCTCTAGATCATATTTCCAGGATATATGTAAAGGAAGTGGTAAGATTTCATGGAGGACCACTTTCTATTATATCTGATCGAGATCCGAGATTTATCTCGATGTTCTTGAAAAGTATTCAGCATACTCTGGATATAGAGTTGAGTTTCAGCCATGATTATCATCCTTAGACAGATGGTCAGTCTGAGAGAACAATTCAAACTCTAGAAGATATGTTGAGAGCTTTATTTATGCATTTCAAAAGTGGTTGGGATCAACACCTACCTTTGGTAGAATTTTCTTATAATAATAACTTTCACTCCAATATTCAGATGGCTCCTTATGAATCTCTCTTTGGAAAGAAATTCTTAACTCCAACTTGCTGGGATGAAGTTGGGGAAATAAAGCTATTAGGACCTGATCTTGTTGATGAGATGGAAGGAAAGGTCAGATCTATTCAACAACACATAAGAGAAGCTCAATGTCGACAGAAAAGTTATGCCGACAACCGATGAAAACACCTAGAATTTGAAGTGGGTGATAAAGTGTTCTTACGAATATCTCCCATGAAGAGGGTCGTGAGATTTAGAAAGAAGGGAAAGCTGAGCCCTAGGTATATCGGTCCTTTCGAAATACTGGATCGTGTTGGGAAGGTAGCTAAATGATTGGCGCATCCACGGAATCTCTCCCAAGTTCACGATGTGTTCCATGTGTCTCTCCTGAGAAAGTACATACCTGATCCTTCACATGTACTTATCTCAGATGTTGTACCACTGGAGCATGATCTTTCTTATGAAGAACATCCGATAGAGATTCTGGATCATAGCGAAAAAGTCCTATGGAACAAGACCACTCGCTTAGTGAATGTTTTATGGAGGAACCAATAATTAGAAGAAGCTACATGGGAGCTTGAGGATATGATGATGTAGAGGTATCCTCATCAGTTTTTTACAATGTGACGAATTTCGAGGTCGAAATTAATTTTAAGGGGTGTAGAATGAATCACCCGAGACTTTTATGAGAAATATTTTTTTTATATTATATAGATCATAAGAGGTATCTTTCACTGCACACAACACTAGCTTGGCTTGATTTACATTCAATCGCGACCGTTCTCGATAGCTTGCGTCATATGCAATACCGACTTTCACTAAACAATGATATGCTATTAAAATATTATTTAAACTAGCCGTTATGAATAGTAATACCAACTTTTTGAAATTTTTGAAATTTTATTTTTCAAAATGGACTTCATTTTTGGATTCATAATATCGAAATTAACCTAGGGTGAAAATTGGTTATTTTTCTGAAAACTTTCAATTGTTGATGAATAGTGAAAACTCTGGGTTACTATTTAAAAACAGACTTTTTATTTAAATAATTATTTATTTTATTTAAATTTATTTTAGGTCAAAATTGATACATAATACCTATATATGTTCACTAAAATTCGTTAGAGTCATTTTATAATAATTTAATATATATAAAAAATTTATTGAACTTTTCACCGTCTTTTACCCACCTCCTAATAGAATTTCCAAATTCACATAAAACATAATTTTACCACTTCTGTAAATGGAATTTCAAAAATTTGGGAGTCATAGTAGATGTTAGTAACTAAAATGTGGTTCAATGAGATGAAAATATTTTTTGGTGAATAGTAACTTTTTTACTTTTTTTACCACGGTTAAAAGTAAATAGGGTAATTAAAGCTAAAAATTATATTATTTTTATTCTAACACATGTAATAATTCTAATGGATAAGTGTAAATCGACCAAAAAAAACCTTAGAAATAAAATATGACCATTTTGGCCCACTTGGATTAGATTAGGACATTTATTATTAAATTATTTAAAGAGGGGTTAAAATAGTTAAAATCCAATTTAATAACTAAATCATCATTAATATAGGGTTATACATAAGTTAAATTCGGCTATAAATATTCATTAGAAAGATAAAAATCATTCCTAAATAATTATATTTTATTTGTAATTTTAGACATTAAATAATTTAATTAATTTATGTCATAATGATGATGTAGTAATTATCTTATTAATGAAATATTGACATAATTGATGTTATAAATACCCAAATAAATGAAATTTGAGACTTTTTATGAATTGAACTAATTTTAGAGGTTAATATAACATGTTAGTAGTGATTTTATTAACATTTTTCGAACTAATCTATCTGTTATGATTTTCACAAAAATCAATTACCAAATAGTGTCAAAATTGACATAAAATAGTTTTTAAAAAAAATATTATATTATTAATTGTTATTTTATTCCTAAAAATCTACAGATCAGCAAAATGAATTAGATAAGGTTATGTATATTAATAATAAACAATTTTGGGTTCTTTTGGCTTGTTATAATAAGATTATTGACGTTATTGTGTATGAAATCAAGAAGACACGGTAAAAGTTAAATTATCTAACTTAAAGTTAAATTAAATGATAAGGTTAAAATAGATACCTAAACTTGACTAAATTCTATTATATGAGGGTATTTAGACCAATACCCACCTTATATTGTAAGTAAATAAATTTTGAGCTATTAAAAACCGAATATGACTTTATAATAAAATAATATTTTTAGTTTTTCCAAATGTTCCCCTCTAATACCATATAAAAGGGCACCTCCTCCCTCTATTCCTCACACCAAATTGAGCCTTAAATCTTGGAAAAACCAATACATATTCTCTTCTCCACTTCCATATAATGATCCTATAGGTCCTGGTCTTCTTCAAAAACCAATTTTAGTGCCCTACGAGGAGGTCTCAAAGAGGCGCTTCAAAGAAGAGGTAATGTATGTTACAGATTCTTTCAACTTTATTTATTCTTTCACATTTTCTTCTATAGTTGTATCAAATTAGAGTAATAAAATCAGTTTCACTATTATAATGATATGTTTTTATAAGTATGAAACAACCATACTTCCCCATCTATCCATCCTATGGGAAATGAAATCACCGTGCGTGCGTATGTACGGAATACCGTCTCTCATTCGTGGTGTAATTTATTTTCTACCATCACCTTAAATGAATGGGTATAATGGTGAAAATAAATAACTATATATGATTATTTTAAATTGGTATTAATCTTGAATAGTATGCATACACTCCAATTCAATTCCACGATCATGGGAATGATATCATCGCTCGTGCGTACATATGGAATACCGTCTCCACGATGTGATTCGACTCGTTCTACATGATATTCATTGAATAATTATTATATAAATTATTTGAATGAATAAATATGATATTTAGTAAACAAATACCATTATGTAAATGAGGTATCAATAAACTAATTTGAATAATACAAATTTATTCGACAAAACATGCATAAGAACAAAAAGTAATAAACACCCGAATAACAAGTAACAATGAAATATTACTAATAAGAATCTAAGAATATAACCACATATGATATAATAACAATGATTATCATTCTGGAATAAGTCAATGACATTATTTAAATAATTATACAGGAGGTTCAGACATTTACGAAGAAAATTGGACCTAAGGTAAAGGAAAATCTCACAATCTCATTTTTATCTGAGATTGTTTATACTTCAGAATTTACTGGGAAATATTTATCATCCAAATCCATGTTTCCTCAATATTTAATATTATTTACATTCACCAAAAAAATTTCTATGAGTATTTAGTAAAATATATGAACGGTATCATTTGTCGTTTTTCGTACGAGGTACTTTTCGACTTTTCCGGCCAAAGTACGGGAAGAATGTTTTTTTAACATATACGGCATGAATGGATTTTTAAAACATTATTTCCAAGAAGCTTCATTTACATTTTTTCAAGATTATTTTTATTCAACTTATCCTAGTTTAAAATAGTATGACATGTTAAGAAATGAAAAATGTTTTTGAAGTAGAAAGAATATTTTCCTCAATAATTGAGTTTAAGTGTTTTATCAATATTATGTTCCATATAAGATAATATAGGGTTATGTTTCTATCCCTATTATTACATTGATTTTATTATGTTGTGATGGAATTATTTTTATGACTTCCTTTATCTTATATGAATTGTTTTATAATGTCACGATGTTTAAGAATGCCATTTTTATTACATGGGTTATGAAATGATGTGTGATTTTTTTTGATTTTGGGGCACAAATAAGAATGGTATCATAATGAGATGGGTGGGACCTATATCTCCCTCCAATTAATTGGGTAAAGATTTATATATCATGAGACATATATGGCTGGAATGGCAGGTTAATCCTGTTCAGTGAAACAGGACCGAAATGCGGAGTGAACTTGGTTCAGAAATGGACATTGTCCCCTAAGATAGTCATGGCAACGAGAATTGACTACTAAGAAATGATTCTCTATGTTTATGTGTGTATGACACAAAGTTTCATGTTTTATGTTATGATTATTGGGATTACATTTCACTAATATGATTTATCCAATGTTATGAAATTATGATCTCTTTTGAAGGTTAAGATTTCGAAAATGATATGTTCTTATGAATATGATGTGATTTATATTTCTTTTGTTTACCATTACTGAGAATTTGAGCTCACCCTTTTGTATGTTTTCTTTTCCCCAGGTCAGGAAGAAGGATATTAAGTAATATATTCCAAAAGGGAATGTAGATATGATAAAATAAAAGGTAGACATTGTAGATGATTTATGAACCAGTTGTTTATGTTTCCAAGTTTCTAAAGACACTATACCTATACGGTCCTTTTCTGGTTTCATTATATGTTGTAATAAGTGTGATTCAATTCAGAAGTAATAACAATGTATGTAAATTATGTGTCGTTATAGTAATTATCTAACCTTAATACAACCCCAGTAGGGCTATTAGTCAAGGGGGTGTAATTAAATTTTTCCCAAAAACATATTTTTAATAGAACATTGACTGAATATTGTTGATATGTTAACATATTGAGAATATGGAAATCCATTATGGTAGATGGTCACTAATTGTATGTTTAATCTTATAATAAATAATAAAATATTTCTCCCTAAGTCTAACAAACACAAGTTTATTTACTCACCTACTCTAGGCTTTTGATTTAATATGGAGTATGATGTTGACGAAATATATCATCTGTCTCAAAATATACCTAAAATTATTTATTGATTAATTCAGATAAATTTTTAAAAATTTACCTTTTATAATATATCATTATTTAATTGTATTTAATATATTAAATTAATTTTTTAATTAAAAATTGTTTTATTTACTTCGATTAAATTAAATAAACTCATTCAATTAAAACCCATATTTAATATGATAATATGATAATAATAAATTTTTATTTCTTTTTTACTGTGATATACATTTAGGAGTATATAAATTAATGTGATATAATTTTTATGTAAATTATATAGTATGCCATGTTCTCAATGTGTCATTTTAGACACTCATAGAAAATATTGAGTCATTCTGGATTCAACTTCATTAGAGTTCACAAAAAATTTTACTATAGTATCATATATATGATTCAATATAATGGATATATAGTCTATAATATATTATATTTTTTCACTAAGTAATTATATATGTGTTTTGATCATTGGAAAACTATATTTTTTTAATCATAAATGCATCTAACTATATCATTATAAATGTTTTTTTGAAACATTTTTAATGGTATTATCTTTTCAATTTCATGTTTCATAGTTTTGGTTTTCTTATAAATCCAAAATCACTTTTTTAATTATATATAGACAAATTATCATTTTTATATTTCCGATGATTGAAATTTAGTTTTTTGGCAAGGAATTATGCTAATTGCAGGTGATCTATGTATATTTTTCTAACTACACTACATGTTGGATAAATATGCATGTGATGTAGAACTTTTAATAACAATAGTTAAGATACACATTCTCGAAAACATTTCTGTGAGATGTATAGGTCTAAAAGGAAACTAGGAAACTAAATATAGGAACTATCAATGTAAACTTATATTCAATCATGGAAAATATATTAGAATATAATTACACATGTTTTTCATAGTGACAATATAAATATATAGAACCATTATCAAAACATCATTTTTATACATCATTTATATATATAAAACATTAAAAATGAAAAAATAATCTCACAATACCATTATTTAAAGCTATATTGTATTTGGGTAATATTATTATATACAAAAAAACATGCATATATGCCTCAAAATAATTGTTCTAGACCATCAATTTAATCAAAGATACCCATGATCAAATATGGGAAGATGCTTATTCTTGTGTAATTTTGCTGTAATGTAGAATGCACTATAGAATGTATTTTTTGGAATTATATCATTCACAATTATAAACCTATTTCTTCCTATCGTACATCAAGGCCTACGAACCACACTACACATTCTAGATAATAATGCATTTGGGACACCTCAATAACTTCAGGGCAAAAAGGATTACGAGTAACATAAAGTCTTCGGGCCATCTTAAGTTCTTTAAGACACATTAAGGCATTCAGAAAATGTGAAATAAAGATGCAATCTGATAGATGTACAAGGAACAAGGATCCCGATGAGGATCTAAGGAATTACATTCTCTAGAGTTGAGCTAACTAGAAATGGGAAAATGGGATAATATACCCTTTCTAACAGTTTTATATTTGTGCATATGCACTCATGGAAACAGTCAACCATTCATACGAAAGTGGAGAGCTAACATGACAATATAAGATGACGGATTCCATGTTTTTTGTTTCAGATGATTTCCTCTATGATATTCATGTCATATAATTGTCTCTAGCTATGCATGCAATTTTTTTCTTCCCCCTCAACCCTTAAAATGGGTATTGTCAAAAATAAAAAATAATTGATGGCCATTGGGACATTCAGGAATTCATGCCGAAAAACATGTAAAAGTTTCTCTATAATAGAAACATACAGGTCTCTCTTATTTACATCACATAATATTTACCCATCCTTATTACATATGGAAGGGAATGTGAAAAAATGAGTGAGATATTGTTTTAATTAATGGATTGTCTATATAAATTTAGATAATTATTATAACATAATCAATTGATAAAAAATAGTAGGGGATATATATATTATTGAAATAGAAATTTTATAATAATATTTATATATATGACATGATGGGAGGTTATGTAATCTCAAAATAATAATATATAAAATTGAAAATGAACTAATATTCTTTATTTAATAAATATGTTCTATTGAGCCTTAAAAATAATATAAAATATAATTATGAAATATTTATATGAATAATTATTCACTACATTTCGAAAATTCCAAAAAATATTTATTTCATGAATAATTATGTGAGTATACAAAATATAATCTATGTTCTTCCATCATTATGTCGATATAGCTAATCATTACCATGTTTAATCCTAATCATTTTAATGTAGGTAATATAAATCTAATTCATGATTAATCATATGATTGTTGAAATCCCATATAATGATTAAGGTCAACATTGTGATAAATTATCATATGCATCACATTCATGGTAAATCATTTGAATGATGTGAATCTAAATCATTTTCACAGTAAATATCATTACCATAAGAGGTATTTAACATTAGGGAAATTATTATATTGTGATATAGGAACTCACCGATAATTATATGTATATATTTGTTCCATTATACTTCAATAATTTAATATATGTTGAAAACCCCTATGAATGATAACATGATTCAATCATCATGTCAGAATGAACCCAAAGAATGGAAAATCGGTTCGGAAAAAACGAATGTTGTTATCACATAATTTTACCTCAACCAATTATAAATTTGTCACACAAATTTAAATCACCCCTAAATTGATTTTCAAAATTAATTTTTTATATATATTCATAAAAAGTAGTCTATAATTAAATATTAAACTCGGTTTAAAATTGTTAATAATTGTGAAAACATGAAAGTGTTTTAAAAGGATTCACGTCAATTTCACTATGTAATTTCTCAAAGTGGTATATGAATTTATTGTATTTTTACCTTGGAAATCCCATGTATAAGGAATGAGGTATAGATTATTGTTCACCTAGTGGGGTTCACCAATTTGTACTCTTATATGCAATTTCATTTCACAGATGTATTGTCTTGTAGGGAATGGATTTTCAAAGATTTAATGACTCTTGGATAATAGTTTTTCACTTATTTAATGACATGTGGATAATATTTTGTCAGAGATTTAATATATTTTGGAGACATTTTGGTAACATATTTAATATCTTATGAATATAGTTTTTTCCTAGATATATACACTTATTGGGGAATTTTAGTCATAGATTTAGCTTAATATAGGGATACATTTTGGAAATATTTAAACTATTATGGATGTTTTTTGTTATGTGTGGTATTAGTATGCCCTCATTAGTATAGTTTGGAAAAGTTATATTTTCTTTCTTCATGAGGGAAGACATAATGAATTTATAGTGAAGATGGGATTTTACCTCAGTGAGGGATTCCATGTAAGTCGAGCTTAGGCCTCATGAAGGAAGCATATATACCATGTTTTCATATTGGGATAAAAGCCATTTTAGATTGAGTAAAACGAATAATTTAATATGAAAAAATTGATCCATGTATTTTATTTTCATGTGGTAAATATGACCATGTAATGGGTAGATAAATTACAATAGATTGTATGAGAATAATGAATGGAATCCCATTATATAATTCTCATCCAATAGAGCTTAAGGAGGTGGAATCCCATATTGATCATACATGGGACATCTTGTGATAAAAAATACCGTATGAGGTGAATGTCATCTAATTCTAGTCATACACAGACAGTAATGTGTTTACCATATAGAGTATCATTTTAATTTTACATCATGTAGTGGGGTTTGTTTAATGTAGATAATGATGTTCCCCTAGGATGATAGTTTTTGTTATTTTGGATCATGAATCATGGGCATAATTGGGGACTCCACATAGGGAAACCATTTCAAATCCTGAGATAAAGTAAAAATGCATTCTTTCAAAATATGGAATGATGGTATGATTCTATTAAGGATTACTAATTTATGTCTTACGTTTCAACTACGCGCACACATGTAGGTTATTCAAGGCACAAACACAAGAGAGTTGATGTGAAAAATGTAAGTATCAACATTATGGTTAAAATGTTTTTGGGAAATATGTTATAAAATAATCCATGATTTTTATGAATTATAGTAGAATTATTTTTGTGTTGATAATACTGATCCCGCAAGTTTACATGGTGCGGGTTGACCCAGTTGGTGAATGTTCAGGGATCCTGAGTACTCAACATGTTCAGAACAATTTTTTAAGGATTAATTAGGTCATGACCTATAAATTCTTATAAAAAACTATTTTGATACCAATGAAAGTAGATCTTCATGTAACATATTTACTATAACTAGGACATGAAATATATATTGATGGAATAAGTGTGCATAACATCTAGAGTAACTTGAAGCATAGGGTTGTGTAATGTGAATTCATCTCTCACAAACACACCTAGTATTTAAGTGATGTTTTTCATGGGTTTCCCAAACACAATCCATGATTATTTGTGGCCCATGTGCGCTCATTCATGAAAGTAATCTACCTTTGAGGATATAATATAGTGTGAGGTTATGAGAGTCCACTAAATAATATGTTGTGATATTGAGATATGATGATTCAACATCCTTATGTTTATCCCCAATGTGAGGGTGTTGATGTTATATTCAAAGAAAAAATGGGAAAATATATATATTTGTGAATCACAAAGAAGATATGAAGCCGGAATATCATTTTCACATGAGAATGATTGCATAAGGTTAGGTTTCATTAACACTATTTTCATAAAAAAGTTATTCAATTATATTTTAGGGGTCATATACATCTGCCTAATGAAACAAGTAACTTTTTATCTGTCTGTGTGGGGATTCATAATTGACCACAGGATTGGGAAATTCTTCATCACCCTTTACAGAAAACTCATTTTGGCACTAAATATGTATTTTAATGAATAAGTCAAATGGTTTTCATGATTGATATATTAGCTATGGAATGGTACATTGTGGTGTTATTTGTATTAATTTTTGAGAAAAATCCCCTTTCGAGGTTTGATACAGATTTCTCACACCCTTAAATCACCTATGAAATTGGAATAGATAAAGAAGTTTTAGGATGTAATCTACAAAAAATGATTATGGTTAGATTAATTGAAGTGCATTGTGTTGCATTTGTTTTCAATGAGGCATGAAGTTGTCTTGGAATGAATGGAAGTCAAGGAATGTCACGATGTGAATGAAAAAGGTTGTGATGGTGTTGGAGATGAATGGAGAATGGCCATGGTACTAAGATGCGTGTCACATAGGAGATTCACTAAGTGGCATAGGAGATGTGGTTGAAACATTCTCTAGTAAAATCAGACGATTGTTGAGCTGATCTTTAAGTTCTAAAGAACTTGTATCAACTAGATACAATGTCATAACAATGTTTGAAGACCATACATTGTATTGACAATGCATGAGGAGATGAAAGGAGATCCATCCACAATCACTGAGTGGATGAAGTGGATTAAAGAAGTCCATGTGCTAACTCTTAGTGCATGTGAATTGGAAGTGATCCAACTTGATCTCTGATTAGATCAATGAAGCACATTGGAGAATTCATATTGATTCAGGAGTTCGGTTGAAGATGAAGAACCTTCAAGAATTTCCATTCCTAAGTGATGAATAAATGTTGAAAAGAATTGTGGAATTTTTAAGAAGAAGAGGAGAAGAAATGAAGAAGGCTTCAAGTGGCATTTGGCATATGGGGATACTTTGTTCTTATACAAAGTCTTTATTCCTATACATAGCAAAAAATATGGCCAGCCATGGACACCTTGAGGGTTCAACCCCAAGGCATGGGCGCTAGGCACCACACACATGGGGGAACCCGTGGGGCGAGCCCAGGGCGGCAGGGCGCACACCCAAGACACCGCATGGGCGCCTGGGGCACGCCCGAAGGAGCGCGGCAGGGGCGTAGGAGCGCGCCCCCAAGAGTGTCAAGAGTGCATGGTGGGCGCTAGAAGCGCGCCCGCAGGGAGCATAGGTGGGCGCAGAGCGCGCCCGCAGAGAGAACCCGGTGCGGGGCGGCACCGGGAGGGGAGAAGATCAACTGAGCGCTTCTCGGCAGCTCTTGGTTGATAAGCCGCGAGAAAACCGGCCGCGGCTTCGATGTGGGATGCAGAAATTTCACCGGGAGGGAATCCTGGCCGCACGATTGATCGCGCGCCAGATCCAAGCCGCTCATCTAATCGCGCCGCTCCCATTCTGATCGCAGCCGTCCAAAGAGATGATCCGACGGCTCCGAGGCATCTTCTTCCTCGAGCTCAGCCGAAGGCCACCCGCGCATTCCCGCAGCCTCCGTTCGAACCAGAGGCATCCCGACGACGGTTTTTGAGTTCCCGGCAACCTCCGAGCAAACCGAGACCTCCTTTGTGATCGTTAGGCCATAACGAACTCATGCATGCATTAAAATGTTGCATACATGCATCGATAGAGGATTTCGAGTTCGGCCGAGGAAAAACAAAGTTGTCGAGGCTTCGGTGTATTCATGCTTTGCATGGATTGAAAGAGAGGCCATGCACACGTTCGAATGTGCATTCATGTGAAGAAGGCCGAAGGAAAATAATAAATAAAATAACCCGCGTGCACTGAAGAGAAAACACAAAAAATTTGGAAAGATTTTGAAGATCCGAAATCTTCGGTGATTCAAGATTTAACACGAGGATGGACAGAGGCATCTCTCGCATATATAAACAGAGGCCTTGCCCTCGTAGTTGCTTGCTGAAGTTTTATTGAAACCCCGAAGTCCCGCGGAGCACTCTGTGCCTCGCGAAGCTGAAGCCCCACGCAACCCACTTGCGCGGATGTGTTCCTTTTGTGCATACCTGCACGAAAGATATTGTTGAAGTCCCTTGCGCGCTGCTCCTTTGCGCGACAAGAAGAAGAGGTTGGGCTACGCCAACTTGCGCGCTCCCTCTGTGCACCGCGGCCCCCTGCGCGGTAAGCACTTGTGAGCCTGCGGTGTTGCACTCTACACACTTGCGCAGCGGTTGAGAAGAGGAGGAGGCCCTTGCACCTCACACCCTGTGTGCTTGCTACACCAAGACCCTACGCGGCAGTAGGTTGCATACCTTGTGTGTGTGCGCTAAAGCGGGGAAGAAGACCCGAGGCTTTGCCTCTTGTGTGTGCATAGTAAAGAAGGAAGGCCACCACATCTCTTGTGTGTGTGAAACAAGTGAAGAGTTCGTATCTAATTAGGTGTGCAAGAAGAAGTGGAGGCCGAGACCACACCTTGTGTGTGTGCCACGTGAGGAAGACCCTACGGGTTGGTTGTGCACACTTGAAGATTAAAAGAGAAAAACAAAGTGTGTGTGAAAAGTGGAAGAGTACAAAAAGGGAAGAAGGCCATAGGCATTTGTGTGTGCAAAAGAACTAAAAGGACGAACCTAGTGTGTGTGCACTAAGTGAAGTGAACACACTTAGAAGAAGGAAGAAAGAGGAGACACTCACACAAAGTATAACACAAATTTATGTGTGTGTAATCAAAAGGAATTAAACGTGTGAAGGAGTGAGACGGTGTGTGCTTAAAGAGACTACACCCTTTGTGGGTTTATTGCACCGAGAAGAAAAAGGGGAGTGCATGATTGCATGCATGCACGTGCACACGTGAACAAAGATAAATCAGGCTGTGTGCATCTGAGTTATCCAAGATCAGAAGATCTTGAAGAATTTGAGAAGGCCATGCAATCAGTGCATGAGGATGCAGAGATGCCATGCACTCAGTGCATGAAGTTGATGTGAACTGAGACTGAGACAGACTGAAGTTAAAGAGATTGGTTGTCTGAGTTTTCAGTAGATTGAGAAGACCCTGATCAACATAAGTGATCAGAAGCTGAGCAAGACCAACAGACCTTTTCAGAGGTTGTTGAAGTTTCTTGAAGAGAGAAGCCAGGTCATCCTTAGAAGAAGGTGATAAAGCCTGAGCAAGACGAGAAGACCTGATCATCACAAGTGATCAGAGGTACAGAGCAAGGCCAGCAGTCTTTATCCCAGACTGCTGAAGATACTTGAAGAAGCTTAACGAGAAGAAGAGCTACTCGTGTGACTCGAGGAGCCAAGAGAAGACCCTGTCGGACTCAGGGAGAAGAAGTCTTCAGTGGGATTCTGGAGCAGGCCAGTGGGACTCTGGTAACACTGTGTGAAGTAGTATAAAGTCCCTCTTGTGGGACTTAGGAGAGATACGGTGGGAAGCTGTATCGACCATTATAATACTAACAGATTATAATGGGAGAATCCATGCTGGGAGAGCATGGCAAGGATGTAGGCCTTTGGTGTCGAACCTTGTAAATCCTTGTGTCCTATGCCTTTTCATTACTGCATTATCCGGGAAAGGTTGAGAGACATAAGAAGAGTGGATCGAGTCCTTAACAAGCCATAGAGGTTTAATTGATAAGAATCAATTAGTAAAAAGTTTTAAGAGATCACTGATTCACCCCCTCCCCCTCTCAGTGATTCACACTGATCTGGGCACTTCAATTGGTATCAGAGCGAAGGTTACCTCTAAAAGATCAAATAGAGTCTATATGAAGTGTAGATTTGAGGAAATGAGCGACCAACCTCAAATGGAGATATCTGCCAAGACTCAGAAAAATAGAAAGAAGAAACAGGCCAAGAAGATGAAGAAAGCTTGTCCTAGCTGTGATGAAGTTGGAATAATGAATGATCTTCAAAGTGCAATCGAATATCTTCAGAAGACAGTCCCCAAGGAAGTGGCAATGTGTATAGCTACAGGCATCCTTGATCTTCAAGAAGAAAAATCACAGTTAGAAGAAGAAGCCAATGCAATGGAAGATCAATTGGCTAAAAGGGTTGGCATAACCAACACTCTCAGAAAGCTGGTGAAGGCTAAAGATGAAAAAGTTTCTCTTTGCAATGAATGATATGAAGCCACTGCTGAAGAAATGCAGAGAAGCCTTTCTGAGAAAGAATTATGTAATGTAATAATCAAAGATGTGTTTCATGCACTGGAGAAGTTGCACAAAGTGTCAATGATTGTCAGAGATGCTGAACTTGAAGACAAAGTAAATAGGGTGAAGGAGCTTGACAATTCATTACAAGAAATGAAGAAAGTGCATGAAGACCAGATGAAACAGCTGGAAGAAAAATGGGAAGGTAGGCTAAGATTTGTTGAGGATGAGAAGAACTCTCTCAATATGAAATGCTTAGAACTGGAGGTGATATTGAAAAATCTGCAATCACCCAAAGCTGAAGCCTCCCAGTCAGCTGGAAGAAGAAATGTTTCCACTCAAGTGAGCTTTGAGAAGGTTGATTCTAAAATAAAGACATCCTCTAATGAAAGGGCAACTTCTTCTAAAAAGAAGGTACCATCCATACCATCTTGTACTCATGCTTCTAAAAGTGTTTCTACTAAAAGTGCAGGATGGAAGAATGAATCCAAACAAGTATGGATGAAGACAGTGAAGAAAGAATGCTCTCCTGAAACAACACAGCAAGTCAAGAAAAGTACCCAACAATCAGAAGGACTGAAGAGGTCAAGATTTGTGGGTCAGTGTTGGTGTTGTAATAAGTATGGGCACTGTGCAAAGGATTGTTGGTAAAATCCACTGAATGTCAAAGCACAGAGGAAGCCCATGCCAAGGGGGAGAAAGCCAGAGGAAAAGAAGCAGCATCCACAGGTCCAGAGACATCTGTTTACTACAAATAGATTTGGATTACTTCAAAACATCTGGGATGATTGCAAAAGTGGTCAAAAAGATACATGTCAATCTCCAACTGTATCCAGAGCTCAAAAGAAGAAAAGATCACATAACCTGGCTCAGAAAGAATCCTTGGGAAGCAAGCAGAAGAAAGCTGAAGATGCTCCCAAGAAGATTATGAAAAAGGAAGAGAAGACCTTGGAGTCTAAATCCAAGAAGGGTGATGCATCTAAAAGGACCACCAAGAAGAAATGCTTCTACTGTGGAAAGAAAGGGCACATCATGGACCTTTTTAAAGAAGCCATGAAACTAAATAGAAGCAGACTGAAATCCAAAAGACAATCAATCCAGAAGAAGAAGGGATTGATTGAAAATAAGTTGCCTAAGAGAGGTAGCTTAGCAGCATCCAAAGAACCATGTGGAACTTCCAAAACTGAGGCCACTCTTCCAAATGATTTACTAGTCATATGGCCAAATCAGTTGCAACTTGCCAAAGATATGAAAAAAGCTGACGATAAAGTTCTGGCAATTGCTAAGGCAAAAGGGAAGAAGAAGATTTCACATGAAGATGTTTTGAGAACCACACCAGCACAATCATCAATGAAGATCAAATGTGCAAGTGTGAAGACTGGTGAAAATGGGACATCTCGGTTGAGAGAATCTTCTCAACCTTGTTGTTCACATTGATGAATCAAGGAGGTTCCATCTTATTCCATTATACTCTTGGTATATACATGTGCTAACATTGCAGGGAATTGAAGATGATGATCATTCTCATCTGCAGGATGGTTTGGACAGAACGGAGTGCACCCCTTGAGGGGGAGCAAATCTGAAGAAGATGATGTTCTGAGATTAATATCATCTTAAGAAAATGGATGAATGGGGGAGCTTTATCTTTGCACCTGAACATTCTAATGTGTTTTGTGAAGTATGTGCAGGATTCAGCAATTCATTGAATATCTGAAAAAATTCAACCCCTAAGCATGATCTCACATGTGTAGAGAATTGTGGACAACATTGAGTATCTTGGTTACATCACTCTTGTTTTCTACACCGGGTTAGCCGAAGTAGACTTGGAGTTGATTTACTAAATGTTCTTTGCTAAAGAAGAACATGTGGCATCATCCCTATCTTAGAGATTTTCAAGAAAATGCTATTCGAAGGGAGGAAGTGATTTTTGAAAGAGAACCACACAACGCCTTTTCATTTGATTGCCAATAAGGGGGAGAAATATTGGCACACATATTGACCCATTCATATGTGCTCTATTGTATTGCCAAAAAATACAAAGGGGGAGATTGAAGTGCATTGTGTTGCATTTGTTGTCAATGAGGCATGAAGTTGTCTTGGAATGAATGGAAGTCAAGGAATGTCATGATGTGAATGAGAAAGGTTGTGATGGTGTTGGTGATGAATGGAGAATGGCCATGGTACTAATATGCGTGTCACTTAGGAGATTCACTAAGTGGCATAGGAGATGTGGTTGAAACATTCTCTAGTAAAATCAGACGATTGTTGAGCTGATCTTTAAGTTCTAAAGAACTTGTATCAACTGGATAAAATGTCATAACAATGTTTGAAGACCATGCATTGTATTGATAATGCATGAGGAGATGAAAGGAGATCCATCCACAATCACTGAGTGGATGAAGTGGATTAATGAAGTCCATGTGCTAACTCTTAGTGCATGTGAATTGGAAGTGATCCAACTTGATCTCTGATTAGATCAATGAAGCACATTGGAGAATTCATGTTGATTCAGGAGTTCGGTTGAAGATGAAGAACCTTCAAGAATTTCCATTCCTAAGTGATGAATAAATGTTGAAAAGAATTTTGGAATTCTTAAGAAGAAGAGGAGAAGAAATGAAGAAGGCTTCAAGTGGCATTTGGCATATGGGGATACTGTGTTCTTATACAAAGTCTTTATTCCTATACTTAGCAAAAAATATGGCCATCCATGGACACCTTGAGGGTTCAACCCCAAGGCATGGGCGCTAGGCACCACACGCATGGGGGAACCCGTGGGGCGAGCCCAGGGCGGCAGGGCGCACACCCAAGACACTGCATGGGTGCCTGGGGCACGCCCGAAGGAGCGCGGCAACGGCATAGGAGCGCGCCCCCAAGAGTGTCAAGAGTGCATGGTGGGTGCTAGAAGCGCGCCCACAGGGAGCATAGGTGGGCGCAGAGCGTGCCCGCAGAGAGAACCCGGTGCGGGGCGGCACCGGGAGGGGAGAAGTTCAACTGAGCGCTTCTCGGCAGCGCTTGGTTGATAAGCCGTGAGAAAACCGGCCGCGGCTTCGATGTGGGAAGCGGAAATTTCACCGGGAGCGAATCCTGGCCGCACGATTGATCGCGCGCCAGATCCAAGCTTCTCATCTAATCGCACCGCTCCCATTCTGATCGAAGCCGTCCAAAGAGATGATCCGACGGCTCCGAGGCATCTTCTTCCTCGAGCTCAGCCGAAGGCCACCCGCGCATTCCCGCAGCCTCTGTTCGAACCAGAGGCATCCCGACGACGGTTTTTGAGTTCCCGGCCACATCCGAGCAAACCGAGACCTCCTTTGTGATCGTTAGGACATAACGAACTCATGCATGCATTAAAATGTTGCATACATGCATCGAGAGAGGATTTCGAGTTCGGCCGAGGCAAAACAAAGTTGCCGAGGCTTCGGTGAATTCATGCTTTGCATGGATTGAATGAGAGGCCATGCACACGTTTGAATGTGCATGCATGTGAAGAAGGCCGAAGGAAAATAATAAATAAAATAATCCGCGTGCACCGAAGAGAAAATAAAAAAAATTTGGAAAGATTTTGAAGATCCGAAATCTTCAGTGATTCAAGATTTAACACGCGGATGGACAGAGCCATCTCCCGCCTATATAAACAGAGGTCGTGCCCTCATAGTTGCTTGCTGAAGTTTTATTGAAAACCCGAAGTCCCGCGGAGCACTCTGTGCCTTGCGAAGCTGAAGCCCCGCGCAACCCACTTGTGCGGCTGTGTTCCTTTTGTGCATACCTGCACGAAAGAGGTTGGTGAAGTCCCTTGCGCGCTGCTCCTTTGCGCAACAAGAAGAAGAGGTTGGGTTGCGCCAACTTGCGCGCTCCCTCTGTGCACCGCGGCCCCCTGCGCGGTAAGAACTTGTGAGCCCGCGGTGTTGCACTCTGCACACTTGCGCGGCGGTTGAGAAGAGGGGGAGGCCCTTGCACCTCACACCCTGTGTGCTTGCTACACCAAGACCCTACGCGGCAGTAGGTTGCATACCATGTGTGTGTGCGCTAAAGTGGGGAAGAAGACCCGAGGCTTTGCCTCTTGTGTGTGCATAGTAAAGAAGAAAGGCCACCACATCTCTTGTGTGTGTGCAACAAGTGAAGAGGCCGTATCCAATTAGGTGTGCAAGAAGAAGTGGAGGCCGAGACCACACCTTGTGTGTGTGCCAAGTGAGGAAGACCCTACGGGTTGGTTGTGCACACTTGATGATTAAAAGAGAAAAACAAAGTGTGTGTGCAAAGTGGAAGAGTACAAAAAGGGAAGAAGGCCATAGGCATTTGTGTGTGCAAAAGAACTAAAAGGCCGAACCTAGTGTGTGTGCACTAAGTGAAGTGAACACACTTAGAAGAAGGAAGAAAGAGGAGACACTCACACAAAGTATAACACACATTTATGTGTGTGTAATCAAAAGGAATTAAACGTGTGAAGGAGTGAGAAGGTGTGTGCTTAAAGAGACTACACCCTTTGTGGGTTTATTGCACCGAGAAGAAAAAGGGGAGTGCATTATTGCATGCATGCACGTGCACATGTGAACAAAGCTAAATCAGGCTGTGTGCATCTGAGTTGTCCAAGACCAGAAGATCTTGAAGAATTTGAGAAGGCCATGCAATCTGTGCATGAGGATGCAGAGATGCCATGCACTCAGTGCATGAAGTTGATGTGAACTGAGACTGAGCCAGACTGAAGTTAAAGAGATTGGTTGTCTGAGTTTTCAGTAGATTGAGAAGACCCTGATCAAGAGAAGTGATCAGAAGCTGAGCAAGACCAACAGACCTTTTCAGAGGTTGTTGAAGTTTCTTGAAGAGAGAAGCTAGGTCATCCTTAGAAGAAGGTGATAAAGCCTGAGCAAGACGAGAAGACCCGATCATCACAAGTGATCAGAGGTACAGAGCAAGGCCATCAGTCTTTATCCCAGACTGCTGAAGATACTTGAAGAAGCTTAAAGAGAAGAAGAGCTACTCGTGTGACTCGAGGAGCCAAGAGAAGACCCTGTGGGACTCAGGGAGAAGAAGTCTTTCTGTGGGATTCTGGAGCAGGCCAGTGGGACTCTGGTAACACTGTGTGAAGCAGTATAAAGACCCTCCTGTGGGACTCAGGAGAGATACGGTGGGAAGCTGTATCGACCATTGTAATACTAACAGATTATAATGGGAGAATCCATGCTGGGAGAGCATGGCAAGGATGTAGGCCTTTGGTGCCGAACCTTGTAAATCCTTGTGTCTTGTGCCTTTTCATTACTGCATTATCCGGGAAAGGTTGAGAGACATAAGAAGAGTGGATCGAGGCCTTAACAAGCCATAGAGGTTTAATTGATAAGAATCAATTAGTAAAAAGTTTTAAGGGATCACTGATTCACCCCCTCCCCCTCTTAGTGATTCACACTGATCTGGGCACTTCATTAATTTTACATGGCATCATGCAATATTTCACATGGTTATGATAAAAATATTGTATCAAACCCTTTGTTAATAAAATAAATTGGGTGTTTATAATACATCGGGGACCCATAGCTATTCATAAATTATTAGGGGACCCATGTGGTAACCTATCATCTATTATTGATAAATAATATCTCATTTAAATAAGATGAACCATTTTAAGGGTCAAACATTCTTTATTCTAGAATGTTAACATAATTACTTTTCACAATAACCTCATTGTAGGAATTAACTATTTATTTTAATGATGTGGTCCAGATTTTTTAAATAATGTAGCTTTTAAATGATATAAGATCTTGTTGTGTGATACAGAATATGTAAATTCCCAATAAATTTAGAAATTGATGATCATGATGATCAACCCCCTACCTCCAAAATAGCTACATCAAGGAGGGTATAAATGTACATAAATTATGAATCTTTCCTACCATTCAGAAATATACTGGAATAGAGAGTTGTTGGATCCACAATTAACTATCCAAAATAATACCTAGATGGACCCAATCTTTTCATTCATAGATATCACATCTTAATATAATATTATCAATTACAAAAAAATTATTTTTAACCCCAGAATTGTATTTGTATAGTCTATTTTGAGGCATGAATACATTAAAAATTTTCATAGAAGTGAACTAAATAATATCTCACCGTATTATTCATCACTAGTACCAAACAAACACATAAAATACATATAAATATTCCTCCTAACTGGGGTAATTAAATCATTAAAATGGATGATATCTAATGCTCTGTATGGTTAAATAAGGCATATATAAACGAAAATTTATTAACAACATGATAATAAATGAATGTGAACATTATCATAAAATTTTAGCACCATGCCATGTATATGAAAAACGTAACCATGATTCATGTAAGAAATATTGGAATTTCATAATCAATAAATCATAAAAGAATCATGGATCATAATGATTTTAAAAATGAAATTGGAATAAGAAATACATTTTTGGATTACAACTAGGAAAATAAAAACAGTATCCTTTATGGTAATGTATCATTTCAATATCTAACAAAGTGTAATAGTTTCACTACTCGAACCAACAATGTATTCATTTTTCACTCCCAATACAATAATTATTGAAAAATCATCTCACTAATGTAGGTTCAAAACCATTTAATAAATTTTTACCACAAGAGATATCAATAAATACCAAATCAGTTTTATAGAGATATAGGCATCAAACATTGTATTATGAAATTCAAACATATGTGATCCAAATGATCATAAGATATTCATCACGTCAGCAAATATGAAGAAAATTGTGGTTTATAAAATTTCTTCATGTTATATACCATGGAAATGAAATAGGTATCATAAACATTTATGTATGGAATCTTACCATAACCCATGAAAATTGAAAAAGATTCATAAAAATTTCATATTTTCCACATTACAAAACACATGGAAATGAAATATTTTTCATTAACATTTCATCAATGAATAATATTATAACTTGATTATAATGAATAATATTCCTAAAAATAATATCATTGTAAACATAAACAATCATGATAGAGAAAATTAATGTTACTAATGGATCAGATCCCCAAAAAAATAATCAACAATAATTTCTCTTTTAATTGATGAACTTAAATTCCATATATATATCATTGAAACATTATTGAATAAATTATAATTTAAATTTTCGAATCAGTACATTAAAATTTAGTAAATCTAAAATTACTAAATAAACCATTTTCATTGAATATATAGTTGGAAGAATGTAATATAATAATTAAATAATTGTATTTTTTTTGAAAATATAAAATTTTACTCATTTCATTTATGAAACAACAATGATTACTTTAAACTTTTTAGATAAAATACAAATATACATTGTTTAGAAAATGAAAATAAAAATTTATTCAATATATTGTTTAAAAACTCTAAATTTTTTATCAAATTTTTTATTATTTAATTTAATTATATTAAGCATATAATAGAAATCATTTTTAGAAAACAATTACATGGAAGGAAAATTATTTTTGACCAAAGAGGGACATAATTCCTTTTTATCTTAAAATACTAATTTTATTAAATCTTCATGATAAAGATAGTAACATGAAATGCGATCATGAATTTTATAGAAATAACCATTGTGTTGGAAAATGATTTTTTTCTTGATAGTTAGATCATAATATTTCATTATTGGAAAATTAATCATAATCAATGTCGATTTAAAATTAGATTGAAATATGAAACATTAAACACATTTGTAAAACACAAATCATAGAAAAAATGAGATAACAAAACTTATATGAACATATATACATAATTTAATTATGATGATAATAATCACAAATTAAATTATCTGGGTGTATATACAATAAAAAAATGATACAAGCGTCTTATAAATCATTTTTGCGACATAAAATAATGTGTGAAGAAAATACATTTCAATATGTCCCAACATTCTATGTACATAATTAGATTGCATGTAAAATAAATATAGGTTTATTATAAAACTATTATATAAAATTAATCATATATATCAAAACATATATTATTTATATAAGATTTATTATTACCCTTTTAATAACAAATAATTATTAATGTCATGTTTGTTGTAACAAATCCATCATTTTTCATTTCTACTTGGGATTAAAATTTTTAGTACTTTTTCTTTGATAACAAATCCATCATATCGGTAGTGTTATATATTATATTAATATAACATATATTCATTATATATCATTTTATTGTACTCCATTAATATTATGGATTGAAAAATATTTTCATCATTTTTGGAGACGTTAGCACATACTTATGCATGGATGTTTTTTCCATTATTATGACAGATATAGTAATTGATATTTAAAAAATAAATAAACATTATAGAATCAATTTTACATCATATATATAATATGCATCCCTTTAATTTAAAATTATAACAACACATTTCAATATAATGTAAAAAAATGACATCTCTTCGTGGTGGTGCTAGGCTATATAGATGAACGAGTCATTATATCATTTTCTATTGAATTGGAAGATAGTAAGGGATATGTCATATTATAATTTTTTGGGTATTAATATGTCGTATATTTGATATATAAATATGAAATTAAACATTATATCATTATGTTAGTAGAAGTTATGTAAAACTGATTAAATATGTTTGTGTGGAAGTAGTACGTGGTACACATGATCGATATTTTAATTTCCAATTTTATGAATTAAAAGATAGATATATTTTATTTTATTAACATAATATTTTCACGGTAAAGAGGATCTAATGATTTAATTATATAATTTTATTTGATAAATATATTTATCATTTAGATACAGATATTTCCAAAACACATACTTAAAAGGTATACATTTCCTTGACAGATCCACATAATGTTTATATGAAAATCATTCATTGGATAGTTTCATATTCTAACTAAAGACATTGGGAATTTTTGCAGGAAGAATTTAATATATGTGAGTCGGTATTAACAAAAAAATTCATGGATTGTTTTAATAAGATAGGATGTACAATGCCCTTTTATAAGTGTGGGAGAGGGCGATCATAGAATTTATTAAAATAATAACTTATAACATTATATAACCCATAAAAGGGGTCAAAAATTAATATTAATAGAATGTTAGATTCTATATCATAAAAACATGTTAATAAAATATGAGTTAGTCAAGTTTTTAGTGAATTTTATCACATATCAATTTATTTTAGAACCCAATAATCACGGTGTAACCATAACCAAAACATTTAATTTTTATGGAACATAATAGTCATCATAAATAATTAATTTGATATTATTATATATTGATACATATTATGATTCAAACTATGGAATATAAGTTTATATATTAAATTCAATGAATTAGGAAACATATATTTAGAACGAATCATACAGGAGTGATAAAAAAAATTTCATATAGAAAATGTTCATTTATGTAATTTGATATAAGATAAAAATTAAAAATTAAATTGATTATAATGAAAAAGTTTGGAGTTATAATTATATAATTTAAATAGTTTTACTTTTAACCAATTATAAAAAAACAGGACCCAATAAATTATCAATATAAAAATAATAATTTTGAAGTAAAAATACAATTTACCCTATTAATGATAAAAATTTAATATTTTGGAAAAATCCTAAAAATTTACCCAAATATAATTTTGAACTTTTTTTAAAAAATAATTTTTATTTTTGAAAATATGTTTTCTAATAGTGGAAAAAAATGATTATTATTTTAAAAAAAAATATTTTCATTTTTAGAATAATTTTATTTTAAATTTATTTAAACTCTACATAAAAATTATTTACTTAATTTTCAATATATTATATTAATTTAAATCATTATATTTTATTATAAATAATTATTTATTCAATTTAATACAACCATGTTTAATGTATATGTTATTTTATATTTTTATAAATAATAATATTAATAATATATCAAGGTTCATTAACATTCATTGTTGTGTGTAACAAAAGATATCAAAGAAAATAAATTTATTTGGAAAATCTTTTAATACAATTAAACGTTGTCACATTCTAACCCCATTATGTTGGAATTTTCATTTGAAATACAATAACATTAATACAAAAAACTCATGATAAGTCTCCCTCGTTATATCCTCAAGTGTTCATGTACCTTTATCATGTTGTTGGTATCCCTATAAAAATATGTATAATTAATTTGTTTGGATTCAAATTTATATCTTACTATGATCTAGAATCTCCTTATGATTTTTGTTATTGAAAATACCATGATCTAGTGGAATCAACAATAAGATACAAACATGTGAAGGATCAGGTATGTGTTTCTCATTATAGAAACAAGGAATAAATTTTTATTTCAAGATTGGTTCAGATGAAGCACCAATTGATAATCCACTACCCCTACTCGATCAAGAATCTTGAATCATTCAATATGCCAATGGATCTAAATTCAATAATAATGGAATCCAATAACCTTTTCCAAGGAATAATTCCTTGAAACACATTCTCATAAACTTTTTACTTTAGATCACATAGACAATTAAGTATAATTTTCAATCAAATATTTTCTCCCCTTATGTGCCCATTAATAAATCTGACCATATCATCCATTACAACAAAAATATTCTGTCTCAATAATTTTAATTACCCACATCCATTAAACCATGTTTGACTTCTATATTTAATTAAATATTGGTCTCATAAGGATCTATCTTAATTGAAGAGGGAAATCAGTTGTCATGTGGATGACTAGCTAGAGGAATGCATTGATCTCATCCTCATTTTAAATCCATATAAATATATATTATCTTATCACGTATGTTTTTAATTATTATCTCATATGAAATATCTATTTAGGGAAGATATATTTCCATTAAAATCAATTTGTAATCAAGATATTGTTGATGAAAACACAAAAACCTTGAGGTAAACATCATGTACCGATCAGATACTATATAATATGGAAGTCTATGAAACCTTTAGAAATCATTAATGAATATAATATAAAGCTTATCTATAGATAAATTTTAAAAAAATAACATGATTTGAGATAAATGTGTAATGTGATCAAATAATAACATTATATTTTTATACCCATTAAACATTATGTGGAGTTCGATAACTAAATCCACTCTGATGGTTTCTGATTTCAATTCTTGTGTATGTAATGGGTTAATTATACACATATTATTTCTACTCATATACTTTAAATTTTGAAAAACTAATCATCAATATACATGCCCAATATTATCCCTCTTCATGTTGTACCAGTAAAATATCAGTTTTAGTTCGATATAAATCATCCAATTTCTAGAATGAGTATATAGTAAAGGAATATGTTACTCTTCCAACAACTCATACATAAATTATGGTATAGATAGAAAACATAAATCATTTATAAAACATCAAGATTCATTACAATAATGGTTATTATCATGAAAATTTCCCACATTCTTCTGCAGCTAGGCATCTTTCTAATTCAATTTCTATTCTTCACTTGGATTAATGGTTGATTATATTTTAAAAATAATACTTTTTTAGAAACAAATTAATTATTTCCATTTTTATCCATTGAAAATCCCATTATATTTTTCATTTCTATCCTCGTCATAGAGAAGCTACAATTATATTTTAAAATCAAATCCTCGAACACATTTTTCCCTATCTTACGGTGGTAATGTATTAATAATATATAATCATTTATCATCCATACCAATATTTTCATAAATATTTTAAACTATTTATATAAAAATATAATTATTAAATTATTATTATAATTATACATATAAAAAATTATCAATAAATATAATTTTTCCTTATATATAATGATGAAATTGCATTACAAAACATCAAATACCCATTCTTGAAATTATCTTCAAGAACCATATAATGTCTGGATGAATAAGCTTTAAAAATAATTTAATGTTTAATTAAACATCAATACTCTTTCAATGATGACTCACTATAGATTCAAAAAATCCACTACAAGGTTTTGTAGTGATATGTTCTATAAATAATCATCAAATTTATCAATTTAAATTTTTCATACATTCATCAATCGATTAAAACATTATTCACTTACAATTTAACATGGTGAGTGGATCGAAAAAATATGATAAATTTTCTAAAACCCATTTATAATTCATATCCAATCCATGAAAACATTTTATCTCGGTCACTTTTTTTGGTATATACTAATTTTCGATATACACTTTTTTTTTATTGATATATTGATATATTCATTATTGTGATAATATGGACAAAAATCCATACAGTTTGGTGACAAAATACAATATTTTTATCAGTTTCATACATTTTACCCTAAAATGGGGTGAAAATAATCAATAAATACTACCAAAAACTGATCAAGGATGTGATTAAACAATATATTAATTAAATCCATGAATATATAATGGTAATGAGCATGAACAAATGAATCACTATACATTCATATTTTCTAAAAAATCAATGGAATGTTGTATTGGATATATCGTCTTTCTGGACATCAATTCAGGATATCTATAATGATATTAAATCATGGAAAATTATAGAGATGAATTAAAATGATCAAATTTGACATCTATAAGTTTCAGAGTATACATGTTCATGATTTTGATCTTTTTTCATCACATGATAATCAATATAGAGGTGTATTGGTTCATCATTATTCATGAAGAATATAACAATTAAACCCAAAGGTGAGACACGTTAATAAAACATCATTTTCAAGACTCTCTTATATATTAATGTTCATTTATTTCATCTCATTCGGTCCCATTCTACATTGAGTATTTTAATAGTTTATATCAAATTAAAAAATTTCAATTAAGAATTTGACTTCCTGATTCAATGGATGACTATGAAAATTTCCCTAAAAGACATCGAATGACTACTAATGAATAAGGTATGTCATAAATTTAGTTTTAACTAGTTACATTTGAGATAAAAACACATTTATCATAGGAATCATGTCCTTCATAATGGGTGAAAGTTTCATTCAACATTAAAAATTATTGTCACACAGATATAATATGATATTTCTGATTGGAATATAGAAAATGAATTCACATAACTAGGAATTTACGTGGGATCTAATCCAAAAAATATAATAAATTTATAAGATGACATCACATTCAAATAGAATTAAGAAAACAATATTTCAAGGAAGTACATTCCCACAATAGTTGACTGGGGAATAATCATAGATATGAGATGTGGTCATCATGATTTTATGAGGATTCAGTAATAATTCAACATCTAATTATTGTATATATAATGGAACACTCTTTGATACTAAATTCTATTAATAGGAATTTAAATTAAAATTCTCATATAGATTAAATAATATTTTATAATATATAATACCTTTTCAACGTAATAATTATATATTCTATTTCATACTAGTACCGAAATGGATTCATGAACATAATGCACTATTTATTAGATTGATTAATCATTAAAAATCACTTATTTTATGTCTAAATAATGAGGCCTTCTATTCAATAAATCGCACCATAATTTAAATCAAGTTCATTATTGGTTATCATCTATTTATGTAACCATGATGATTCAAAAGATGAATAAAAATTTTCCAAACATATCCACCTGTAGTTTCAAACAATGTGTATAGTAAGTCCGATTATGATGCACTGGGAAACAATTGAGTAAATACATAGCAGTCCATTTTCAAATTTATTACACCTATATACATCATTTGTAGTTCCACATCCACCCGTACTATCTATCAAAGGATCGAATTTCATGGAAACCACTATCATTACAACTAACTAAAATTCCATGAAATATTTATATACATTTATTTATCCTTGTACTTATCTGTAGTCATATCCATTCACATCTCACAAAATGTTTCACATCATTGTTACTAATTTATTTTAAAAAATATTAATGATAATAACGCAAATTGAAGAAACGTTTGTTAAATAGATATCACATCATAATATAAGAATATTTGTTAAAACAATTCTTAAAAAATCATATATTTATACTGATTTTATAATAAGGTAATCATAAATAATTGGTTCATTGGTAAAGTAATCCATCTCAAAAATATTTCTATTTTATTATAACCCTTCATATAAATATCATACCTATAATATTTCTTCAGAACATAACAAATTGAGATGTAAGAATGGGTGATATCTGATTCTAAATAAGGTTAAAAGGGGAGATATCAATGATTAAAAAAGAATAAATAAATAATAAGCGAATGAGAGCATGATATTTTTTTAAATAAATGTCTTTTATATCTATGATCATATATTTAATTGATGGAATATATCTTGTAAGTTAATAATACATGATTCATAATGGAATAAAATATGTAATATATGAGAATATAATATTGGAAAAATTAATAGGTGTGAAGAATACACATAATTATAGAAATTAATTTATTAATTGTCATATATCATTTCATATGGTATCATAGTTAAAGGAGTTAACTCCAAAAACCATTATAATAGTCGAGGTTCACTCCCAATATAATAATTGTAGAAAATTTTGATCATAAACTAGAATAACATCAAATTCATGTCTATTTTATCACATGATATACCAATATTTATCAAATTTATTTGAGGGAGACGTATGAATCACCCATCACAATATTAAAATAATACATACATATAATATAATATCATAAAACCTTCATTATATCAGATACTATGAAAATAAAATGGTTTCATATAAATGTAAACATTCAACCATATCATGGCTCATGTAAACTGAATGGGTTTATTAAACATTTCATATATTTATTATAGAATAACTTTTGTAAAGTAAAAATATTCTTAAATATTTTATATTTGTATCATAGTATAACCGATGGAAAATGAAGGAGTTTCATAATCATATTTTCATAATAAAAAATCTTTGATATGAAGAATATATAGGGTACCATTAGATTAGACTCTCATTAAAACATATTAAAAAACAATGGAGTTTTTTTTATCAAATTATGTTCCATGAAAATGACATTAGATCATTCTTGATGAAATTTTTCATTCTATTTCGAAATCACCTATTCATAATGTGAAACATTCACATATATTAATGAAGATATTTTATTTGAAAAAAATATATAAATTTTTGTTGTGAATATTTATATAAATGAGTTTCATCATATTTTAAAAAAACATTCATTCCATTTATGGTAAATCTAAATTTTCAATTCACATATTTAGAAAAAATTCAATTATACATTGTTTGGATAAATAGGATTGCATCTAAAATATATTATAAAATTAAAATCATAGGAAAAAATGAAATATAAATATAAATATAAAATACTAAAAATATAAATTAAATTATTTAAATAAAATATTTATATTATTGAAAAATTAATATTGATCAAATATAGAAATAATGTATTTTTTCTCATTAAATAATTATATTTTACTCCGTAGTTTTTTAGGGAATAAAATTAATTGAAAACATGTATTTTCAAATATTATATTTAGGTGATAAAAATACAAGTGTTTATTAAGTGGTTGATTATAATATTTTATAATTTTAATGATAATCATATACACTCTTGATAAACAAAATTGGACTATAGTATAAAGTTGATAACACATTGGAATCATTTAAATTGAAATCCTAGGGAATGATATAAAAAAATATAGAGATCTATATACCATAATTTTCATGATAATAATCAAGAAATAATGTCATTGGTATTATATATATAACATCATATTCCTTTAAAACAATGATATTACATGTAAAAATCAGAATATTATTAACATAACATAACTACCCACTCCATAATCATATAAGTCTAGTATCATCGGAAACTCATACACATAAAAATAATTTTTATAATTGTACTAAATGATCTCACAATTCTCCCTTAAAAACATGTACCCATTATAGACACTTCATACATAAAATATTTCATCATAGCCTGAGAAAATAAAAACATAAAAATGGTGAGCTAAAATATATGTAAGGGTAAACATGTGAGATACCATTGATCCTATTGGCATAAAATTAGTAAATGGGTGTGATAACACGATATTAGAATTTTATATTATCATCATATATGTCATAGATTAAAATATATATTTTTGGAATTAATCATTGAATTTCTTAATGAATAAATCATAAAAGAATAAAATAACATTGTCATAATATATAAGATTGCTGAATTTAGAAAAAATTATATATTTTTAACATTTATAAATATAAATACATTAACTAAATATGATAATTAAATGAAGTAAGTTTCTATAATAAATTTATGGAAATTTAACTAAGAGTACACAATATCATATAAAAATGAAAGTTATCTCCCCAAATATACATTTAGACATTAAAATCGGTTCCATGGATAAAATTGGAAAAATGAAATCATGATCATGCATTATATATTTTAATCATAAGACATCCATATTCACCCAATAAAAAATAGTGACATATAGGTACCACCCATTTCATAATGAAAATCATACATATGGGCCCCACTATATCAAAAATCATTCATTATAACCAAACCCATTCAAATAAAGTGGTTTTATAAAATTTTTACAATTATAATCTTATATCATCCATAGAATGAATATGTATGGTATTATTGGATAATTTTCAAATGAAATATTAATTAAAATCAAATGATTCCATTACATATGAATAATATATTTTAAAAATATTTTTAAATATTTGATTAGGAAAATTAGATTTCCATTTAGTATTAATTATTTTTAAAATGATGCGAAATAATTAATGAAATTTATTTTTTAATATGACCATATAAATTTATAAAAAATGATTCAACGAAAAAAAGTTATCATGAATATAATTAAATATATTCACGATTTATATTTTATGAAACATTCTTTATATATAATTCTTATGAAAATTTACAAAATTCCTCATTTGTAAAATGAAAAACAATTTCATATCAAATGGTTTTAATAAATAGTAAATCAATTGAAAATTAAAATTCCATAATAATAGGGGAATAATAGATATATTTGTGTAAGCCTATTGAAAAATGGATAAGGAAATGAAATATTCCCATATGGATAAATTACCATAAACAATCTTGAGTATTTATATGATCATTAAATAATAAACATCCCACATTAATAAATATATAGTTTTAAGATCCATGAAATAAATAAATTTAAATTTATATATAAATCAAATATTTAATTCAAAAATAATCGTAAAAAAAAATTATGGAAATTATATTAATAAAAAAACAATGCCTATACAAGGCATGTGTCCCATATATATATAAGAAATATGAAAATATAATAACTCAAAAAAAATTCAATGAACATAATCGAACAACATATATAATAAATTTATTATTTTTAATAGAGCATAATAAAGGCATTCCATTCGTGTAATACTATAGATTCTCCAATTAAATCATTTCAACCCCCTTTTCAAAAAATCATTATTTATAGATTCTAACTATTTAATTTATGCATGTCCAATTATGATTAGTATTTCCTATAATTTTACAATTATCATTTTTTAATGAAATATAAACTATTAATAAAGAAAAAATTATCAGATATATTTATTATATACATATTTTTAGTAATACAATATTTAATATGTTTTAAAATGAAACAATAAATTCACAGAGATGATAAGTTGTACATACACATGAATATTGTGTTTATTTTACGAAATATGGACTAAAATACAAGTAAATAAAATTTTAACTTTAAAAAATTATTATATTTATATATAAAATAAATTTTAATTAAACCAATCTACAATAAAATCAATGTAAAATGGAAATGGAAAATTAATTTCATCGCATCGTTGAATTTTAGTCCACACATATAAAAAAAACATTAATGTTTCATAAGGGATTGGATTATATATATATATATTTGATATTATAATTACAAGAGCATAATTATTTCATTAAAAATATATCAATATAAAATCATAATACTCATATATAAAGGATTTTGATGATAATTTAATTGTATGACTCTATGGATACACTAAGAAATATCATGCATAAGCAATAAATTAATTTCTCTTTTCATATGAGATTTATATTCCTATATTTTTAAAATTTTTATAATGTAATTTCATTTATAAATGTTGATACATGAAACACCATGTTACTTCTCTTACACACAACAACGTGTTCTATTTCATAATAATAAAAAAATTTAATTTTTATTTCAAAACAAATTTTATAAATAAGATATTGAACATATAGATTGGAATAATACCATATGAATTTAATATAATAACTATAATTTTGATATAAAATAAAATAATATAGATAATAAATTTTATAATTTCATATATGACTTTAATATTATTTGAAAAAAATATTATCTTAAGAATGACTTTTTATTTCATTTTCTAAACAATAATAAAATAAATTTTAATAAATTAAATCTCTTTTGGAAATCATCATTATATTATTATGTTAGTGTAAAATTATTTTATATTTCTATTAATATTAATTTCCCATTTCATATTGTAGTATACAAGTAACATTTTGAAAAATGAAATTTATATTAATTTACATATAACATTAGTTTTTTATGGATTTAAAAAAAAATTGTTTAAATTTTATATAATTTACTACATATTATTTCAATTTAAAAATTATCATGTCAAAATTTGTAATATATATATATATATATATTTGAATGTTTTGAATATTTTTTCTATGAAAAATATTTTTCTCATTAATTATTTGAGATTTATTTTAAATAATATCTTGAAACATCATTGAATTTAATTTATAAAATTTCATAAAATATCTGTAATCTGAATGATTTATATAATATTATTTATTCAACATTATTTTTAACATTATTATTAGTAAAAATATATCATTTTATATAATGTAGTGAATATAAAAAATTCTTTACATGTGTCTTAAAGAAAAATATATAAGTGTTAAAATTAATCCAAAATTGAAAAATAAAAATTTTATTTCATTACTTATAGTTTTTCTATTATTGAGTCAAAAATGGTTCAATTTTTATCCTTTTGAGATGATAAAAAATGTGTACACCAGTTTCATTTCAAAAAATTACAACCTTTCTACTCAACTCACTTATAAAAGGCCACCACCTATCATCTCCTCTTAAAAATATCAAATGAAATTTGATCAGAAATTAACATCCCAAACCACATCAGTAAATCCCCACTATCATTATACAAGTCTTATATAGGTCAAATATCATACATAATAAGCCTTTTGTGAAAACTAATAAAAATTATTCGATAAATATTTTACAACCCTTACTACAAATATTATTTTTTTCCTTCACATTTTAAATGAATTTATTAACCAATTTTAGATGAAAAAATGATCTTAAGTTTAAATATATGTAATTAGTAAAATGGTATAATATAAAAAGATTTCCTCTTCTCTAAAATAGGTTATGAAATTACCATTCATCTCTAAAGAGGACTACAACCACACGAACTGTTCTTATTCGTTTTCCATAAAAATCACATAGATCGAATAATAATAATAATGTAACTACTATTTTTAGGTTAATATTATTATTCATGAATAATTATATCACATATTCATTCTTATATTCTATTTCCTGGGAATGCGATTATATATATATTTTGTACGGGGGATTACCAAATGGGGAATCAATGTTATTCATTCATGAATTTCATTGAATGTAATAAGGTTGGTATTAATGAAAATATGTGATTTATATGACCTAAAAATAATTACTTCATTGTAATAAACTATTTTTATTATGTGTTTCTATGTGTTTGGAAAATGGAAATGAATAATCATTGGTACATACAACCTACCGTCTTCATGAATAATTAATTTCATTTTCAATCAATATATTTTATAAATCACTATAAAAACAAGGTTACTGAATATATATTATATTTATATAATTTTTAACATTATATGTATTAGGTATCCTTAAATGATTAATGAGGTTTGAAAATAAAAAATAAAGGCATACATGAAAAACAATGTAGTGATTTTCTAAATCATTTCATTAACCTTTAATTGACAATAATATGGAAATAAAATGTGATGTGTAAATAAATTATTTGATGATAATAATATATATGGTTATGTGGTATATATATAAAATATCATATATTTATTAGATTGTTCTTTGAAATTAATATAATGGATATTTATACTTATGGTAATGGGTTTCTAGTTTCTTATTTATTTCTGAGAGACATTAAAATTAAACACTCGTTTCTTTTTTAGGGTGGATATATTACAGATTAAAAATATTAAAATATTAGTATCGGTATTTTCTCAATATTTTATGTTTCATTTGATATTATTCTTTTTAGGTTCTAGTTATTAAAATGATTACTAATGTGATAGCGAATTATGGACTTTTTTTTATATCTATGAGACTCATTTCATTTAAAAAATTATGTATGGTGAATATAGTTCCCTTTAATATATGTTCTGATTCACCTCCTAAAAATAAATGTTATTTACATTTAGATTTTGGATCTCTATGTTTTGGGATTTGCAGTTCAAATTCTATTAAATCAGTAAGGTATTTTTGACAAAATTTACCATCATTGATATATATGGTTTATTGTTAACCTATCTAATTTTTTGAGGTGAGTAAACATCCCAATTGTCATATTATATAATATATTTATTTATTATCAATTTATTATTTGTTTTATTTATTGTAATCTATTCATGGGGTTACGATTTTAATTTACCAAATAGGTAAATATTTTATGTTTCAATCTCATTATTTGTATTGATTGATTATAAATATGTTTCCATTGATATAATACATTGATATATATATCAAATAATAACATGAATTTTGTTATCCACATATAAAATAACTAGAATAAAAAAATTTCCTTCAAATTCCTACCATTATGTACGATATAATTCAAAATAATAACAATAATAAAAATCATACATACCTCTATTTTCGGTCAAAAACCATATCTTTCATAAAAATGGTTTCTATAAATGTTAGTAAAAAATGTTTTAGAATTCAGAAAATTAATTATTAAAGATACCAATTTATTATATTTTTCAATGTTTCTATTGATTATTATTATTTTCATATACAAAATAATAACGATTTTATTTTACTTAAAATGAAAAAGGAATTAATTCTTAACATGTAATAAATGAAATAAATATTAAAAATCATCAAAATTATTTTCATTGATGATTCATTAATATTTTACAATGTATATTATTTTTTAAAAAAAACAAAGTTTCTTATATATTAAAATTTTTTAATCAAAGAAGAATTATTAAATTATTAATGAAATGTTTTAAATGTCATCTAAAGATCCATTTATGACCTTAAAAATTAACATCAAAAGGGAAAATATTAACAAAATGTTTTATGAATTTTTATTACTGAAAAATTATTAACAATGAAATGTAATTTTCCTCAGTAAATTTTTTAAATGATATTTCAAAATCATTATCCATATAAGTTGACATTTATTGATTTAACATATTCCTTACTAGGGATATAATCCAAGGATAAAAATTTCATTATATCTCTATATGTTTTAAAAAATATATGAATTATTTTTATGAATCCTTTTACATATACAAAGGTTATACCATGAGGATATTTTTATGAAACCCGGAAATTTTTATAGGGTATAAATCGATGATATGATTAAATGATTGTGAAACAATTACATTTTATATATTTTATGATCTGATGAAATGTTTTTCAAACACATTTCATTTCATCAGTTATGATAAAATGTATGTTTTATAATCGTGAGGCCCACATATGTATAATATTTTTTGTATTATGGGTGAGAAATATATATACATCTAATATATTGGATAAAGACATAAATATCATGAAATAGACTAGAATTGGATATAGAGTGAATCCAATTCAATAACAGAAATTGTCTATTATGATAGTATTGGGAGTTAACAAGAAATATAATGATGTTTTTCTGTGTTATCCTATTCCAATTTGATTGAAATAGTTATGATACATGACCAAAATTGATGTTATTTTTCATACACATATTGATTTAACAATTTCGGGTATTATGGAAATTTTATTCTCCCAGAGATCATGCTCATTGATTCATGTATGATTCATGTTTTATGAACTTCCATGATTTATTCCATGACTCATGATTATGATCTTTGATATACATGGGAAGGTTTCCAAATGATAATCTAAAATTTTATTAGCCTTTTGATCATTGCATTCCTATGTGATTATTGATATCTCACTTTCTTACACATATTGATAATATAATCTCCCCATTTATTATTTTTCATATCTAATGGTTGTGATGAATGATTTTAATTGAGGTATATTTGTGAAGAATGGAAAACTGGTTGTATTTATGGATGATAGTGAAGAATATTGTCTATAAAAAAATATTGTGTACCTATAAATTACAGAAAAAAATCTATTATGGTCCATAGGTGTCTATTTGTTTACTTTATTTAATATTAATTTAAAATTTTTTAGGTCTAATTATGATAGTCATGTGTCACATTAGTGTGTATCATATGAAAAATAAGTTTTCATAACTATGGAAAATATCATGTGTTAATAATTTTCAAAATGTGAATATCTAAATAGTGGTTTCATTCGGAAGGGGATTATCATAAGGATGGTGGTGTCCCTTTCCCCAGTTATGTATCCACTCATCGTGTTCTCCAATAGGTATAAATTATATCCCACTAAATATAACTCCACTGTGTTATAGAAATGGTGTTTTATAATGTTGTTTTAACAATCGTAAAAACATTTCATCATATGAATGATTATGTTGTTATTATTATTTTGTAAATAAAATAGATTTTTTGGATGTATAAATGGGTAGAGAATACAGAGTTTGGTTGAGGAGATTACATATTCTATATAATGACTCAATTAGATATATTTTAATGGGATCTATGGTTGGACATTGGGAAGAACAAGTACTATAGAATTCAGATAAGAATGTTGGCGTACAAAGTTTTCTAGGTTTGGTCAATATATAAGGGTCATGAAGGTGTAAATAATTGAGGATTGATGTACCATATTATAATTGAGGGGAAATGAACTATTGGAATTTCAAAAAAAATTATAAAAAAACTATTCTACATATAAATGATTTCATGTCATCATGAATTAGAATAAAATGTTTATTAATTTGATATAAAATCGGATAATTTAATTTATGATAGTATTATATGTCCTTTTATTCCTTCATATATTTATTAACCTCATATGAAATCATTAGTCACCAAAAACATAATATCAACTATTTCCGTAAAAACAGTTAATAATGTTGCTATAAATGAAAAATAGATGAATAAATGTTCCATGGATGATATTTTAAAACATACTCCTCTAATATATATTAAAATAGAATAATTATTAATTTAATGTTATTTAATAAATAATTATTCAAATAAATAATCATTAAGTACATTTTTTGACAGAATTAAATTTATCTAACAGAAAAAAATCTTTATGTAAGGGAACTACAATATAAAACGTTATTTGCACTCTAATTTTTTTGGTAGATGTATAAAATTCAAGGGAAACATTAATAAATGAATAATATTTCACTATTATTAATTTAAATATTATTATTTTATAATTCTACTAATTATATATATATATATATATATTTAGTGTTTCACAAGAACATAAGTTAGTTATATAAATTAGAAAAATAAAATGAATAAATATATATAATTAAATTCATTTTATTTCAATCATAGTAAAATTTTCTTTTAATTAATAACATTATTTTTTTGGGTGAATCATAATATATATTTTTAAACTACATAGTGACATTTCATATCTTTAATTTTATTAAGTATTATATGAATAACATTAATTTACATGTCCATTATATGAGAATATTTAGAACCCAATATAATAATGGTATAAATAATATAATCTATTATGAATTATTATTAAACTATTATTCCCTTATAACTTTGTTTTAACATAAAATTACCTTATTTACCATTTATATAAAAGATAAATTTTACCGCTTCTACTATTTTAGAAGCCTAAGAAAGAAAGAAACATATTTACTAAATTTGGGCCTCCTAATTAAAAATACAGAATCCATTTTATAAATTTAAAACAATATAAATTTACAACATTAGATTTATCACATGTGTGAAAACACTATGAAATGGTATTTTTATAAATTTTTTAATCTTTAAAATTCATTTTATATTTTGTTATACCACATTTGAAACTATAAATTTGATTCCAATTAACAAAATAACATTATACCAAAATGTATATAACTAATTTTAACTCTAAAAAATTATTATATTTTTTTTAATTTCCAATGTTTTAAGTGATATACAATTTTCAAAATTGGATACTTTTCATTTTTTAATGGATTTTGAATATTTTTGGAAAAAAATAAATATTCCACCTTCATCTAATTCCGATACATTATTTCAAAAATTATATTACATTTATAAAATAAAAAAATATATGTTGAAATAATTATTTATAATTTTTTTAAAAAAATAATTCATTTTTTATGATTGAATAAATATGAAGTGTAAATTTATATTACTAAAAATTGAGTTCATTTTATATAATAATTATCATTTTTTTCAAAAAGTGTATATTTTATAAATATATTTCATAAATATTTTAGGAAAATTCACACCCACTATTCTAATTGATTATATAGAATGTTATTGTTTGAAAAATACTATTTTTGTGTTCATTTATTATTAGTGTTTTGTGTTTTATAAGCTATTGAACATAGTGATATTTTTATTTTCGTTGTTTTATATTCACAAAACATCAATAAATTGTTTACACATTATGTTAACTTTTTATCGATAATGATTTATTTTAAATTTAAGAAAACTGTTATGGAAAAACCATGTCATAGAAATGGATTATAAGAATTAATATTATAAATAAGAAAAAATAAATATGATGGACACCACATGATTAAATTTTTAGTTATAAAAAATGTAATATCCCAAACAGATTTCAATATGTAGATTCCCCATGTTGGTTGGTCACATGACCCCAATATCACCTTCTCTAAAGTTAGTGGCTACGGAATAATTGTGATGGCCTAACATTGATCATGTGGAGAGTGTTCCTTCATCATCAAAGCCTCAAAGTAACAAAAATAAACAATATCCACCAAATTTCATATAATCAGAACAAGATTAATTGCAGTTTCACAAGATGACTGAAAATATAAATACAATATGAAACAAAATAATAGATATTTCATGCTAAAGTATATTCCATGTGTCAAATTTAAACTCAAAATTAGAGACACTCACAAATATCAAGATAGACCCAAACCATATCTGGTTCTTTTATCTATGCTCCATCCCAACTCATTTTTCTAACACAGATCCTTTTCCATTATCATATCATGTATCAATGATATCTATTCAGGTTGTGATCACTCAAAACCTAGTAGGGTAGGAGTAGAACTTAGTATTCCACCAACAACATCATCTAAAAGATATCCCGTCAAATAATGTATTCAATTTTATAATTAAATAATTGTAATTCATAAAATAATAGAATTCAAAATGCGAATAATTATTTATTTAACTACATAAACTCTCGAGTTCCTAAGGACAACCAAACAATGATGCATTATTTATCAGGTTCTATAGTCTAAATGATCCTTAATGGATATTATATATCATAATTCAATTTTTATCATTTTGATCAAAATTCGTAAAAGAATTCCAGTATTACCATTAATTATCACAATATCAAATATTGAAGTCATTTTTTACATTAATTGTCTAATTATCACATATGAATTTCATTTTTTACATAAATTACCACATTATCATATATGAATTCCAATTTTACCATTAATTATCTCATTATCACATATGAATAACATTGTTTCCATTCATTATCTCATTATTGCAAAAGTATTCTATTTTTACCTTTCATTATATCATTATCACATATGTATTTCATTGATACATATAATTTTCTCATTATCAAACTATTTTTATTAATAAAAAAATTATTTAATAACATGTATACCACTAATTAAATAAATAATCAATTTATCCTCTCAATCCTTGTAATTAACTCAACATATAATTAATCATCTCATTCTAATTAATTTACTGATGATTTAATTAATCATCTCCAACCGATTAATTAAATAATAAATTATCAAATCATCTCAATCCCATTAATTAACTCAACAATTAATTAATTATCCAAATTCCATTAATTAACATAAAAATTTATTAATCGTCTATATATCATTAAATATCTAAATAATTAATGAATCAACCCAATCCTGTTAAATATTTAAAAAATTAATTAATATTCTTAATCCCATTTATCAACACAATAATAAATTAACTGTTACAATTTAATTACTAATTAAATTATATTTTTATTAAACTAATCCCGTTAATTAATTAAGCCATTAGATTTGCACATCAAGGCCTTTAATTAATACAACAATTAATTAATTAGAATCCACATTCAAAATAATCACGTAATTCACTCAAAAATTAACAATCCTTATATAAAAACTCACTATCAATATAATTAATTCAAAAAGTATTAATCTCAATTAAATAATTTTCAATTATTCCTTAAATCCCACAACATAAAATTCTATTAATATATTAAAATTTTAAATATTCATGATTCAAAAATCCCTTATTTACTAATAAACCAAATTAATTAATTCTATAAGAATCCCAATTTCTAAAAAAACTCAATAAATCATTCAATAAAATATATGTAATTGAAATAATGAATATTAGATTTTATTAATAGACCAACTACTTCAAATCGTTCTATAACGATCACCGAAAAGAAATTTCCAATTAGTGTGGCATAATGTTTTATAATGAGATATGTATATTTAATACAAAATGAAGATCTAAAAATAAAGATCCATTTATTTTAAATTTATAAACCCAATACTGGAACTTTTTTTAATCAAAAACATTAAATAAAAATCCTTTATTCGAAGGAATAAGAATGTGAAAAGAAATGAAGCAATAAGGGATGAGATCCTCTTACCCAAATGTTTGAAAATCATCAATCCCAGATTTAGAGCATCAATAACGAAGTTTGGAATGAATTGGAATCTATATCATAGGCAATGAAAAGAGTTCAGAAAGATTTTTCTGTTTTTGGGTCGATTTTGATGAGTTTAGGGGGTCAAAATATTTTAAGTCTAATTCTAGGGGGCTTATAATCTCATACAGACAGTTTACTAAATATGGAATATAAATTCCTCAAACCGTTCCACTTTTTTGAACTATTCACAATGTGGGGTGTTTGATTTATCCAAATATGGGGGAATATTTTTTCAAACAGTGTACCCACTATGAAAATCCTCTATATTTGGGTTTGCACAGATTGATGGGTCAGGGAACAGTTTTTGGTCAAACAGTGCATCAAACATGAACTATTAGAGTTCGTTCCAAAATTTCCAATTTTCATTCGAAAGAACCCCCAGGAAAAAATGGAGTCCATGTGTTCCCAAAAAAGTAAAAAATAATACATGAAATAAGTCCAAGACATGTCTAAAAATGGTAGGGATCATAAAATCTCTCCACCTTAAAATATACTATCATCGTGTGGTACTCTTAATAATATCTATTTTTTCAAGTCGAAAGGGTCAAGCCATTGAGCCCTCATAACCACTTCTATATCACATGTTCCTTACTGAAAACTCCCATGTTTTCGTAACAAAAAAACAATCAGCATGGACCTTTCCCACAATAAATTTTCACTATGAAGTAACACATGTATCCGATTTTCCTCAACGAATAAATCTATATCATGATCAAAATCATCTGCAACTATCAAATAATAAGGGCTAGGGTGATACATCAGAATTTTTTCACAGAGAAAACATTATGTATAGAATTGTATTTTTCTGGAATAGCCATTTTGAATATTCTAAACCATACCCATACGGTTTCGATATAGTGGAACCCTCTTCATATTCTTCATCTTGAAACTCAGTATCAATGACTTTAACACACCTACCTTTATTTATCATAGTGGTCAACTGCATAGCCTACTATAAAGATCGATATATGGTTCCTTATGTAAATTTTTTATAACTATTATTATAGGAAAACTCAACTAAAACTAGGATATTTTTCCATTACACATCGAAGTATAGAACACACACTCATAGAATATCCTCATGTACATGTATATTATGCTTCGAAATCCCATTTTTCTATGGGTGGGAATCCATACAAAAAAAACTATATGAAAAGTAAATTTTAAAAGACCTTCTAAAAGACTGAGGTAAACCACGGGACATTTTTTTAATATATAGTTTGTAGAACCTCATGATGTTTGACAATGTATCTTACCTACAAGTCTTCTAGCTGCACCTATATTGGTATGATAAGTGTTACATTCACCACTCTGTCCAAAATCACCCAAAGAGTTTTACCCTTGTATATCATCCTCTGGTGTCTCACCACAATGTCCATAGTACCGTCATCTCACTTTCATTCTAGAATGTGAATCAACTATAATAAACCTATAGCTAATTGATTACAAGCATTCACCTGACAATAGCTGTAAAAACATGCTGTGATCCCTAATATTTCCTTTTTCATGCCCGTCCACCAAAACTATCGATGCATGTCATATTAAATTTTGGTCACACATTAATGTACCTCCCAATTCAAGGCCTAAAACACATGCATCATCTCTTCCCAAATAATCATAGGCCCAACTATTCATTTCTATATTTAAATGATATCATCTTAATCTGTTCTCCAATTGGAAGGTTGCAACCCATAATTAGGGCTTCCCATCAAGTTAAAACACTATTGATACTCATACTATATATCTTATATATTTTATAATAGTGTAGAATCATCTAAAACTGACATGGGATTCTTCTTTTCCTTGCGATTTGTATTCACCACATGCATCTCAGCTATTATTGTCATCACCTTCCACTCGACAAAAGACTCCTAAACTACCTGATTCTATTCATTCCATATTAATGAAATTTCCACACTATTCCACATTATAGGTATATATTCTATCTCTAAATAAAATTAATTCATATAAAAAACCTTATCCTTTATAAGAGATTAAAATATCACAATGAGATTATATAATTCAATAATTTTTTATCAGTATACATAGTAATCTTCTCCCCAAATGCTAATTCAATCAACACATCAAATCATAAAACTTTTCTGCCATCTTGTGGTCTATGTAGGGCAGTTTTGTTCATATTTCCTCAATACAAATGACACATTTTACACTACATGATATCCCTACATCGACACATGACCATAAAATATTCCATAAGCATTGTTGAACATTGTATACTCCTCACCAGAATCAGGTAGAATCAATAATGGTTTTGATATTAACCACTTCTTCAACTTCGGGAAGGCACTATCACATGATTCCATCCATGAAAATGTTACTCACATCTTGGTCAATAAGAAAATTGGTGATTCCCAAAAAGAATTTCTGGACAAAATCTCTGGTAATATCAATCTTTTCCTAGAAATATATGGATATTAAATGAATTATAATTCTACTTCAATGAAAAAAATCCTAAAACATCATTGGTCTTCTAGAAAAATCATCATATGAGATGATTTGACATAAGAAGCATACCTGATAAATCCATGATAGTTAATTAGATATCCTTGTGTATAAATGAATATCTTTGAATGTACTAAGAATGATGTAATGATTTTTGGAATGATCATCCAGCATTTTATTGTATGCCATGATGTCATCCACAAACTAATCCAGTTATTGATGGATGATTTCATTCATTTTGGGCATAAACAATTATGGTGCATTTTTGAAAAAAAATTGAATTACAACGAACACATATATATTAGATATATTCTTATAAAATAATTCCATAGTATCTATGATGTTTTAACAATCTACTATTGATATCTATTTATCATGTAAATCATGATAGAAACTGAACCTCCTCTCATCTAGTCAAATAGATCATCTATATATGGAAGAAATTACGTTTTATTCATAGTAACCTTGTTCGGAAACCAATAATCCACACACAAGAATAAACACTCATAATAATTCTTCAAAAATGACAATAGAGAACGCCATGATGATATACAAGGATGGATACACCACTTATCCTCCAACACCACCAAATAATTAATGTCTTCTGGAAGCTATGTGACTAACATTTTGTATAGTGGAATTGAGAATATATCTCCCTTAACATGTGAACAATTTTAAATTAAACATATCTATTAGTTGGAAGGCCTAATAGGTATTTAGGAAAACCATTCTAAATCTAGTACATTATATGTGAAAATAAATCCAGTTTCAATGCCCTATAATCTATTAATAGACTAGATTCATGGGAAGTAATCTCCAATAGTTACTGATGAACTATCCCTACGTAGTCTACCATAGTTTCAAAACATCAATGGTGGATTTTATTGTCACCCTAAGGAGTTGTAAAAATCAATCTCGTACAGTAACATTCTATGTGGGATTAGGGTGTTTCTTATCAATCCACACCCAAATTCATGTAAATCCATACATTTCAAGGATGTAAAGATCCAACAAAAAATGATACTCCCAAATATTGAGAGAACACCCCTTTCATAAATAGTTTTCTATTGATCTTACATCGAATGGAGTATATATCTTTAATACCTTACTCATGAAATCTACATATAGGATCAAACCATTTAAAGGATGTGTAGAAATAGTGGAATGATAGGTGCCACTGTAAAATTAGGAACGATATAATGTAGATTAAGTATTAATATTCTCATTCACTATCGATGGTACATCCTCGTAATATACTTCTGTAGGATGAACTATATATAAATGTCCTTCCCCACTTCCCAATGATGCAGTCTGACTCCCATGAACTAGACCACCCTACTGATATATGAATTCGTACCAAGAAGCACAATTTACACATCTTATACCTAAATTATTATAAGATATCATCATGTTATTCATATATTATAGAGAAGACACCCTTCTCACACTCGAGTTATATCTAGCTCCACTATCATTACCCATCTGTTAGGGGTTCCAGGATAACATCCAAATATTAGACATCTTTTCTAATGTTCATCACTCTAATGTTGGTTAGTTATAGTTTCTAGTATTGTGTCCCTCTATACAGATTTATTGACGCACAATTTGGGTATGGTTGGATGTGATTTACCCCTATCCACTCCTTCTACTATCCCAATGTCTAAAGTCTATGTAGAGATGCTTCTTGCTCTTGGAGGATATAACTCTTGATAGTCATACAAAAATCATGTTTATTGAACTATAAGCCTCTCTCAGTGTCCACATTGCAATGAGAGCATTCTCCGACCCCAAATAAAAACTCATTATCCAAAACAGCTTAACTTTGTAATTAATATCACATTTAATTCTATCCTAGAAACACCTCTACATTGTTGTATCATCCATTGCCAACCCTTTATCAATGCACTAAAAATATGTAAATGTAACAGCCCAAGATTTTATAAAAAAAATATTCTTTTTAATTTTATTAATGTCTTGTGTTGAACGCTACACCAAAAGGAGCTTGCACAACACACATCCTTGACTTGACTTGCATTACACACAATCGCGACCTTCCTCGATAGCGTGTGTAGTACGCAATACCGAGTTTCACTAAACAACGATATTCTATAAAAATATTATTAAAACTAGCCGTTATGAATAGTAATAACCACTTTTTGAAATCCAGTAAATCTTATTTTTCAAAATGAACTTTATTTTTGGATTCGGACTATCGAATTTAGACTAAGGTGAAATTTTGGTACTTTTCGGATAACTTTCATATTCTGATGAATAGTGAAAATTACTAAATTATAATTAAAAACAACTTTTTTAATCGAAATAATTAATTATGATAAATCATTAATTTGAGTGGTTTTAAAGTATATTTAGAATATATTTTTACAATTTAATACAATGTTGGTCATTGGATGTAGTTTCACATTTAAACTAGACATAAACAAGTGTCATTCTTTTGATAGATATTGTTTCTTAAAAACACGCTATTTGTTTTAACAGCGGGATTTAATTATAAAATTAATTAATGCAACTTTTATGTTATGAATTTGGTAAAATAGACTTCATTTTTGAATTCGGAATATGAAATATAGCTTGGGATGAAATTTTGGCATTGTTCTGAAAAACATCAATTTTTATGAATAGTGAAACTACTAAGTGGTAGGTTAAAACTGAATTTTGCATAAAACTTAATTTTACCGCTTCTGTGAATGGAATTTAGAAAATCCGAGACACACAGTTAATATCAAGGACTAAAATGTGGTTCAATGAGATGAAAATAATTTTTTGGTGAATAGTAACTTTTTACTTTTTTTACCACGGTTAATAGTAAATAAGGTAACTAAGGGTAAATATGATATTAATATTACCCTAACACATGTCCTAATTCTATTGGACAAGTGTAATTCGACCAAAAACAAACTTAGGAATAAAATATGACCATTTAGGCCCACGTGGATTAGATTAGGACATTTATTATTAATTTATTTAAAGAAGGGTTAAAATAGTTAAAATCAAAGTTTAATAAGTAAATCATTTTTAATATGGGGTTATACATAAGATAAATTCAACTAAAAATATTCATTCGAAAGCTAAAAAGATTTCCTACATTATGGTAGTTTATTTGTAATTTTTAGACATCAAATAATATAATTTATTTATGACACAAAAATGATGCAGTAATTATCTTATTAATGAAATATTGACATAATTGATAATATAAATACCAAAATAAATGTAATTTAAGACTTTTTATGAATTCCACTAATTTTCTAGGTTACTATGATATATTAGTTTTGATTTAATCAACTTGGTTCGAACATATAATTCTGTTATGACTTTCACAAAAATCATATATCAAATAGTGTCAAAATTGACACAAAATAGTTTTTAAATCAAATATTATATTATTAATTGTTATTTTATTCCTAAAAATCTAAGGTTCGGCAAAATGACTTAGATAAGGATATATGTATTAATAATATACAATTTGGGGTTCTTTTGGCATGTTATAGTAAGTTTATTTACCATATAGTGAAAGAAAACAAAAAGACACGGTAAAAGTTAAATTATTTAACTTAGAGTTAAATCTAATTGATAAGGTTAAAATAATACCCTAAACTTGTCTAAATCCTATTGGTTGATAGGATTTCGACCCATCCCCACTTTATCTTAGAAATAAGACCCTTTGGAACCATTATAAACCGATTTTGACTTTAATATAAAATAATATTTTGAGATATTCCTAAGGTGCCCCTCTCCTCCCCTATAAAAGGACACCTCCTTCCCCTCCTCCTCACACCAATTTGAGCACTCAAGCTCGGCCAACCCCTGCCAATTTATCCTCTCCACTTCCCTAGAAACATCCTAGAGGTTCTGGTCTTCCTCAAAGACCAATTTTAGTGCCCTAAGAGGATGTCTCAAAGAGGCACTTCAAAGAAGAGGTAATTACCGTTACCAATTCTTTCATCTTTATTTCTTCTTCCACTTCTTCTTCTTAGGTTGTTTCATTATGAAGTAATAACATCAGTATCACTAATATACTGATATGTTATTATAAGTATGAAACAACCCTATTTCACCATCTATCCATCCTACGGAAAAAGAAATCACCGCGCGTGCGTACGTACAGAATACCGTCTCCACGCCGTGGTGTAATCTATTTTCCACCACCACCTTACATGGATGGGTATAATGGTGTAAAGAATAACTATACATAGTTATTACAACATCATATTGATTCTGATATATGGTATAATCCACTCCAATTCAATTCAATATTTATAGAAATGATATCATTGCTCGTGCGTACGTACGGACTACCGTCTCCACGACGCGATGAGATTCATTCTCCATGTTAACCATTTAAGAATGATTATAATGTATATATAAGAAATAATAATGAAATATATGACATTATAAAGCTACTGGATTTATTTATATATATACATATGTATGTCATCTACTTACTTCCATTTCAAGACAATAAGGAAAGGAAAACAGCGTTCATGCGTACGTACGGACTACCGTCTCCATGAACGGTGTTTTTCATTTTATTTATCTACCTATTATATATATATATATACTGAATATATATGATATATAAATCATATTTTATATTCTGGAAGTAAGTAAATCATGATATAAGTAATAATGATGTCAAGAACAACAAGTCAACACACCTACGATAAATGAAACGATTTTACCCAAAACGCTTCTTTAACATGGAATTTACAAAAGAACGGGTAATATAATGTCATAAGTGAACCATATATGATATCATAACAATGAATATGATTCTGTAATAAGTCAATAACATGATTTAAATCATTATACAGGAGGTTCGGACACTTACAAAGCAAGTCGGACCTAAGGTAAGGGAAATATCACAATCTCATTTTTATCCGAGATTGTTTATTCGTAAGTATTTACTGGGGTGTATTTTATCATCCACATCCATATTTACTCAATATGTCATATTATTTCCATCCACCTAAAATTGTTTAAATCCAATTTTACCCTTAGATGAGTTTTTAGTAAAGAATATGAAAGGAATCTTTTGTTGTTTTTTTCCGTACGAGGTACTTTTTGACTTTTCCGACAAAAGTACGAAGAATGTTTTTTTTAACTTATACGGCACGAATGGATTTATACTGTTTTATAAAGCCTTATTTTCATGAAGCTTCCTCTAAATGATTTCATGACTACTTTCAATAAAATATCTTTCTTTTAAAATTGCATGATGTTTTGTGAAAAGAAATTGATTTTAAAGAAGAAAGGATATTTTCCTCAAGAATTCATTTCAAGTGTTTTATCAAAAGTATTTTCCATCTAAGATAATAAAGGGTTCTGTTTCTATCCATATTTTTACATTGATTTGACTATGTTGTGATGGAATTATGTTTATGAATTCCTTTATCTTATATGAATGGTTTTATGATGTCATGTTGTTTAAGAATCCCATTTTTATTACATGGGTTATGAAATGATGTATGATTTATGATTTTGTGGCACACATAAGAATGGTATCATTAAGAGATGGGTGGGACCTATATCTCCCTCCAATGCATTGGGTAAAGATTTTATATCTCATAAGATAGACATGGCTGGAATGGTAGGTTATACCGGTTCAGTGAAACAGGACTGAAACGAGGATTACTCGATTCAGAAAGGGACTTTGTCCACTAAGATAGTCTTGGCAATGAGTCTTGACTAACAAGAAATGATTCTCTATGATTATGTGTGTATGCCACAATGAGTAATGTTTTAAGTTATGATTTCATTTTCACTTCAATGATTTATCCCACGTTATGATATTATGAGCTCTTTTGCAGGTTAAGATTTCCAAAAGCTATGTTCTTATGTATATGATGTGATTGATATTTCTTTTGTTTACCCTTACTGAGAATTTGAGCTCACCCTTTTATGTTTTCTTTTCCCCAGGATATAAAGAAAGGTTTTAGGTAAAAAAAAAGATCTTTATGGGAGATGTTGAAGATCTTTCACCACGTTTAGAAGATTACGTTCCGAGTTTCCAAAGACACTAAACTATTACGATCCTTGTGTGTGTGTGTTTTTGTTATGTACTAAGTATTCCGCAAATGTAATTTAATGTCCATGTACGATAAGCTTCGGGTCTCTACAGTTGGTATCAGAGGAAAGGTTTAGTCAACCTTTGGAATCTAGGATGCGAAAACGTTAGTGAGATCCCTAGAGATATTTCTAAGGTATGTCTAGGGATGTCCCTAGGGATAAGTATACGTATAGGTTATAGTAATAGAATTACGCTAACGATCATAGAATTAAACCTAAGATGTTGGATATTGAAGGTACCCCCCCTTTATTATGTTGTTTTCCCGAGCATGATTTTTGCCTCTCACACTATTCTTTTGGGGTTTTAGACGATGGCTGGAACCCAAAGGAACCGTGTTGATCAATGCAATGGACAATGCAATGATTGCCCTCCTGAACAAACAAATGTTATGGGAGATGGAGTGCAAAATCTTATTGCTATACTTACACAAGCTATGAATCATTCTGGACTTCCAAATGAGCAGAGAAGGGAAAAATATTCTATTGAGTCCTTCATGAGGCAACGTCCACCTTCTTTCAGTGGGTCTTCTGATCCACTTGTGGATGAACAATGGATCAGTACTACGGAAAAGATATTTTCAGTTCTTCAATGTTCTGAACATGATAAAGTCATCTTAGCAGTATATCGTTTGGAAGGTGAAGCTGATCAATGGTGGAATCTTATCAAGAATACGAGGCCAAGAGATGAAATTGAGTCCATGGAATGGGACGAGTTCAAGAACTTGTTTTTCAGTAAGTACTTCCCTCGTATTCTTCGAACAAAGATGGAGAAATAATTTCTTGAACTGAAGAAAAGGGACGATGAATCTGTTGGTACCTATGAAGCAAATTTTACAAGACTTGCAAGGTATGCTTCTGGAATTATCATCCAACCTGAAAGTAAAGTTGATCGATTTTTCTGTGGCTTAAAACCAAGTCTTCGAAGGGCATTAGCTATAAGAGACTTCAGTAGCTATGAAGAAATTGTGCGTTGTGCTATCAAGGTAGAAATGGAAGTTGATGTTACATATCCATCTTATGGTTTTGACAAGAAACAAAAGATGGACTTCAAGGAGAAATCTCAGAATAATGGTGAAAAGAAGATGAATGTTTCCTTATGCACAAAGTGTGGAAAGAAGCATGGTGGAGATTGTCTAAAAGGGACTAGAAAATTTTTTAAGTGTGGAAAAGAAGGTCATCGAGCAGCTGAGTGTCGAAGTAATGGAAAAAGGGTTTCTAATGATGTGAATAAAGCAAACACTACAGAGAATGCGCCGCCAACACTTCAATGCTTCAAGTGCAAGGAAATGGGGAATTATGCTAATAATTGCCCTAATCCAAGGGTTAGTGATGATCAACATGAGCAACCACTGAAGGCAAAGGACAAAGGGAAATCACATGCGATCACTATTGGCAATGTTGAATATGACAACGATGTGGTGGAATGATTAAGTGTTTATTTAATGGGATTCCAAAACAATGTTGTATCATTGAGTATTGCCATTTTTATTGATGTGGTATTCAAAGTGATTGAGATATTTTTTTTGGAAATAAGATGATATGCGCATAATGAAGACGAGAGAATGAAATGTTTAATAGTATTCATGAGCTCATGATTGATGTAAGGACTAAGTGATATCATGGTTTGAGTATATAGAATTTTGAGGATTTTGGTATGTGGAAAGTGTTAACTTTTAACTGCACTCATGTTTTCACTAAGGTATTCAAGAGAATACACGATTAAGGACTTTGAATGTTTGGAATGTGACCAACAAGACATATCTTATGATATTAGGGATCAACGACAGTATTAAATCTCTGGTAATCGTTGTCACTATATTATGAGAGTGGACTGCAGTATTATAAGCCTAAAGATTAGACTGGATTATGTTGGACATAAGTTAGTATTGATTAAGGATAGAAGATTTTCGATATTATTGATGGGATGTTATAGTAACGTAGTTTTAGAAAAAGGGACAACCTGCAGGACGGGCGACAGCCCATCGCTTCGGACAAGGCTGTAGGAATCGAACCCACAACCAAAGTGCGACTGGCCTTTATCGCCTACCACTGGCCTACAGGAAGTCCCTGTTTAGTAGAAACTAGTTTTATTATATTAAGCATTATGATATATGAAGTATAAGTCCATTTTAGGAACTATATATGATTAATCTCACTATAGAATGACTTATGTATATTTAATAACTTTTGCTTACCTTTTGTTTGAGACAGATGGAATGACCCGTCATTCTATCACATGATCTGCTAACACTTCACGAATAACAAATTCAACTTCATTTATTTAAGAGATGAAGTGGAAATTGTTCAAGGCACGAAAAACAGTGATATTGTATCAAAATAAAGTAAGTATTTATTCTAATTCAAATTTTCAACTTTAGGGAAATGATCTTGAAAACCAAAAATGTTGTCCTAGTGATCATATACCTGGTGAATCAGATGGTACCTTAGATCGTCACAAATTTATGGATTTGTGATTACTGGATTTTCCATAGCCATGTTCTCTACCACTCTCCATCAGAACATGATGGTTAGATTTCTCTTCCATATCCATATTTTCACCTATGTGGAAACCCAGTGATTAGTTTATTCGGGTAATCGTTACATTTCATACTTTAGTTTTTAAAGCCAAGTTTTGGTATTCCTTTTTACGATGTGGGTTTCTATTAAAGAAACTTTCATATAGTAAACCATTTATAACCCCGACGAATTTCGAGGGCGAAATTCATTTTAAGGGGGGTAGAATGTAACAGCCCAAGATTTTATAAAAAAAATATTCTTTTTAATTTTAATAATGTCTTGTGTTGAACGCTACACCAAAAGGAGCTTGCACAACACACATCCTTGACTTGACTTGCATTACACACAATCGCGACCTTCCTCGATAGCGTGTGTAGTACGCAATACCGAGTTTCACTAAACAACGATATGCTATAAAAATATTATTAAAACTAGCCGTTATGAATAGTAATAACCACTTTTTGAAATCCAGTAAATCTTATTTTTCAAAATGAACTTTATTTTTGGATTCGGACTATCGAATTTAGCCTAAGGTGAAATTTTGGTACTTTTCGGATAACTTTCATATTCTGATGAATAGTGAAAATTACTAAATTATAATTAAAAACAACTTTTTTAATCGAAATAATTAATAGTGATAAATCATTAATTTGAGTGGTTTTAAAGTATATTTAGAATATATTTTTACAATTTAATACAATGTTGGTCATTGGATGTAGTTTCACATTTAAACTAGACATAAACAAGTGTCAATCTTTTGATAGATATTGTTTCTTAAAAACACGCAATTTGTTTTAACAGCGGGATTTAATTATAAAATTAATTAATGCAACTTTTATGTTATGAATTTGGAAAAATAGACTTCATTTTTGAATTCGGAATATGAAATATAGCTTGGGATGAAATTTTGGCATTGTTCTGAAAAACATCAATTTTTATGAATAGTGAAACTACTAAGTGGTAGGTTAAAAACTGAATTTTGCATAAAACTTAATTTTACCGCTTCTGTGAATGGAATTTCGAAAATCCGAGAGACACGGTTAATATCAAGGACTAAAATGTGGTTCAATGAGATGAAAATAATTTTTTGGTGAATAGTAACTTTTTACTTTTTTTACCACGGTTAATAGTAAATAAGGTAACTAAGGGTAAATATGATATTAATATTACCCTAACACATGTCCTAATTCTATTGGACAAGTGTAATTCGACCAAAAACAAACTTAGGAATAAAATATGACCATTTAGGCCCACTTGGATTAGATTATGACATTTATTATTAATTTATTTAAAGAAGGGTTAAAATAGTTAAAATCAATGTTTAATAAGTAAATCATTTTTAATATGGGGTTATACATAAGATAAATTCAACTATAAATATTCATTCGAAAGCTAAAACGATTTCCTACATGATGGTATTTTATTTGTAATTTTTAGACATCAAATAATATAATTTATTTATGACACAAAAATGATGCAGTAATTATCTTATTAATGAAATATTGACATAATTGATAATATAAATACCAAAATAAATGTAATTTAAGACTTTTTATGAATTCCACTAATTTTCTAGGTTACTATGATATATTATTGTTGATTTAATCAACTTGTTTCTAACATATAATTCTTTTATGACTTTCACAAAAATCATATATCAAATAGTGTCAAAATTGACACAAAATAGTTTTTAAATCAAATATTATATTATTAATTGTTATTTTATTCCTAAAAATCTAAGGTTCGGCCAAATGACTTAGATAAGGATATATGTGTTAATAATATACAATTTGGGATTCTTTTGGCATGTTATAGTAAGTTTATTAACCATATAGTGAAAAAAAACAAAAAGGCACGATAAAAGTTAAATTATTTAACTTAGAGTTAAATCTAATTGATAAGGTTAAAATAATACCCTAAACTTGTCTAAATCCTATTGGGTGATAGGATTTCGACCCATCCCCACTTTATCTTCGAAATAAGACCCTTTGGAACCATTATAAACCGATTTTGACTTTAATATAAAATAATATTTTGAGATATTCCTAAGGTGCCCCTCTCCTCCCCTATAAAAGGACACCTCCTTCCCCTCCTCCTCACACCAATTTGAGCACTCAAGCTCGGCCAACCCCTGACAATTTATCCTCTCCACTTCCCTAGCAACATCCTAGAGGTTCTGGTATTCCTCAAAGACCAATTTTAGTGCCCTAAGAGGAGGTCTCAAAGAGGCACTTCAAAGAAGAGGTAATTACCGTTACCAATTCTTTCATCTTTATTTCTTCTTCCACTTCTTCTTCTTAGGTTGTTTCATTATGAAGTAATATCATCAGTATCACTAATATACTGATATGTAATTATAAGTATGAAACAACCCTATTTCACCATCTATCCATCCTACGGAAAAAGAAATCACCGCGCGTGCGTACGTACGGAATACCGTCTCCACGCCGTGGTGTAATCTATTTTCCACCACCACCTTACATGGATGGGTATAATGGTGTAAAGAATAACTATACATAGTTATTACAACATCATATTGATTCTGATATATGGTATAATCCACTCCAATTCAATTCAATATTTATAGAAATGATATCATCGCTCGTGCGTACGTACGGACTACCGTCTCCACGACGCGATGAGATTCATTCTCCATGTTAACCATTTAAGAATGATTATAATGTATATATAAGAAATAATAATGAAATATATGACATTATAAAGCTACTGGATTTATTTATATATATACATATGTATGTCATCTACTTACTTCCATTTCAAGACAATAAGGAAAGGAAAACAGCGTTCATGCGTACGTACGGACTACCGTCTCCATGAACGGTGTTTTTCATTTTATTTATCTACCTATTATATATATATATATACTGAATATATATGATATATAAATCATATTTTATATTCTGGAAGTAAGTAAATCATGATATAAGTAATAATGATGTCAAGAACAACAATTCAAAACACCTACGATAAATGAAACGATTTTACCCAAAACGCTTCTTTAACATGGAATTTACAAAAGAACGGGTAATATAATGTCATAAGTGAACCATATATGATATCATAACAATGAATATGATTCTGTAATAAGTCAATAACATGATTTAAATCATTATACAGGATGTTCAGACACTTACAAAGCAAGTCGGACCTAAGGTAAGGGAAATATCACAATCTCATTTTTATCCGAGATTGTTTATTCGTAAGTATTTACTGGGGTGTATTTTATCATCCACATCCATGTTTAATCAATATGTAATATTATTTCCATCCACCTAAAATTTTTTAAACCCAATTTTACCCTTAGGTGAGTTTTTAGTAAAGAATATGAAAGGAATCTTTTGTCGTTTGTTTCCGTAGGAGGTACTTTTTGACTTTTCCGACAAAAGTACGAAGAATGTTTTTTTTAACTTATACGGCACGAATGGATTTATACTGTTTTATAAAGCCTTATTTTCATGAAGCTTCCTCTAAAATATTTCATGACTATTTTCAATAAAATATCTTTCTTTTAAAATTGCATGATGTTTTGTGAAAAGAAATTGATTTTAAAGAAGAAAGGATATTTTCCTCAAGAATTCATTTCAAGTGTTTTATCAAAAGTATTTTCCATCTAAGATAATAAAGGGTTCTGTTTCTATCCATATTTTTTAATTGATTTGACTATGTTGTGATGGAATTATGTTTATGAATTCCTTTATCATATATGAATGGTTTTATGATGTCATGTTGTTTAAGAATCCCATTTTTATTACATGGGTTATGAAATGATGTATGATTTATGATTTTGTGGCACACATAAGAATTGTATCATTAAGAGATGAGTGGGACCTATATCTCCCTCCAATGCATTGGGTAAAGATTTTATATCTCATGAGATAGACATGGCTGGAATGGTAGGTTATACCGGTTCAGTGAAACAGGACTGAAACGAGGATTACTCGATTCAGAAAGGGACTTTGTCCACTAAGATAGTCTTGGCAATGAGTCTTGACTAACAAGAAATGATTCTCTATGATTATGTGTGTATGACACAATGAGTAATGTTTTAAGTTATGATTTCATTTTCACTTCTATGATTTATCCCACGTTATGATATTATGAGCTCTTTTGCAGGTTAAGATTTCCAAAAGCTATGTTCTTATGTATATGATGTGATTGATATTTCTTTTGTTTACCCTTACTGAGAATTTGACCTCACCCTTTTATGTTTTCTTTTCCCCAGGATATAAAGAAAGGTTTTAGGTAAAAAAAAGATCTTTATGGGAGATGTTGAAGATCTTTCACCACGTTTAGAAGATTACGTTCCGAGTTTCCAAAGACACTAAACTATTACGATCCTTGTGTGTGTGTGTTTTTGTTATGTACTAAGTATTCCGCAAATGTAATGTAATGTCCATGTACGATAAGCTTCGGGTCTCTACAGTAAATCTTCTAATATAACCCTTCATGAGGATTCTTCCCTGAGTCAACCTCATTAAATTACCTTTTATATCCATCCTGATTGTCTCTGAATAATAGTTATCCATGAAAATGAAAAAAATTATTTCAATAACATACCATCATCGTATCCATTCATATCCTGAACATCCCACCAACATTTCACTAATCCTCCTATAATATAAGTGAACAACATGTACCTTTCCTCATCCGTCGATTCCAAATCTACAATTATTGTTTTGATGAACACCATCTAGAAGAATGATTCCATTGGTGCACCCTCTCTAGTGAATGATAGAGGATTATGTATTTGATACTCCTAAGTATGGTTATATATAATAATCAATACCCACCCATGTTATCCTTCCATATAATGCATGATGTGAGTGAACGTCTCATGGAATATATCTTCTATTTCTTCAATGGGCACTATTGGTGTGTTATGTATGAAAACTAGTAGATTATTACCATCTATTTACTCATTCCATCCTGTAAATATATATTATTGTTCCCGAATAGGACTACATTATAAAACTCATTTATTAAGACAAAAAACATCACTTTATAATGATTACATAGAAGGAAAATTGAATAAGTATCAGCATGTATTTTTTACCAAGCCCCCCATACAATCATAAATGAGTCCCTATATCAACCATTACACAACCAACACATAGATCATTTATAAAAATGGAGTATACTAATTCTCATATTTCTGATTCTAATTTTGATTCCTAGTAACTCATAATTATAATCATTTTTTCATAAAAAATTTCACATTAGACGCATTTTCAGTTTTCTTTAATTAGAAATGAAAAATATTTCAAGATCTCCTTGTTACCGAAACCCCATTTCCACATGAATGTCTAAAATGATTCATGTCACAAATATCCCTGAGTTCTTAGAGTGACGACAGATTACTGAAAATTCATTCCTTACTTTTAAATGAATAAAATTTTAACATATCTATGAAACAATAATAATATAATGTAGTGACTACAACAGCACTGGTGAAATGGTATTCATGTATAATTAAAATCCTAAATAATAATAATCCCCCCTTATGTACATGTGTTCTGCCTCATTGTGTGGGTTAAATACTCCCATTAATGATATCATAACAAAGGCCCCACTATTCCTACTCTCATATCTAACATTCCCAAATTTCAGGATAAATGCATAGGAATGAAAACTCCGTTGATAAAACATTGTAACATCCCGAGTGTAGTGCCCCACACTATTTCCCCATGTCGGTCGGTCACATGACCACAATCACACCAACCTACACCCCACATGTTTTCTACTAGAATAAAGGGTACAATATCCAACATATGGACACCATACACTGTTTATCAGATAAGCACAATAGTGAAAATAAAATATAATAAAAAAATGATATATAATCACAACGATATTAATACCAATTTCCCAAGATTATACAAACTAAAATTAAAATATCAAACCAATCATTATATATTCAATGAAAAATTAACTTCCAAGTGTCAAAATTAATCTCAAAAGTAAATACAAGGATAAATCCCACACTGGTCTCGAACCACATCTGGTTTCATCAATAATATTTCTTTATAAATAAATAATCTATCAAAGGTACTTTTCCATTATCATGGCATGAAACATTGATATTTATTTGGTTAAAAATCAAGTATCTCTAGTAGGGTGTGATTATAACAAGGTAGGCTACCACAAATGGCATAAAAATTCATGTAAACCAATGTCTGTGGTAATATAAAGGAATAAATACAATGATATAATAATTAGTTATCAGAGTAATAATAATTATGTATTTAACCACATAAACACCCAGGTTCTTAAGTATAGACAAACCTCTAATAATTATTTATCCCATTCCTCAGTATGAACTATGCATGATCGATATCATATCTCTGATTTCCATGATTACCATTATTCACCTCAATTTATATAAAAATGAAATTATTAGCATTAATATTCATAATATCAGATTTTAATTTCATTTTTACCATTCATCACCTCATTATCACATATAAATCCCATTTTATGGTTAATTGTCATGATATCACTTATAAATGATAATATTACCATACATTATATCATTATAGCATATGATTTTCATTATTTCCATTCATTATCTCATTAAAAAATATTAATTATATTTTTATCATTTATTATCTCATTGTCACATATGAATAACATTTTTTACATTCATTATATCAATATCACAATCCATTAATGAATTGAAAAAAATAAGTAATATCCTTGATACCACCAGTTAAATCAATAATCAATTTACCATCTCAATCCCATTAATTAACTGAATAATTTATTTATCAACTTAATCAAATTAAATAAATCAATAATATATTAATCAGGTCAATCAAAATAATTTACTCAAAAAATAATTAATAATCTCAATACAAGTAATTTAATAAAAAATTAAATAACCATCTAAATACAAGTAACTAACTCAATAATTAATTAATGTTCTTAATCCCATTAAGTAACTACCCAATGGATTAATAATCTCAATCCCATTAAATAACACAATAATGAATTAATAATATAAATCTCATTATTTAACTCTACAATTAATTAATTATCTTAATTCAATTAGTTTTCTAAACAATTAATTAATAATTTAATTTTCATTGGTAATTTAATAATTAGTTAATCTCATCAATACCATTAATAAGTTAATAAATTAATTAATAACACCAGTCCCATTAATTAATTCACCAATTAATTTATCCAAATCCATAAAACCAATAAACTGGTATTGAATTAAATAATTAACTACCACGATAGAACAAATCAATATCCATGTAACTATATAATCAATAATGTTCCTCCATTTAATCGATCTCAATTATTCCAGAAATTTCATAATTCATTATTCTAATAGTTATTACAAAAAATTTATTATTCTCGATTCACAATCCCCTAATTGTTTAAGTCACCAAATTAATTTATCCAATTAGAAACCAAATTTATAAATTAACCATATAAATTTTAAATTTATATAATAATTATATTATTCATGACTTTGGGATTTGAATGATATACCAAATACCTCAATTATTTAATGGATAATCAACCAAAAAAATCGCCAATCTGTGCTGAACAATAATATAAAATAATATATTGATCATAAACTCTAAATAAGGATTGATATATCATGATCCCTAAATTATAGAACTATATGTCAAAAAATAATGAATAATAATCATTCAATAGTTGAAATAATAACTTGGAATGAAAGGAAACCAGATGGGACAATATCCACTTATATAATGGGGTAATGATCTTAAATATTGGCTTCAAATCATGAATAATAGTGTCCATAAATAATTTGAATCCATATAGTAGTATATTAAAACAATAATAAATTACATTCTATGAGTTAGAGAAGAGTAAGGCGAGTTTTAGGGTTTTGGGAAATACTAAATCTAATTTTAGGGTGCTTAATAGAATGTCTGAACAATTTTTTAATGGGGAACATCATTTTCCCAAACAGTGTACCTTAACCATGAGACCCATGAAGGGGGTACAAAGTATCTCTTAATAGGGATCATAAATAGAAAAAATTCCATATCCATGAAAATCCTCTTGTTGTACATTCTAATGGTCTAATGGGCCATGGGGCTGAATTTAGTAAAATCGTGCACCAACTATGATATTTAACACTCCCTTCCATCAATTTTGAGTATTCACCCTAACACAGAAAAAAACCGAATAAAATATTCCTAAAACAAATAATATAATTATAAAAAGCCCAATATATCCTCAGTAATGTTTATTATCATACAATTACATAGCTGGGGAGTGGAAATAAGGATATGAGAGAAAAAACTAAAAACCAAAACTATTAAAAAGTGGTTGAGGACATGGTTAGTATAATTTTAACCATAAAATTACATTAAATATATGATATGTCCAAATACCATTGATTGATTTATTATAAAACTAAAACAATATCTCTTTTATTTAAAGGACATTTCATAATTTATATGGATTACATTAAAATTAATGAAATGATATTGAACAATTATATATTCCCTAATTTTTTTATTATGATAAATACTATAACATACTTTAGTTATTCATCATTAACTTTCCAATTAATTTCATATCGATCATATGGGTATTAGAGATTATAAAATTTGTTGAAAAATTTTATTTTAATCAATTATATTTCGATAAGTTATTCATTCATCCTATAAATATTTACCAAAACAATAAAATTTATCATAGGTTACAAAAAATATTATCTTATCCACAATAAATAATTTCAAAATATTTACTTATAAAATTCCCAATTGTTAATCATTAATTCTTATCAATTATATTACTGAACACATTCATAAAAAAAAAATTATTTGATCTCATATCTATTCATAAAAAATAATCTACAATTTTAATCAAACATAAATTATCATACAAAATGTAAATAACATGATCATGTATTCTCCAATGCTAACAAAAAATTTCTCTAATTGTTAATGTTATATCATCTATGATTCAAAAATATAATCTGCCCCTCATTCATTAAATAAAATTTTATCTTAACATAAATTAACTCCTTAGGAGGTTTGCAGTAATCCTTGCATAGAATGATATTCAAAAGTTTTTTGAATATTTACACAAGGATTTTTTATTCCATAAATATATATGGAATATACATAATGATATATTTTCAATACATATAATTTCAGCATATATCACTATTGGATAATATTTTTATTGGGATTATGCATATGGATATCAACATATAATACAATTTTCCCATGTAGATGACAACAATTCGCAAACTATAATGATTCACTTCAAATTTGTAATTTTCATAATATTTCTCTTTATACATTTACTTCTGTGGTTGTTGAGGCTTACCATTTTCATTATCTCGTATATTATGGATTTAATTCTGATATTAACCAAATAATTTTCATTTATATCACCAATGTGTAAGTTGAATTATGTTAAACACAATATCTATATATTTTTTTCATTTCCTACGCTATTTAAATATCATTTTAATTATTATTATTGATGGTTAGGATTATCACATATGAAATATTAGCTTTTCCATTCATTAATTAACATGATTCCTACTTCAAAAAACACTTCCATGTAAAATATTGAAAATATTTCTTCCCTCCATTTAAAAATCCATTGAAGCACCCATGAATCTCTTTTTCATTTCCATATACCTAAAAACATTAGGGTTTTATCATTCAATATTATCTTTTAGTGGACATAAATTTATTTCTTCATACAATCAAATTTAACATATACATAATTCATTGAAATGAATTAGATTCAAAAAAAAATTATAAACAAATTTTTCATTCATAGTGGATTCGTAGACATGAATCATACAATTAACGACTTATCAAATTTTCCTCAATATTACAAATGGATTTAATGAAATGTTTCTTAAGGCAATGGATGTTCTTCTCCATTTTTGAACATAAGATATTAGTGAAATATGTAATGTCCCAAAATTTATGTATATATATTTTCAATGTATATAGAATTATTTCATGACCACACGCTATGATGGTACTTGATTATGTGGCGCGGTGAGCTCGAAAAGGAATTTTGAGATTTTTTAGTTCACCTAAGAAAATATGCGTGTGGGTTTTTATAACATATGAAACAGTGCTCATACTGAAAATTTAATTGATCCTTTGATCTTATAATGACATGAATCACTTAGAAAAGAATTAAATGTGTCCGAAAAAGGGTCAGATGAAAATGTTTTTTTTTTCGACATTTCGGAAAATAATAAAATAACATATAAAATTATTTTATTTTCATTCACACTGTTGTAAAGTAGAAGGTGGTGATGTGGTGCGGCGATGAGGTGAATAAAATACTCATTAAATTGTCATCATTAATGGATCATTTTAGCAAGAAAACTACTCTTCTATTTCATAAATGAAATAGTTTAATGATGAAATGTCATAGTGTAACTAAAATGCTCTGATGTGTTTATGTTTTATTAAACTAACACATTTGAGAAATTATAATTAATCCTTGGGTACAACCTAGAGAACCAATGGAGGAATTTATCTCTATGGAATATTCAAGTATGATGAATGATAACTGCCACCAGGATTTCTTGTGACCTTAATGATTTACAAAAACAGTAACTTGTAATAGAAGAATGATTTCGACATCTTGAATCTTTGTTGGTGGACCACTTCAAACATCAAACATCGATTGATGTAACATGTTTTTTGGATTAATTTTTCCCTATTCTTCATTTTAGATGACTAATGTAGATCAACCCATGAATATGTTGATCCGTGGAATGTTTTTTCTTGTAGGAGGTTGACAATTCCTTGGTTTTATATTTTGGATACGTTTATTATTGTTGGAACATCATACCAAAGCCTCCCCTATTTTAATATTCTTATTAGAGGGCAGAGGCTGACAAAAAATTCCTGATAACCAATATGCAATTTTATTCCTGGTGGAAATTTGTTTGAAATTTTGGTAAGGTATGTTCAAGGAATTCATACAGTAGAAAATACCCCATGGAGGTTGTATGTACAATCAGCACAATGAACGGCCCCCCCTGAGTGGTACTGGTGATCATTAGAGTATTCTGTTGGTAGCGGTGCACAGAGGGGGCTACGAGCGAGTGGCAGTGCACCAAAACGGTTCATTGGGTGGAGCACCCCCACTATCATGGGCAATTGAAAACTAAAATGCAACCGGTTGTGTCAACGGCCGGTGAAGGCTGACGGGGTTGGGCGGCCGCCTCGGTGGAGTGACCCACAACCATGGGACAAGTTCATCAATGTAGCATGAGAAAAGATGAAGAGTGGGTGTCTAGATAGGTGTGTAGCACATGATGTGGTTTCTTGACCGCTGTGGACGAAACAACCATGCGTCAACTATGTGGTGAGCACGGACCCAGATGCGGCATGCATTGGTTTCCCAATAGGGTAATGAACAGGTCACCTCTGGTGTACCGAGTATGCAAATAGGCTGTACCCCTAGCCTAATGGAACAAATCCATGCTGAGTTTCTTCATCAAACTTAGATCGTGTTGTTTTGGATGGGTCGGACAGGACACGAACCCATCATCCCCATTTTGGAAAAAATAAACACAACATACAAACTGGTCATCCGATTGGGAACCTATTTGTGGCGTTGGAATCATCGCAATGATGTGGATGTTTTAGAATACGATATAATGGATTTATTGGTTTTTTAATTGAAAAAATTTCTTGGGTTGTGGTCCTCCATATATCAAGCTTGCTACATGCAGACTCCCTACGGTTGGCTAAGACATAGAGACTACTGGGGAGAGAACCCATGTGGATCAGATACTTTGGCCGAGTGGTTTGCAACATCTGTGTGACCCGGATGTACCACAGGTGGTACATGCTTCTGGGTGACCTAGAATATTATTAGTACTCGATAGGAGGAGTACCATAGTATGTCCATAGTGGGAATTGGCTTATGTGTGACATGGCATGCCCACAATGTGGATCAGCTTCTATGTGACCTAGCATACCCATGGTACTCATCAGGGATGAGTACCAAATCAGTCGTAGGTTAGTGGAAATCCTATTCTGGTGTTCAGGTAGGCCTAATTTAATTATTGAAGAGGAGGTCACCAACAACCATGGTGTTTGGTGATGTGACTAATGGTTATAATTTCCTACTATTGAACATACCTATTGTGAGATATCTTACAACATGGTCATTTTTTATCATGATTTATGGTTTCATTGTTGTTTATATTGTGGTCTTTATTTTGTTGTTTTGAAAACCCTACAGAGTATATTGTTAATCACCCTTGCATGGGCATTTCCAGCAAGTGTTGTGTCTGTTGCAGATGACATCCTCCATGATTAAGGACACGACTACCTAGAACCTGGTAGTACCTAAGGATATAAAGAATACGAGAATTACTTCTATAAATTCCAGCAGTTAATCTAAACCAACCCAATAGGTGGGGTTTTCAGAGGATGATTATGCATCATTTCATTTTACTCTCTTGTTCTCTAGATAGTCTTTATTATGGGTTTTTATTCTGGCACATTTTACATTCAATTGTACTTGTATCTAGTGGTAATTTGTAGTGTTATTCTTGATTAGGTTTAAATCATTTGGATGTGGTTTTTTGTGCATGTTTAAATGTAATTAGGAAAATGTATCCCACATGTAGGTTAACTCCTTTGGTGCTAGTCGCCAACCCCTGGACTTCTGGAGGGGTTCTTGGGGTATGTGACATAACTGGCCCCAGGGGATTGGCCATGAAAAAGTGGTAAAAGTGGGGTCAGTTCTACTATTGAGAACTAGTGTCTGTTGTTTTTTTGGGGATCAATGTTCAATGTTTCGATTTTGGCATTCATATTTAGGGAGTCCAGTGTTGGTTCGGTGGCCAAAATATCCATACACAAAGACCATGAATTCTGATTTTTGGTACAATACCTGAAAACACGGGTTGAATATGTGTATCTATATGATTATCTAGAATAATTGTCATCTCACTAGGTATAAGACTTTTGAACATGGAACATCATCATCTGTTTTAGAATGCCTCCACAAAGATAGCTATATAGGATTCTGATGCATGATTGTGATGACATCTCACATAGATATGAGTATCTTGATTAGGTCCCATTCCTAAAGATGGCCTCCTTGATTGGTGCACTAGTTTCTCCAAAACATGTTGATTAGTAGTTACTAATAGAATTACTGGTAGAGTACACACACATGATAAAAAATTTGAATGAAGTCAAGAGATTGAGACATCACAAGATAAAGGGAGAGACAGATCCTCAGGTCACTGAGGACTTTGTAGAGGTTGTTATGTGGGACATCCACTTTTTGAGTAAATCAAAAAACCAAAATTAGATCTTCTTCGCGAACCTTTTATAGGGATAGGTAGGGAGATGGTGGAGCTTGACCATCAAGACACATGATGTGGTGACCCTCTCTTGGGAATACGTCGGTTGGATTTTCCATGAAGTGTTTTTCCTCATGACCTTTCCATCGGTATCAATAAACGAGCTTCCTCACCAATAATAGGGATAATATCGGTGACTGAGTACTCTTCAATGTATATTAAACTATCTCACTACTCCACAGTTGTGGTGTTGGACCATTTTTTCAGGGCCCAGACCATTGAAAATGGACTCATAAGGGAGATCAAGGCATCTACGGAGTGTCTCATCATCCCAACTCATGTTCGGGAGCAGGATCGATCCATTCCTGTTGAGAGATTCTTGGAAGTGTAGCCACCAACAGTCGGGGCCACCAGCAGACCGTAGGTGGAAAAGTATGTAGTTGTGAGTAGCAGGAAATAAACTACGGTGCCCAAGCTGGCAATAACTTTTATTGGTAAAACTGATGATTCAAGGATTGTAGTGTGGGGATCCCAGAGCAGAGGGAGTCAGCAGGGGACTATGTTATGCTTCATGTGCTACGGAAAGGGACACATGGCTCATGATATTCTGAACTATCATTTTGATGATCACTAGATGATCGAGGAACCATCAAGATATAGAAAGTGGTTTAAGAGTGGAGGTCCCCATGGTGGTGGATGTAGTAGGGGAGAAGGTCAAGTGCCAAGTGGTGGATGACTGTTTGAGGTGATTCCCCCACCACCACCAGGTGGTCCACCATGGGATGAGGGAGACGTTGGCCAGGGGCCATGATAGCTATAGGTAATGGAGTCCTATGGCCAAAGTGCACTAATGATTAATAGTGTTGTGATATTTTTCTTCCCCACCTTATATCTAGTTCTTATAGACATAGGTCTTAGTCACTCTTTCCTTACCATGATCCTCATTCGAGGCTCAGAGATTTAGGTAGAATTTTTGGATTGATTCTTATTGTTAGATACATGTGTGGGAGGGTATTGAATGATTAAATAATGGTTCTAGTAGTGTGAGATTACTCTTGGAGGCGATATATTCAACCGGGAACTCCTAGTAGTAGTGTCATGTACTTACGATTTCATCTTGGGTATGGATAGGTTATCTACGTACAATGATCATATTGACTGTTTTATGCACAACGTGCGGTGTGTTTTTGATGACGGGACCATGTTATCATTCACCATTGAGAAGTGAACCATTAAAACATTGGATGTATTTTCTCAGAGGAGGGTGCAACCAATCACTGAACCGTTGGCTATCCTCAGCCTCAGTGTAGTGGAAATGAACTGTCTGAGCTTTCCTATTATGTTGGAAGAGTATGATGATGTCTTCTAGATGATGTTCCAGTTGTACCACAACATAGGTAATTATACTTCTGTATATATCTATACCTAGGGTTGGCACCAGTATCCACATCATCATATCCAATGGTTCCTACAAAGCTTGGTGAATTGAGGGTACATTTGGAGGACTTGCTGGAGAAGGGGTGCATAAGGCCAAACGCTTCACCACCGTAAGCCCTAGTGTTTTTTTTCCAAGAATGAAAATGGGAGTGTGAGGATATGCGTGGACTTTGGATTCATCAAACAGGTGACCGTGAAGAATAACTATCCACTGCTGAGGACTGATGTCCTCTTTGATCAGCTAATGGGAATGAGGTTTTACTCAAAGAGATACCTTTGATCTGGCTATCATCAACATCAAGTACATGATAAGGACTTATTAATACAACCTTAAAATTCAGTTATATCTATTATGAGTTTTTGGTGATTCCCTTTGGCATGATATATTACCCATCAATATTAATGGAAATCATGAGAATTTTCTTCCCTCTTTACCTCAATAATTTCATTGTGGTCTTCATTGATGACATCTTGGTGTACTCAGCGTCGAAGGAGGAGCATGATACACACTAGCGGATAGTCATTAGTACACTCTGAGAGAAAAAAAATATTGTAAGATCTCTAAGTTCCATTTCTTGAATCGGGTGTTCAATATTCTTCGACATGTCATCTCTAAGTCATGAGTTGTTGTGGATCAAGAGAAGATAGCGGCATTTATTGCTTGGTAGCCACCCAAGAGCATGATTAAGGGGAATATAGTACTAATGTTGGATGTACACTACAAGAGGCTTGTTCCCAATGTTTCTTGGGTATCAAAACTATTATCATCTTTTACCCAGAAGGGAAAACCCTTCAGGTGGACAAAGAACTACCCATAGTTATTCTAGGATTTGAGGGAGAGACTGACCAGTTCCTCTATATTGAGACTACCAGAAGAGGGAATTGGGTATGTAGATTTCTGAGATACATCATGGACATTAATGGGTTGTGTCTTGATGTAGGTGTGAGTAGTGATCATCTAAAACTCATGAATGTAGAGGCAAAATTAGTAGAAATATGCGCCACATGACATAGAGTTAGTAGTTGTGATCATTGCCTTAAGTATGTGGTTACACTACTTGATGGGTGAATGATTTACCATCTACTCAGACCACAGTATCCATTGTATATCAAATCATAGAAGGAAATTAACTTGATATAGAAACGATGGATGGAGGTCCTCCATTACTATGACTTTGATATAGTTTATACATGTGTGAAGGTGAACATGGTGGAAGATGTGCATAGCAGGAGGTTTGGATTACAGTTGACGAGAGAGGCAACAGAGTAGCTTCCGATGATACAGATATCCTTCTTGGATGGTGATGGAGGAACATAACTTCAATCAATGGTTATCTATCCCCCAATAATAAAACTATTATGATAAGAACTACCTATGGATGTTGACTATGAGGCCTGACATCATAAGAAATCCTTTGGAAGAGCTCCAAATGGATATTCGATAGGTGGGTAGCACATCATCCTTTTTAGATGATGCACCATATTATTAGTGACATTGTGGGAGGAGGTGTTTATAGAGTTCCACACATCCCCATATGCAGTATATCCTATTGTGGAAAAGATCTACTAAGTCCTCTGACGTCAGTACTGGTGTCCAGGGATGAAGATAGTAGTGGAAAAGTTTGTTTTACGATGAATAACTTGTCAGAAAATGATGACCTATTATCAGGTCCCATAATGAGTGTCACAACCAGTTTAGGTTCCAAAATGAAAGTGGGATGGTATCATTGTGTAATTTGTGTTGGGGATACATTTACATCAATGAGGAACAAATCTATCTGGGTGATCATTGATCGACTCAACACCTCTACTCAATTACTACCCATTTGATATAAGGGGTCAATGGAGGGAATTGGATGCCTCTACATTAGTACGATCATGCAACTTCCTGGGGTTCTTTTGACGATAATCTCAGATCGTGAGACACACATTTCATCCCAGTTGTGGAAGGGATTGAAGGATGCATTCAAGACTCATCTGCGTTTGAGCATAGATTTTCACCCCTAGAGAGATGGTTAAATGTATTGAAAAATGTAGAACATGGAGTACATGATTCGTGATTTTTTCCTTATTATTGTTCATAGTTGGGAAGACCACCTACCACTAGTGGATTTTTTTATACAACAATATCTATTACTCCGCCATTGGAATGTCACCATTTGAGTCCTTGAATGGGTATCCATGTAGGTCCCCAATATAATGGATAGTCTTAGGAGAGTCAGCACTCGTGGGACCATAGTTGATACAGGCTACCACTGAGATGGTGTAGATCATCCAAGAGCAGCTGAGGGCTGAACATAGCAATTTTTATTCATATGATGAAATGGTACGTAGACCATAGGAGTTCCAGGAGGGAGAACATATGTTTTATTAGGTCTCACCTTGAAGTGAATTGTAGAGATGCGGCTGTGGATGACAATTGTATTTGAAGTTCATCAGACCTTTTCAGATCCTCAATAGAGTTTCCATGGTGGTGTATCATCTATCTCTCCCCCCATTGATTCACCAGGGGCATGATGGTATCCATGTGTCATAGGTGAAAAGATATGTGCATTATCTACTGAATGTCATGGACGGGGGTGAGCTGGACATTGATAATGGGGTGAAATTTGTGGAGTTTCTAGTAGAGATAGAGGATTAAAATGAGCATTTCTTTGGGGACATGCTATTCTTATGGTGTGTGTTTATTTGAAGCATGTGAATCAACATGAAAGAATTGGGGAGTGGGAGGCTCAAATTCATTCTTAGTAACACCATTTTTTATTTGCCTTTGTTTTGGATTTATGGGCCTTACTAAACTAATGTTGGGAGAATGTAATTTCTATGAATTTCAATAAAATGTTTTTAAAAAATTAGATATAATTTTTTATAGACTGCATGCTTTGAAGACACATGATTCCAAGGCCCAGTGAGTCCGAAATTGAATTTTAATATTTTTTTAGTTCACATAAGTAATAGTGTGAGTGGATTTTTTTATATTGAAATGGTTCTCGGATCAAATATATGAGGGCACATTTGAACTTGGAATTTTGTGATTCCCCTAGAAAGAACATATCTTCGAGCGACAAGGGTGAGATGAACATGTTTGTTTTGAGACCATTAAAAAAACATAGAAATAGTTTTTTTATTTTCATTCACACCATTAAGAGGTAAATGGAATCACTATAGAGTGATGGCATGGAGAAAATGAAAAAAAATTAAATGAGGATAATTAATGGCTCATTTGTGAAATCTTAACTGATATGTGGTTTCATAAACTATGCAACACAAAGATGCATCATCGTACCATAAATATAACTATGTGACCTATTCCCTTTTTATTAAAGTAATGCATTATATATTTGAGAATTTAAACATGGGGATTATCTGATGATCCTACAATGGAAGTCCTTGCCAATGTCTAATGAAGAAATATGAACGATGAACTATAGTAGGATCACTAGAGACGTCGATGTGTTATGAAGAATGGGATTGGGAGTCGATGAACGGCTCCGACTTCTTGATCCTTTGCAGGTGAACCTCCTAAAATATAGAATGTCGATCAACGTAGGGTTTTTTTTGGATTAAGTTTTCCTCGTTCATCATTTTAGCCAAAAAATGAGGATCTATCAACAAACATGTTGATCTGTGGATCATCTGTTCTTGATGGGTGTTGATGTTTCTTGGGACATATTTTCGGGATTGATTTATTGTTTCGTGGAGCTTCAAATGAAAGCCACCAATCTTTTAAATATCTGATGTGGAGGGCATGGGATGACACAAACAATGTCCAACCCCTTCCACCTTCTGTTATCCAGGTGGAAATATTTTTGAAATGGATGTAAGGAATTTTCAAGGCCTTCAAAGAGATGGAAATACACCATCTATGTCGTAGGCATAATCGGCGTAAAGAACGGACCACCAGAGTGGACCATGTGGTCCATAGTGTATTTTTCTTGCATGACGGTGCTAGTGGAGCTGGCCCACAGTGGGGCCATAGGTGGGTGGTGGTCCTCCATGAAGGTTTTTCGGGAGGAGTACCGTAGCCAGCTTTGGCCGCGGTGAGGTGACAAGGATATTAGATGTGTCAGTGGCCGGTGGAGGCGGACATGACCAGGTGGATGCAAGCCAGATTTTTCAGAGGCACCCAATCAAAAACCACATGTGTGAACCAAGTTGGTCAGAATTTCCATCCAAGTAGTGTATTCTACATTCACATGAAAACGATGTATGAAACATCCCCATTTCAACCATGAGGTGATTAGGGAGTCAGATGTGGCATCAAGACACATCCCATCCAGGTGATAAAATGGGATGCCCAAGGAGGACTGAGGAGGCCAGCAGGCCCTACACTCACAATGTGCACAAACCACATTTAAACAGCCCAAAACCAGGTTGGGTTGGGTCCGGGGCAATTCAATGGTCCCAGGTCGGGTGGGTGGACCCCTGGCCAGGTCGGACTAGACTCGAACTACACCGCCGCCTTTTGGGAAAAAATCCCATTACATGAAAACTAGGTGTTCGATTGACGAAACATTTGTGGAATTGGAACCCTAGTGATGAGGTGGGTATTTTGGAATAATCTTTGAAGGATTTCAGGGATATTGAAATTTGACAAATGGATTGAAGTGCAGTTATCCTGTGATCAAGCATTCTACGTGCAGAAACCATGTGGTTAGTGATGTCATGGAGACTGTTGGTGAGTGACCCTATGTGGATCAAATACTACGGCCTAGTGGGAAGTAGCTTTTGTATGACCAATGAGGCCCACAATGGGGTGAAACATCTATGTGATTGGGCATACCCAAGGTACTCGATAAGAGGTGTACCTCAGTATTGTCTTAGTGGGAAGCAGCTTCTTTGTGTCCCTGCATTCCCATGGTGGGAGTCAACTTCTATGTGACCCAGCATACCCATGGTACTCATTAGGTATGCATACAAAATTATTATTAGGATAGTAGGAAGTGGATTATATGTGACTCCATGGTCTCACAATACTCATTGAGGAGGAGTTCCCAAGTATCCAAGGTGTTAGATGATGCGAATAATTGTTCTACATTCCTAATATAGAACATACCTTGTGTGGGATGTCCTACTTTATGATCATGCATGGTGGTAATGATATGTGTTTTGGTTTTGGATCCATTTTTGGACTTTCCATTGTTGTGTTGGGGCCCCTACTATGTAATTTGTTACTCGCCCCATCATGGTCTTCTTTGCACATGTTTGTTTGGTGATTATAACCTCCAAAATGAGGATGAACCTAATGTCCCATGACCCAGAGGTTCCCATAGAGACAAGGTAGATATGATGTACTTATACAACTTCTAGAAGCTACTATGTATAGACTAATCAGGTTGTGTTTTCAGAAGATGGATATCCAAAATTTCATTGAACATTCTTATTTTCCAGTTTGTCATTTGTTTGGTTTCTATTCTATCCCATTATAATTTTAGTTGTAAATGTACATAGTCATTATATATAGTTGCATGAATTTTTACTTTTCAAGATTTGTTATGTAGTTTTGTGTGAGTGTGTTCAAGTACACTGGAAAATTCCTCCCACTTGCTGGTTTACTCCTTCGGTGTTAGTTTCCAAAACCTATCATTCAGGAGGTGGTCTTTGGGAATGTCATGAAATGGGCCACGAGGGATGGGTCTTGATAAAGTATATAGTTTAAAATATTCCATTAATCTAATATCATTTCATGGGTAATGTATCTCGTATTTCCTGGAACTCAAAATAAAATTAATCTACTGATATATTTCACTATTAAAATGATAAAAAATAAGGATACCTTTTTCATGGTCAATGTACTAATGAAAAATTAATATTAATTCAATCATAATCATCGATTTTTCAAAAAAAATTGGATCATATTTTCGATAAAATTTTGTTTTAATGTAACGTATAATATCCAATAAGATGTTGCTCCCTCCTTGTTTCATTCAAAAGTAAAAAATGATTCATGGTACAATAATTATAATTATATAGTTGACTATGAATAATCCCATAATATTTCATCCTAGAAATTAATCCATTAAAATTTTGATTAGAATGACCTTTCCATTTCACATCACATTCATGGTAAACATGATTCCCTCATGTTCAATCTATTGACTGAAACTGTTAAAATATATTTGAGAAACATATAAAATAGTGTAAAACCACATAATAATGAAAAAATAATTTATATGATGAGTAAATCATGAATCCTTAATTTATGAAACTTTATGTATAACCTAGGTAATTCAGGATCATTACCAAATAATTATGACTTTATCCAATAAATAGTCATATTCAATTAAAACCGAAATTTCCTAATTGGTATCCTTACATGTTATAACATACATGAGACATGAATCAAAACGTTTATGAGGATATAATAATGTGATACATAAAAATATATTAACTATTTTAAATATATTTGATATATTTTTTATTTTTTAACTAACATAACACAGAGTTTGCATGTGTTACACTCAAGGGATAACTTTTTGATAGATTATGATACACCGAAGACTACGTTTTACAGAACAATAAAATGTTATTAAAAAATTATTATATAAAATGATAACATATAAAGTATTTTTATGAATTGTATTAACAAAATTATAAAAATATATAATTTTTATAAATATAAAATGAATTGTTGTTTTACAGATTTATGTTAAATGAAAATAAGAAACAATTGGGTAAAAAAAGATATATTATTATTTTTTTGAATCCAAAAGATTTTTATTTTAATATAATAATTAAATATGGTTAATAAATGATCATAATGAAATATATATGTTATATATTATATAAAAAATTTTCTATATTATTCTATTTTTTTATAAGCATAGGATAAAAACAAACCAACACAATATTTTTATAAAGGAGTTGTAGTCCCACTTAATAGTAAACCCCTCGTAAATATGAATTTTTACATAGTTATTGATTTAAAAATTCAAAATGGAAATCCTATTTAAAAAAATAACATATTAATTAGGATAGGGGAATTTTTCAAAATTTATCTAAAACATTTCATTTTTAATGAATAATAATAAATAATGAATCATAGTTTAAAAACTATTTATCATATATTATATTTCTATTGTTAAATTATACCAATAATTACTTCTAAATAATAATAATATTATATTTTTTCAATAAATTTAATTTATATCATTTTGATCAATTCTATTTTGAAATTGAATGTTAAAGCTGATCAAATGTTTGACGTATTTACTTTAAAAACAAACACAGTTGTCCATCCCCCATGAATAATTTTAAACTAATTTTTTCACATATGTTGTTGGAATTTAGAAAAAAATGATTAAATCTTTGGAATCTGATTAATTTATACTGAATTATAAGTTCAACATACTTTTTGACCAAAAATATTAGCGAATGAAATTAAAATTAATTACAAATATTTAGGGGAAAATAGTCTTAATAATGTACTAAACCTTCATCTTAAGGGCCAAAATGACCTAGAATATTATAAAAAATATATTGGATTGAACTATAATAGACATAATACTTCTATTATTGAGTTTTGTTTGGTTTGGTATTACATTTTTTATGTAAGTACATGTGTACCCCTAAACTGTTTCCAATAATTCCATCCGAGTCATTTTCCATCCATATAAAAAGAATCCACTTATACCACTTCTTCTAACCTATTAAACCATTAATAATTTTGGAAAATCTACCCTAATATATTTTTTGAATCCCTACCCTTTAGCTTGAACCATTCCTTTAGGAAGAAATCAATCCATGTGATTCATTATGTATAAACCAAATGAACTAACCCGATTAATTGGTCATATCTTCTATCAATATTATTTGTTTCTTTTACATTTTACACTACCTGTACACGTCTTATTATTTGAATAACTAAATACAATAGATACCTAAATATACTAATTTTTTTATGTTAATATTTCAACATAAAATTTCGCACACCTCAATCAAAGGTCTAACACGCTTAATGATTTTCTGTAGGGTGAATTACCACCTCACAAAACGAAGATTGTTCATTTTTCCCTTACACACTGTCATGTTGATAATTATGATGGGAACACTTTTTTTATATGATAAATAAGATATTTATAAGGTATTTATGATTATTTAAATATTATTTTGAACATTAATTTATGATTTCTATCTTTTGTAAATTCAATAATTTTGTTTGAGGAAGTGTGGACTACGACACCCTTAATGGAATATGAATCGTTCATCCCACACTTGGAACATATAATGTATGGTTTTAATAAAAAATTTAACATATATTAAATAGATATTGCTCATTAATTAATATATATATATATATAATATTTTGTCTTTCTTTTAATAAAATAATAAAATAGAAGTACTGTTCATGCGTACTTACAACATATTGTCTCTATGAACGTTGAACATTATTTATAAACTCCCAATATAATGGAATACTATAAAAAATATACATATTATATATAATAATTCAACCATGTATTAAATTTCACATATAATGATACCGTGATCTATTTTGTTATGAAAAAATAACTACTTATAACTTACTCAATCAAACATGGATATTAAGAAATGGAATAGTAAAATTAATAAATGAGTGTTCACAAAGATGTAATAAAATATTTTAAAGGATGAATATATTTTATTTAAAATAATATTATGGTAATTATATAAGTTTTTATCATATTATTAATAACTATATAGGAGTATAATTACTAGAAAACAAAAAGAAATGATATGGTATGGGATTTCTTCTCAATTTATGTTCTATTGAGACTTATACTTTTTATGAACAAATAAAAATTTATTTTCTATATATACTACACTTATATATGTTATATCGAAAATTTAATTATTTCCATGATATTTTAAGTGTCATCTAATTCGCTTTGAACTATGATTGAAATGTTTCAATGCGTTCTGAGACACATTAAAATGTTTAAATTTTAATTTTCATCATCAATGTTTTATTGTCAATGACACATATTTCTACATACTATTTTATGAGGTAGTATTGATACATCTATATTATTTATGTCTATTACATAAGGAATATTATGGATTTGATATATGAGTAATTTTTTGGACAAGTATGACATTGGCGGGGCCTGATTATAGATATCTCATTGATGCATCAACAGTCTCATGACATGTATCACATGGAAAAATAATATATATGTTTTCCCAACATTTTGAATACCATATTTTGATTGGTCTTGATGGTAATGGTTAAATGTACCAAGAATCATGGCTTCAAATAATTTAGCATGTTAATAATATTTATTATGTTAATATTCATCCATGAGATATTACATCAACATATCTATGGTCTAATTTATTTATCTATTTGTTTATTTAGATGGAATATGATTCATTTTTTTTCATTCAAAAATGATATTTCCATATATACTTATTTTAATGGATTGTGTTAAAAATTATGTCTCTTTCCAAGTAAATATATTTTTATTGAATTATTATTTCTTCTTTTTATTTACACTTACTGGTCATTTGAGCTCACCATTATTATGTTTAAATTTCATAATGTGAAAAGAATAAATTTTCGAATAAGAGTTCAATAATTTCATTTATTTAATTTTATCTTGTATCATGTTGGTATTTTCTATTTTCTAATTTATTGGGTTTATTGTAAACCACAAATAGAATTTGAATATGAGTATAAAAGAAAATATAATTATTTTAAGGAATATATTATATAGGTATTCATGTAATTACATCAGTGTTTAGATACTACCAGTGGACATGGTTCTGGAATATAGGTTTTTGCGAGTAATAACTCCAATAGTGTGTTCCATGCCTGGCTTGGGGTAACCTATTACACCACAATAGGCCTTACTGCATGCCTGGTTTGACACTACTAAGGGATATTCTGTAAGAAATTGAGATTTTATAAGATATATATATTTTAATTTCTTTCATATCATCTTTTGTATGATACACCAAGATTATCTTGCGCTATACACAACACTATATTAGCTTTCAGTATACGCAACACTATTTATAGATTGTGTTACACACAATTTCAAGTTCGTTTGATAATATTCATTCTATGCAACACTGAGTATATATATATATATATATATTCAATGTATAAATGAAAAAATGGTTGTATTCTTTTATAATGAAACAACAAAGGAGTCTTTCACTATACGCAACCCTGACTTGTCTTGCATTACACGCAATTGGGACCTTCTTCGGTAGTGTGTGTTGTATGCATTACCTGGTTTTTCTAAAACGATATGTTATTATAATATTATTATGAACTAGCTGTTATGAATATTATTAACTATATTTTAAATTTTATAACATTATTATTCATCTTATAGATTTTCTAGAACATGGTATAAAAACAAAATAATTTTTTCAGGTAAAATAAGTATTTTTCAAAAAATAATGTTTTCTCGCCTTTTGATGGTACACCCACATTAAATCTAGTTTTTGACATGGATATAAGTTCAATTTTACAAAATAAAATTATTCTTTGGAATCAAGATATAAAATTTTTCCTTGGAAAAATTTTTCATATTATTCTGATAAGTTTTATATTTTAATGAATAGTAAAAACACGTTATATTTTAATTAAATACAACTTTTTTCATCATATTAACATATGTGGTTAAATTATAATATTGAATTTTTTTAAAGTATAAATAGAATATATTTTTACCATTTAATATAATGTATGTCATTAGCATTGATTTTACCTTGAATTCGTAGGTTAAATTAATTCAATCTTTTGCAATGTTTTAAAGAAAAACATGTTTTCTTTCGACAAAAGGATTAATTTTAATTTAATTTCTGCAACATTTATGTATTGAATTTGGAAAAATGGATTCCATATTTGTAATCAGTGGGTCCAAATTATTTTAATAAGCTACATTTTATTTTTGGGAATTATGAATAGTAACTATGATAAATTTCATTAACCATAGTTAAAGATAAATAATGTAATTAAGGGATATATAATATTATAAAATTAACCTAACACGTGAAAAAATTCAATTTGATGGCTAAAAGTAAACCCATATCACCAAAGGGTCGAATTAGATTCATTTTATGGACTTCTGACCATGGAAATAATTTAATTATTATTAAAATCAATGAAAGTGACAACATGTCACTCTCTCAAATCTTTTAAGTATAATCATTTTATTTTTGTGATAAACATAATAAAACTTCGAACATGAATAGTCTCCAGAAATATAATAAAATTATCTACATCATGATAATTTATTTAGATTTTTAGGGATTAAATAACTGTCATTAATGGTGATACATTAATGATGCAGAAATTATATATTAAGTGCAAAATCAGTAATATAGTTTTTATTGAAATACTAATACCAATTAAAAGCCCAAAAACCGGACCAAAACTTATTGGTAGTGTATATATATACCATAATAATCCAATGACCTAATATATAACCGTTTGGAGTATCATAAATGTGATTATGACACTTATATTATTTTATTTTAAATGATTCCAATGTTTTCACCTTCATAATTTAATAAATATAACAATTTAAATATTGTTATTTTAAGATGATAAATTCTAGTAAAAGTTTTATTGTGAACGGTAATAGATTTATCTTCATCATTGGATTTTATTTTTAATTTTTATGAAAAAATAAGTATAATAAATAAACATACAAAAATGTTGTAGTAATTATATTATTAAGAAATAAACAAAATAAATGGTTTTACAAATAATAAAAAAAATATTATATGAACTATTTAATGTTCTCCACTAATTTTTCAGATTCATATGACCATTTATGAATCTATTAAAGCTTTTAGTTCGAACATATCTTCTGTATATATTTTATTTAAATTCATATAAATGAATATTGTCAAAATTGACACTATTGTTAGTTTATAAAAATAACATATTATAAAATTGTTTAAAAATCAAAAAAATATTTCAAAATTATAAATTTAAATTTATATGGTCTAAAATGTTATAAAGTATCTAATTATGGAAAATTCACAACAAATAAGTAATTTTTTTTTATAATTTAGAATTTAGAATTTTATTACAACAAATAAAATTAAATTGATTAAGGATAAATAAAGTTGATAATGTTTAAAATAATCTCCTAACATGTCTAAATTTTATGGGTTGATGAGATTACAACCCTATCTCATCTAATATTCGAATATTAGTAATTTTTGGAGGTTTTTAAGTGGGGTTAGATTAATTATAAATTAATATTTTTATGATTTCCAAAGGTGTCCCTCTCCTCACTTATAAAAGGGCACCTCCTCCCTCCCTTCCTCCACCAATTTGAGCCTTCAAGCTCGGCCAACCCCTGCCAAATTCTCTTCTAAACTTCCCTAGAAGCATCCTAGAGGTCCTGGTCTTCTTCAAAGACCAATATCAGTGCCCTAAGAGGAGGTCTCAAAGAGGCGATTCAAAGAAGAGGTAATGTCCGTTACCGATTCTTTCAACTTTATTTCTTCTTCTTCTACTTCTTATTTAGTTGTTTCATTATGAAGTAATAACATAAGTATCACTAATTTACTTATATTTTATTATAAGTATGAAAAAACCCTATTTCACCATCTATCCATCCTACGGAAAAAGAAATCACCGCACGTGCATACGTATAGAATACCGTCTCCACGCCGTGGTGTAATCTGTTTTTCCAACACCACCTTACATGGATGGGTATAATGGTGTAAAGAATAATTATACATAGTTATTATGACACCATACTGATTATGATATATTTTATCATCCACTCCAAATCAATTCAATAATTATGGGAACAATATCATCGCTCGTGCGTACATACGGACTACCGTCTCCACGACGCGATTAGATTCATTCTCCATGTTAACCATTTATGAATGATTATAAATTATATATAAGAAATAAAAAAAATATATGACATTATAAAGATATTGTATTTATGTATATATATATATATATATGTATTTCATGTACTTAATTCCATTCAAATCAATAAGGAAACAAAAACAGCGTTCAATGCGTACATACGGCCTACCGTCTCCATGAATAGTGTATTTCATTCCATTTACCGATCTATTATATATATTAGGAATATATATTATATATAAATCATTTTTTATATTATGGAATTAATTAATCATGATCTAATTAATCATATTAACAATTACATGTCAAAACACGAACGAAAAATGAAATGATTTTACCCAAAATGCTACTTTAACATGAATTTACAAAAGAACAGGTAATATAAAGTAATAAGTGAAACATATATTATATCATAACAATGAATATGATTATGTAATAAGTCAATGACATTATTTAAATTATTATACAGGAGGTTTGGATCCATACGAATCATATCAGACCTAAGGTAAGGGATAATTTTTCAAATCTCAGTTTTATCCGAGATTGCTTATACGTAAGTATTTACTGGGGTTATTGTTATGATCCATTCCCATGTTTTCTAAAAGTGTTTTTATGTATGTTTAATTTCTTTTAACACATTTTGACTTTTACTCTATGGTTTGTATGTAATATTTCTTTTGTTTACGTTACGAGGTACTTTTTTGACTTTTATTGAAAAAGTATGAGAAAAATGTTTTTTAACTTATACGGCATGATTGAATATTTACGGTTTTTATAAAGCCGTATTTTCATGAAGCTTCCTCCAAAAAAATTCACGACTATTATCAAAAAAATCATTTTCTTTTAATATTGCATGACATTTTGTGGAAAGAGATTGATTTTGAAGAAGAAAGGATATTTTCCTCAAGAATTAATTTCAAGTGTTTTATCAAAACCATTTTCAATCTAAGATGACATTATTTCATATGTGTATGTTTCAAGTATAAAGTCTCTATGATTTACATGGATTCACTTTTCTTATTATGAAATGATATCCATTTATTTTATATGGATTATTTGATTATGGGATGATGTTTATGAAACCCATTTTAATCATTAGGTTATTATGAATGATGTATGTTTATTTTGTGGCACAATTAAGAATGATTTCATTATGAGATGGGTGATACCTATATCTCCCTCCAATGCATTGGGTAAAGAATTATATCTCATGAGATAAACATGGATGGAACGGTAAGTTAATCTAGTTCAGTGTTACAGGACTGAAATGAGGAGTGAACTCGATTCAGAAAGGGACTTTGTCCACTAAAATGATCTTGGAAGCAATGCCTGGGATACTATGGAAGTCATGACATGTTCTGAATGGTTTACACAATTAAATGTTTTATTCTCATGCTATTTTAACGTGATTGATGTTACTTTATGATATACGCCTTACGTACATCCATGATTTAGGTATTTTCTCAAGGTTTTAATGTTTAAATTTCAGGTTCAAGTTTTTTCTTTCAAATGTCTATGGATTATTTTGTGTTCTCTATGTTTTCCCTTACTAAGCATTTGTGATCACCTTTTTATGTTTTATTTTCCCCAGGAAATAACGAAAGTATTTAGGTAAGGAAAAAAAATGGGAAGATCGTTATGGGAGATATTGAATATCATTCAACATGATTAGTTGTTTATATTCCGAGTTTCCAAAGACACTAAACTATTACGGTCCTTGTGTGTTTTTTTGTTATGTATTAAGTATTCCAAAAAAGAGATGTAATGTCCATGTACGTCATGATTTGGGTCTCTATAGTTGGTATCAGATGAAAGGATTAGTCAACCTTTGGAAACTAGGATGCGAAAATGTTAGTTAGATCCCTAGAGATATTTCTAAGGTATGTCTAGGGCTGTTCCTAAGGATAAGTATACGTATAGGATATAGTCCTAGAACTATGGTAATGATCTTAGAATTTAACCAATGATGTTAGATATTTAAGGTACTCCCCCTTGATTATGCTATTTTCCTTGTATGATTTTTGCCTCTCACAGAATTCTCTTTGTGTTTTAGTCAATGGAGGGAACCAGAAGGAATTCGGTTAACATCAAATCCAATGGAAAAATTGGTGACTATAAGCAAAAAAATGGCGTAATTCCTAGAGAGAAAGATATTTTGATTATGCCGAATCATTCATCATGATATATTATTAAAAAGTTGAAATTAAATGGTGTACCTAATTCATCAAATAAGATGAAGATAGACATTTATGCATGTTTTCATGTTGAGGAGAATAAATAAAGGAAGATTGAGATTTCTAAAGAAGGGAAGAAGAACCTTGAGGAATACCTCAAAAGGAGGGAAATATGTTATTTGTGTGGATAAAAGCGTCATAGACTGACAGACTGTTATGTTGTTCAATGACTTATTTGTGGAGAACATGGGAATTACCCAACTCAATGCCCTGACCTAAAAAGTTACTTCTAAATCAAGGAAGTACTAATTCCAGGATAATCATTGAAGAGGATGGATTGATGTATTTATGTATTGGTATTCAAGAATAATGTTGTTCAGGTACATTTATGGTGTATTAGATTATTTTTGTATTAGTCTATTATGGTTTTCAATAATTTTATGGTACCATGAAAAGTGATTCAAATATTTTTTAAAGCAGATGATATGCACATAATGAAGGGATAAAGAAAAAATGAAATTTTTGACAGTATTCATGAGCTCATGACTGATATAAGGACAATATGATATCATGGTTTGAGTATATAAAATTTTGGGATTTTGGTATGTGGAAAGAGTTATCCTTTGACAGAAATCATGTTTTCACTAAGGTTAAATGGGTATTCATTTTTCAAGAGAATACATGATTAAGGTATTCACATGTTTTTAATTTGACCAACAAGATATATCTCATGATATATGGGGGATAAATGATGGAATTCACGTGATTGTTATGTGACATTTCAAGTAATAATTTTCTTTATACTATGAGCTTGGACCGAAGTATTTTAGATAAGTCTAAAGATTGGAATGGATTATGTTGGACATAAGTTAGTATTGTTTAAGGATAGAACTTTTTTGATATTATTAATGGGATGTTATTGTACTGTATTTTTAGAAAAAGGACAACCTACTGGACGGGTGACAACCCATTGCCTCGGACATGGTTGTGGGAATCGAACCCACAACTGAAGTGCGACTGGCCTTTATTGCCTACCACTGGCACACACGAAGTCCATGGTTAGTAGAAACTACTTTTATTTTATTATGCGGTATAATATATGAAATATATGTTCATTTTTGGAACCATATACGATTAATATGACCATATGATGGAGTTACAATTTTTGCAAACCTTTTGTTTGAAATAGATGGAATGACACATCATTTTATCACATGATCTTCTAACACATCATGAATAACAAATTCCACTTCATTTCATTAAGGGATCAAGTGGAAATTGTTCAATTCATGAAAAATAGTGAGATTGTACCAAAATAATGTAAGTATTTCTTTTAATTCATCATCTTTTGGGAAATGATCTTGAAAACCAAAATTTTTTTCCTAGTGACCTTATATCCGATGAATCAGATGGTACCATAGTTCATCACAAATCTATGGCTTTGTGATTATTGGGTTTTTCATAGCCATGTTCTCTACCACTCTCTATCAGATCATGATGGTTATATTTCTCTTCCATAACTGTATTTTCTCTTATGTTCTCCTACGTGGAAACCCAGTGATTAGTTTATTTGGGTAACCGTTACGTTTCATATTTTAGTTATTAAAGATATGTTTTGGTATTCCTTTTTACGATGTGGGTTTCAATTAAAGAAACTTTCATGTAAAAAACCATTTATAACCTTGACGAATTTCGAGGGAGAAATTCATTTTAAGGGGGGTAGAATGTAATAACCCGAGATTTTATAATATCTATAATTTTTAATTTCTTTCATATCTTTTGTTGTATGATACACCATGATTATCTTGCGTTATACAAAACACCGTATTAGCTTGCATTATACGCAACAATATTTTTAGATTGTGTTACACACAATTTCAAGTTCGTTTGATAATAGTCATTCTACGCAACATTGATTATATATATATATTCAATGTAGAAATGAAAAAAAAATTGGATTCTGTTATAACGAAACAACAAAATATTCTTGCACTATATGCAACTCTGACTTGGTTTGCATTGCGCTTAATCGCGACCTTCTTCGATAGCGTGTGTTGTATGCAATACCGGGTTTTACTAAAACGATATGTTTTTATAATATTATTATGAAATAGACTTTATGAATAGTATTAACTATATTTTGAATTTTATAACATTATTATTCATCATACACATTTTCTAGAACATGTTATAAGAAAAAAATAAATTTTTCGCATAAAATAATTATTTTTAAAAAAATTCAGTTTTGTCACCTTTTGATGGTGCACACACTTTAAATATAGTTTTGACATGTTTATAAGTTCAATTTTACAAAATAAAATTATTCATTGGAATCCGGATATAAAATTTTACCTTGGATAAATTTTTCATATTATTCTGATAACATTCATATTTTATGAATAGTAAAAACACGCTATATTTTAATTAAAAACAAATTTTTACATCGTAATATCATATGTGGTTAAATTATAATACATAAAGTTTTTAAACTATAAATAGATTATATTTTTACCATTTAATATAATTTATTTCATTAGCATTGATTTTACCTTGAATTCATAGGTGAAATCAATTCGATCTTTTGCAATGTTATAAAAGAAAAACCCTTTTTTCGACAATAGGATTAATTTTAATTTAATTTCTGCAACTTTTTTGTATTGAATTTGGAAAAATGGATTCCATATTTGGAATCAGTGGGTCCAAATTAAGTTAATAAGATACATTTTATTTTTGGGAATTATGAATAGTAACTACGGTAAATTTTATTTAGCATTGTTAAAGGTAAATCGGGTAATTAAGGGTAAATATAATATTATAAAATTATCCTAACACATGAAAAAATTCTATTTTATGGATAAAAGTAGACCCATATCACCTAAGGGTAGGATTAGATTCATTTTATGGACTTTTGACCATGAATATAATTTAATTATTATTAAAACCAATGAAAGTGACAACATGTCACTCTCTTAAATATTAGAAGTATAATAATTTTAATTTACTGATAAACATCATAAAACATCGAACATGAATTTTCTCCAGAAAGATAATAAAATTATCTACATCATGAAAATTTATTTAGAATTTTTAGGGATTAAATAACTATCATTAATTATGATACATTAAGGATGCAGAAATTATTTATTAAGTGAAAAATCAGTAATATAGTTTTTATTGAAATACTAATACCCATTAAAAGACCCAACAACCTGACCAAAACATATTGGTAGTGTATATATATACCATAAACATTCAATGTCCTTATATATAACCGTTTGGACTCACATAAAAGTGATTATGATAGTTATATTATTTTATTTTAAATGATGTCAAAGTTGTCACCTTCATAATTTAATAAATATAACAATTTAAATATTGTGATTTTAAGATGATAAATTCGAGTAAAATTATTATTTTCAAATCTAATAGATTTATCTTCATCATAGTATTTTAGTTTTAATTTTTATGAAAAAAAAATATTTATATTAAATAATTATACAGAAATGTTGTAGTAATTATTTTATTAAGAAATAAACCAAATAAATGGTTTTAAATATAATAAAATAAATATTATATGAAGTATTTAATGTTTTCCACTAATTTTCCAGATACATATGACCTTTCATGAATCTATTAAAGGTTTTAGTTTGAAAATATCTTCTGTATATATTTTATTTAAATTCATATAATTGAATAGTGTCAAAATTGACACTATTGTTATTTTATAAAAATAACACATTATAAAATTGTTTAAAAATAACAAAAAATATTTGAAAATTATAAATTTAAATTTATATGGTCTAAAATGTTATAAAGTACCCAATTATGGACAATTCACAACAAATAAGTAATTTTTTGTTATAATTTAAAATTTAGAATGTTATTACCACAAATAAACTTAAATTGATTAAGTAAGGATAAATGAAGTTGATAATGTTTAAAATAATATCCTAACATATCTAAATTTTATTGTATGATGATATTACAACCCAATATAATATAATATTTGAATATGAGTCATTTTTTGGAGGTTTTTAAGTGGGGTTAGATTTATTATAAATTAATATTTTTAAGATTTACAAAGGTGTCCCTCTCCTCCCTTATAAAAGGGAACCTCCTCCCTCCCTTCCTCACACCAATATGAGCCTTCTTGCTCGGCCAATCCCTGCCAAATTCTCTTCTCCACTTCCCTATAAACATCCTAGAGGTCCTGGTATTCTTAAAAAACCAATTTTAGTGCCATAAGAGGAGGCCTCAAAGAGGCACTTCAAAGAAGAGGTAATGTCCGTTACCGATTCCTTCAACTTTATTTCTTCTTCTACTTCTTCTTCTTTAGTTGTTTAATTATGAAGTAATAACATTAGTATCACTCATATAATTATATGTTATTATAATTATGAAACAAACCTATTTCACCATCTATCCATCCTATGGAAAATGAAATCACAGTGCGTGCGTACGTACGGAATACCGTCTCCTCCCCGTGGTGTAATCTGTTTTTCGAACACCACCTTACATGGATGGGTGTAATGGTGTAAAGTATAATTATAAATAGTTATTATAACATCATACTAATTATGATATATTTTATCATCCTCCCCAATTCAATTCAATAATTATGGGAATGATATCATCACACGTGCGTACGTACGGACTACCGTCTCCACGACGCGATGAGATTCATTCTCCATGTTAACCATTTAAAAATGATTATAAAGTATATAAAATCAATAATAATGAAATATATGACATTATAAAGCTACTGGATTAATATATATATATATATATATATATGTATTTCATCTACTTAATTCCAATCAACTCAATAAGGAAACGAAAATAGCATTCATGCGTATGTACGGCCTACCGTCTCCATGAACGGTGTATTTCTTTCCATTTATCGATCTATTATATATATTCTGAATATATATTATATATAAAACATTTTTTATATTCTGGAATTAAGTAATCATGATCTAATTAATCATATTAATATTTACAAGTCAAAACACGAATGACAAATGAAATTATTTTACCCAAAACGCTACTTTAACATGGAATTTACAAAAGAACGGTTAATATAAGGTCATAAGTGAAACATATATGATATAATAACAATGAATATGATTATTTAATAAGTCAATTACATTATTTAAATCATTATAAAGGATGTTCGAGTCCATATGAAGCATATCAGACCTAAGGTAAGGGATAATTTTTCAAATGTCATTTTTATCCGTGATTGCTTATACGTAATTATTTACTAGGGTTATTGTTATCAACCATGTCCATGTTTTATAAAATTGTTTTTACGTTTGTTTAAAGTCATTTTTACCCATTTTGACTTTTAATACATGTTTTTTATGGAATCTTTCTTTCGTTTCCGTTATGATGTACTTATTTGACTTTTCTGGCAAAAGTACGAGAAAAATGATTTTTAACTTATACGGCGTGAATGGATTATTATGGTTTTTATAATGCCTTATTTAATGAAGTTTCCTCCAAAATATTTCGTGGATATTTTCAACAAAATCCTTTCCTTTTAAAATTTCATGACATTTTGTGGAAAGAGATTGATTTTGAAGAAGAAAGGATATTTTCCTCAATAATTCATTTCAAGTGTGTTATCAAAACCATTTTCCATCTAAGATGAAATTATTTAATATGTGTATGTTTCAAGTATAAAGTCTCTATTATTTACATGGATTCACTTTTATTATTTTGAAATGATATCCATTTCATTTATATGGATTCTGTAATGATGGGATGATGTTTATGAAACCCATTTTATTCGTTGTGTTATTATGAATGATGTATGATTATTTTGTGGCACAAGTAAGAATGATTTCATTATGAGATGGATGGGACCTATATCTCCCTCCAATGCATTGGGTAATGATTTATATCTCATAAGATAGATATGGCTTGATCAGTCAGTTATTCTGGTTCAGTGTTACAGGACTGAAATGAGGAGTGAACTCGATTCAGAAATGGACTTTGTCCACTAAGATGGTCTTGGAAGCAATGCCTTGGCTACTGGGGAAATCATGACATGTGCTGAATGGTTTCCACAATTACATGTTTTATTCCCATGCTATTTTATAGTGATTGATGTTCCTTTATGATATATTCCTTACGTACTTCCAAGATTTATGCCTTTTCTCATGGTTTTAATGATTAGATTTCATGTTCATGTTTTTTCTTTCAAATGTTTATGGATTGTTTTGTGTTCTCTATGTTTTCCCTTACTGAGCATTTGAGCTCGCCATTTTATGTTTTATTTTCCCCAAGAAATAAAGAAAGGTTTTAGGTAAGGAAAAAAAGTGAAATATCATTATGGGAGATGTTGAAGATCATTCAACATGATTAGTTGTTTATATTCCGAGTTTCCAAAGACACTAAACTATTACGGTCCTTGTGTGTTTTTTTGTTATGTATTAATTATTCTGCAAAAGTGATGTAATGTCCATGTACGTCATGGTTCGAGTCTCTACATATTGTTAGGAAAATTAAAATTTTATTTACCAATCATTATGATGGATTTAAATTTAAATATTCCCCAAATGTAGAAAACATTTAAGATTATAATAATCAAGATGAAAAAATTTATATAATGTATTATAAAATATTTTGTTTTATAGAATGTTTAAAATTATAGGACTCAACCTATTATATTCCAAATTTTAAAAATGATTCATGGAAGAAAGAATGGAAAAAATACTCATGGCCAATACAGAGGTTTCCCAGATGATAAATACAATGAATATGGTATTAGATCTAAGAACGTTATGGATATATTAGGGCATAGTAGTTAAATATTGATAAATAATCTTTCATGAAAAAAGAAATCTATTCCATGAAGATTGTATTTTATCTTGGATCAATTTATGCGGTATAACAAATTATGGACATTTTGGACTACTAGTCCAATTAAAAATGAGGAATGGAATTATTATTTTGAGAAGATATTTAAAACAATAGAATCGAGTGAAAATTAAATGGATAATGTTTCTCTCTATTGTATCCATGGTAATTATAATAATTGTATGCCTCAAATCTATAAATCAAGGTATTAGAAGCAAGTTGAACTGATTTAATGATGAACTTTTAAGGAGAATTTATTTTAGAAATTCATCCCTAATGATCTAAAAATTCGGATACATAGGAGGTTCTATTGTTAAAATAAAAAAATTAAGAATGTGTTGATAAGAATGAAGAAACATTTACATGGTTTTGAAGGTATTATATAGATTTTATAGACATCATAGAATAAAATATTTATCATTTCATTGAAGCACATAACCCAAATATATGAAGTGAAATGTTTTTAGATAATTTCCCATTATATCATGAAATAGATTAATGTGTTATCATGACCAAGAAAGAACTATTAAAATCCATTTTTTAATGGAAACCAATATAATATATGGACATCTAAACCATTAAAAGAAAAATTATTCAAAGAAGATGATGTGAAGGACTGATATTTCATCTTGTGATAACTATGGAAATAATAGCAATGGTAAATGATTGAATGTATTGAAAGTTTATTATAAATTTTGTTAAAAATATCACTAGGTATAATAATTAAAAGGAAATAAGGAAAACACTACCATTAAATGTTTTAACAACAATGATATTGAGATATATTAAAATGAATTCACCAAACACCAAGGGAATATACATCCGAATAAGATAAGGTATCCATGCCAAGTATTTTCTACTACGATAATTGAAGTGGAATGATTAATGTAGTTCTATATTTTGATATATGAATGATGTTATAAATGTAATTTATTTATGATGTTATCATAAAAAAATATTAATAAAATTTTGGATTGTACTGAAGTTCTTTTTAATGAAGGATTTTATATTATATGAAAAAAGTATAAATAAAATTTATTCAGTTAAATGTTTAATATTTTGATAAAAAATTTATTTAGGGAAAGAAAACCATTAATAGGTTCTTTCATTTGAGACAATGATAAAGAAATGATTATTTTGGATAATTTATGACTACTATAGAGTTGTTTATTGAATTGTCAAAAAGGTTTCTATTATATCCCTGATGGTGTTAAAAACACTTTGGATATAAGGAATTTATCAAATAACCTGTTCCTTTCAGAAGATATGAAGAATGAATAATGTCTTAAATACTGATTAATGCATATTTTTGTAATTAATATATTTTAAGAGTATATATGATGATGATGTTTTCATGTTTCTAATGAGATAAATTTTACATCTTCATATTATATAATGACTATTGATTTGTTAATCTTGGAATTTTTTTGACCATATTAACAATGTGTTTTATAATATTAATTGGGAAAATTTAACAATTCTAAATTTTTTTATGATGATCATTGGATGATATTTTAGATGTTAATGTGTTACACCACAATATGATGCATCATTCTTTTTGAGACGATGTACAAAAATTTCATGGTGTACATTGAGAAAGAAACCATATTTATAGAAAGACATATCTGCTAATATTCATAGTGTGTCAATGAATTTATAAAATCTAGGGAAAAAATGTTATTGAAACAAAAATGTTGTCATAATTTCATCATTTTTTATGATATCATCAATATTTATTCACACCTTTTAATTATGGCTTTATATTTTAAAATAATCATTAGAACATGTTCTATAGCACTCTCCATTTGAACATAAATGTTAGATTAGTCATTGGTATAAATGTTTCCATTTCCCACATATGTTAACATACTAGGAAAACTAGTTACATGAAAATTGTAGATTAATTTCTCTATAATTAATAAGATGTGATATTAACATTTATTAGAAAATGATTCTTTTAAAAATAGTGTATTTTAAATCCCATTATCAACGATATCATGTGTAAATTATAGGATGAAATTTAATAGGGGTGGGGAGAATGTAACACCAAAAAAATTTAATGTATAAATCGTATATTCTAAACAATACATGAAATGAGACACTAAATGTGTAAGGGGATTTAATATCACAATATATAAAAATATATTTACTATTTGATATAGATTTTATAGGTTTTATTTTTTAAAATTCACAAAACCTTGAGTTGTCATGAGTTACACCTAGGATCGACCATCTTAGATGGATTTTGGTTCAAGCTCGAATGGGTTTTAACAAACAATATGAAATCATTAAATTGTTATTATTTAAAAAAATACGATAAAAAATAGAAATTATGAATAGTATTAAATATATTATGCAAATAAATGGTTATTATAAATATAAAATAAACACATGGGTTACAAAATAATGAGAAACTAAAATAAGAACTCGTTGTATATAACAATAAATATTATTACTTTTAAGATTCCCATGAAGTTTTATATTAATGAACATAATTAATTAAAATTATTAAATTATAAAAATGAAATATATAGGTTATATATTCAATAATTTTTTTTTGAATTTATACATTATGTTTAATATGAATAAGATAAAAAACCCCACTTTACACATAATAAACTATATTTTTATAAAATCAATTTTAGATACTTTTAATGGAAAACCCATCATAAAGATGAATTTTTTCACAATTAATGGATTTAATATATGAAAATAAACATAATACATGATATAAAATCATAATAATTATATTACTGTGAAATTTAGATATTTTTATGAAACATTTCATTTTTTAATGAATAATTAAAAACACAAAAGGTTAGATCAAAACTTCACTATCATCAAATTTATTTATTATGATAAAATATAAATTTAATTGGTTATAATGATTAGTTAAATGAAATTTTTATTATTTAATTCAGTTTAGGTTATTGGGATCAATTAGGATAATAAATTAAATTTATAATGTTATCAAACTCTTTGACATTTCTACTTTTTGAACCTTCATTGTCATCCTTTTTGTGGGATGTATTTTAAATTAATTTATTCCACTTTTGTGATAATAATTTGGTAAAATGGATTCCAAATTTCAATAAGCATAATTAACAATTTCAATTTACGAAAAAATACTTTTTATAAAAAATATTAATGAATGTAATTTACATTAATTACAGTTATGAAGGAAAATTTATGTTTAATAAAGGACTACTAATTTTACATAAAGAAATAAATGAAACATAAATGTGTATAAAAACTATTAAATGAACTTATCTCAGACATTAAACATTCATTAATTTTTTTTTAATTTTTTATGATTTTTTTGATAAGAACAAGCTTGCACCTAACATGTCACAAAAAATTGAATGTAAGTCATTTTCCTTCTCTATAATTGGAAACCACCTCTCCACTTATACAAACTTATCAAACCTCATTGGATAGGACAATATATGACCAAATAGATTTTAAAAATCACTCACCACTTGTATCCTATAATTGTGTATTAATACTTCCAACGATGTATTTTGGTACAAACCAAAAGAATATAACTAGTTAAGAGGTAACATCATATCCCAATTTTTTTAGATTCATTTCCATTATAATCTCATTATACTCTTATTATTGAATTATTGATTAAAAAACCAGTATCCAAAAAATTAAATTATTTTATTATGTTAATATTTCTACCTACCCATAAACACACATCTATCTAATGGGTAACATAAATAATGAATCTTTGTACGGTGAAATACTGTGTCACAAAACGATAACTGTTCATTGATTCCTTTCCACCTATCATGGGGGACATTAGGACGGTAAATAATAAATCCATCATATCACTCATTAATAAAATATTTAAATTAAAAATTTATTTTGTATCTAAAAGTAGTTGGTAATCCATACATATGAATGAGGGACACATTTAATTCCAATTTGATGGGAAAGAGGGTAGACAATGCAGGCTCAAAAAAATGAATGTCTTTTATTAAATTTACGATATATATGTTACAATTTAACAAAAATTTAATACATTTAAAAAATGTATACAGTGAAAACAAGTTAAAGAGATTATGTAAGATGAATAACTATTCATCGAGAGACCTCTTTAGATACATTAGTATATAATCTATGGCAGTTATTTTGATGATTAATACAAATAAATAACATGGAGAGATATGTTAATATTATAATTGGAATTAGGTTGGATATGATATAAGGATAAATTATCTGTGAATTATAATTTTAATTCATTCCATTTTATAATTGAAGTGAGGTTCACTTTTGGAATATATAAAATTGGTAAATTATAAAAAATTATTCTAACCCAAATAAAGTAAAATGGACATTTATTTGAAGATATTGATTTATATGGTTGAAAAAATATTAATTTATAGAATTTATAAACGTATCGGTGCAATTTTAAACTATATATGTTTCGATAATCATATATTATAAATTCTAAACATTAACTTTGCTGAAACATTTTTCAATATTCAACAGTAATATTTTTTATAAAGTTAAAATTAGAAGAGAAATTATCCAATATTTAATTAATAGACTATATAATTATCAAATTTCGTTATTTTATGTTATTTTAGGATTTTTAAAATATTTACCAAAATTTTATTTTGATAAAATATCCTTATTATTATTTATGAAACTATTCATTTAATTTATCATTAAATACATCTAGAAAAAGGGTGAATTATAATATAATGATCTAAAATATCACTAATATATAATATTCATTATAAAAATTCATGCTTAATTATAAATAATTCAAAATTTAACAATTTTAATATATTAAAATGAATGTATTTAATATTATTATTAAATGGATACATAATTTATCAAAGTTTCATAATTATTTATTCCAGTTATATAGTTACAAAAAAAAGTTCAAATCAATAAAAAAATTTAAATATTATTATAAGAAACATATATATTCATTCATAACTTAATTGTGTCCAATTGTGGACACATAATTTTTATTAAAAATAAAGAGTGTAGTAATTTGGAAATTTCATTGATTTAAATAATATATAAGTAATTTTCATGTAAAGGTGTCAATTAATGAACTAAAATTAATAACTAATGTGTTAATAGTTTAATTAAATCAATCAAACACGAATTGTGATAATAATTTTTGGAATTATTTATTTTTCTAAATCCAAATTCACACAATTAACAATTAATCAAAAATATAAATTTTACCTCAATTACTATTCATATTAACAAAAAAATAATGGTCATCATTAACAAATATGAAATATATTGCCCAAAAAATGGAATCCATTTTTTCATGTTTCAAATCTTTTGTTTGTTTAATATTAATTGATATAAAGGTCATCAAATCAGGTTGAAAAATATTTATTAAAATTTCATTCTTAAATATAATATATTTTGAAGAAATATACATGTATAAAATACATTTCATCAACAGTAATTAAAAATTTTAAATAATTATTAATTAGTGAAATATAATAACTCTTTTTAAAAATATATGACTTTGAGAATAATTTAAAATAGATTAAAATTTTCATTAAAATTGACTTTTATTATTATTCATTGAAAAATATTCCTATTTAAAAAAACAAAGTGTTCACTATATGATAATTTATGTATTCTAATTTCAAAAATGAAATATAATATTATCAAATAAATTGAGTAATAATTCAGAAACGAAATGATTGATTAATATTCATACAAATACTAATAATACCATGAATTAATAAAATGAATGACATTACTTAAAATTGAATGATTTATCACTGATAATTTATATTTTGTATAATATTTTTGTATAAATAATTATTATTATTTCCAATTCATTATAGACCGTTTACTGGGAATTTTATAACATTAAGAAATAATATTATTAAAAGTATATCATTGTTCATTCAAATTTGTTGTTTCGTCTAAAAAATGTTGTTGATGAACATATATATTAATTAAATGTTTCATTAAAATCTCATTGTCTAAAATTCTCCCCAAATTTAATAAAGTGATTCAATATAATTTTTTATCTGAAATTACATTTTTTACATTTAAAAATTACTTTTTTAAAACTGAATATGTAAAAAGGGTTAATAACAGTTCCACTTAAATATTGTAAAGGGGTGAATGGAGATCATATCAGATAACAATTACTAGTTTTCCCAATAGGATTACATTAGGTAAAGGGGTTGATATACAGATGGATGAAAAGTGATTTCTCAATATCATTGATTATTTGAAATTGAATTATCATGTAAATATAATAATTAAATAATCTTAAACCACATACAGAGAAAAGACAATCAATTTATCTGAAATGATTATAATAGAAAATATATTTTATATAAATAAATTTTTTCCTATAATTGAGAAATTCCATTATCATCAAGGCTATGATCATAAGGATATATATTTACTTGATATGTGTAACTTAATCCCTTAATCAATTTCTCCAATAATATCATATTTTCATCCAAATATGAGTATTCAAAATGAATTTTTTATCTCCTAATAAAAAATAAATAAATCTAATAGATCCCATAACCCTCAAAAGGATAAAAAAGAACTTCTCATACATTTATATATTAAAAAAACCCAAATGGTTGGAATAATTTATATCACATGATTAAATACATTATTTCGTAAAACATCTATAATATTTCCAAAAATATAAATTAATCTACACCAAAATTGGTTAATTATAAAACCCCTCAGAATTATGTCTTACCAAATTCAAGTCCCATAATTTTCAAAATATGGTAATTTAGATTTTAAACTAAACAAAATAATTAATCCCCAAATTAGATCATAATTTCTGATACATAATATGTGAACACCATGGTAATATATTATATGGAATCATAGTAATAAACATAATATATATAAAACCATAAATAAATCAGTATTTCTTTCAAAAAATAACAATATACTTTTTATTAAATTAATATCTTATACTATTAAATTCATTCCATATGTTCATATATGGGATAAATATCCTCAACTATGAAAAAAAAAATTTCATAAAATCAGAAATCAACTCCAAGGTTACTAATATCTTCAATTTTATTTTATCAACATCAAATATCAATTTCTTAAACGTAAATGTTATTATCCCATCAATAGAGAAATATTAAGTCTTATCCATCATTAATATTTTTTCATGTAATGAAATATCACCGTACCATAAAATCCATTTTCTTAATTGTCTATAACATATGTTATATTTCTTTATATTCACTCGGAAACATTTTTCCATAAGAATAATTTAATGTGTCATGATTCTCAATAACAATTATTTCATTGATAACTACATTTTAAAAACATAAATCTCAAACCCCAATAAAAAATACAAAAAATATTACACTCTATTTATAATTTAAAAACATGGATTCCTGATTTCATTTCTGAATACATCCTTCCATTTATATGTAATTCGTAGACTCTTCATTATCCACATCAAAACCATTACTAAAATTTCATTGAATATCCTTTTCATGTTCATCCATAATAAGACATGGATTTGACTAATGATGATTAAATTCATATTTTAAGCATCCATTTGTTGATAATAACTCATTGATACAATGTTCTCATAAATTTATTTTACTGAACGTTATATTTTCTATTATAAATTTCATACACTATGTATTTTTTTTCAAAACCCAAAACAACTTTATGTTCCTCAAATTCATGAAATTGGGATCATATTACCATATTTTTAACAAATATGATGTTTATTCTTTCTACCTCCATGATCATTAAGGATTTATTTTTTTCTGTTATTATATTTGTGAGGAAAATAATGTAAATTGGGATTTAAAAAATATAACATGACAGTGGATTGTAAATATTCAAAAGGCTCCACATTCCATATATTGTATAATTTGGTTTCTAGTGATGAAACTCATTTCATTTTACATAACTAAGAAAATGAATCGCCATTATTCAATCTATTGATTATACCAAAATCATATATTGAGTAACAATAATAATATATTAAAAATACATATTCAGAAAAACAATTATATATTTTATATAAAATGAAAAATACATCTCAAATTATGAAACCATACTTTTAACATATATAACTCATGTTAATTAATAAACTATATCAATCTATCATATATATGGACACATCTTTTTACATATCCAAAGAGTTCTTACTAAATTTCTTTCAAAATAGTTTCAAAATATGAAATAATAATTTCTATGACGTAGCACCCCACCCCGACCTCATTGGATTGTGGAGGCGGTGAGGGTTACTTGGACTTAAGTGACGTTCCCAAGGAACCAAAGGATGGAAATAAAGGCCAAGGGCTCTATGAACAATTGGGGAACTACTTTCCCTTGAGAAAAAACCATCAAAACAACCATAACTATATGATGCATATCGACAAAACCAAACTCATACATTACCAAAGACAAACAGATAATCCTTAACGATCTCACATGCCAACACAATCCAATACAACATCAGAGTACAATGCGGAGGACTCAATAAGAAACACCACGAGCCATGACACCATGACAACTGCACGCTAGGCTCCAAGCTCCATGATCCACCATGGCATCACAAAGCTCCACTAAAGGAGGGAGATTCCTTACCATTTCCCACATCACGGTACACGACATCTACAAAGACACCACAATGCCAAAGCAGGAGGTGAGTACTAAAACTCAGTAGGATTTCCCAAAATGACTTCCCTACACACTCCACTAGGATAAAAGTGATAACAAATTTATATAAAACTATTTATATAAATTAAATCACAATTGAAACCATTTTTAGAAGCCAAAAGTTCCCTTACCAGGAAAAAAACTCTAACCCAATCAACCATGACTCAAACCATTTCATCATGTACACTTTATCACAAAAAATTCACCTCGCAAAGCAATGGACAACACACAACCCCAAAAACCAACAACCAAACAGTGGAGCTTCAGTCCAACCCATTCACCCATTCACACTAAGAAGAACTTCTCGTTCTCTTATCCATGATAGTGGCCCTTCCATCCACAGTCCATACCCTTTTTATACTGGTACATCTCGCCAACACAACATTCACAACAAGCCAATGCCAAGTATATAACCCACAATGGTCACAACCACATTCAATCAACCAATTCCATTTCATATCCATCCAGTTCAATAAATCAACCATTTACTGAAAAACATTTCCCATGCCAATCAACTTTTCAGTAAAAACCCATTTTATTAAAAACCATTTCCTTCAACCATTTTCACAAATCAACCACAACATCCCATTTTAAAATATCCATTTTCAAATCCACAAGAATAACATTTCACCATAAAACCCCCTTTTCCCCAAAAATCCACAAAACATCTCCCAATGAATTTCAAATCAATATCGCACATCAAAACAAAATTAATACTTAGCACAAAAATAAATTGCCACAAGGAACCACTTGTTCTATCCAAGTGGAGTCTAGAGAGAAGCCACATGCCTTTAGGGTTCCCGAGAAATCGACCCACGAACAACCAAGCCTCAAATCCGGCGAATGCACTACTGAAACATCTCTATATCACTTCCCCTAACATCCAAAAGCCTTAATATTAACATCCAAGGAATCCCCAACCCTAGATCTACACACAAAAAGTTCAGATATATAAAACCAATAAGGAGAGGGATGTAGATCAAGATGAAAACACAAGGAAACCATGATGGTAGACTTTCCTGGGAGAAACCACATTGAAACCCCATCAAATCGCTTCCAAAACGTGTGGGGGAGACCCTGAAAACCTTGAGAACCGAAAATCTAGAGTGAGGATCGTGTGGGATAAAATTTGGAGAGGAATAAGGCAATCCTAATTTATCATGTGTTTTAAAACCCTATTTTTTGTGGCCGGACGGTTATCCCGCATGGTTTGGAAAATTGTGCGATAACCGTGAACACTCTACTCCCTTGGGAGAAAGTGTCTGCATGGTTTCCTCACATGGTTTGGAAAACTATGCACATATTGTGTGAAGCCTACTATCTCACCTACATGGTTTCCTGGAGAACCCGCATGGTTTCCACTAACCATTCCCAAACCGTGCACCCCCTTAAAAGCCTCCAACTCATATAAAACCATTACAAACTCTCCGAACCTCTTCCCAACAAATATAATGCACTTTCAACACATACAAATGCATAAAAAAGGCCACATACCTCAAATTGGTGGTGCTATATTCTCCACTCCATTGGAATTTCTGTCCTCAGAAAGTAGTGAATCTGCCCTTTACCGAAAGAGCTCAGGCCACTGCTCGACCACCTCTTTCTCCAGCTCCCAAATCTCCACTTGAATCAGAACATGTTGTGACAGTACACGAATTAAACCGATGCTTTTACCACTCAAGACTTTCTCTTTCCTACCTACAACCTTCACTGGCACGTGCATCAAGGAAGCATCCGGTTCTAGCTCAACATGATCCCATTGAATCACATGGTCACGATCTGACTGATATTTTTTCAGCTGTGACACATGAAACACATTGTGCACCACACTGAACCTAGGTGGCAAAGACCAACGATAATCCACCTTAACAAGCCACTCAAGAATCTAAAAAGGTACAATATAACATGGATATAACTTCCCTTGCTTCTCAAAACCAAGGATTTACCGACAGAGGAGGGATACTCAAAAATACATGATCACTCATCTTGAATGACAACAACCATCGACGATTGTCCACATACAATTTCTGATGACCCTGAGTTGTCTCCATTCTCATCCTGGTCAACTTGATCTTCTCTATCATCTCATGTACTTGGCTCAGTCCAACCATCGAGGACTCACTCGTTTCCACCCAACATAGTTGAGAACGACATGGCCGCCCATACAATGCTTTAAATCTAGCCATTTGTATGGATTCCTGATAACAATTATTGTATGAGAACTCATCAAATGAAAAGTGATCTTCCCATGAGCCACACAAAATCCATGAAACAAGCCTGCAACATATCCTCCAAAATTTGTATCGCCCTCTCATATTGACCATCCTTATAAGGGTGATACGTTGTACTCATCGTCTACTGCGTTCCAAGGGATTTCTGTAAGGATTTCCAGAAATGAGATGTAATCCTTGGATATATATCTGATACCATCGAAACTAGAACACCATTCCTCTTTACCACCGCCCAGATATAGAATTGGGACAGATCCTCCGTCGTATGAGATTCACGAATCTGGATGAAATGGGATGAATTTGTTAGCCAATCCACTATCACCAAGCTGGAATCGTGCTTTTTCACCGTTCATGGGACACCTAAGACAGAATCCATCGCTATCTGATTTAACTTGCAAACAAGGATTGGTAAATACTTCAAAATTCTTGCTGTCCTCTGATGCTCTTCCTTGATCTACTGACAAGTCAAGCATCTGGAAACAAACACAACTACACTTCAATTCATACCAGCCCACCAGAAATGCGCTTTTAGCACATTATACATTTTCTGAATTACAAGATGAATAGCCCAACTGGAATGAGGATACACCCTGAGAAGATCCTCCTGACAAGAAATTGGTACAAACATATGATTACAACAACACAAAACATAATCTCAATTCAGTTTCCAACACTAAATTGTCTCCCCACCATTGAGTGTCAACCCCATGGTCACACACTTATAATCGGATATTTGTGCCTCTCTAACCAGGCCACCCTTGTTAGGAATCAATAAAACTGGAAAGAAGACCGCTCTATCGAAATGGTCCTCACATTCTAACCACATATCGGCCATAACTGAAATCAAACGCCACTGATCAGATGCATGTTTTACAACCTAAGCATATGATTTTCTACTTAATGCATCTGCCATTGAATTTTTCTTAACCGGTGTATACATTAACATAAAATTAGACATCTAGAGATATTTCAACCATCACATTTTCCTCATGTTTAAATCCCATTGTGAAAAAATGTGCTTCAAACTCTTATGTTCTGTATATACCATGAATTTCTCACCAAAGAGATAATTATGCCACACTTTCAAAGCATGGACCACTGCTGCCAAATCCAAATCATGAGTTGTGTAGTTCTTCTCATGCACTCTCAACTGCGGTGAGCTATACACAAACACATGATTCCTTTTCATGAGAACACACCCCAACCATGATCACGATGCATCGCAATACACCACGTACGCTTTTCATGGTTATAGAAAAACGACGATTGGTGCTGATGTAAGACAACCCTTTAGCTCTTGGAAACATTGGTGACACTATTAATTCCACTGGAATGGAACATTCTTCTTTGTCAATTCTTTCATCGGTGAAGCCAAACATGAAAAATCATGTACAAAACACCGATAATACCCAACTAGACCAAGAAAACATTGCATCTCAAACCCATTTTTTGGAGGTTTCCCGAGAAAACAACCTCTATATTTTCTAGATCCACTGAAACCCCTATTTCAGAAATGAAACTTCCATGAAAACGAACATCTGGTATCCAAAAGTCTCACTTTGACAATATTTTTTACAACCGATGATCCCTCATGATCCCATGCACTATCGCTCTGTGCTGCTCATGCTCCACCCTTGCCTTTGAATACAACAAAATATCATCCACAAACAACACTACAAAAGAATTCAGATATCTCTGAAATATTTGATTCATCAATGAAATAAACACCACTGGATCATTCATTAGACCAAAGGGCATAACCACATATTCATAATGGACATATCTTATTTTTAAAGTTATTTTAGGAATATCCTCCTTCCTCACCCACAATTGATGATATCCCGACCTCCGGTCGATCTTGGAGAATCACAGGACTCACCACAATTGGATGAACAAATCATCAATTCGTGGAAGTGGATATATATTCATTATCATGCAATGGTTAAGTCTATGATAATCAAAACATAGCCACAAGGTTCCATCCACATTTTTCACAAACAACACCACCGCTACCCACAATGATGTGGTAGGCTGGATAATCCCCTTTCATTCTAGATCTTCCAATTGGAAATTCAATTCCCGCAATCCTGTAGGTTCCATCCGATAAGACAGAAGTGAGATAGGACTGGTCCCTGGAAGGAGATCAATGGTAAACTCCACATCTTTTACTGGAGGTAACCCATAGAATTTTTTAGGAAAAAAATCCATGAACTGATCCACCAATTCCAGAGGAACACTCTCCTCAACACCTTCTACCGATTCCAATGACAAAAGTGCCAACTGATATGATAACGTTCCCACTGTTGTTTCCAACAAACCTGTTGCATACTGCCTTTCATGTTTCTCTCCTATTAAGAGATGTTTGACGCCATTGTGTGTCGTAAAATCCATTGTCTGTTCATCACAATCGATGTGGGCCTTAAAAGCAACCATCCAATCCAATCCCAGGATTACATCATACCCATCCATCTCAAGCATTGACAAATTCCACACTATCTCAACTTCACCCACAATGATAAAACATTGTATACATAATATGGCATGAAACTCTCTTCAACCCATAGGAGTTTAATGTTTCAAAACGGAGGGCATAATTTCTACCCTTAAACCCATCAAATCAACCATACAAGTAGCAATAAAAGGGTGTGAAGCACCCGTATCAAATAGAACTTGAATCAAAGTACAATTTAAATGAATGGTACATCGCACCATGGATGGACCCGACTGATCATCCACCACAACCTCCTTAACTTCAAACACATGTTTTCCTTCCACATTCTTCTCTTTATTTATCTGCCGAGGCGTTGTGGTATTTCGAGAATCACCATGACCCAATTTCCTCTAATAAAGATGGGTGTGCTACTGTCCCCACCCTGTTGAATCAAACGACGTCTACGATCCCGGAGGAGTGTTACGTACATCTGAAATTAGAGCATTCCGAAAATAACGCTGCAGATGCCCCATTTGCTTAGAATTATGACATGCTGGAGGTTGTGTCGTACAATCCCACTTGATGTGGCTCGTGGAACAACACTAAAAACATCCTGACTATCTCTAGGGATTTAGAGGAAGATTTACCGATCCTGCCATCAGATTATACAGCTAATTACCGCCCTAGGAATAATTGTCCCTCCTTAACATGAACCCATAATTAGAGTTCCCACTATTTTCCATGGATACCACCATGCTTCCTTCGCCTGGAGCTCCCAAAAAATCACACTCAGCCACCGATGCTCTATTTACCATCTTTGTGTAATCATCTATACAAAGTACTTCTATATTTGAACATATTTATTTCCTTAACCCCGCTTCAATGATTCATGCCTTTAATGATGTGCCACCTGCCACCTCGGGTGCAAACCACACTATGTTCATAAAATTCGCGGGAAATTACGTGACAAACATAATATCTTGCTTCAAACTAAAGAAATCAGTCGTACGCTGAATTATGAATGTATGTGGGTAGAATTGTTTGTTAAACAATTCCACAAAGTCTTCCCAAATCATACCCTTGTCCGTTCCCGCTTGGACTACCAACTCCCACCACTAAAGGGAAATATCTTCCAACATATACGTGGCCAACTTCACTTTCAGCTCTACCAGAATTCCCAAGAACTCAAAGATCTTGATCATTCTATTTAACCATGCTTCTTACCTTTCTGGCTCTAAATCATCCCTGAATATGGGTGGATTCTGCTTTTGAAACTGAATCGCATGATCCACATTCCTTAGTTCATTCATTTTATTTCCACTTTCCATAGCTTGGAAAGCCTGCATTATGCTTTTCACTAACTATTGGTTCACCTAAAGCTCAGGTGAAACCACATTCTCTGCAGCCTCCTCCGGTTGGCCTCTACGACGCCTACCTGGTGCCATTTCTATCAAAATAAAACAAACAACCATGAGTCTCACTTTCGTATACAGAGTGAAATCCCATTTCAAATCACATTACACAGAACTATCACAAAAAGGCTTTCCACCAGTTCACAGTTTCCATGTTTCACCATTTTAAAAACCAAACCATTTTCAAAATACTAATTTATTCACATTAATATTTCACACATTCATACCACATAATAAATAATTATCCCCCAATGAAATATGAATCCTAGTGGGAAGTCATTTATACCACGTATGTCATGCTCATCTCATTGTCTACACCCACGACAATGAGATATCCAATGCCTATATGTTTTTCCAAAACACATATGTACCCTACTCCCTGGTAACTTGAATTTCAGCATAATAGGGTTACCTACGTCCTTTTATTATATACATTCAATGTTCCGACATTCCTACACCTTGGTACCATCCCGACTCAGGGAATGTAACACAATGAATGTCAATACCAAATCTGAAGATCAACTCCAAAGGACAGAAAAAACAGACACCACCTATAACACCCCTCCCCTACCTCATTGGATTGAGGAGCCGGTGAGGTTTACATGGCCTTAAGAGACATTCCAAAGGTGCCAAAGGCTAGTAATAAATGTCGAGGGCTCCAAGATCAATTAGGGAAACACGTTTCACATCAGACAAAACCAACCAGAAAACCACAACTATATGATGCATGTCGACAAAACCAAACTCATACATTACCAAAGACAACTAGATAATCCATAACGATCACACATGACAACATAACCCAATTCAACATAAAAATATAATGCGGAAGAATCAATAAGAAACATTGTTAGCCATGACACCACCACAGCTCAACACCAAGCTCTAATCTATATGTCCACCAAGACATCACAAAGTTCCACTAAAGGAGGGAGATGTCTTACCTTTTCCCACGTCACGGTACATGACATCTGCAATAACACCACATTTCTAAAGCAGGGGGTGAGTACTAAAACTCAGTAGGATTTCCCCAAATGACTTCCCTACACACACCACTATGATAAAACCATTATCACATTTATATAAAATATTTTATATAAATTAAATCACAAGTGAAACCATTTTCATAAGCCTAACGTGCCCTTACCAAGCCAACAAAACCAACCCAATCAACCATGGGAAAGCCCAATAAACCATTCCTCAAACCATTTCATCCTGTACATGTTAGAACAACAATTCCACCTTGAAAAGCAATGAACAACACACAACCAAAAAAATCAACAACCAAATGATGGAGCTTCCTCCCAACCCGTTCACCCATTCACACTAAGTGGAACTTCCCGTCCACTTATCCTTGATGGTGGACCTTATGTACACTCTACATCCCCTTTTTATAGTGATTCTTCTCGCCCTTACCACAAAACATTCACAACAAGCCAATTCCAATCATATAACCCACCAAGGTCATAACCACACGCAATCTACCAATTTCATTGCATATCCATCCACTTCAATAAATCACCCATTTATTGATAACCATTTTCCATGCCAAACAAAATTACAATAAAACAACCCTTTTATTGAAAATAATTTCCATCAATAATTTTAAGAAATCAACCATAGTATCCCATATTAAAATATCCATTTTAAAATCCACAATAATATCATTTCACCATAAAACCCCATTTTCCCCAAAAATCCCCAAAAACATCACCCAAGGGATTTCTAATCAATATTTCACATCAAAACACAATTAATTTTCAGAACAATAATTAATTTTAACAAGGAGAAACTTCTTCTAACCACGTGGAGTTGAGAGAGAAGCCACCTACCTTTAGGGTTCCCGAGAAATCGACCCACGAACATCCACGCCTCAAATATTGTGAATAAACTACTAAAACCTCTATAGATCACTTCCCCTAACATCCACAAGCCTTAATATTAATATCCAAGGCAACAAAAACACTAGATCTACACACAAAAAGAGTAGATCTATAAAACCTAGACAGAGAGGGATGTAGATCTAGATGAAAACACAAGGAAACCAAGATGATAGACTTACCTGGGAGAAACCACCTTGAAAACCCATCGAATCACTTCCAAAATGTTTGGGAGACCTCTCCAATCATTGAGAACCAAAAATCCCGAGTGAGTCTCAAGTGGGAGAAAATTTGGAGAGGAATGAGGAAATCCCAAGTTATATCGGGTTTTAAACCCCTAATTTAAGTGGCAGCACAGTTAGCCCGCACGGTTTAGCAAACCGTGGGAAACCATGCGCACTCTACTGCCTTGAGAGCAAGGTTCTACATGATTTCCTCACACGGTTTAGAAAACAGTGTGCATTCCATGTGAAGCCTACTATCTCCCTTACATGGTTTCATAGAGAACTCTCATGGTTTCCACTGACCATGCACAAACCGTGCACCCCTTCAAAAGCCTCCAAACTAATCAAAAACCATTCCAAACTCTCCCAACCTCTTCCCAACTCATCTCATGCACATTAAACAGATAAAAATGCCTGAAACAAGGCCACATACCTCAAACCAGGGGTTCTATATATGATACCAGCTATATCCACCCATATAATTCATACATTGATATTAAATATAAATATATGAATATTATTTATATAAAATAACAATATACAATAGTTTTATAATGTTCTAGTGTCTTTGGTAATAGGGAATCATAAATAATGTGTTCATAAATGATATATATCGCCTCCATCCATGGTTATCCTAACAAATAATCCCGCATAGATCCATATATTATAAAAAATGATTCAAAACGAAGGGAATTGAAACATATCAAATGGTTGGTTTATATGGTCACTGTGGAAAATAGATATATTTCAATGGTGACATAAGAATTACATGTTTTATTAGGTATAATAACATGATTTCAAATGTTTAAAACCAAACTCTACACATCAAATATCATAATGTTATTTCATGAAATAAATAATGGTAGTTTATAAGATATGAATTGTAATGTAATAAAAAACATGTACATCAAATCATAACATTTATGTATAAATATTAATTGTTTCTTCAACATAAATATATAACATTTTTAACATTTATAAATAGAAATTGTCACCCATTATCATAATGAAAATAATACGTCCCTTGACTAAACATAGAAACATGAAAATAGGACCAAACAAATTATTATGGACATTAAATTTCTTTATATGCCTAAATTCATGGGAATTAAATCATAGACCATGCATAAACATCTGAATTTGGAAACAAGGCCCACATATAAAATTGGGGAATTGAAATTAGGTTCATTCCTAGTATATTAAAATCATGACTTATAAATCATAACCCAATGCATTGAAGTGATATATAGGTAACATCTATCACATAAATAGAATCATATATATGTGTTTCATGATATCATAAATCATTCATTATCTTAGAATGCAGATAAAAAAATTACATCCATAAATAAATAATAAGGACCTAACTCATGGAAAATAATTTTGGTTCATATATTTTATATATTTTCAATACAAACATAAAATAAACAATATAAATAATAAACATGGTATTGGTGTATATTATTTTAGTATATAATTAATAACAATTAGGGATATCATGTAAGATGGAAAATTATTTTTAACACTCATTCAGTATAAATAATGAGGAAAATATGGTTTACATTTCAAAATATTTGTTTAATAAATGAAATTATAAAGGAAAATAGTTTAATTAAATATATAATTTTTAACATTAAAATGATCCTTTACTAAAACATTGTTTCGTTATTTTAATAAATTACAATTATAATGAGTAAGTTAAAATCTTTTTTTATTATTGATAAAAAGTAACAAAGTAACACATTTGTAAAATGGTAAAATGATAACATTCAAACAATTTTTTAATTAGTAGAATATGTGAAAAAATTAAATCAAGAAATTACTATATAGTGGAAAAAATATAATTAATAATTTTTGAAAACCTGGATGTGGAAAATAATCATTCCGTATTTGAAACTCAAATATGAACATTCCTAAATATTTATGACACTGTGAAACTGAACCCATAATATTATAGTATTATTTGAAACAAGATACATAATAAAGAAATAAACTTATGTGGATATGTAAATATTATAATATTTCTGATATAAATCTGAAAATTAATATATTTTTATGTATATAGCTCATAAAAAATAAACATTTTGTCTACAAGGCATGTGGCCCACATTAATTAACGGAAACAAAAATATCTTACCTCAAGTTATCCTAAATTGAAACAAAAAACATATAATTAAATAATTTAAAATTATTATAATTCATTAGTATCAAAATTTATATACTTAAAATTTCATATATAATCATTTTCTAAAATTTTAATATTAGTTTGTACATATAATTACTTATTAAAATTGTTTTTTATATGCATTAATTATTTCATTTACCACGAGGATTTAAATTCAATAGTCCCAACATACATAAATTTATAATGGATTCTTTGCCTCAAGAATAATATGAATGATATAAATAAAAAATATTTTATTTATAAATGTACGCCTATTCATAAAAAGGAATTTTATAGAAAATAAAGTGCACCCTTCAAAGAGACGGTATGTCGTATGAAGACATCAAAATTCTTTTCGTTTTTGGACAAATTGAAATAATTTAAATATTGAATACCCTTTATAGGAACATTATTATATTATATATATATATTCCAAAAATTCATCCTCATTACTATCCAAATAAAACATAAATGGAAGAAATCTCATTTGTATGTGGAGGTGTAGTCCACACATACACATGAGAAACATTAATTTTTTCCAATGGTTTGGAATGTATGATGGTTGATATAATATTATCATTAAGATAGGTATAATTTTTTCATAATTATAATACAACATCATTAAACACATCATAATACATATTAATAAAATATTTTCTCAGAAATTGATTCTTATCGATATGATAGAACAACGAGTCATACAAAAGCACATGTGATACATTCACTTACCATTTGATGGTAAAGTGGATGCATTATGGTGGTTTTGTAGTCATAATAAAATTTAAAATTTGCAGATAAATTCATTATCATTTTATGATAATTATCATATATTAATAATTTGTATAGTATGATTTAAATAGAATGAGGTTAGGTGTGACAATTACATTTTCTTCGGGAAGATTCATTTTACTCCTTTCTTAAGGAATAGTGGAATTTCCACTTCATTGTAACAAAACTATCAATACATTTATAAATATGTTTATAAGAGAAAATTATATTTCATTCTTGACATATAATGATCAAATATATGTGAATAATTGAGGGAAAAATTTCTTATATACAATTTGGTTGAAGGGAACTAATGTGAATTTCTCAAACATACTTAATAATAATAAATTCACTATTTATCCATATAGAACCAAATGGGAATATAAATTATGATAAGATAATATATTTTGTTAATCCGTTATAAATTTAACTCATAACTTTTTTATGGAATTTTAAACCTTATCAATTTGAATAACCCTTATATAAAAATGTTTAATTTTAAATATGGTATCCTATTTTTCAAATATAATGGGTTGTAATGTTGAACTTATAATTAATGTCCTCGAAAATTAATGGTGTATTTTCTGAATATTAGACCATATCAAAATTACAATTATTTACATCATTATTTTCTTATTTTTTAATCATTTAATATATTATTAATTTTAAAAAATGCAATTCTAATAATTTTTTAGGAAATTAATTTAATTTAATATTACAAACGTTAATTAAATTAGGATAACTGAATATAATGCATTCTTAGGTTCCTATTTTTAAAATATATAAGTTGAAATATAATTGTCATATTAAATAATTAAAATTATAACACTTTTAATATTGTTAAAATCATCAGATATTTTTTATTAAATATAGACAAATTTTATCAATATATCACCTTAAATTACGGTCATTATATAATTGCTAAAAATTAAAAATGAATTTATAACATGTTAATGATTTCATTGAGACTGAAATAAAAAGATATATTCATTAAACACATATATGTGTCCATATGAGGAAGCATAATGGATATTAAAAACATATATAGTGACATTTTGTAACATTCATTTTTTTAAATACTATATAAGTTATTTTCATGGGAAGCATTGACTAATTAAACATAATTTAGATCCAATGTATTAAAGGATAGAATTTCCTTAATACAAAAAGTAATATAAGAAAAATTAATGGCCCTATAACTTATTTTTAATCATTATTATAAGAAATCTTTTTTAAAAAAAATACATAAAATTTTTGTTTTTGGGATATCATATTGTATAAAACACAAATAAAAATAATAAATTGAATTATTTATAAAAATTAATGTAATGATATTTAAAAAAATAATAGTTTACTTTTCGAATTCCTGAATAGAGAATCAAAATTTCATTTGAAATATTTATTATTTATATAAATTAAAAAAACCATTTCATAAAAATAATAAATTTCAACCTAAGATAATTTTTGGTAGTGGGTTCTTTATTTTATGTCTTTTTATAAAATAATGTTTTAAAAATTTTAAAATATTATTTATGATATTCTCGAATGAATAGTTTTAAAAACATTCTTTATGAAAATGTATAGTTATTCATAAAATTTGTAGATTAATCACAAATAATTAATATTAAGTAGGATATATGAATATAATTCATAATTATGTTATTCATATTTATACCCACCAATTTATATGTCATTTGGAAACATTAAATAATATGATTACTAAAATTATATTACACATAGTTCAAACTCTCAATTGCATATAGAAGAAGATATCAAAAAATATAAATACATTGGAATGAAACATTTACTTCAATATAATGATTTTATGGTCAAACAAGTATATTGTTTCTTTATTTATGAGTCACAAAAGGTGCTTAAAACTGTTGGAGTGATTCATAATTAATTAGTAGTTATATGATAAGTTCACATTGATACATTGCAGTTTTCATAGGTAATATGGATGATGCATATTGATGATAGTTTCAATATTATCTATTTAAATCCCAATATCTCTATAGCTAACCATAAAATGGAGTATATTTCTAGGGTTAACCATTAATTCATACTTCTATGGGATTATTTCAAAATGATCAAAGTGGAGGATGTTAGACACGATATCAAGATAATTTTGTTGGTTCAGATGTTGTTATGATTTTCCACCAAAGCATCCACATAACACTCTAAAATTTCCCAATGATTAGTTTGAATATGTGATATAAGTAATGATTGGAAGTATATCAATAAATATTTTAACAGAATTTCATCACATATCATAATAATGTTCATTTATGTTCATAGAATGAGGTTTCATTGAATTCATCAATGGCCATCTAAATATGGTTATTCCCATAAGATCTATCCATATTATAGATGGAATTTAAGCCAATATTCATGTAAATTAGTTCATTCATTATACAATTTTGATAACCATCATTAGTGAAGTGGTGGCATATGTATTTAGTGTTAATTCATATGTCTATCATTATTTTCTTATTCATGGATTATATTATTTATGATAACCACATGGTTTACTAATCCTAACAGTTGTAGAATTACTTTATATGATCATAGAATTTGGCCTAAATGATGAGAATTAGTAATGGTTTCATCATACCTGAGAGTCTTCTAGAACTCACGATGGATCACTTGAAGGCTGGGAGAATGAAAATATACCTTGAGATATACCCTTAGAACGTACTTATATCTCTAGGAAAACAAATACCGATGATTTTTTCATGAAATACACATATTTTATTATAATGGATACATGATTGAACTGATCAGTTTTGGTGTCTGGTCTTCTTTCATGCTACGTTTTACATCAGCTAGATGATTGACCATGGAAGGGAAATCCCCTTAAAATTATATATTGGTGTGGTCCAAATCCACTCCATCATCTAAATAATGAGTGTCATGTGAGTGGGGATAATATGTAAGATATGTAGATAAGATATTAGTAATAGAATAATCACTGAAGAGGTGGATTCCTTGATGAGGGGTTCCCATTCTATGGAGACTATAGTGATGTAAAAAAACATCAATAATACTTTGCCACATCTAACCATGATTTTGAAAATGGATAAAATAAATTATTTCATTTGGACTTTCATTGATTAAAAAGTAAAATTTATGAAATTTTGTAGTGATATGGGATGGTGCCAATGGAAAGAGTCCCTCGTTATTCGACATGTAGTTGACATTCATGTACTTTTGATCATGTCTAGTGTAGAAATATGACGTAATCTATTATTATTTTGTATTTATGTATATGATGATGCTTATTCCTATGTCCAGATTCATGGGATCCAATCAATGGATGTTGTAATTGAAGATATATTTCAAATAATTAGCGGATCCTTGTAAATAAGATGTTATATCATTTAAGGATGAAATTTTCTCAATCCTATATATGTGGAGTTGTCTCCGTCATTTAATAGATTGAATCTTGTTGACGATTCACACATGAGATCAATTTATAATGATTGACCCTGAGTTCCAATATATTACAATCGAGGGAATATTTTAGGTAGTTTTGGATTGAATAATGCACCATTGCATTAAAATAGGATAAGGGAATTCGAAACATTGTGTTATAGGATGTATCTTGGGAAACCAGAAAATAGTTCATACTATAAGGCGGCAGAACTATGTGTTCAATAAAATATTAACATGATGATTCTACTTTATCTTTTCATACCAATAAATTTTCAGGTTTTAGTAGTCTAATTCCACATTTATGACCTCTATATTTTAGCATATAATATTCAAGATTAGAATGACAAAGATTCTAGAATCCACTATAATGTAGCATATTTTCATTCTATCAAACTGGACTCGTATATAAAATTGTCATATGTATGCTTAATTTTTGTCACCATCATATTTATCATAAATGGAAGTGATCCACCAGAAATATTTTGTCCTGACATCCTTTGTATTGTATGGATCAAAGTATAATACCCTGATATCAAAATAAGTTGGTCTAATTAGGGCATCAAAATGGTCCTCATCCATATACATTTCTAGCTGAACTATATCAAGTAAATAGTGTAAAGATTTACTTTAGTCTATGTTATTAAACACATCATATTTTTAAAAATTCTAATTCTAATTTCAGTCAGGGTTTTATCTATAACAAGCAGTCTAACATTGTCCATTAGTTTTGAAAATTATTCTTTTCTCATACATGGATTATTCTATTGCATTCCAGATAAATTAAGATTATAATTAGAGGGTTATGGGCATCTTCTAGGTAGTTTAGGATGACTGTTATCTAGCTTTTCTTCAACCATAATGGTATCCATTGTATCTGGATGTAGTGGAAATCATGTTAGAGTAGCTCAATAGGGTTTTACATTGTCAAATATGTGAATGGTTTTTCTAATATTATAATTATTAATATCCTCCACTAGATCATGATTTCACTATTTCATTTTATTATCATAGATACTTCCACTCATGTGAAGCAATCATAATGATGTTTATAATGGAAGGTAGGGCTATTATTTATCATTAAGTATTGTGAACTGATGAACCCCCTTGACAACATTCACCGGGGAATATTAGTATTATTTTTAGTGTAAATTTTATGGATTTTATGAATTCATGGAGTATCACCCAATACATGAGGCATGATGTTTTCAAGCGTACAAAAATTCTATTTTATGTGTGGGGGACTCAAATTTCACATGATCTGTTAGAGTATACTCTATTGAGACACTAAAAGTTGTGATATCAATTTTGTTTATAGATATTGAGTATCAACTATATAGTTTGGTATTTTTCTCAACAGGTAATGCATATGTTAACAAAAACCATGACTATATTATGGGAAATATTGTTTTTTTCTTCATTTTCCTCTACTCAGAACATGTTTCTATCATTCTGAGTCATTAAAACTACTGTCAAAATCTTTAGAGACATGTTCCACCTAGGTAACATCAAAAAACAATGTGACTAGTACACATTAATCTTTTTCATGGATCTATTATATGAAGATTAAACTATCCATGATCGCATTCTTTAAGAGTTTTTGGTATGTGGAAAAGTAGACATTGTTGGGGATAATATCCTCTATAGGGATTCTACATTCCGAAATGTCTTGAATCTTTTTATCGACGACAAAAATGAAATTCCATGAGTCCTTAAAATCCATTAAGTATTAGTTCTGGTTATTCCTTTTCTAAAAGTAATCATATGTTTTTGACCATTAACAATGGATTGAGAAGTGTTTTCATAGTAAGTATGAACATTACGAGGATATCAACAACAGTAGATGTCTAGTTAGGGTATCATAATTCTGACTAGTTATGGGGAATACTCATTATAAAAAATTTCTTTTATTCTTCTTATGAGATCACAGAAGATATGGAAGAGGTGATGGTTGATACTATTTCATAGTGTACAATTCTACTAAAAATACTCTAATCTATAATATATTTCAGAGAGTTATAATATTATGAAACCACATTAATTTTATATTCTTTACATACATAGTCTACAATTTTTCATATTTTATATTAATATTAATGAATAATTTAGACCATTACACTATGAAATATATTTATAAACACTCTCATTAGGATTTTTCATTCATTTGGAGAGGTTATTTTCGCTTGTTTTAATCATAGAAGATGTAAATTGTCATAGTAATAGTATATAAATATATTTATAATCAATGACATACCCAAAAGAAGTTAACATTACAAGAATAAGTTTACCCTTTGAATATTTTGATGATGTAGAAATGTTCGGGTGCGTTTTATTTCTTAGGAGACCTAAGTATTAGTGTCTGCATTTATGCGTAATGGGTAAAATGTCTCAGCATATCACATATACCATTGAAAGGGTATTATCATGGAATATTGAATTTTTATGGAAGATTATTGTGTTCAACTCATGTATAGTATGGAATCCATTTAGGTTAAATAAATTTGTTTTTGTATTTATAGCCTAATGGTTTGTGATTATTATTATTATTATATGGTCTTGGTGATGGTTAGTGTTCCCAAATGCACTAAAGAGTGTGCTGGTTGATGAGGAATTCTGATCATGGTCACATAAAGGGATTATTATTTCCTTCTATGGGGTATTCGGGTCATATTATGGACTCATTCATGTTTTGAAAACCTCTCACTGTATTTTATTCCAAAGGCCTTCTTCCTCGACATTATATTCTAGGATAAAAAGACTCGATACATGGTAAAATAAGTGATAGGTTAAAATTTATCATTTTCCTACATTTTATATTTATCTGTGGTGATATCAACACTGATCCTATTGTATCCCTTAATATTAAGGGGAAATGTCACTAATCTACCATCTCATTCAATTTTTCAAATAGACTAAAATATGCATATGAAATTTTCAATCCATTTAGATTTGTAAATATTTTATTGACCTAGCCATATACATTATATAATAATGAGTTTATAGGGAAAATACATTCCCATTCATTTGAGGATATTTCACATTTTGAGTTTTATAAATTTAGCCCATAACATATATATAATAAAATATATAACAAAAAGTGGACACCTTCAACATTATCCTTTTTTCTACCATATAAAACTTATAAAGATGATTTATATTCATGAAAATATTTATGAAATTTAACCTGTCATCATTCATTGTGTTTCCAATCCATGAATCTTATGAAAAAAAATTTCAAAATTTTGGATGAGGACAAAATTTATAGTATGGGACTCAAAAAGAAATAAATTATTTATACTTGGGAAATCATGAAAAAACATGAAATATTATTTCATAATAACAACACTTTTTTACATAGCAAGGTAATTATCATGCGTTTAAAAATATCATTTATATTATCATTGGAAAATAATTCCAAAAAACTCATTATCATGAAATTAAAATTAATGAATATATTATTCGACATATTCTCATATAACCCTTATAAAACATATAAAACCATACAAAAAAGAATAAATATATTGAAAATTCCAAAATTATTGTCCATAAACATAATAATTGCCAAATAAATTGGAGAAATATCTTACTGGACTAATAATATAAATTATAAATGAACACAAACATCAATACAATAATATATTGTTTCACTTTTTGTAAAAAAATGGTTTTAAATTCATTTAAACACATATACAAATAATTTTCAGATATCAATATACTATTTTCATTTTAATCACCATTTTTAATTAAAAATACCTATATAATGGAATGTAAATTTTTCCATGAAGAAATTGTGAATCCATGAAAAGGATTTTAGAAATAATAAATCTATTATAATGGACGAAAATGTTATTTCTTACATGTATGGTGAAAATAAAACATTTCGTTTTTCGTTTGTTAAAACATTCTGTATAAAACATGTAAATAATTTCATTTTTTAATTTTAAAAAAAATTGAAAATAGAGGTATATATTGTAAATTTTAAATTATGTATCTTTATATACGAAAATTAAAATTATTTTTAATATCATGGAAATGAAAAAAGGAATAATTTAATGGAAAACATTAAAATATGTATTTTATAGAACAAGCCATTATCACCTTATAAGTATTTCAAATCATAATCCCCTTGGAATAAGGACATTACAGAAAACAAGAAATAATATTTGAATAGATATATTAACAATATATCATATAATATGGGTTTCATATACACATATCAATAGAATATATGTGAATAAAATCAATATATTCCTCAATGAAAGAAAATTACAATGAAGTCCAATACCATAAATATGACTAATCATTTATGTTCATTATATTCATAATTAAAAATAATAAATTATTTATTTAAGATGAGAGGATACCTTTTTATTTTTTCAATTCCTTATATTTTAATTTTCCTCCATTATATATATAATTTCATAATCAATTATTTTTAAATTGTGTGTTTTGACAATATTTCGTATATATGGAAAAATGTATTTTAGACGTTGACTATGGTCATATAGATCGTTATTAAAAAATATTGACAATATTACATATGATGTAATTGTTATATTTTTACATAAATTATAATTTAATGACAAATAATTATAAAAATTTCTTTAAATTTAACTATGTTACGATCATGGAGATTGTAGGCCGTATATACACATGAATAATATTTCATTTCTTCAACGACCATTACAGAAAAGAGGATAGTGCATCATTACCATTGAAAAATTATAATAACTAAATATATACCATATTATTTCTACAATTTTTCATATATATATTATCCATGTGGTGTCATTATTAAAATAGAACCACGTCTATTAATTAAGGAGGTAGTCCCCACAATCACAAACCATGATATCATTTTCTTGAGAGTGAAATGGTTAGAATGGAAATGATATATTATATTTTAAAAAATATATGATATCATAAATATTATAAATATCCCATTTATATGATATACATATTTATTTATTATATTTAAACTTATAACCATCCATTTAAAGAGCTAGTGAAAAAACAATCGCATCGCTTCCAATGCACGATGTCTGCTATACACACGATTGACGTTATAGAATCCCTTAAAAAAAGGAATGTAAAAAATGGTATGTATTATATGATAACAGAAACCGTAAAATAATTATATATATATAATATATAAATGTTATATCCATCATTATATTGAACTATGATATGTGGTAATAGATAAATGAGTGACATCAGTTAATGAGGTAGTACTTCTCCGTACACACAAATAAAGAGCTTGTAACAAATTTTTTTAAACATGAATATTTATAATTATATAATTAACATTATAACATAAAATTATATTTAATATACTATAGTTATTATATAATCATATATGTTGAATAATGTAAAGGGGTGCTGTAAAAATAAAATAATAACAATCATTGTGGAACATTATATAGTCTTTGAGTAAATTAATACTAATTGAACCTAATGTTTTAGAAGTTTTTTGTGAATAATAAATCGATTATAACATTATAATAAGGATTTAATGTAGTTATTTTGGTTGTTAATGGGTGATCAAATATTATTTTATGGTTTATAGATGATATGATTGTTGGTATCCTTCTATATAGGAGGTGAGTGGTGCACTTGAATTTTCGTAAAAAAATGGGGTACTCACATTTCTCTAATAAAAAAGGGTAAAAAAGATTATTAAGAATTATCCATTATTTTAACATCCATATAATTAAAAGAAATATTTTTTGGTAAACTATTTTGGTCATTTTATCCTTTATCTTTTTAATTTAACGCCCAATAAATTATCTTTTCTCTTAACCGTGGTAAATAATTCTACCTATTTTCACTATTTGTTTTTTTAAAAATTTAAAGTCCAATTATTAGTTAATAAAAATTATTATTTTTCCAAATATAAAATCTAATTTTCCAAATAAAATTCACCAAGGATAAAAAATAATTTTTTTCCAATTCATCAAATGTATTGAAAAAGGTGGCTTTCGACAAGTCTATTTTTCTAAGAAAATATGATTTTTATACTATCTATATGATTTATAATATTAAATGTATGAATATAAATGAATATTTACAACTCGATGACGTGTATATTTAATCTAAAAAATTTATCATTATATATTATTTTTTCTTAATTCAAATTTAGAATCAATATTCGTTGAGAAAAAATATTTTGACAACCCCATTTTATACACAAATAAATATTACACTGAAATGAAATATATCTTTGATTAAAAGGTAATTAATTTTACTATATATACCTAAATAATAAATTTTTACATGAAATTATATTAAAATTATATTGGAAAACATTAAATTAATTATTTATATAAACAAATGAATATCTTTTATAAAAATCATAAATGTCCAGTATTCAGAGAAAAATGATTATTCCAACTAACAATAAAAATGGTCACCATATTTAAATTTTGATTTTATGATTTAAAAAATATTATTAATATAATTAAATTATAATTAAAAAAATTTGAAATTATACATATAAATAAAACCTTATTATAAAATTCCTTAGATGAAACTATTTTTATTTTTATTTAAGAAATACATAATATTGCTATAATGAATATAACTTTATAATTACGATAAGTAAATATAAAAATTATTTATTGTATCATTAACTATGATATCATAATATTAGCCAATTTGTTAATTTTATTTTATCAATTTTATTCACTTATTAAATGGGTTGGTATATCATTCCCTCAATGCATTTTCATATTTTCTTGTTGCCTCTTCATCCATTTATTATTTTAATAAAACCCTAACAAGATGAATCACCTTATTCCATAACAATTTAACTATATGTTCATGAATTTGAAATTGGAATTAATCATAAAGAAGATTATTTACCTAATAAAAAATTCATGTCTAAATATATGAGATATACCTGGAACCTGTTTTCAAATATTTGAATGATGAAATATATTGTGTACCTGAGATAAACATGGATGAAAATCTACTCGATAGGAAACTAATACAATATTCTATATGGTTTCATTTTAAATAATGAACCAAATACTTATGTTTCATTTTAAAAAAACACTTTACACTTTTCTATTGAGATATATTGAGTAAAACCCTATCAAGTACATCAAAATATTGTTCTTTCCCCTAGTGATGCACTTAACAATTTTTCATGATTGAGTACATCCTCATATGTTTCTGAATCAACCACACATTCTTAATAATTTAGATTACGGACCCTTTCCCCAGTGACTTTCTTTCTCCAAAATCATCTAAAAATAAATAATCTTACACCATTTTCAATAAAATTCCCTAGATAGATCCATTTGTATACTAAAATGGAAACCATTTTACTATGAAAACTCAACCAATTAATGATACTCTTTCCAATAGTCACTGTAATCCATATAATAAAAAGGAATCATATAAGCCAGGTAATGAAATTTTTTCTTAGTCTATCCATGAGATTGATGATGAAAATAAATATGGAAATTAAATTCAATACCAAACAAGTTGAATTCCTTTATATATATTATATGTGAACATGGGATCATGGTACAATATACTCGAGAGAGGCACTCCATGTATCCTAACTCAAACCTTTAGATATAGTAATGAATGACAGTCAAAATAATTTTTAGTTCATATATGAATGAAGAGTAACGATTGATTTAATCGATAAAAAATTCCCATATATCGTTATTACCTAAATATGTATTGTTAAATCCTAACAAAAAATCCATTAATATATCTTCTCGTATCCACTACATCATTAGAAAACGATAAAACACTCCCCTCGATAACATTCATTTTGATTTAACCAGATAAAAAGTCAAATACATCAAGTTGATTTTGAGAAATATCTCTTTTCATGTCATTCCACATGTAATATTTCCAATTGTATCTATACATCATAGTGCTACACATATGAATAGATAATTTATAACAATGATATTCACTAAAAAGATGACTATTAAACTTGCATTCATAAGGATAAAATAATATTTTTATAAAAACCCACATTCTTTATCAATATTAAAATATTGAAACATAAAATTCATAACATATCATAAATTATTCATAAACATATTGATCCCCCTATTGATCTATCATAGTTATTTCTAGTAAAGTAGACAATACTAAAACCTTTAAGAAAATAGTGGACGTCTATGTTTCCTCAACATGAATAATGTTTGATATGATTAAAAAATGTTTCATGTTCTAAATATATTAATGTTAATGTAGAATTTTTTAACTCAAATAATTTACCTCTATGCTTTATTTTGCATGATTTAATAGAATATTGAAATCCTAATATTTAATCTATTCCATAAATATTCTCTATCTGATGTTCAATTATTTATGAGTGAAAATATGTATAAAATTGTTATGATCAATGTGTATTTCACACATTACTCGACATATATGATTCATTGGAATTTATAAATCATAAACCATAACATATAATTGAAAATTATGTGTATGATAATTTAAAATACTAGGTTCCAACTGACGTGAATAATAAACAATTACCTGATAATTCATCACTAGTACACAACCCATTATATTAAAATAATAACAACAATTGATTATCAATAATCCATTACTGGAAGATTTTTTTACAAATTTAATGAATATACCATTATCTTTTTATTTCTCTAATAAATCACCACAACATTTTCTATCAATTAATTAACTCATTTTCTAGTTAACATTGTTTAGGACTAGATAACTAATAAATGCATTTAAAAACACTTTTTGGTAACTAGATAATCTATGAAAACATAAAATCACTATGATAATAGTGGTAAATTTATATTCTTTAACAAATGATGTTTTTATAGGATCAATAGTTTGTCATTATTTTGAATCAATATGTACATGGATGAAAATTTGTTTCAATGTGATTCAAAAAAATAACATTTCACAAATTTTTTATTTTTCTTTAATGATTCAAAAAATTACAAAGTTGTATTTTAAATTACTATTGTTGTTTTAAATGTACAAAAAAATTCAAAAAAAAAACAAAAACAATGTTTATTAATAATTCATGAAAAACCAACAAATTTTTGCATAAATACCATATGTGGGTTGGAAAATAGAAAATAAATTATTATAAACTCGTTGTTTCAAAATATAGTGTGATATGGTGTCTTTGAAATTTCAGCCTTCTTCACATTCTTGTGATGGTACATGAACCAATGTTCAATATTAGAAAAATTAAATTCTTCCCCTATTTTATGAAAAAATCATCGATATGAGAAAAATTATTGTTGATCATAATAGTTATGTTAATCCAAAACCAACTATAACTAAAAATAATAATTGATAAAATATTATTTCTATCAAACAAAACATGAGAACCCCATGATGAAGTTATAGGTAAAAATAAAATTATATCATAAAACCTTTAAAATTTTTTATTCAATGATAAATCTTTCACTTTATCCATTCTATAAGGGGTTATAGAAATATTCTAAGCATTATATATTATGTAAATAGTAAACTCATATTCCCTATCATGAATAACCCTATGAAAATAATTATGAAATAAATCCAAATACTGATTCTCAACTAAAAAATCGCTATTTTGACATTTATTATTTAATATAATAATATTTTCTAGTAATAATACACTTTCATATCTAATAAATTTTCTATGTCATGGTATGATATCAATGGAATTAAATCACTGAATAAAACATTATAGGCTCGAAAATCTATCATATAATGAAAATTTTATTGTGCATTAATTCCCAAATTAATAGTAAAAATTATTGTGTCCAAATCAATAATATTTTAATGAATAAACAGCCAATTTATAAAAATATTTTATTATAAATATCATTTATTTAATACTTTTACACATAGTTTTCACCAATTATTTTATCTTAGATTCACGAGGTGATATTCCCAATTTAGTTACATGTTTCTTATAAAAAAATGAGTGTAAATATCCAGAGTAAGACATGTTATAGGAATAATTGTAATATAGAAGTAAAATACCAATCACCACACCATTTTAAATAAAAATAGTAATATTATTGGTAGAAAAATAAATTCAACACACCCTTTTTCCACATATCATGTTTATTTTTATCAAGGGTCAACAGCTTCAGGAACATGTCATCATAACATCCCAAATAATTGAAACAATAACATTTCTATTGGATGACTATTAGTTTTCTTATTGTTGGATAGATCGTTATTCTATTAATTTTGATCACATTCCATAAAGGTAAAAATACCAAATTAGAGAGTCTTCTCAAATTTCATAACACATTTTCTTAGGATCATTTTACCGTAGTTACAGAAATATAAGAACCCGATTTTTTTAACTATGGATTTATTTGTTTTCTGAATCCTCGTGAAATTTTATCTGGATTAATAATTACATTCATATTTAAATGAAACATATGTTTCAGGAAACTCTATATCAATGTTTTTGGTATATCAATCAACATTATCATAATATTTAAATTATCATGAATCCAATACTCTTCATATATTTGGTTTCAATCCTATCTAAAATCTATTAATTTTATTATTATTGTGCCAAACATAATATGATACATATGTGGCCCATATTTTAATATTAGATATATATATCCACTAATTATTCATATTTTTTCTTCATTTTAATGATTCTTTTTCAATCCATATTCGAAAAAACATTGTGAATGTTGTTCAATGAAAATTTCTATTAATGATTACAATTCAATGAAATCCTGATATTTCGTTTCTCAGGTATTCAAAATCATATAATGCCATCTATCATATTCAAAATAATAATTATAAAAAACAAGTTACCATTTAGCTCTTTCATCAACCCATTAAATTATATATACCCTATAAAGAATTTATCACTCATTCTACTACCATATAGATTGATATTACTATGAATTAGTTGGGATGTTTCCCCATGATATGATCCAAAATAGTTATATTTATTAATTGTATATTTAATTCATGTAAATCATTAATTATACAAAAATTAATAGAATTTAAAATTAAATCCATCACTATAATAATGAAATTTATTCCAACCCATCATTCAAGGGATACTGATATGGATGTATATTTTAATACCAAGTCCTTCCAATTATAGAATACATATTCACTATATGGAATGCTATTATTAATTGATATAGGTTTTATTAGAAACGTGGTTTACATATAATTCTATATCAATTGAACAAATCCATGAAGATGAATCTTTCAAGGGAATGATAATAACATTATCTTATAATCCAATGTTATCTAGACCATCTGTTTATACAAACTATAAAAGTCTGGCTATAATAATTACATAATCATTTATATTAACCCAATAATTATTTCCCTTTTATTTATTGATATATTTAGAATTATATTTTTTTATTATCAGTTCAAAACCTATAAAAAATAAAACATATCATACAAAGTTGAGACTTCCATTCAGTACCTACTTTTCTCATCATAATAATAATTTTAAAAAAACCCTGATAATATTCCATAAAAACTATTCATGACATTGATGATAAACTCTATAATTCAATTACCCTTGCATAAAATGTATAAAAAACTATTTTCAAATGAGGTACAAAAAGAGAAATATAATTAAGGTATATAAGAAAAAAATTAGTCCAGTGAAAAACATTAAAAATCATGGAAACAATTTTAATAAAAACTGAAATTTTTAACCAAATGGGAATTATCATTCCTATATATTGTGAACTAATTTTAACTTTTTTAAAAAAAATTGTTTCCATGTTGACTCATTATAATTCATAGGATAGACATGTATGTACCCTGGCATATAATATCATAAACTCATTATAGAACCCTTACAAAACCCTTACAAATTTGAATAATCATGCAACCAAATTTAAATATCATTATATAGAGATAAAATCCATCAGATAATCCTTTGGAGAACTATTTAGATTCACACATATTATATAATATTTATGAACCATAAAAACAATCAAAAAATTAATTCATTCAATTTTTCATTATAAAATGTTTTGAAAAGTCTTTTAGAATCATTTGAAATTATCATTCGGATATCATAATACATTTTTAATTTCAAAAATAATTTTTAATATGAAGATACTAAAAATGGAAATATGATTTTTTATTTAGGAAGAAATAAAATATTGTAATGGCATTGATAAATCAAATAATGGTCAGGATAGTGGAAATGTTTTTTTAGTCATGTAAATTAAAAATAGAAAATTTCTTTTTCAAAATGTGAATAAATTCTATATAAAACATAAAAATGATAAACATTTAAATAATTGAAAATAAACTAACAATAGGCATAAAATATACATTTTAAATATATTATTTCAATACAAAATAAGTAATAAAATTTATTTAAAATCATGGTGATAGAAAAGTATGATTTTGATGGGAATCATTTAATGTGTATTTTTTTAAAGAGAACTCTATAATAATATTGGTAATATTCGAACCATAATCCACAGTGTTGTATACCATTAATTATAAAATTAAATAAAATTAGAATATACATATATATATTCATTATATTACATGTGATATATGTTGTATATACACGTCATGAAATAATATTGGTGCATAACAATGAAATGTTCCTCAATGGAAGGAAATTAAGACAAAGTCCATTACATTAGGTTTAACTCATCACATATGACCATACTTTCCAGAATAATAAATATATGTTATTCCATTAATTTTAGATGAAAATTAATCCGGTTTATAAGTGAATTTATTTCAATTATTTCCATGTCATTTATGATTACTTAATCAACTATGTTTTTGTCAGATGTTTCAACTATAGTGGGGTTATGTGTCAAAAATGAAATTGGATGATTTAATACGATCAATGAGATTATTATTTAAACATAAATATAATAAAAATAATGCAATTATTATCATATTTTTACATTTATAATAATTTTTCGATAAATCAGGAAATATGGATTGGAAAAAAGAACTATGTTACAGTCAAGGAGATGGTTGACCATACCAACACATCATTAGCATTTATTTTTTCCAAAAATAATAATATAATTTTGTTAAATTATATTTTATCTTTATAGATATATAAAAATTTTTTTATTGTTTTATTTTGTTCAATATAATTAGATGCATCTTCCATGTGGTGTGGTTATGAAAACATAGTACAATTTCCTTTTGAAGGCGATGGTCCACATGTCAGGAACAAAATTATAGTTTTTATTTGAATAAAATGAAATTAAATAATGTTATATATTATATTATAAAATGATATATATTTTCTAAATAAATATTTTATTTCATGTATTAAACATATATTCATTATCCTTACCATTATTACCTACCATGAAATGTATTTTTTATAAACAAATCACATCACTCTGTAAGGATGTACCCATTCTTACAAATTAGTGACACTGTCATTTACCCAATTGAATAAAAATGACATATATATGTGTGTGATATAATTACAAAATATATATTACTTTTTTATAAATATCATATATATAGATTATATCTATTATCAAATCCAACTGTGAGAGGTGGTAATGGAACAACAAATGACATTGGTTTGGAAGATGGCAATCATCCATACACAATAATGACGATTTCATAACACTTTTGGTGGATCATGGAAATGATTTTGGTTATAAAATTGACATAATAATATAATTATATTTAAGATAAATAGGTTTTTTAAGTGTAATTATTTTATAAAAATTATATGGGGACATAGTAAAAAATAAAAATTAAAATAGTCATCGATTTACATTACATCTTATTCAGAAAACTATTTTCGAATTCACTAAAATGTATTAAAATATGTAATTAAAAAAAATATCTGCAAAGATGATTGGATAGATATATGAATTTTTTTAGGGTGGTATCTTCTAATTTTATGAGCATTGATGTTGTGACGTGGATAGGAGAGTTTGTGTCTAGTAATATGTGAGGTTAGTGGCATACATGTAATATATATAAAATGAAAAAGTTGTACTAGAATTTATAAATATAAATATTTTTAAAAATTGGATTAATATTGATAAATAAGAATTATATGGGTTATATGTAGACCAAAAACAGAGTCTAATAAGTTTTTCTTGTTCTTTTATCCCATAAAGATAATGTTTAACCCCTAGTAAATCTATTTTTACAATAACTGTGGTAACTTTTTTCACTACTAATCTGGTAAAAAATGATGGTTTACCTATAAGATTAAATAAATTAGTTCTAAAACATATGACGAATCCATTTTAAAATTTTTAATTCACAAAGGCTTGAAGTTACAGTTTTAGACAAAACTTGTTGACTGGTTAAAATAATAGGTTTTCAATATTTGTATTGTCCAAGAAAAATGTTATTTTATATTAACTCTATGATTAATAATAAAAATTTTATGGATATAAATTAAAATTTCATTATATATAATGTGTATATAGCATTTAACTCATTTATAAATAGTGATTTTATTATTAATTAATGAGGCGAAATATTCTAAATTTTTAAATAGTTTTTAGAAGAACCAATATTTAAACCCAAAAAAAAAATAATAAAATCCAATATATTTTTTATTCATAAGATATTTATTTTATTTAATATAAATAAATAATTAATAATTTTCACTAAATCATTTTAAATACATTTTGGGTCTTTTAATATTTCGATATTAATCAAACTAAATAAATTTTTAACAATAGAGTATTCATTTATATGCTTTGAAAAAGAAATAATTATTAAATGATCCCAAAAAATCAACATAAGTATAATATTTTATTTCATTTTTATTTTTTTAATATTTCTGTTTTATAATTTTGAATCATAAATATCAAATAAAACATTTAAATATAACAATATAAAAAATAGTTTACTTATTATTAAGCCTTTTAAAATTTAAATATTACTTTATAATATTATAAAGAATAATACTATATAATTTATATTAATAAATATTAAAATTATTTATTTTTTTCATTACCTATGATTTCATAGATATTTTTAATTGCAGGGAATAACACCATATTAGAGAGAATCTGGGTTCCTAGCATCTATCACTATAGACAATTATGAATACTGATTAAATCTTATTCTTGATACTATGTATCCTATTCGGTGGGGTTTCTGCATAATTTAAAATTTTTCGTCTAATTAATTCTATTAATATGTGGTATTGACCATGATAATAGCCATGATAATGATTGTTGGGGTAATTAATTACCAGTATACATATTGTTCAAATAATTTCATTGTTACCTTGGTAGGAATGTTCGGGGGGGGGGGATGCTGACCAAACCTATGATATTCACTCATATAAACACTACATATTTTATTTATTAGTTCATATTTATTACCCTAAAATAAATATACTATAGTATCTTTTTTTATATATACAAATTAGGATGCAGATCCACTGGGATAATATCAATGTAATCCCGCTACCATTATTGATCGATGGAATCGATATGATCAACAAATTTTGGGAAGGTCAACTGGACTTCTTAGTTTTTGTTGTAAATTGTGAAAATCATTGGATAGAAATATGGTACTTGGTCCTTAGTGAGAAATTATGATTTTTACATGAAGATTTGATGGTGGACAAAACGAACTAAAAAACATGTTGGTTCCCAGAATCGATTAGAATATTTCTTCATGTTTTCTACCTATAAAAGAATATGGTTCTTGATCCCCACAATAACAAATTGGAATTGGATAATAATATAGGGATTTATGTGATGAGAGGCTATTATGTTTCTGATACTTTAAAAGATTGGTAATCAACTTTTCTAGTAATCCCTTTAACATAGAAACCTCCTCTATGAGTGAAGATATTGTCCTGACCTTATCATTACAAGATATCTTTTTAATGGACCTCTATGGATTGACAATGACATGATCCATTAGTGGCATAGTGATGCAGTCACCATTATTCGAAGGAACTAATAAATACATAGATGAATTTCTTATGTAAAATGTGTATTCTAATCTATTTCAAACTGATGGCTATGGGTATGATAAAATATTTATTCCCTAGAACATACTGAGACATATAGGGACCTTATGACCCACATTTATAGTTATTTTTTACTTTATATGATTATACATTATCTCCACCATTGGGGTTTGGGATAATATTGTTTGAATTGAGATGAATGTCTCCTTATACTCATATTTTGTATGGTGACATGTCTCTTTCCCCATTCATGTATCATAATTAAATGGAGTTATCCAGGTAATATCCCTTATGGGTTGTGGTACTTCACTTTTCCTATTTTAGAATAAATGCAGTAATAATTGCCACATGGATTGTTATTCATCCACTAATTATAGGATGCATCATCATGGAAGAAAAATTATTTTTCACAAGTAATAAATTTTATCTAATTGTGGTATTATGGAAAGGATTTATGTGGTAGGATTCATATCCATGAGTAAGTGCCTTATTATTTTTGGTGCAACCCATGACAGGGAGGGTTAAAATGTCCAAAATATTAGTAGGATGATGTCTTGGTCAAAATTAGGAGAATTAGGGACACCAAGGGGTGGTATCGATTAATTAATGAGGTGATTCAGAAGTGGGTTTTTCCATTGTAGTTATGGATATTAAAATATATTATGAAGAGTTAGTATTAGGCCCCATTTTTAGTAGCATTTGTTTTTTATTGTGTCTAATAGAATTGACGTGTGATAATCCCACTCACTTTAATGTTAAATCGGTTGACATTGTTAGCATGGATTGGTAAGAGGCCTATTTGGTAACTCACGACATAGAGTTTCCTTAGTAATGAACCACAAGACCACTACCTCCATAGGTTAAGAGAGTAATAATTCAAATATTTCCATGGATGTGATCCGAAAATGAATTATTTTTATAATTAAGTTGTTCTTCACCCATTCTTGGCCCTCAAGGGTGGTTCCTTAAGTGAGGTTTTAAGGCTTAAAAATCTATTTAGTACATTTACTAGTTTGGAATTACCCTTCCTAATGATAATTATGATATCCAGAATTTTTGACCTCCTATTTAATGATATTATATAGACATTTATGGTGGTGGAACTAGGTAGGTTTGGAAGTGGTGGTTTCATGATATTGGAATAGTTATGGTAAATTTCCACTCTATTAGTTCAACTGCCACAACACATGGTGGAATTGAATTTCAATGAATTTTCAGTAGTTTGAATCATTTATTACACAAAAATACAATTTACATTATTGGAATAATGAATATAAAAGCCAATTTTTTTTAAAAAAAATTATTCCTTCTGTGATGGTTCTATGATGATGTGTGGATCCACATTGATGATTCCCATGATCATAAATTTATAAAATCCCAAACAATTTCCTATAATATAGAGAACATTATAATGTATGTTCAATAATTATTTTTTGGAAATAATAACATAGAATGTATGTATTTAGTTACAACTAAACAATGTTTCTAACAATACTCATCTACTCACAATAGAATGGGAAAAGATTCACATGAGTTTCAATATGTTTTTTCTGATGCTCTTCTTCTAGGGATGCAAATGATGAAAGATACATCGAAATTTCCACTATTTCTTCCACTCTTGAAGTAGATTACTTCCACTTAATAGAAATTCATTCTCTACGATGTATGGATAGATCCCACTAATTCCTATGTTTTACTGGTTAGTGGTCTCTACTTTAAGTGATTCTGATTTTTTCCCCATGTTCCAAATTGTATGATGGGATTTTGGATCCCATGTCAATGGGTTCTTTTAGTGAACACATTTCCTAGTCTGTTTGTCCTTCACAGATTAATTTCATGTTCAAAAAGTATTTAAATGTTACAATCTAATGATGGATACTAGTTAAATATTACACTTCTTTGAAGGATAGGATACCACCACCTATCACAGATGATGTATTTTTCAGGACTCTAGACATATGTGGATGTTGGTTGAGTTCAGAAACCATAATGTAGTCTTCTATTAATGTTGATGAAAGTTAATATATGATGTATCTTTGGTATACATCCCATGAATTCCCACATCAATATTGTTTTTTTTAGGTTAATATATTTTAATATTTTTATGTTATCCATCCCATTTATTTTGAATGTGTTTTTTATTCTATATTTTTGTATGTGGGATATAGGTTTATCCCCATGTGGAGTTATGTTGGTTTTAGATGAATTATTATTTTCACATATATAGGATATATATTTATTGTATTTTTTAATATGTTATTTATATTTTAAATATTTCTTGGATATTTTTTTGTGATAGATTTAACATCATATGGAGATTGGATGATATTATATTTAATTTCTTGTGGAGACATGATGGTAATAGATTTAATATATTATAATGAAATGTTTCTCACTAAATTGACATCTTATAAAAGAATTTTGGTCATATGTATCATATTCTTGATATATTTTGGTTAGTCGGGATCAAATGGGTTCTCATGTCAATGAGGAATACACATTAGAGTTCTCTTTTAAATATGGAAATACATATAGACAACATGATTATGACAGAGTTGAACATCAAGATGGAATCCTTGGTATGCTGGCATTCAGCAATAGGGAGTTACACTAAAAACCCTCTTTGGTGGTAGGATTAAAAACCCAAGTAGTTCATGTGAAATGATTTTATTCATATTACATGACCAATCCATACATTTTATCATAATAAATTGGGGAAACATACATCATTGAAGGAGAACCATCAAGGGATAATATGTGGATCATTTATATAGGATATCCATTGTTGGTGTCTCATCCATAGGTTGGATGTTGGTGACATCCCATGGTAACCATACATTGGGACCCCTATGTTCTTCCCACCAAGTAGGATGTGTGGACTCATTCCATGATTGTCCTATATTATGAATTATATTCTCACCTCAATGGACAGGGTTATAGTATAATGACATATATTGTGGTTTTTATAGTTCAGTTTATCATCATTTGACTATGTTATTATTTGATGATGTTTTATATAATACATATCATATATGGTTGTAGAATACACACATACAAGCCATTTTTTAAGTATTATATACTGTTAAAACACTACCTCTACAAATAAGGAATGTCGGGTAGATTACCTTGATGATCACAACATTTTGAGAAATGTTTCCACTGGGTATATTCCTTAGTGTGGAAGGCATCATATACACATGCACAATGAATTGCACATTTTAATCCCAATATTATTTTTCCTATAATTAGGATCATGAGATTAATCATCTATATAGTCCATGATTTATTCAATGTGGAAAGACATAGGGATTTACAATACTATTAATATGTTTGATCAACACATGGGTGGGCCTGATTGTGGTAGGTTTGTGGAACCTGAGCACTCAACATTAATTCATCAATTTTTAGTGGACGTAGGTCAAGTGATGTGTACCCAAAAATAATTGTAAATATCTCTACATTTACATTATAATGAGGGGTTACAAAAACTACAGGATCTTGAATATATAAATTAATAGAATGTTGACGAATTCATGAAATAATATTCTAACATTTAGTAAATTTTATGGATTAATTTACGAAATCCATCTTAAATTCACAAACATATTTTTTAATAGAGGTTTAATGAAGACATTCCAAACATGAACCAAAAAAATTGGGGTGAAATAGAGGTCCTTCATGTACGTTATTATCATTTTAGGATCCAGGAAAGTATTGATATCTATGATTTCATGAAAACTATGGGTTGTATGAGGAAGATATGACACATAATGATATATAGATCCACCCAAAAATATGGGGAATAGAGGTACATTATTTATTATATAAATGGGTATACTCGACCTAAAACTATTTTTGTGTCATAATAAATAAATTCTGAAATAAACATGGATTATTCTTCTTTTTAAGGTTATATAAGGTTATTTTATTGGTTCTTTCTCACACAAAGGGATTTCTCAGTAATATAGTGTGTGTTAATTCCATCCAAATGTTTGCCACCTTTTTTTCTTAGTTAGATTGGATTTTTTTATTCCAATTTGAATGGTCCCTCTGCTATCTTCTAGTACATGAAAATGAGATGAAAAGTGAATAGGGGAATATTTTTAATTGTTCAGTAGTTCTGTGATACCAATAATTTAAATAAAAAATCATCCCATAGTACAAGTGGTGTATTGTTTTCCTGGAAATCCCACAATTCAAATGTTGAGTCATAATTTCCAAGTCTAAAATATGTGATAACCCTTAGTCTAAATCATGGGTTCTAATAACAATCTAGAATTATATTTTTTCCAATGAAATCACATTTGTGTTAGTCCATAATTACATGTACATTCATTTATCTTCATTTTTTTATGTATATGAAATTGAATAATACACACCATCATAACATGTAAGAATATAAGATTTTCATAAACAATGTATATGTCTCAAAAGACTAAACACACAACAATATCATCCTAACAACATTGTTTATGGTAAAAAAATAAAACATTGACTATAAAAAATTTCAACATGGTATAACATCACGAGTCACGTGAAATATTTAAACACTACACCCATGATGTTTATCTCCAAAAATCCTACCATTAGAATATTTTACAAGCCTGAAAAAGATGATCTCATATATACCAACACAATTCTATTAATATAGGTGTTGTTCATTGAAATCATACCAGGGATTATACATATATATTTCATCATAAACAATCATATTAGCATAACTAAACAGGGAACTTTGATTCAATTACCGGTAATAGTTCTCATGATAGTGTTGGGTGATTGAATAAAAGAACAATCATGTAAACAAACCAGATATAACTTAATAAGATCAAAACTATGGATATTATGAATCGTGTTACAATTATTATACTAACATAATCCATATAAAAAATTTACCATGTTTCACCATCATGTTGTTCACATCACCATATAGAGAATCATTTGCGCCTTCATATCGTTATATTTCCAAGCATCCCCTTATATATTCAACAATCTAATAATATATCATTCGAATATCATAAAAATATTTTATATAATAATATAAATCTAAATATTCCTATTTTCAAATAGGAGTCCATATCCATGGGTCTCATTCCTCTCTCGCGATACTGTCACATCATTAAAATCCACTGAGGAATATTTTGGAACTGTTCCCTTCCAAATTACTAATACACACCACACAACCTCCCACAACTATAAATATCATATAAATTCCCTGAAATATAAATATATATTTATATATATATATATATCACATCACATGATGTTAAAAAAATAGTAATTTTTTTTCATTTGTAAATATCTGATGAAAATAATTTTCCATTTACCTTTTCAGGTCTATTAATAAAAATGGGAATACTATTTACCCTTCTAAGACACATACACTTGGAAGTCATTCCAAACCATATTTTGAAATATTTGAAAAACCCCCTTAATAAATATTATATTATATATAATCAACCTAATGATTTTAAACCCATGATATTTGACCTATCATATCCATACTAATTATAAAAAAATTTTTTTTTTAGGAAATATATCATGTTTTTCTACACTAACCAAACAATAAATTGATCATTTATCATAATTTATTTTCTCGAGTTAATATAAAAACTATCCATCATATTGACATATATTGATAATTCACCACATCAATGAACCCATATATTTGATACAAAAATTTTCATGTACACATAAATAGGGATCCACCATAAATAAGAATGTAAAAAATATAACGAATATGGTGATAAAATATATTGAAAATAAAAATATCCTAGTCATTGAACTCAATCATAGTCTTTTACAGAAATTTACATTCAAATAAGAAGTAGAATATAGGGTATAAATAAATTCATTTTTCCAACCTAAAAAGAAATGTAAATAAATAAATTCATAATTCACCCATTTTATTTATCATAATGACTATAGAATAACTATGATAATTAAATTTAAAAAATATTAAAAACTTTTTCTCCTTAGTAACATTGATTTCTACACATGTAAGTATATTCATTCAATATAAGTAGCACACATCAAGTGTTCTTGGAATTTGTAATTCCCCAATCCTTGTATCCCAGAGTTGGTGCCTTATTACGTAACATTGGCATGATCACAAGGAAATCATTTCTCGAAAGACCGATCAGTTTAGTATTATAGGAAACATGATTCATACATAAGTTCAACGTTAAAGAATGAAAATAAATACAACATGAATTTATTCCATTAGAATCATCCAAGCATCCTAGATTATGAATGTATGTCACTCATAACTAACTTCTTCATATCCTGGGAAAATGAATCAAAAGAAAGGGGTGAGCACAAACGCTCAATAAGGGTAAGCAATACAGCAGAATATAACATAAATATTATGCATGGCGAATAATTGAAACCCCATTCCATTACAAATAATAAACATGAAAACATTAATGGTAGGAATATGCGATGAGTAAATAATTTAATAATAAAACATAATCATTAGTATTCTACTAGTAGAATGACCACATGAACCATCAATATCATTTTCATAGTGAGGTAATGTATAATTCCAGACATTCTGAAGCATTTTGTCAAGGCCTCGGCCAGGAAGTCTCAAAATGATTAAGGACTCGTCCAAAACCATATATGAAATTGGGAAATGCTTCATCCAATTCCAGGTATAGTTGTCCCATGAGACAAACTAATGTATCGAGGAGCTATAGCAGGATCCACCCATCACTTATTATGTCTAATACATTCCTCATATAAAAATGATGAAATATAACATTAATATTCATTTTAAAACTAGAATATGAAATGTAAATATTTTAACCATAAACCATGAATGGTATAAAAATAATACATTAAAAGTAAAACATATCCCAAAACCTTATGAATGTTTTTTATCATAATAAATCAACGTCAAATAAACTTAAAATCCATCAGAATAAGTTGACATAGATGAAATCAAAACTATCTTTTAGAGGTATATATCTTTCTATTTTTAAATCATTTAAGAGTCACATAATTATAATGAAATAATTTATTTTGAAAATATTCTTTTTAACTTGTAAGGGATGCTTCCATGATGTTATAATGGCAGAACATAGCCTCACCCACCATATAAGTTAAAAAAACATTCTTACCATAATTCTGTTGAAAAGGTCATAAAGTACCTTGTTTGGAAAATGACGGAAACATTCATTTCAAAACATATAAGGTAAAATAAGGGTAAAAATTAATTTACCTCATTGTCTAGTAAATAGTATAAAATATTTGAAACAAATTTTTAAAAACATTGGCATGGATGATAAATAGGCCCCAATAGATAATTACATATAAAAAACCTCAGATAATGAAGATATTGTGAAATTAACCCCTACTATGTAAATTTCCTTGGTTGAGGGTAGGTTAACCTCCTATATAATGGTTAAATAATTATTATTAAATTATTAAATAATCATATTCATTAATATGATATCATATATGATTTTTTTAACATTTCTTTGTTAATAATATCTTATTATTATCATCATTTCAGGTGTAAACAGATTCATTTTCCTTTATACGATTTGTTTTCTAAGTAATTTTTGTTATGTATATGATTTATTGTATTCATATTCATATTGATATTATGTATTTTAAATTTATTTATAATTATCTAATGAAATTTAGTCTTGATTGGATACGATGTGGATTTAATCTTATCGCATTTGTGGAGAGGGTAATCTGTACATACGCTCGAGTGACAATATAATTATTTTAATATTAATATAATATATAACCAGATGGTATATCATATATAATAAATTATTATAATGTTATATTTATTATTTACATCAATTACTCATTGTTATTATACCCATCCAAATAATAATGTATTGAATAACAATCACACCACGACGTGGAGATGGTAAGCTGTACGTACGCACCTATGGTGACATTAAATTCAAAGGATGGATAGAATAATGAATATGGTTGTAACTTATTTAAAATAGCATCACAGTGTATAGAATATACTGAAGTTATTATTTTAGAATGGAAACATCAATGAAAGAGGAAGCGGAAGAAGAAAGGAACTTGAAAGAGTGGATGAAATATTTACCTCTTATTCGAGTTCTTCCTTTTGATTTGATAAAAAGGGCTCCATAGGATTGATTTCTGACTAAAGGATGGCCTCTACGATTAAGGGAGGACAGTTTAGAGGGTATTTGGGTAGGTTTTGGTAGTGTAAATCGCTTTTAAAGTGTAAATTAGAAAGAAGGTGGAGTGCCATTTTTTATGAGTAGTGAGGGGCCCCTTAGGAAAAACTATAAATATTATTTTATAATAAAATAATATTCGGTTTCTAATGGCTTATAAATAGATTATTTCATGGATATGGTGGGGATGTGTGATAAACCATTCACCCTATAGGTTTTAGACTAGTTTGGGTCAATATATTAACCTTGTCATTTAGATTTACAGTTAGTTAAATAGTTTGACATTTTCCATGTCTCCTTGTATTTTTATATTTTAGGGATAATTAACACAATATATACTTTCATGAGAACCCCAAGTGGTTCAGTAATGATACACCTATCATTATATAAATCTTTTGGCAGAACCGTAGATTATTAGTAATATAATATCAATTCATAATATAATATTTATTTTTGAAACTCTTTTATGTCAATTTTGAGACAATTTGGTATTTTGTTTTTTCTAAATTCGTAACAACATTATTACTTCAAAAAAATAATTTAATCAATCCTAACATGCTATATTAACCAATAAAAATCATGTATGGAATCAAAACATTAAAATTATATTTATTTTAACATCCACAATACCATTTAGTTGATTATTTCATTAATAAGAAAAATATTGCATCATCATTATATCATATATAAATATATTTATTTTATGTATATAAATTATAAATAAAATATCCTGAAGTAGGAAATATTTGTAACATTATAATGACTTTATATGGTCAAATATATCAATTATTCAAATTCATATAAAAATTGTGTTAGTAAAATATATTTGCATTTGTTATTTTTGTCTCTACTTTAAATTATTTAATATATAATGTCATTATCACTTCTATGTGGCTTTATGGAGTCCCAATATCGACCCAAGAATGACTATGGTGGTAAATGAATCATTCAATAGTTTTAAGACATGTGTTAGGGTAATTTAATATTATTATAATATTATTATTTATCCTTATTTACAGGATTTACCCCTTTAACCACAGTAAATAAAATATTTACTGAAGTAAATATTCCTAATGTCCCAAAAATAAAAATTATATTTTTACAGAAATTTGACCTCATGATTCCAAATATGGAATCGATTATAAAAAATTGAAAACATATTAGTGGTAGAAATTAATTTACAATTAATTCTTGTTGTCAAAACAAAAAGGCTCTTTTTATGAAATAATAATTATCAAAAGATTGACATTTTCATATGTCCAGTTTAGATGTGAAATTATATCCACAGACCAACATTAGATTAAATGGTAAAAATATAATCTAATAGTACTTAAAACCCACACAATAGTATAATTTAGTACTATATGTTATTTTGATTATAACAGTTGTTTTTAATTAAAACATAGAATCTTTCACTATTCATCAGAAAACAAAATGTTTTTAGAAAAATACAAAAAGTTCACCCTAAACTAATTTTGATATTCTAAACCCAAAAAATGAATTCCATTTTGAATGTTAAAATTGATAAAATTTCAAAATTTGTGTATTAATATTCATAACATCTAGTTTGATTCGACGTGATGTATTAGAATATAGAAGATGCGTACAACGCAAGCTATATCATTATTCAATGGAAAACATACCGCGGAAGTTTGGGGTGTTAAATTCTACCCTCCTTCAAATAATTTCAACCTCAAAATTTCTTAAATATTCCTGTATAAAAATACTTGAGTGGTTCTTCATCATAAGTTCCTTGGGTTCCCGCGTTGCATCTTCTATCTTATGTTTTCTCCATATAAATTTTACCAGAAGGGTCGTCCGGTTTTTCAGCACTTGTTTTATTTTATCAAGAACCTTGAAAAGATCGTCAAAATAAGATAGATCGGGTTTATGCTATAATTCATCATAGGTGAGTACATGCAAAGGTTCAGGCATGTATTTTCTCAACAGTGATACATGGAACACATCTTGAAATTTGGAGATACATGGAGACATTGCAAACTGTTAAGTGACATCCCCAGTTTGTTCTAGAATTTCTAATGGTCTGATATACATGGGCCATAATTTTCCCTTTTTACTAAAACGTATAACACCCATCCATGGTGATAATTTTAATAAAACATTGTCTACTACCTAAAATTCCAAATACTTCCTTTGGTTATCATCATAGCTCTTTTGCCTACTTTGAGCTACTTTGAAGTGGGTTTGGATTACCTTCATCTTTTCAATCGTTTCCTCCATAAGTTCTAGGGCTACGTGTTTTCTTTCACCAACATCATCCCAACAGGTTGGTGTGCGACATCTCTTTTTTTATAATGATTCATATGCTGCCATATGAATACTTGAATGGATTATATTGTTAAAGTAAATTTATATCAAAGGTAAATATTGATCCCACATACATTTAAAGTAAAGTGATCATGATCTCAACAAGTATTCTAAGGTTTGAATAGTTCGCTCTGATTGTCCATCAGTTTGGGGGGTGGTAGGCAGTGCTCAAACTTCATTCATTATCCAGGGAATTCTGATTTCTTTTCCAAAGTTTTGATGTATAATGGGGATCAGGATAAGAAACAATCGACAGTGGTACACCATGAAATCATACAAATTCATTAACATATATTATTGCTAATTTTGCAAGTGGAAAATCATTTCTTATAGCATGAAAATGTACAGAATTGGTTAGACGATAAACAATGACACATGTTACATCGGTCCATCTAGGAGTATTTGGTAGTACCATGACAAAGTCCATCGTAATATTATCCCAATTCCACTCAGGTACGGGAAGAGGTTGTAAGACTCATCTAGGCTATTGCCTTCCAACTTTAACATGTTCATAATCCATACATCTTGACACAAAATCAGCAATCTCCCTCATTATGTTGTCCCACAAAAACTGTTCCTTCAAATCAGTATACATTTTGTTGCTCCTAGGGTTTATACATAAATTGGAGTTATTAGCATCATCCCACAATTATCTTTCTAGATCAGTTATATTGGTAACACAATGAATCTTCCCAAATATCAAAATTCCATCTTCATACCCAAAGTCACTCAATCTCCCATCATTCAAACCATTAATCTATTTTTAAAACTCATCATCATTGGTCTGAGAACTCTTTTTCATTTATAGTAATGATGATTTTGAAACCATTTGAAAATGTATTGATGTTTCACCATCCATGGTGATTCCCATATCCATATTTACTAGATCAATGTATTTATGATCCTTTTAAACTTTCATCTTCTTCAAAACTCTATTATCATTTCAGCTCAAATCCCCCCCCCACCTTATTTTCCTTCCATTGGTGGTATTGTATACTGCAATCATAATCCTTGAGTAGTTTAAGACCTCTCCTTTGCCTAAGGTTGAGTTCTTTTTGTGAGAAAATATACTTAGAACTCTTGTGATCAATATAAATCTCAAATTTGTCACCATAGAGATAGTGAATCCAAATCTTCAGTGAAAATATTACAGCTGCTAACACAAGATCATGAGTAGGATAGTTTTTCTCATGAATTTTTATCTGTCATAATGCATAGACAATAAACCTATTATTCTGCATAAGGACACAACAAAGTCCTTTTTTTAAAGTATCAATATAAATAACAAACCCATCATTCCCCGACGGTAGTGTCTATATATGAGAATCGACTAATATTCTCTTAAGTTATCCAAAAAATTCGTCACACTCTTTTTTTCAAACAAATTCAACCCCTTTACATGTGAGCTTTGTTAATGGGTTATCCAATCATGCAAAATTCTGGATGAGATGCCGATAGTAACCTTCTAAACCAATAAATCTATGCATATCAGTTATACTCGTCGGTTCTAGCCATTTTTGGATTGCTCTTGTCATAGATGAATCAATAGAGATTCTATTCTTGGAGACAATATGGCCATGAAAAGTAATCTCATGAAGGAAGAATTAACAATTGCTAAACATCCCATATAATTCAAGTCTCCTAAGTGTCTTCAGGATAATGCACAAATGATTTTTATGATCATTATAGCTTCTGGACTATACCAAGATATCATCAATAAATTAAACTACAAAGTCATAAAAATATTCCATGAAACGCTATTCATTAGATCCATGAATACATAAAGTGCATTAGTCAATCCAAAAGGCATTATTGTAAACTCGTAATACTAGTACCTAGTTCGAAATGCTGTATTCGGAATGTCATCCTTCATCAAACACAACTGATGATATCCAGATAGATGGTTATTCTTTGAATAGTATAGAGCACTATGAAGTTGTTTGAATAAATCATCAATGCGGGGTAAGGGAAACTTATTCTTTATTATTATAGACATGATCTCCTTGTATTTAATGCACAAAATCATAGATCCATATTTCTACTTAACAAAATGTACATGGGATCCCCATCGAGAAACACTAGGGAGAATAAATTTTTTATTACTCAATTACTCTAATTATTTCATTAGTTCCACTAATTACACTGTCGAAATTCTATAAGGGTCCTTTGATATTTTTCATGAACTAGGAATTAAATCAATGGAAAACTCAATTTCATGTTCTGGAGGATGTCGAGGTAAATCCTATGAAAATACATCAACAGACTTTTGCACAATAAATAAATCTTCTATTTGAACATTGTTTTCCTCATCCATAGTTAGTTCATTCCCTTCCTCCCAAATATTTTAATTTAGATTAGCTACTGGAGGTGGATTTAGATAAGTATTCAGTTGTGAAGATTCTTCACTAAAGATAAGGTGTTCCTTATCATCGTAATCAAATATTGTAACCTCCTTCTTCATAATTTTTTTTGCATCATGGTGTGAATGACATTGCTTACCAAGGATTATATAAATTTCAATCATGTATATGATGATGAGATCAGCAGATAAAAAACATTTATATACTCTAATGGGAACTGATTCACTAATCTTTGTAGAAATGATACTTCACTAAAGAGTTGTGACTGAAAACTCCCTTGTTAAATCAAAAAAGAAATGTCTAATTTTCATAGAAAACATGGAATATATGAAACAATGTGATGATCCAGAATCAAATAAAGCACGGGTAAACTCGAGGAAACCATTAAATTACCTGCCACCATGTCTTTCGGGACTTCAACCTCAGCAGTATTGATTTCATAAGCTTGACCGTGATCCATTAGCTTTTTCTGAGGTAAGATTCACCGACGCTTAAGACATTCATTTTCATAATGTGTCATATCCCTACAATTGTAGCACTGAACATTGTTGGATTCTTTCTTTACCATTCAATAACTGGAGATATGGCCTTTCTTTCTACATTTGTAGTATACTCATTTTTCTTTTAGACAGGCACCAAGGTGATTCCTTCCACAATTATCACAGGGTGAAAATTCAATTCATCCCTTCATCTGTTTTTCCATATTTCCTTTTTAAGAGTGTTCAACAGATCAATTCTTCTCTTGCGATTATTTAATGTCATAACTCATAGATAATGTGTTTTCTTTCATAATAGAACACGAGAAAATATATTCATATGATGAGAAGGATTGTGATACTAATGCTCAACGGAGAAATGTTTTTAACCCATCAATGAAACGATAAATATTACTTCTTGGGTTATGTATAAAATCTATAATAGACCTATCTAACCGTGTAATGTTAGCTTCATAATTTGCGACATTCTCATCCACCTTTTTCCTTAGACACAGGAATTGTCTTTCCAGACCCGCTCGATGATCATGAGGAAATTATTTTTCTCTGAAAATTTCACTAATATTCCTCCATTCCATATTTGATACTTCACCATCTTCCTTTGTGTTTGGAATCAATGGCCACCATTGATCACCATCTCTAGTGAGGTGGTAAACTACCATTGAAACTTTTTCCCTTTTTCCACTCCCCAAGGAATGGAATATTTTCTCTAATGAATTTATCTATTGCTTAGGTACTATTGGATGTCTACACCCATTGAATGACGTTGGTTGTTTCCTCACGAAGTGGTATAACATCGATCCTCCATGTTGTGGATCAGGGTGGTATATACGAGTAATGTTATTATTCATAACATGTTTGATTTGTCCAAGTATTGTGATAAGATGATCTGCACTAGTTGTATCACTAGATCCACTATAATTATCTTGAGCAGGAGGGAATCCCTAAATGAAGTGTGTGCATTGATATTCATTCCATTCCTTCCACTAGGCGCCATTTCTAAAAAATGCCATACACTAGATTAGTTTATATATCGCAATACATAAATCCAAAAAAGTAAAACACTTAACATAAATTGAACAGTTTATGGATATAATCCATTATCATAAAAATTATTTCTTTGAGAAGAAATATACTCATAAACCCTTTAAAATCATTTTTAAATAAAGTGATAATTATCCAATTCATATCTCTCGGGTGTGTCGTAACAAAGAGTGCCACAAGGCCCGTCGTCGTGCACCAGTTCCCGTTTGAGTCTAGATAAAATTGGTGTTTTCGGGTTTTACCACTAGGAAAATCTATGCCAGATCTGCCTCTACTTGCTCGTATCCAAGAATGGATGTATTTCTTGGAATACTAAAAAAATCTCTACATTACTAAAATTCTAGTAAGTTATTCTATACTAATCCTTAGTGTCATTCTTATGGTAATGTGCTATAATCAGAGTTTATCTAAATCTAGTTTCCTAGTATTGTACTAAACATCCTATAATACCAACTTTAACACCTCGACCCTAGTTACCCAGAGTCAGTGCATTATTATATAACATTGTAATTATAAAAATGAAATCATATCTCCAAATACCAATCAGTTTAGTTTTATTAGAAACAATATTCATACATATGATATACTTTACAACTTGAAAATAAATAAAACATGAATTTATTTCATTAGAAACATCCAAGCCTCCTAGATTATACCTAAAAGTCACTCATAACTAACTTATTAATATCATAGGAAAATGAAATATAAGAAAGGGGTGAGCTCAAACACTCAGTAAGGGTAAGAAATACAGTGAGAAGATAACATAAATATTAAGCATGGTGAATAATTGAAACCACATGAATTTACCAATAATAATAATGAATACATTTATGGCATTAATATGAGATGAGTAAAAAATTCCATAATAAAAAATAATCATGGGTATTCTACTAGTCGAATGACCACATGAACCATCAATATTATTTTCATAATGAGGTAATGTATAATTCCGGTCATTCTAAAACATTCTGTCAAGGCCTCAACCAAGTCATCTAAAAATGATTAAGGCCTCGGCCAAAACTGTATATCAAATTGTGAAAGGCCATGGCCAATTCCATGTCTAGTTGTCCCATGAGACCTACCGATGCATCGTGGAGCAATAGCAGACTCCACCCGTCAGTTACTAAGTCCAATACATTCCTCATATGAAAATGTTGAAATATAACATAAGTATTCATATTAAAACTAGCATAAAAAATCTCAATACATTATCCTTAAACCATGAATGGTATAAAAATAGAACATATACAGTCAAACATATCACAATAACTTCAACACCATATAGAATTTTTGTATCTTAATATATCAACATCAAGTAAACTTAATATCCATCAAAGGATGTTGACATAGATGAAATCAAAACATTTGTTTAGAGAAATATCACATTATATTTTAAAAAAAATTTAAGAGTAACATAATTATGAGGACAACATTTATTTTGAAAATATTCTTATAATATTTTTAGGGAAGCTTCGATGTTGTAATAATGGTGGAAAATAGCCGCACCCACCATATAATATAAAGAAACATTCTTAAATTAATTGTGTCGAAAAAGTCATAAAGTTCCTTGTTTGGAAAATGACGGAAAGATTCCTTTCAAAACATATATGCTCAAATAAATGTATAAATGAATTTACCCCATTGTCTAGTAAATAGTAATAATTATTGAAAAGAAATTTTATGAAACATTGATGTGGATGATAAAGAGGTCCCAATAGATAATTACGTATAAACAACCTCGAATAATGAAGAGATTGTGAATTTAACCCTTACCATGTAATTTTCCTTGGTCGAGGGTAGGTTAACCAACTGTATAATCATGATATAATAGTTATTAAATTATACAATAATTATATACATTAATATGATATCATATATGATCTTTTTACATTGCTTTGTTAATAATATCATTGTATTATCATCGTTTCAGGTGTTAACGGATTCGCTTTCCTTTATAAGATTTGTTTCTTAAGTAATGTCCGTTATGGATAGGATGTATCTTATTCATATACTGAATTATTTTATGTCTTTAAACATTATTTTTAACCATCTAATGAAAATTAGTCTTGAATGGATACAATGGGGAATGAATCTCATCGCGTTTGTGGAGACGGTTATCAGTACATTCGCACGGGTGACAATATCATTCTTTTGATATAAAAATATATATAATTTGATGGTATATCATATAAAAAAATCATTATCATGTTATATTTATTATTTACATCAATTGCATATCATTGTTATAACAATGCAAATAATAATGTATTTAATAACAACTACACCACGATGGGAAGATGTTAAGCCATACGTACACAGGTCTGGAGACATGTCATTCAAAGGATGGGGAGAATAATGAATATGGTTGTACCATATTTATTATAAAATCATAGTATATACAAGATAATAGAGTTATTAATATATAATGGAAAAAAATAAAAGAGGAACTGGAGGAAAAAAGGAACTTGAAAGAGGTGATGAAATATTTACCACTTCTTCGGGTAATTCCATCTAATTTGATCAAAAATGCTCCTTATGATGGATTTATGACTAATTTAAGGCCTCTAGGATGAATTTAGGACAGTTTAGAGGGTATTTGGGTATTGTTTTTCTGATCCAAATTTCTTTGAATGTGTGAATTAAATATAACGAGAGTGCCCTTTTATAAGATGGGTGAGGGGAACTTTAGGAAAAGTTTGAAATACTATTTTATAATAAAACAATTTTGGGTTTATAATGGCTATAAAATAGATTATTTAAATGATAATGTGGGGATGGGTCGAAAACCACTCAACCAATAGGTTTTAGACAGTTTTGGGTCACTATATTAACCTTATCTTTTATATTTAACTCTTAGTTTAATAGTTTGACATTTACCATGTCTCTTTGAATTTTTATATTATATGGTTAATAAACATACTATATACATCCATGAACACCCAATGTGGTTCATTATTCATACACCTATCATTATATAATTCTTTTGGCCAAACATTTTATTTTTAGAAATATAATATCAATTAATAATTTAATATTTGTTTAAAAACATTTTAATATCAATTTTGACACTATTTGGTATTTTGTGTTTTTGAAATTCATAAAAGCATTATTACTTCAAAAAAAATTAATTTAATGAATCCTAAAATGTCACATTAACCTAGAAAATTATTGGATGGAATATAACCTTTCAAATTATATTTACTTTAACATCTGTAATTCCATTTATTTGATTCGTTCATTAATATAGAAAATAATACATCATCATTGTGTCATAAATAAATATATTTTTTATGTCTAAAAATTATAAATAAACTATCATGAGGTTGGAAATAGTTTTATATTTATAATGAACAATTATAATATAAAATATCGATTATATAACCTAATTTAATAAATGTTTTACTAAAATATATTTTCATTTGTTATTTGTGCCTACACTTTAAATTATTTAATATATAATGTCAAAATCTTTTACAAGGGCTTCCATGGGTTCCAAAATCGACCCAAGAATTCCTATGGTATGAAATGTATCATTGAATAGTGTTATAAAATGTTTTAGTGTGATTTAATATTATTATAATTTTCTTTTTTAACCTTATATACTAGATTTACCCCTTTAAGCACGGTAAATAAAATATTTACTGAAGTAAATATTCCTAATGTCAAAAATATAAAAGCTACATATTTACAAAATTTGGGCCTCATGAATCCATATATTTGATCCATTTTTCAAAATTCAAAACACAGATGTGGAAGAAATTAATTTAAAATTAATTCCCACTGTCAAAACAAAAAGCGTGTTTAAAAAAAATAATAACTATGAAAAGATTGACACATGCTTATGTCCAGTTTAAATGTGAAATTACGTCCAAAGACCAAAATTGGATTAAATGGTAAAAATTTAATCTAATTATACTTAAAAACCACTCAATATTTTAATTTGGAATCATAAATTATTTGGATTAATGTTGGGAAAAAATCCATCAAGGCATCATTGAAGCATTTTTGAGGTGATTGTGTTTGTTGCCAAAGTGGACATCTGTGCTGTGATTGTTGACAAGGAAAACCATGACATAAAAATTTGTTGACAAAGGGAATTTCATCAGGGAATTTCAAGTTCTTGAGATGTGGTTATGTGATCAATGTTTGATTGAATAACTTCGAAAATGGAATGGATGATCTGGAGGTGGTACAAAAAGAACAGATACAATGTGGTGTCGTTTTCTTGTGTTTGCCAAATTTTTGGGCCTGAGAATTGTCAAATGAAGAAAAGTGGTTTTTGGAAAAGGTAGTTGCGTTCCATGTACTTGAAGTCTTGGAAACTTGCGCGCCATATTTTTTCAAGATCAGATCATCAAAATATGGAAAAGGGATAACGGTCGCGCAAGTATTGGTGAGGTCGCGCAGGTGACTTGCGCACCGTGAAGAGACTTGTGCACCGATGCCTAGGAGGCTTGGGAAATTGCATGCATGTTGTTTTTAAATATCATAAGATCAAAATATGGCAAATGAAATAGGGTCTCGTAATTATTTGGTTTGGTCACGCAAGTGTCTAGAAGTATAGAATACTTGCACGCCGAAACTTGCGCGCCGAAACTTGCACGCCGAAACTTGCGCGCCGAGGGGTGACTTGCGTGACATCGCATAGGGTATTCAAAATTACTATAAATACTATACCACCCCTACTAATTCCTCAACTAAGTTCAACAATTTGAAGATTCAGAGCTCCCATTGTGTAGGTGTGGTTCTCGCGGAAGTTGTGGTGTGTCGCGCAAGTGGGACTTGCACGCCAGTGTTGTATGTTATGCACCAACTGTTAGTTGCACGCCTGAGTTAGTTTAGGTGAGGAAGGAAGTGAGTCGCGCAGGTTTGGAGTTGCAGAAGCTTCGGTCACGCATGTGGTTGAGGAAGACATGTGCGCCAGCTGTGACTTTTGCTCCGATACTTGCGCGCCAACATTGACTTGCGCACCACGTAAGGTTGAGTCCACGACCGTTTTTTTCGGGCCGCGTGGAAGCTGGAAGATTGCCTGATACCATCGGTGAAAAATGAGATTCATCTACGAGGGAAAGATGGACTTCAACAGAGCATCGACATATAGATGAAGATGCATTCCTTCATTAAAATGAAGATACCTACAGGTCTATAAACTGTGAGTGGATCCTTTCCATTGTAGTGAGTGAAGGAAGAGGAAGAATGTGATCCTCTTCATCAACAGTGAGCCAGAGAGAGAGAAACATGGAGTGACTGTTGGGAAAGCAGTGATCTGACCATAAACATTGTAAATGTTGTGAGCCTGTGACAGAGTGACTATACCCAAACCATGTAATCCAAAGCTATCAAATTTTAGTGGAATTTGGTATGACTGACATCTTGTCGGCGTATGCTCCTTGGACGTAACCCTTAGCGAACAACCAATTAAAATTGATGTGTCATGGGCTTGCTTTACTTTCTGTTTATACCGTGCAAAAGGAGAGAGAGTGAAGAGTGTTTTGCTTAATGGTGAAACATGATTAGAACCTGATTTATTTTTAAATTAGTCATACCCTGATTCACCACCCCTCTTAGGGTATTCATCCTTGTGGACCTAACAAATAAAAAGCTGTTTTTAAATAAAATTTAGTATTTTTCACTATTCATTAAAAAATGAATGTTTTCAGAAAAATACCTAAAATTTACCCTAAGATAATTTCGATATTCCGAGACCCAAAATTAATTCCATTATTATTTATCAAATTGATTAAATTTCAAAAAGTGGGTATTAATATTCATAATGCCCAGTTTGATTGGTCGTGATGTGTTAGAATCTTGAATTTTCGTACAATGCAAGGTACATCATTATCCAAAGGGAAACATACTACTAATTCTTGGGCTGTTACAGAAGCCCTATTTTCCCTAACCATTTAGTAAATTTAATGTAAATGATATAAAATACATATATACTATATTTAATTTCATTGATAAAATAACATTGTTAGAATGTATATTATTATAGCACATACCTAAAGCATAACTCTTATTATGTTAGAGGATTATGACTATTAGTGATGGTATTTGTAATTAATGTGAAAAATACAAGATCATTAACAAATAATGAAATAAATAAATGTATAAAAAATTAAACAACGTCATTAATATAGTACTCCAAATAAAACCAAATATCGCAGCTACATTCCATTAATAATAAATAATTTATAAAAATAAATAATTTAATTTTCAGAGGATATGTAATATAATAACACTCACATAATATGAAACCATAGGTAATCAATATAATCTGTATGTACAATATGTAAACTGAGTGAAAAAAAAATTATTATTTTTGATTCATATTCTAGTTATATTCCCATTCTCAATATTTCCTCCACCTCTATAATGACCCAATATTATGACACATCCCTACATATTCTTATAAGAACATATTTTCATGTAGGATGAATCCAGATAACGGTGTGTTTACAAGTCAGTATGACATAAATAATGTTGTGTGTATCCTATCTAATGTAATAATTTTCATCTGTGGTTTTATATGATCAATTTTATATATTCGAAAAAATGGCCCAATCGTGCGTGGTGATGAGTGACCATTTGTTATGATTATATATATCAAATTGAGATGAGTTTTCTAAACATATCAATTAATAATTTCATTTAAATCATGTCCTAGTTCATATCATATAGTTATATATTACATTCAAAGTGTAATAGATGATATATTTGAAATTAGTTTAGGTAGGAAAATAATAATAATGGGGAATCTATCCATATAAGCAAAAAATTTAGTGAGAATAATGTCCTAGTAAAAATATTCGATATTTCGTCATTACATCAAATCTAAATCAAACAAATGAATATCTCATATTTCAAGAAATTCACTATAATATCCCACAAAATCCATATAAAATTATTACAATTATTACATGGGTCAAATATCAAGAAAACATAATAATATTAATGTCCATTTAATCCCTAATAAATCATATATAATTGGGAATTATATTCCATTAAAAATAAAATGAGTGTAAATACAATCACATTACATATAAATATTGGAATAGATAACGATAATATCTATTAATCAGCCACATCGTACGACATGAGGCATAATTCTTTATAAAAATATCTCTCACATGGGTATATCATCTTCTTACTTTATGCATATAATCATTCAAATTATATCCCACTCTTATTTGTAGTATTGAGTTTCTAAGTGCCTCATCATGGGAATAATTTTCCATCCCATGGGAGTATCAAATAATGTGATGTTCATCACATAGTAAAACTAATTAACAAGTATTAACAATGAATTAGGCATTAAAAATGCAATTTTACTTTTACATACCTCGATATACCCCTATTCTGGGGCATTAACATATCTAACTATTTCCTCAACATTGTTGATCATGTAATTAATCATCTGTCTGCTTGGAAATCTAAAACACTATCTATTAAGGGTAGAATTTGTATTGTCAAATCTTTCATTGTCTACAAAATGGTTTCACTATGTTGGTTTATATATGGCCTACTGATCTCATTAAAAAAATGAATGTTTCCATAAAAAAATTGTTTCTTCTGACAACACTCTGGATTGGAAATTGGTAACTATACCTTGGTCGACATGTTGAAATACTTTAGAAAATGGTTTCTTCAACATTAAAAATTAAATTCATTTTAATAAGGCCCTTCATGCTATACATACATGGAACCTAATCCACAATGAATCGTCCCTTATCGAATTGATAAAATATATGTTTCTTGATATGTTAAAGGAAATGTAACATGAACATTGTGAAATCTTCCATCACCCGCTCTTTTGAAAACCCATATATAAATATTATGAAAAACTCTCTATGGATGGTTTCCATGAACCTCTCAACAAACTTCTGGATTGATAAAAGGACAGGTGCTCCAATAATTTATGTGATACCCACCTAACATCCTCTTAAAACTAGTAATAACACTATCAGAGATACTGCTAACTCTCATATCGATAGTCTCTCTAAAAATGTAGTGTATATCATTCACAACTATCCTTTTTAGAATAAATGACTTTCTAGTGTAGGATACATCACCTAATGGTATACTGAATTCAAAATCGTATAATTCCCAACTTTTTAGTTACTCTATAAATGATTTTAGCTGTTTTAAAATTAGTCATAAGATATGGATAAATTCTTCATGACATACTCTTATCTGGAATATTGTTTACTACATGATCTCCAAAGATACGTGTTTGAAATCTTTTCGGATCATCACAAGTTCAAAATATCAACTATGTAATAACCATTTGGATGATGTTGACAATTTATATCCATATTATTCCACAAAAACATCAATTTGGAACTATATTGTTGACATTTTTTATTTCATATATACTCTTCAGGGCTCTTTCAATGCTCAGTTAATTGTTTTTGTTTATATGGATAAATACAAAAAAATAATGAACATCATTCTTACTGTAGTTTCAGTGCTTCATCATGTGATCTAGTGTGATGGAAATGCATTTATTCACTATAATAACTCACATGCATTAATTATGGTCGGATGCGAAACCTCAATCATTTTCATGAAGTGTCTTTCATTCAAAAGGGATTATGAAACAATTCAGTTAACGACTTTATTAATCTATGGTGGATTCAGGTTTATTTTTTTATCTCAAGCCACGACACCCTGTTGATGTTTTCTAGCATCTTAAATGATCTATCTATATCAATGTGAATGTGTAAGGCCCTTGTAAAGAAAATATCGGTCGTGCCAGATGTGGTGGAATCTATATGGATCTCCTTGGTCAGATCCTAGGGTGCTTCTTTGGAAGCTACAAGATTAACTCTTCTTTTGAAGATGAAATGATGAGTTTGATTCTTGATATTTATTTTAATAAGAACCATGATTTGAAAAACATATGGATTGAAAGTTATTCGACTACCATGGTGAAAGAAATTTAGAATGGTGTGATTCATATTACATGGTCATCTACTACACATTGGATGGATTGTCTTTGTTCACATAATGACAGGAATCATCTCACCACTCATATCAATCGGAAAGCATATATGGTTGACATTGCCCTGTAAATATATGAGTGAAAAAGGATATATCCTATATAGATGATCTCCCGAACATTTTAATCTCACTCTTTGTGAATTTTTATAATATGATCCCAAATTTTAGACTCACAAAACTTTTTTTTATATTATTGATTGTGCATTGATCTTTTGGAAATGTCATCACATTCATTTAAAAATTTAATAAATATATAAAAATAATGTATTTTTTTATAAATAATTTTTAAAATATAAAATAAAATAATAAATTTAATTAAATAAAAATATTTCATATATATATATATTATTATTTTGTGATATAATAAGAAAATATTAGGCCATGATACTCATTTTTAATGATTAGAGATGAAATGTTCTTGATGAATTATAAGCATGGTTATTAAACACTCTAAATGTATTTATTTATATTTTTTGATTGATAGCCATGAAGTCACATATGGTAAGAATAACATATTTAGTGATACATGTGGTTTTCTTAAAAGAGATTCCGCAAATGTTTTTTAAAGCATCCAAAAAATAAGATCAATTTATATAATATATAAAATGAATGAATTATTATCCAAATATAATTGTGGCGTTTTTACTAAGTTTTGGATTATGATTTCATACATCATAGCCCTTGACTCAAAATGGTAGAATATAGAATGTATTAAATTTTATGATATTAAATTTGATATGAAATATGATTTCAAAATATAAAATTATATTCATGATTTAAACAACATATGCTATAGTAATCTCTAAAAAATTTATATTAAGGGGTATAACAACAAATAATTAAGATACCACATTTTCTAATGAAACCAAAACAATGATCATCAATTATTTAATATATTGGGACATGTATTACTAGAAATTGAGAATGTCAATTGGAATTAAAGTGTTATATAGTCCTCATCAGATCGTTTGGAACTAGAATTTCATAGTTCCATATAAAATTCATGCATGGTTATCCATGGAGAATTATAATGCATTAGGATGTGGGATAACCATCCATGGTTCTTGAAAATATTATTTCAAATACTCTCAGAGTATTAGTTAGTTTTTATGGAACTTGAATATCATACATAGAATTTCAATCATATAAAAATGTATTATAACACATAAATATAATCCATATGAAATTAATAAAAAAACATCAAATAATTTATCCATAATGTGTCGTATCCTTTAGAAGGAATACTTATTTTTTGACACCATAAAATATATCAATAACTAATGACATGTTTCATTCTACAAATCAAGTGATCTTAAATTCAATCTTGAGTTATTTTTTATGATTTTCATAGTCGAACATTACACGTGGAATGGGAAATTGAATTGTAGAATATATTTTTCCCTGATATGGTTGAAAAACGAAACAACGTTTCCTAAAAGATTTACTAAAATACATTATTTTTAAAATAGGACATCGAAAAATTTCAACATGATAATTTTAATTAATGGAATATCTCATTCCACAATAACTATGAGAATAATTCCTTTGCAATGTAATTGTAATGTCCTTATAATTCCATCCATAAATTTCCTTTTAAATGAATATTTACTAAATATAGTATTTAAAAATAAATAACAATTTATGTATGATGTCTTTTGTCATGACCCACCTTCACCAAAATGAGGGATGTGTCAGCATATTGCCAGGCCATTCCTTCTTGATGTTGTAGGAGAGATAATGACGCCCGAGACCCGCCTTCAATAGATCCCGGAGTGGAGGTTAGCACCAAGGGTATAGAAATTTCTCACAAATGGAATGCATTACCCTTTTTTTGTTTTATAAGATCGAGAGGTAAGATGATGAAACTCATCAACACCAAGGTAAAAGAAAAGTAAAGCCAAAAGTAAACCATTCCCACATGCATGTTTCAAAAGTAAAGCCACAAAGTAAAAAAGGTGACTACAAAGGTATGTACCAAATAAGAAAAGCAACAACTGCAACTGCGCCAAAGGTCCGAGCTAGTATGGTCCTGCATGACCCCCGAATTCCTCCTGGAAACCTGAAAGCAGTTTTATATACGTAGGGTGAGCATACAAGTACAGTTAGTAGGGAAAACCATAGACTCTTGTGCACAAGTGGCGGAACGTACTAAAGTCCCATGAGAAAAAAAATGTAAACCAAACACCTATCAAGGTAAACTATCCACCCCAGGCCTCACCAAGTCACACTCCCCAAATAACGCAAGTCAAGTAATATATATAATCAGAGCACATCGATGTTTGGGTACCCCCCTCCACTTTCCCAATGGTTATTGGGACATCCTACGCATCGAACCAATCCCGCCATTCTCACCGCAATCCCACTGCCACACCCACCGGAACACACCTGGGCCACAACCACTACATGCAGTCCCACTGCCGAATCCCGCCCGCAAACACCTGGGTCGCAACTATCACAAGTAACCACGCCTACAAACACCTAGGCCAGAACAACCACCACCATGCCCGAAGACTCCTAGGATAGAAAAATTAACTGCCACGCTTCAAGACACCTGGGCCTCATCTCTAAGACACTTGGGAAACCACCTGCCGCACACACCTAGCCAACCACCACACTACCCCGTCCAAAGGTTCTTGGGATAATAATGGACCTCAGGCCATCACAACCTGCGCAAAGATACTTGGGATATCCGGGAAAGGGAGCAGAAAAGGAGCTATTAGCCAGCCACTAAGAATAGTGTTTGGAAAAACACCCTCCCCCATGAAATGGGGGTGTTTGGCACTATGTGCTCAACCTGGGTGGGCACGAATAAGAAACAAAAAACTACAAGTATATATATAGGTAACAAGAACTCACCCAAAACTAGGATTTTCTTCAGACGAACTACAGATTACGAAAGCTCTCAAGTCCGAGTCACATCTCTCGGCAACAAAACCCATTTGTCTCATTCTTGTTTTCATGTTCATTAATAATGTTCCAAAGTTTATGCACTACTCGGATACTAACAAAATAATCATAACAAAGGAAAGGAATCCATCCAATCATCAATTTAATCATTCACACCTGGTTCACTTTTAAAGTCACAACAACAAAGGAAAAGTGAGAACCCTTGAAGTCCTGGAACCAGGAAACCCCGAGAGACTGCCACGTGTCCCCCAAAATGGTTTCTCATCAACAGAGGATCCCACCCCAATTCGTGATATAAACAAGTACCCACCCTGTCTTAAAAATCACAACCACCGAATCCAAAAAAAATTGGGGATCCCATCCCCTCCCACATTTCAACCAATCAGTCGCTCAAGAAAACAACCAAACCACTGTCACCAATAATAAGTAGGGCCATTACTGTATTTTCAGATTTATAAGATTTAACACACTCCATGATATCAATTCCATGTTTTGACCAGGGTTAGAATAGAAGGGATTGATCCAGGTGCTTTCAATTTATTCGGTCGGGTATACGTGATTAACCAATTTACTTTTCACAGCAGGAGTTTACAATTTCCAAACTTCCATTTAAAACACCACGAGGGGTTCATTAGTACACAAACAACGACCACCAACGACCTCAATTTTCAGAAGGCGTAAGCCAGAACAACTCAGAAAGAAGATCATAATATAAAACAACATCAACGATCACATCCCCCCTTCTTTATTTATAGGATTAGTTAATTATCATTAATTAGGTCTCGTTTATCCAATTCTACAGAATCAAAAGCATTCTCACCCCGTATGATACACTAAAGAGAGAGGCGAAGGAGAAATTCCCTTCCTATTGATAGATGTTCGACATTTAGGCCGGTCACGGAACATTACGGATAACGATGCGGTGTGCCAATTGCACCAGAAGCTGTTCGTGAAATGCCACGATCGAGGAAAGGAGAAACCACAACTAAACATTATTTCATAAGATCCGTAGATGGTAGAGGTGAGAACGCAAAACCGTGTAAGGTGTGGGGGTCGTGGGTTGACCACGCGGCTGGACAGTTACACACGGAGGTCTCTCGGCATTTTTAGGAATTAATTATGGGCTTTAAAAGGATTGAAAGAATTAATTAATGTCTAAACTTACATTGGAGGAGTGGAAAAGTTAGGTACTGGAAAAAACAACGAAAAGCTTGGCGAGGGGACACGGTGCCACCGTCACGGTGTCAACCTCACGGTGCCACTGTTTTGGTGGAGCCTCACTTTTGGAAATTTAATGGGCCAGGAGGGTCCGGGTCATTTCATTAGATACCTCTTAAACAATTCTCATCCTCGAGAATCAAAACAAACCAAGAAGGAAAGAGAGGACCCGAACAACCACCTCGAAAGATAACTCTTAGAAGTGAACCCATGCTATCCAACCAAACTGCCCGGGAATCTGGGATGGGGTGTCTCCTCCCCCATGTCAAGATATTATCCGCTTTGGGCGGCATTGACTCACCCACACGGGTTTAATCACATCCACCTTAATCCATCTTGATTAGAGGTCGAGTTATCTCCTCCCCCATAGCTAGGGCTTTTCATACACAATCAGAGGAAAGAAAACCAGTACATTTCATAGCCAATAGACAAAACGTTATACCACAACAGGTACAACAAGGAACAAAACGCAAAAAACACTGGGTACTGGGTACACATCTATTCTTCCCTATCCCACGTACTCTCCTCAAGACCACCATGGCTCCAAAACACACAAACCAAGGGAATGGTTCGACCACGAATCACCTTCTCCATACAATCCTCGATCATCACTAGTCTCTCAACAAATTCCATGTCATCCTTGATGTCCAAATCACCCCAATCAAGGACGTGTGAATTGTCGTGCAGATATAGATGAAGCTGGGACACATGAAAGACATCATGTATCCTTAGTAGCGGTTGTGGTAACACTAGCTGATAAGCCACTTCGCCGACCCGCCGCAACACTACGAAGGGTCCGATGAACCTGGGAGAAAGCTTACACCCCTTGTCGAACCACAGCTACCCACGCTGAGGGGAGACCATCAAGAACACGTGGTCTCCAACTTCAAACTCCAAGGGCCTCCTCCTGGTATCAGCATATGACTTATGTATGTCCGGGGCCGCCTTCATCCTTTCCCATATGAGTTGAACCTTCTCTGTTTTGTTCTGCACCACCTCTGGGCCAAGGATGCCTACCTCTCCTACTTTGTCCCAACACATAGGTGAATGGCATGGCCTCCCATACAAGGCTTCAAACGGGGCCATACCGATGGTATAGTGATAGCTATTATTGTAGGCGGACTCAACTAGGAGAAAGTGTCGCACCCATGATCCTCCTGAGTCCAGAACACATGCCCGAATCTTATCCTCCAAGGTCTGGATGGTGCGCTCCATTTGTCCATATTTCTAGGGATGGAATGCAGTGCTAAGGCGTAACTGGGTTCCCAAAGCATGCTGAAATCCTCTCCAGACTTGCGAGGTAAACTATGCATCCCTATATGTGACTATAGACCTCAAAACTCCATGCAACCGCACCACCTCATCCACATACCTTCGTGCCAAAGTATCCACTGCACTCGACTCCCTGATTTCCATAAAGTGAGCCAATTTCATCAACCTGTCAACTACCACCCATATGGCGTCGTATCCCCCTTGGACCTTGGGTAGTCCCATGACAAAATCCATCGAGATTTCATCCCACTTCCACTCGGTATCATCTAGAGACTACAGTAGGCCTCCTGGAACACGGTGTTGAGCCTTCACATTCTAACACACTAAGCACTTGGCCACACACTCTGCCACTGCTCGCTTCACTCCAGGCCACCAAAACTGTCCTTTCAGTCCCTGGAACATCTAGGAAACTCCTGGGTGTACCGCCAGGGGTGAGTTGTAAAACTCACTGAGAACCTAGTCGCACATTACTTCTGGGACAAACAACCCATTCTGGAAAAGCATCTGGTTCTGACCATCGTCTGTCCATCCTTCCAGAGCATTGCCCTGGTCAACCCGGTCATGCATCACTTCGCACTCTGGGTCTCCCCAATAAGACTCCTCCACTTGTCGAAACAGAGATGACTGCACTATCATCTGATATAGAAAACCTTTACCGCTATCCATCTTCGCATCCAGGTGTAAGGCATCCAACTCCTTCATTGCCTTCCAGGCATCCGTTGACTCTCAGACCGCATCCTTCTGTGTCATCCTTCTCAAGGAATCGGCCACAACATTGCCCTTGCCCTTAGTATAAGAGTTCTCAAAGTCGTAATCTTGGAGGAACTCCACCCATCTCCTCTGTCGCAAGTTTCGGTCCCGCTGGGAGAAGATATACCTCATGCTTTTGTGATCCGTGAAGACCACAAAGCATTCCCCGATGAGGTAGTGCCACCACAAATTTAGCTCAAAAATGACCAATGCATGCTCCAGGTCATGGGTGGAGTAATTACACTCATGGGGGAGTGGATTCCTGGACCCATAAGAGATCACCCCTTGTCACTGCATCAACACACATCCCAGACAATGTCCAGAAGCATCACAGAACACCTCATAGGCCACCCCTTCTTCTAGTAATCTCAGCACTGGGGCACTAACCATCTTCTCTTTCAGATAGCAGAAGGCTGACTCACACTGCTCACTCCACCCGAAAACCTAGTCCTTCTTCGTAAGGGCTGTCAAAGGGGCTGCTACTCGGGAGAAGCTGGGTACGAGCCTTTGATAGTAACCCGCCAGCCCAAGGAAACTACGGACCTCTGCCACATTCTTGGGTGCTGCCTAAGAAACAACCGCCTCAAATTTTGATGGGTCCACCACCACCCCCTGATCGGACACCACGTGCCCGAGAAAGTGCACTTTTCATGTCCAGAAATTGCATTTCGACAACTTCCCATAGAGCTGATGATGTCAGAGGACCTCCAAAACTGTCCTTAGGTGCTCTGCATGTTCCTATTCCGACCTTGAATAGATCAAGATATTGTCGATGAACACAACCACGAACCGATCCATGTACTCCTGGAAGATGGAGTTCATAAGCCCAATGATCACAGCCAGGGTGTTCGTAACACTGAAGGGCATGACTATGAACTCGAAGTGTCCATATCTTCATCTGAACACCTCTTCGGGATGTCACCCTCCTTCACTCTCAGCTGGTGGTACCCAGACCGTAGGTCGATCTTCGAGAACCATCCTGACCCTTTCAGTTGGTCGAAAAGATCGTATATCCTAAGAAGAGGGTAGAGATTCTTAATCGTCCCCTGATTCAGCCTCCTGTATTCTATGCACAAACTGAGACCACCATCTGCCTTCTTTGCGAACAATACTGGAGCACCCCATGGTGACGCAATCGGGCGAACATAACCCCTCTTCATCAGATCATCAATCTTAATCTGCAAATCTCGTAGCTCTGAAGGTGACGTCCAGTAAGGAGACGTCGAGATCGGTCGAGGGTAGGGCTGCAGGTCTATCCCAAACTCGATATCACGTCGAGGGGGTAGAGTCTTCACCTCCTCAGGGAAGACGTCCCTAAACTCACGGACGCTCTCAGGCACTTCCACCATTTCATCATCTACTGATTCCACTGTCAGCTCGGCCAACAAGGAGAGGAGGGTTTCCTCTCGCCCGTTTCCCTTCTGACTACTCCGCTCGCCAGTGAAGGTAACATGCCGGCCGTCCGAGTCCTAGAACACCACCCTTATTCAGAAAAAGTCAATGACGGCACACACTGAGAATAGCCAGTCGATGCCTAGTATGACATCATATGGCTGAATCTGTAGTATAAGAAGATCCCTAACTGACTGATGTGTCCCTATCATCAGTCTACATTCCTGACAAACAAACAAAAAGTTGTTCTGTCCTCTGACTGGTGTGCTCAACACCAGGGGCTCCGGAAGTCTCTTGGCATCTAGACCCAAGGCACGGGCTAGACTAGGTGCAACAAAGGAGTGAGAAGCTCCGGTATCGAACAAAGCATTAGAAGAGTGCTAAACAAACTGATCGTACCTCGAACAACCTCCGACCCTGCTGGAACAGCTGCCTCTGCAGCGTGCAACTATCCACGCCCAGATCCTCTGCCACTCGGCTACCAGCCACCTCCCCGACCATGCCCCGGTCGAGGCCCCTGAGGTACACCCTAAGGTAGGCCTCCTCCTCCTACGTCTTCCCTCGAAGGATCGGGAGCTCGCTGTCCCTGCTGCTGTTGCTGAAAAGGTCTGGCTAGAAACTGCTACTGGTGTGGGTGGTGGGGCTGTCCACCACCGCCGTGCTGCACCCGGTCCGGGCACTGACTCCGGAGATGTCCAGGGCTCCCAAAGATGAATAACAATGGTCATGGGCCCGAAGAAAAGGGGCGAGGACCATGGGATCGAAACTGAAACTGTTGCGGTCTGCTCCATGTGGGTCGAAACCTAGAGGTTTCGGACGCTGGAGGCCTGGTGCTGATGGGCATCCCCTTTGATGGTCCCAACTGGATCCCCTCTCATGACACACCTCCTAGAGCGTGCATTCTCTCCACCACTTCGGCCTTCTTCTGGACCTCTATGTACGTCGTCAGGGTAAAGGGGGTAACTGCGTATTGGAGGGAGGGTCGGAGCACCTCCTCCAAACGTCTCACCCGAGACTTGTCATCGGGAAAGAGGTCCAGAGAAAAATGTAGGAGGTCGTTGAACTTGATCCCTAGCTCCCTCACAGACATACTACCATGTTGGAGGGATAGTATCTCCTATCTCTTTTCGTCCTTCATCGTCGAAGAGAGGAATTCCGCCCGGAACTCCCTCTCGAAATCCGCCCTAGCCACCTCGACCTCTCTCCTCTCCACCAGGTAAAGCATCCACCACTAACGCGCCGCTCCCTGCATCTGGATGACGGCCAGAGGATCCCAGTACTCAGTCGGGGCCCGAATCAGGCCGAAATCTATAACTAGATCTTCTAGCCAGCCTTCCGTCTTCATGTCAGAGGTGCTACCCTCATACTTCTCGAGGGCCTATCGCTGGAAGGCCCAAAGAGTCTTCTGACACTGGTCATCCTCTTCCTCTCGATCAGCTATCAGCCGATTGGCCAAAGTAGTCTCTGGGGCCTCGATTTCCAGTACCACATGTGGTCGCCTTCCAGGTGCCATAGCTGCAAGGTAAACAAGGAATGACTAATCCCAAGTAGTGCACAACATCGTCTTCAAAAATTCTTAAAACTTTAATTTATTATTAATTATCAAAACATCCCAGAAACACAAGAACACAAGTCATTATGATGCATGCACCTTTCATAGGGTCTCTACTCTACAATCAGGGTGGCTTCACTTGGTCGTTCGGTAGGACTAGATTCCTTCCAATGGATCACAGGGGGCCCTAAAATCCCTTGTCCTAGCCGGTCTTCCTTGGCCTAATTCATGTGCCAAGTTCACCCAACACTGTTGCTTTACCATCCCGTGAAATCCTCACTGTGCCTAACTCCAGACTCCATCCTATCTCTCAACCTCCCCTCTGATACCATTCTGTCACGACCCACCTTCACCAAAAGGAGGGAAGGGTCAGCAGATTTCCATGACCTTCCTTTTTTTTGTCGATGGACAGATCATTACCCCATGACCCGCCTTCAATAGATCCCGGAGTGGCGACTACCACCGAGGGTATAGAAATTTCTCACAAATGGAAGGCATTACCCATTTTTTGTTTTATAAGATCGAGAGGTAAGATGATGAAACTCATCAACCCCAAGGTAAATGAAATGTAAAGCCCAAAGTAAACCATTCCCACACGCATGTTCCAAAAGTAAAGCCACAAAGTAAAAAAGTGACTACAAAGGTAAGTACCAAAGAAGAAAAGCAACAACTGCAAATGACCCAAAGCTCCGAGCTAGTATGGTCCTGCGTGACCCCCGAAGTGCTCCTGGAAACCTGAAAGCAATTTTATATACGTAGGGTGAGTATACAAGTACACTCAGTACGGAAAACCAAAGAATCTCCTGCACAAGTTGGGGAACGTACTAAAGTCCCGTGATAAAAAATAGTAAACCAAACACAAATCAAGGTAAACTATCCACCCCAGGCCTCACCAAGGCACACTCCCCAAATAACGCAAGTCATGTAATATATATAATTAGAGAACATAAATGTTTGGTTACCCCACGCCAATTTCCCACTGGTTATTGAGACGTCCTACAAATCGAACCAATCCCACCATTCTCACCGCAGTCCCACTAGCACACCTGCCCGCACACACCTGGGCCACAACCACCACACGCAGTCCCACTATCGAATCCCGCCAGCAAACACCTGGGCCACAACTATCACATGTAACCACGCCTGCAAACACCTAGGACAGAACAACCACCACCACGCCTGAAGACACCTGGGCTAGAAAATTCCACTGACACGCCCGAAGACACCTGGGCTTCATCCCGAAGACACTTGGGAAACCACCTACCGCACACACCTGGCCAACCACCACACTACCCCACCCGAAGGTTCTTGGGATAATAATGGACTTCAGGCCATCCCAGCCAGCATGAAGATACTTGGGCTATCCGAGATAGAGAGTAGAAAAGGAGCTAATAACCAGCCACTAAGAATAGTATTGGGAAAAACACCCTCCCCCCATGAAATTGTGGTGTTCATCACTAAGTTCTCAACTTGGGTGGGGCGCGAATAAGAAACACAAAAATAAAAGTATATATATAGGTAACAAGAACTCACCCAAACTAGGTTTTTCTTCAGACGACCTACAGATTATGAAAGATCTCAATTCCGAGTCACAACTCTCGCCAACAAAACCCATTTTTCCCATTCTTTTTTTCATGTTCAGTAATAATGTTCAAAAGTTTATGCACTACTGGGAAACTAACACCATACACATAACCAAGGAAAGGAATACAACCAATCGTCAATTTAAACATTCACACCCTGTTCTCTTGTAAAGTCACAACAACAAAGGAAAAGTGACAAACCTCGAAGTCCTGGAACCAAGAATCCCCGAGAGACTACCATGTGTCCCCCGAAATGGTTTCTCATCAACAGAGGATCCCAACCCAATTTTTCATATAAACAAGTACCCACTCAGTATTAAAACTCACAACCACCGAATCCAAAAAAACAGGGGATCCAATCCCCTCCCACATTTCCACCAATCGGCCGTGAAAGAAAACAATTGAACCATTGTCACCAATACTAAGTAGGTACATGCTTGTATTTTCAGATTTATAAGATTTAACACACTCCATGATTTCAATTCCATGTTTTGACCAGGGTTAGCACAGAAGGGATTGATCCTAGTGCTTTCAATTTATTCGGCCGGGTATATGTGATTAACGAATTTACTTTTCACAGCAGGAGTTTACAATTTCAAAATACCCATTTAAAACACCACGAGGGGTTCATTAGTGCAAAAACAACAACCAACAACAGCCTCGATTTTTAGAAGGTGTAAGCCAACCCAACTCAGAAAGAAGATCATAATATAAAACGGCATCAACGATCACAACCCCCCCTTCATTCATTACATGATTCTTTCATTATCTTTAATTAGTTAATGATTATCCAATTATACAGAATCAAAAGCACGCCCACCCCGCAAGATTCACAAAAGAGAGAGGCGAAGGAAAAATTCCCTACCTATTAATAGATGATCGATGTTTAGGCCGGGCACGGAACATTACGGATGACGATGCGGCGCCCCCGATGCGCCAGAAGCTGTTCGTGAAAAGCCACGATCGATGAAATGTGAAACCACAACTAACCCTTAGTTAATAAGAGCCGCAGACGGTTGAGGCCAGAACGCGAAACCATGTAAGGTGCGGGGGTCATGGGTTGACCACGCGGCTGGGCAGTTACCCACGGAGGTCTCTCAAAGATTTTTAGTAATTAATGATGGGATTTAAAAGGAGTAAAATAATTAATTTACGTTGAAACATACGTTGCAGGATCAGAAGAGTCAGGTACTGGAATGAAGAATGAAAAGCTCGGCGAGGGGAAGCGGCGCCACCGTCACTGTGTCACCATCACAGTGCCACTGTTTTGGTGGAGCCTCAATTTTTGAAAAGTAATGGGGCAGGAGGGTCTGGGCCATTACAACTTTATTAAAAAACAAATCCTTTATATAAAAACATATATTTTAGAATTTATATTATTAAAAATATTAATGTTATAAAATTTTTTCATTAACAATATTTTTAAAATAGACAGAATCTGTTTAAACATAATTTTCAATTTTTTAAATCATTTTAAAACAAAAAAATATCCATAATTAATTTTTATCTAAAATGGATAGGATTAAGAAAATAGGGGTAATATGTTAATTATAGATAAATAAATTATTTAATATACCATTAAAAATGATTTCATGATATTATTTTATGCAAATGATTTTTTATAATGTTAATTATTAATTGTTGTAAGTTATTATATATAATTTTATAAATGAAATTAAATAGTAAATATAAATTATAATATTGACATAATTTATCAAGAATAAATTAATAGTTTGAAAGGAATAAATGTTATTTATATTAATATGAAATATAAAAATACTAAATAATAATTATATTGAAAAATATTGACACTTTTGCATGAAATTTTCTATTTGGAAGTAATTATATGAAATTGAAGTAAGTAATATACATAATTAATTTTCTTAAACAAATTTATAAAGGAATTTTTTTTTATGAATATTTATATTTAACTTTTAAATGACTGTCGAAGATAATTCTAAATTTTTTTTTTAAATTATTATCAAAATTGTAGGATTATATATCTTTTTTATATAAAATAAAATAATAAAATTGCTTAAATCATATTCTACAAAAAATTTGATTTCTAGAATCATTAAACTAATCTTTTAAAAACATATAAACATTTCATTAAATTTGAAATAGTGGTATCTTAATAAATTTCCATCATGTATAAAATTAGTTTTTTTACTCGTCTATAGTTAAGGAAGTAGTTTTATGGTATAGTAAATGTCACCAATGATATGTAAGGGTGACAAATCTATGCCATAATTTTATTAACTACCTCATAAAAGTTTGTTAATGATAAGTGAGTGGAAATATGGCATCGTCTCACATTCATAAATGTAATATTGAACTTATGTAAAGCTAAAATCTAATTATCTGTCTTATGTATGTTTATTTTGTGTTGGAATAAGGGTAGGTTGTGCTTCTGTAATAGTATCATACTATTATATAGGGGTTTGAAGCCCCTATGTAAGTGTGATTCAAATAAATAAAAACACACATAAGGGTAACAAGGTACTTGTGTATGGATAAATCGATATACATGTGGTTAAGACAAATCACATGATACTGTTAATCAAACATTAAAGCAACACATGGTGGTATAATTGAGACTAAATAGAGGAACATACATGTTAATATTTTAAACCTAATTATTTAACATTATTTCTCTTGTAAATGCCTATAGATACAATATGAGAATATATATTACGTTTTTAGATAATTTAAATTCAAATTATGTTGAAATATATAATAAAATTTCTAGAAAATGACAACAATAATGAACATTGGAAGTAATAATACATTTTTTTATATTATATAAATCATGTAATATTGTCCATATATCATAGAAATCCATTAGCTCTTGAACTACATTATTCATCATATTTGGGAGAATATGAATTATAGAATATATGATTTGGACTTATAAAAGAATCGGGTTATATAGATTGAATATGATCTTATCCATATATAAAATATAATAATTCAATATTTTTTGAAGAATGGTGATATATTCTAAGAAAACTGAAAGGCATGGATTTTTTATCTGAAGAGAGATATTCTTATAATCTTTAATTTCATATTTTGGATATTTGTTTAGTTCCACATCTAATTTTATCATATTTTTATCATGATATAAAATTTCTATATTTTTCATCATCTACATTTCATCATTATAAGTGTTCAATTTGGTATTATTCCTCAAGGTAATAAAGAAATAAAAATTTTATTTTTCAATAACACCTTTTCGTGAAAGGTATTTTTATTAAATTATACTATATACCTAAAACAATATTTATAAGGGAATTGTTTTTAATTTATTTCTCGTTAATAAACCCTATTTCATAGGATGATTTTTTATGATTTCAATTTTACATTTTTTTAATAATTTTAAATAGTTAAACATAATTGTGTTATGGAAATTTATTATGTATTTCATTCCAAGAATCTTATATTTCTTTATCTCGTACACTATTCTTTGTTCCTTGGTGGCAAGGTTCTCCATTTATGGAAGAAGGATGTAAGATTTTTTAATTCATTGTTATTATTTCTATTTTTGGACCCCCTGTAAATGCCTTTGTTTGGTTCATCATCCGATATTTATTCATTATACGTCATTCTATTCCCCATAATGATCTATTGATATGGTGGTTAGGGGTTTTTTGGATATGGCGATTACCTAGAAATAAGGTCCCTGTGTTTTTTTCATTTTATTCATTCGTTCTATGTTGGTGTTTGATTTTGATGTTTCCTGGATTTTGAAGGTTTTATATTATTCCTATCAATATTGGTGGTTTTTTATGATTAGGATTTTAATTATTCTAGTTCCTACCAAGATCACAATTTGATGTTTGCATGGTCTGACAGGTTTTGGCACTCCTTCACTAAATAGATTAAAGGAGACGATGCAATTAAATTTGTTGAACGTTTTCATTGTATTTCATTATTTCATTATATGATTTTTTTGGAAACATAGTTGAAGCAATTATAGAGGTTATTATGGTGATGAAATTCATCAAAGTGCAATGGTTGAGCATCAATTTCCTCGTGGTTTGATTCATGAGGTGATGTATTCTGTTTGTTTGAATTTTGAAATTAGTGTTGTTTTTATGAGGAACATGTTTATTGGATATGTTGTTGATTAAAGTTTAAGTGATTCAACTACAAAAAAATGGACTATTTCTAAAAAGTTAAAATTTTTATCTTCAATAATTATAGTTTCACTAAAATTTTATGATTTACATTCATAGTAATATTCAACAATGAGATATTATTTTCAATCATAAAAATTTAATTTTTTATATGGATAAATAATTATTTATTTCAAAACATTTACTATTAAGAATAGATATTTAATTTTTTAAAATAACACGTTTTTAAAATACTATTACTTTTAAATGTTTTTAAAAAAATCTCATATTATGTATTTTGAAGTCCATAAAAAATTACGGAAAATTATTTATTTTTAAAAAAAAACATAAAAAATAATGTGATCTGAAATGAATGGTTCTCACAATAATTTTTATACAAATTTAAATTAGTATAAATTTTATAAATTATAATAAAAACCCTTATTGATAAAATTTTGTGGGAACCCTATTTTTTCAGGTTATTTTTATAGGTATAGTGATGAGTATAAGATCAATGTTGACTTGTGTCAATTAATATTCAAACTATAGTGATTCCAAATATAATATTATAGAAATTTGAAAAAAAATCATATATGTAATAAGGTTTTCTATTCCTCCAAAACACCATATAGAAATTGATTCTTAGATATATATTTTATAGATAATTTTTTTGATGTATTATGTATTCAAGCATTCAAATTGGGTCATGTTTTTAGTATCAATCTAAAAGGAATAATTTTTTTTCACCCAATTTGTTATAGTGGCCCGATGGATGTCACATTTCGTATCACAATGGGGATTAGAAAATATTTTAGATTAGAAAAATACTTGTTAAATATATTTTTTATTTTGTATTATATTTTTTATAATTCATTAAGTTAATTATTAATTCTTTTTAACGAGGGATAAAGTGATCTAATTCTCATTTTTTGGGGGAAATGTCTCACAATACATCATTTTTGTAGTACCTGTTTTTTGGAAGGCTTTAATTTATTAATGTTTAATTTTTTAATGTTAGAAGTTATTGATAATTTTCATTTTTATATAATATTCTGTGTTGATGTTATTGACGTAAATTATGAAATAACATATTTATTTGGATAATAAAAATTTCTAGGAAGTGGTTTCATTAATGCAGTAGAATTTGGAAGCCCCAAAAATGTTGCACAAATTTATTTTAATTTTTTTAAACTCAATGGAATGTTTCACAATTTAAATAAACATATATTAAGTAATTATTTTTCAACATAAAATTATTTTACATAGAAAATATATTAAGGAATAATATATATTTTTTAAAAATATTTGATAAAAGATAATTTTAAAATGGTTATAATTTTATTATGAATACTACCACGTTAATATAACAGAGTTTCAAAACGTATAAAAAACCATAAATGATTTTATTTTGAAATTTATAAGATTATTAACATATGTGAAATATATTAATTAGTTTATTTCAATCATATATTGTATTATATTAAAAATATTTCTTCAATTTATAATATAGAAATGAATGATTATAATTTTTAAAAATTCCTCAGATAGTTAATCAAAATTGATATTAAATAAAAATATAATTTTCAATTGTACTAAGACATTTTTCATGAAAAAATATATATATTTATTTTAAAAAAATTACATTGAAGTATATTAATTGAAATTAAATAATTATATATGATGATAATTATACAAACTAATTTAAATATTATTTTTTGGAAAAAATATTAGAAAGTAATTATATTTAATAAAGGAATATAATAATAATAAGTAATTTTCTTTAATAAATAACTCGATGAATATAATTATAAGAATAAATACATTATAAATATTTATATAACATAATTATAAATAAACCATGATAATGTATTAAGAAAATTAATGGATTATAAGAGTTTTATATTTATATTATAAAACTGTTGTAGTTAAAATCATATTAATTATAAAATATCAACTTATATAATGTTAAACTATGCTTTTTTAAATAATTCGTTAATATAGATTCAATCTTATGTATGGGTAGCTTAATAATCTCCCACCATTCATATAGGAATATGTTAAATCATAAATGGATACAAAAGTGATTTTATGTCTATTTAATGATCAATCAATTTTTAACAGTCCCACGATAATTGAATAATTATGAACTTGACCACATCTAACAGTAGAGATAACTATGATAGGGTAGCTCACCCAAAATCTCACTTATGTAAAAGGTTTATAGTACTCACATAAATGTAAAAACCCACAATCATTATTGTGTGATGGTATGATTTTTTCTTGTAGGTTTATGATGTTATTGTGTAGTACTGAAATTCCACTACGTAAGGTTAATACCCCTCAACTTAAGGGTATGATTGATGAACAAAATCACAAGATGTTGTAAGGAGGTACCTGTTTAAGGGCACACCATTCTATGTAAGGGTTTGAAAATTCTCACATATGATTTAATTAATTTTTAATACTCCATATAAAGTTATAATTTATAACATGTAATGTTATAAAATATTTCAAAAATTTAAATCCATTGTCATATTTCCATCTGCACATAATAAAAGTATATAAAATAGAATAATATATGGTTATTTGTCATTTATGTTATATGTTCATTTATGTGAAAACAGATTATTAACTCAATGGAACATTACAAAATTATATAAAATATATAAAACCATATTTTTATTTTTTCGATAATATAGTAACATTATTCAACTTTATCAATAATCTATATGAGTTCTTCTTCCATTAATCATCATATATTGATGATTATGATTTATTAAATAGAATATGTGGACATTTAAAATATTAGGGGGATACTTATTGATTCCTAACCGACCCATGTATAAAATATAGTAAATCAACTTATTGTGAAAAAAATTAGTATAAATATATATTTTCGGAAACTATAATGGTATTAGTATTTTATTTAGACAGAGAGAGAGAGTTTATTTCTCTGTAGTATATTATCCCATTTGATTAGTTACTATACCTCAACTAATATTAACATTTTTTGATCTTGATAGTGTATTATAACAGTTTTAATCATATTGGGGATTTTAATGAAAGTGTTCTATTTAGTTGTATGGTTGAATGTAATGAAAATGATACAAATTTTTATATTTTTTAAAACACATTTTACAACAATAGATATTTTTTAAAAAATATATCCTTCTTACAAGTCCACAATTATAAGGGAAATTTTTTCTAAAGTGTATATATTTTACAAAACAACATTCCAAGGTAGATTCTTTCATGAATATTATTATTTGAGGTAAAAAATGTTTTATAGAGTTTATTTTATTTTTTTTATAAGTGAAATAATATTTAAAATATTTAGTTTTCATTCAATATTTTAGGTATTTTATATCCACAAAATATATTTCAAATTAAAATTTCCTATTCAATAAAATATATAATCTTATGAATTATTTTTAAGTGCAACCTATGAATTTTTATAGTAATTCTAAATTAATGTGTAGAATTTATTTAAATTAATCATATGTTTATTACACATATATTTATATATAAATGATAATAAATTACATATATCATAATTTTTTAAATATTATATTTAGTCGATACATAGAGTGGAATTGATATTTTTTAAACATGTTTTATTTAAAATTTGTCACTTGGGTATTAGTTTTTTTGATGACAAAATGGAAGGTGAAATCATAATCTCAAAAGGGGAAATTCTCTGAAAAATTATGATTTTTAATTTAATTACACTAGATTACACACTATTTTATTAATTTATTTTATTTATTAATTTGTTACAAAAATATATTTGAATATCAATATATTGATGTTTCAAATGTGGATATAATTATTTATTTAAAATAGTTTTATAATATCAAAATATATTATATTTTTAAATGAAATTATTTTTTAAAATTCTTTTAATCATAAAAAAATTTATAACATCCTCTTGATATTAATTTTTAAATTCATAGATTATATTTTTGAAAAAATTATGTGATTGACCAAATAATATATTTTGGGAAAAATATTTTATTCTCGAAATGTGTTTTGATATACTTTCTACAAAATTTTAAAATAGAATGTATTTTACATATATTTAAAAAACCCCTAACTAGGTAATTGTTTTGTCACTTATTATTTTCTAATAATTTTCAATGGGATTGTGATAATTATAAAATCAATATTCAGTATTATAAATTAAAACTATAGATGAGTAGAAGCTAGGTATGAGTTAAATGATTTTTATAAAATATGATTGGTAATAAAGATATATAATCCTCCAAAACTCTAAAGGTAAAAATGATAATTCGTTATGTATGTTAACTAATATTTCCATTTTTTTGATTGATTTAAATTTGGTTGAATTTATTCTTATAAATCCTAACATATAATAGATTAATTTTTATAATTGGATTTAGGGGTGTAGGTCTGGATATGATACAGTAATAAATTCAATGAAATAATTTTAGGTTATTAAATTTATAAGGGTTCATTATTATCTTGTTCAAATATGACTAAAACAATGAAAATAACAACATCATAACGAGTTTGGACCACATATATTTTTAGAATTAAATCTATTACACCCAATATCTCTATTAAATTTAGTTCTAACAAATAGATTCACCAAAATATTGTAAATCCAAATTGTTAATAAAAAAGAATGAAATAAGGGTATATAGTTAGAGAAATAACTAAATGTAACATAAGAAGTGTTTATGATACCCACAGTGCCTTTCGATAGATAATAGTTCTCCAGTCTATTGATAAATGGTCGTAATTGATGTGTTGAGGTTTAATAACATAGTTGATTATAGGGGAATTATGATTCAATTTTAAATGGATTATATAGGGATAAATTCAGACTTATTTAGGTTTTAAGTCCATATAAAATATTAAAATTAACCATAAATTTTTCCGTATCACCATTGAATCAATGATTGAACCATATAAATAATTTTATTGGCTACGTAGTACACAATGCACCACTAATGGACCATTATTGTAGTGGATATCATTATTTATATATAAAATATTTCATTTATGTTATATTATTTTCCTTTTAGAGGAGGATCTTCTCTATGTAATATTTCTTAAATATATTTCATTCTTAAAAATATTAGCTAGAGCATCACGTAACCCAATTAAATTGAAAATTTGTTTAATATAAAGACATTTCAACTAAAATTAATTTTGACACATTATTTTGAATGATTGGTGTTTAATAAAACCCCATCATATTTCAAACTCTCCCTAAAGTTGGGTCAATTATCTCCTCATAGTATTTAATCTCAATATTATGTTTTTATAGAACCCTCTAACCCATTTATAACATTATATATAAAACCGTGATAACTATGAATCCAAAACACTTGTAACATATTTAAAAAATTCATCAATCTATGTTAAACTATATGAGTGATCAACTCATTAAAATAAAAAACATGATATATATCAATCTATTTCTCACCTATCATTAAAAAATAGTCAATATTAATTATTAAAAACTATATTCTATGAAATAAATCAAGTAGAAAATTGTATCCATAATAAATTACTGACTAATAAATTACAATATCAACTAACTCAATAACAATAATTAGACCCATTCACCAGTTTTCCAAATTTCCCAATATATATATGTCTATTTCCAAAAAAATGATAAAATAAGAAAATACATAGTCTCTCACCATTAAAATCAATATAATGGTCACCAAATATATAAAATATCTCTTAATATAATAAAATATTTCTAAAAATATCATCATAAAATAGATACAAAAAAATATACCATAATAAATTTTTGTATTTATATGTTATCACTCTATAACTTTAAACATGTGAAAATTACATCAGTACAACATCCTATTTAAGGCCCCCAAAGGATATATTTAAATATATTTCATGTAAATATGGTTAATTGTGCAATATTTCTGTGAGTGAAAATTTATCCATGAAACATTTCGATCAATATATAATTCCAAAAGAATTTCCTCTAATAGTTATATGGTTCACTCAAATTACATCTCACTAGATTTATGTTAAGAAACAATCGAATAAACCTACATGTCATGTGTATCCAATATGACCCACATATTTTTTTTAAAAATGGGAACTTGTAATGGATATCATTCTCCTCAACACCCTGTTGATATGAAATATCATTGGTGCATTTAACTAACCATGTTAGTGGACATATAATGATTTTCATGTATTATGAAACTTAATACCTTCATTAATAGTTATATTATAAACCACAATATAAAATTAGTGAATATCATCAAATAGTATTTGATAACCATCACCTCCTTGGTGAAATAAAACTACCTGAAAAATATCATCCTAAAATCAAACATCTCGTAATCCTACATCATTGTGAGAATATATAGTTGTTTAAGTAGTAATTTTTTTAACTGAAATTCATTAATCGCTTATCTATAATAGATGAATGGTTATATAATCCTCATTATGTCAATATTCATTCTATTCCAATCACATTTCACTTATATATTTTCATTATTATTAAATAGTTAATTGAACATTCCATCATAAGGTATGTGTGTTCAAAGTTGTATACGAATGAATTATCGAAAAGAAAAATCAGAAGTCCCCATATAAAAATGAAAATATTTCTATATAGGATATAATTATGAGATATATCCCAACCAAATATATTATCCCTCATCACTAAAAATAATTTTTATAAATAATACTCCCTTTTACATATAGTGATCAAAACATTTAGTATCCCTGACATTAAGTGGTTCTCGACCCTAATACACATGAACATAAAGATGTTTCTCAATGAAAAATATCACAAATAGCCAAAAATAATGCACTTACTCAAATATTTGATCATAATTATTATTAATTATTTAATTAGTTACTTTTTTTTAAATGGGAATACTTCATAATATAATTACCATACATTTTAGTATCACACAATCTGATGATGTTTCATTTCATTTTATGAAATTATATTCCCAATAATAATTTTTTTGGTATAATTTAGGGCCCTCTTACTAAAAAGGTTCAACTCCAAAACAATAGTGCATGAACAACAATTTATAATACTAAATATCATGATATATTATACAATTCGATAATACTGATCTTCCTCGATTAATAAGATACTACTCCCTTTCCAAAATCAGTAGATCTCTAAAGATGAAACATGATTCATTATGATATATGATTTATTATATAATTGTGTTATGTGAAGTTTAGATTAGAATATATGTAAGTATTAAGTTATGACCTAAAAGTATCTCTCAAAATATTCTGACAAATATATATTTACCACCTTCTTAGTTGGGGCATACATTGGTTCTATACAATTTGGGTGGTCAAATATTGTTTTAAAAAAATTAAATTAAAATAAATTAAAATTATGATTTTAAAATATGTTTATGCTTTTTAAAAAATAAATATAATCATTTATTATCATAGGGTTCAGTAATTTTCCATCCTAATTTATGATATGTCCTAAATATCACTTCCAATTTCTCTAAAACAGAAACCTACTAATATTATCAAATTTTGGATGTTAAATATATAATCATAAAAATAATCCTTAAAGGTTTACCATGATTGAACCATGAGTGGGAGTATAAGTGAATTTAATCAAAAAATAACTAATTATTAAATCCATATTATGATCGTACACTTCATTCATAATGTAATTACTAATAACTTGTATTTTATTTAATAAAAATGATATTACAAGAAATTTATTCAATGAATAAATTCTCTTGAATATATTAATCTAATATTATAAATCCATACATAAAATTAATTCCATAATGGATTCAATTTATTCATAATTAACCACTTTTCACCAATCATATTTTAAAAATTTTATCTATAGCAGAATGATAAGGGTAATTTTGGATTTTTACAATTTTTATCCACCTATAATGAACACATAATCCCATGTAATCATCCTCAAATGAAAAAACATCCTAGGAAAATCTCAAAGAAATTTCAATTATTAACAAAATACCCATATATAATATTATTCAATCTAAACATTTTAGAACCAATTTTCTATAGAATTGTTTTTAAAGGACAATATCATAGTGTGATCTCAATTATAAACTCACCGACCATCTTAGGAGTAATAATAGTGATTCCCATTGAAAAAATATACAAGAATATGTCTACTATAGGATGATAGTAAATCTATTGTATCTCATTAAATTCAAAAATAAAAATGGTAAATTGTTTAATAATTCACCAAATAATCAATGATCACTTCAAGATGATAAATCATATTAATAAATGTCCATTATGATGGTAAAATAAACCCAATTAGTAGATGCGATGGATACACATAAGGGTTCAATTTAAATGTTCAAATCATACTAACTCATCTAATACATCCCAAGAATCTCATCAATATTTTAAATATGAATTAATAGAGATTAAAATATTCACTAATAATAGGCTTTCAATGATATCTATTGATACCAATTTATCCCATATAAAATAATGTATTAATATACATTACAACATTAATATGAACTACAGTTATTATATAAAATTATTATAACAAACCATGATTGAACATGTAATTTCGACCATAGAATAATTTGATGAATTCAATGAAAATAATTTTTATTTTATGTAAGAATATTATTATAGTTTAACAACATCAAAATTAAAAAAATTAGAATTAAATTACCTTGATCTCATTGTTTGTTGGGAGAATCATTTTTTCTTCCATTATATATGAATAATTCATATTCCAGATTTCTAAAATTTAATCCATTTTGATTGATAATTACATAACCAACTTACAAGGGATTATATATTTCTATATATATGTAATTAATGAAATAAGAAACAATAATATCACATGGTCCATCCATATTACCCTTATTTATATGAAACAAAACAGAAATCTTTGTATTATCTACAATCACTAAAAAATAATGTTTTCTAATTGTGTATAGTTATAGTCACTCCTAGAGTAAGTAAAACCACATTATTGTAATTAGGGGATATTCAACTACATCTCAATAATTACACTATCACTTCTCTCTCCTTACAAAAAATGAAATGAAATATAATTGATAATAAATATAGTTAAAAATCACCATTGTTGTTATTACACCATGATTAGATTTTCCTCATTGATATTCTTATCAATTTTCCCACTAAAAATGATGATGTTAATACCATCATGACCACTATTACATTATAATGATATGTGATATATCAAAAAATACTTATTTATAATTTCTATTTTCTATATAAATACATTAAACATGTTCTCTTACTATTAGGTATTCAAATAACTAAAAGATAACTAGTGATATTAATTTATCTATATATCAACCATGTTCAATTTTACATATCAATAAATGATTTATTACATATTATTTCACATATTATAACATGTAATGTAGAAAATTATCTGGTCTTTGGTTATTAGTTACATTACATAACTAATTAAAATGGGGAATACACCATCATTATGGAAAACAACATTTGAATCTTCATAATATTTCATTGTACATAAAACTACATGAGAGAAGCTAAGGAAAAACATGAGAAAGGGGTTATATATACACCCCATTGAATTTTTAATCATATAATACATTAATTAACGTAAATAACTGTGAATATAAATTTATAATAAATGAAACATTAATTATATGCATGATAAATCAAGATAATAAAAACCTGGTAAATGTTGAAGTAACTAAAACCACTATATAATTTATCATGCTCAAGTATAACATCAAAGAATTCATGGTGTAAAAATTAAATAAATTAATCAGTTTAACACCCTATCCTAATAAAAATTTTCATTGTACTAATCATTTCCAAATTCGTTGGATTGACATATAATTTCGGAAGCACCCATAACATTCTTTTCATTTTCATGCTTATCTATACAAAATAGGTTAGAAAGCATGGATTCATTTATAATTGTATTTTATTCCGAAATCAATTAGTTTGTAATTATTTCATGTATATACAACTTCAGTTATGTACAATATTTTAATATATAACACCCATGATAGAAAATGTGTATTTCATTCACTACAAAAATATTTTTACATGGAAAATATCTATGAAATTTTGTCATCATAAAAACAACACATAAAAATTGATAAATTTTGTTAATAAGAGAAAAATTGTTCTATAATAATTTTTAAATAAAATTTATTTTAATTGGTAAATGTAATGACCTATCCCAAAATTAAGAATTTGAAATATAATGTATGAAATAATAAATAATCTTGAATAAAGATGATTAGGTGAGGGTCCATTGAAAAAGATTAGAATGGTAATAGGTGTTAATATAGTTTCATGGGATGGATTAATTAGATTTAAATATTTCTATTATCTTTTAAAAATAAAATTGAAATGAATGCGTGTATTGAAAAAACTATCGCAACATATAAAATTTTAATTAAGAGGAGTATAAAAAAATATATGCATGAATAAAAAGGAGTACAAATATGCCTTACTTGAGTGTGTGACTCAAAAATTTTGAGAGGAGGTTTTGGAGAGCATGGGAGAGCCTTGAGTGTAATATATAGATTGGAGGGAAATTATTTAATTTTTAGTTGTATTTTGAGTGAATATAAAAAGGAACAAGGATGGGTTTATATTGAAAATGTGTTAGGATTTCTTTATTATTTCGAAAAATTAGGTTTTGCAAACTATATAACAAAATAACAAAAACCAAAAACCATCATGTGTGTTTTGACAAGGATTTATTCCAAAAAAATCATAGTTATTTAATATTTAGGTAGAACATGGTTAGATAATAACAAAACAATAACATTTCCATTGTTAAGGTTTGTCATTATCTTAATGATATAATTTTAAAACATTAAAATAAAATAATGGTTTTGGAGGATACAAAATGGGTGTAAAAATTTATTCAAATAAAAATATAATCAAATTTTTTAGTAATTAAACTTATATTTGGTCTTGGATTTATTTTATTTTACTTATTAGATCATTTTTAGGTCATTATGATGTCCTAACACACAAATTATATTTACAAGGAATTTAATTTTAACTTAAAAATCTGACTATCTCATAAAATTATGAAAAAATTATTATTGAAATATATTTATGTTCTAATTCCAAAAATAATATTCAATTTATGTTAAAAAATTGAAATAATATTAATTATTACATTTAATATAAAAATAATATTACTTAATAAAATATGTTTTTTGTCAATAACAGTTTTCAAACCATTATATAAATTACATATGACTTCACAAAACATGTATAATCAATTATATTTATTAAAAAATATTTAATAACATTTTTTTATAATATTATTCGTATCAAATATCAATTAATTCACAAATAGGGTATGTGATCAAATTTTAATATTACCCAAAAATACTATTCATGTTTTATACTATCAAAATAAAAATAATTTAACAAATAATAGTTATATGATTAAAATATATGGATTATTCTCTATAATGTAATGTACATACTCATATATCAAGGATCTTGATACATATCCAATTAATACAATAGAAAAATCTCTAAGAGTAAGGTTCTTGGCATTGAGTCTTTTATGGGGTGGTTAGATGTACAAGGTTTCGGAAGAGTTCACGATGAGCATGAAAATATCCCAAAAATGGTGTCACTCATTCTTTTGTTGTGGAATCAAGATTCATCATGGTCAAGGGAAAATCCAAGGTATATATCGTTCAAGTAATCTCCACTAAATGGGCTTCATATGGTATGACCATAAAATATGACGCTATAAATTAATTTTTCTGTTTCAATTAGATTTTAGAAAACCCAATATTTATACTAATCATGTTAACATATTTCTATGGATACAATATTAATAGTAAAGATAATTAATTGATATTTATGTCTGATATGGTATATTAATCCCGACAAGGTTATTTTTAAATATATATTATATAATAATATATTTAATTCAATTGAAAAGGTCATTATATTTATAATTGTGTATGTTGTTACAATAATCCCCCTTTCACAATCAAAATATTTTTCCCACATAAAAAATATATGGATAATTATGTTTAATCACTTCCTACATTTCCCATATCACTTCATCAAACATTTGGTTTGTCCACAACACTTTGAAAGTGTTTATTTTCTTATTTTGTAGATCATTGTCTCTAAAATCTATAATCTTCACTAGCTGATCCTCATGGGAATGATGATTATTCAATTATAATAGAATTAGATTGATCACAATTGAGGGGGGGGGGTCTGGAATGCAGTTCTTTAAGAGGGATACATGAAATACACCATTTAATTGATATTGGTTCAATGTGATTTCTAGTAGATACACCACCTATTCAATGAAATCAATGATCTAAAAGTGGAAAATGTCTCTTTGAATAATATTACCCTTCTTCCTAAATCTCTAGATATTATTCCACAATGATATCTGTTGGAATACCTTGTCTCCAACATCACACTCTAGGGCACTTCAATTGTTTTTAGCATAGAGATTGTGTTGTCTATGATCATCCTTGATGAGCTACTAAATGGTCTTAAACATTCCAACCATTTCCTATTCAATTTATAGACCTATAAATTTTCATTCCCAACATAACCATGTCACACTTTTTTTCATTTAAACCTTTAAAGAGATTCACAGGGAAAAATTTGAATGCTGGAGTGGGAATTTTTATTGTAATAGAACTCACCCAGAGGTAGGTGTCGGTCATATCTTTCATTGAAGTCCATATAGCATGTTCAAAAAGTGACTTTTAGTGTCTGAATAGTATATTTGTATTTTCCTTTAGATTTTGGAGGATATCCCATAATAATGTTTAATCTAGTGTATAGATAATGTAAATTAATTTGGCATATATAGTATCATAATCCCTTATCTCGATCATATATTATCACTAATGGTAGTCCATGCAGCCTTAAAAATACTATAATATATATTTTTGATTGTTGATATACTGTGAATTCTTAAAGAATCATGATAATGTGAACTATAACTATTGGTTTATCCCCCACAACGCAAATAGAATTGATTCTCATGGATGTTTTCAGATATCCAGTGACAATTCCCTTATGATTGTTTTTTATTTATGTACTGTTATGGGTAATAGTTTCACCATCCTTCTAGATTTGTTCCATTCAACAATCAATTTATATCACAGTTTTAATTTTGATTTATAATCATCAATATAATTATTCATATTGTAACAACGATAGATCCATCCAATATCTCAATAGGAAATTGTTCTTCTCTAAGGAATGGAGAAATTCAAACAATGAGCATCATATCATATTTCCATATTTAACTCATGATTTTATAGTACAAATAATAATGAAGCAAATCTCACAACAAATTTTTTATTAACAGTGATCATTTAGGATATCATATTTATTATAGTTTCTTTTCTTATGAATTCTAATATCATCCATATTAGGATATTTTATAATCTCAATATTGAATTGTTTAAAATTTTTTGGTCAAATTATTCATGATATTCCTTCATTTTAGATTCCAATTTCAATCATTATAATATATAAGATGATAAAATCACTCAAAAATCTAATCAATGGTAGAATTATTTTATCCGTTATACTTATAGAATCTCCCACAATATTCTAATTATAATGATGGAAGTTTACTGAGAAATAATTTTACTTGATCATCTCTATCCACCATTATTGGCTATTATTCTGCTATTTCTATGTGAATATATACATGAGTCTTTTGTGATATTTATATAATTCCCACATAACCCCAATAAAATAATGTATCCATATTTTCAATGAAAAGTTACTATTACTAAATATATATCATTCATTGTATAGGTCTACTCAGGGAATATCATCTTCCTTGATGAATAGGATATGAAATAATCATTTTGTATGAACTCACATCCCAATACCTTCAAATGAGGCATCGTTGAACAACATTACATTTTCTCCACATATGGTAACTATGATCATAGGTCTACCTATGAATCTTATTTTCAACTCATTGTATCTCTCTTCACATTAATGATTCTATGAAAACATTACCCCATTCCAGGTTAACATGAATATAGTTTTTCGAAATCCTTATAAATTTCTCACAAAGGAGGGATAACACCAAGGTAACCTAGTGAAACAATGAATATCTATCATGAATGATACCCGGACTATAATTCAAAATTTCCTATTTCTAATTGTACATAAATATCCAATTTATTATGATGAAATTCCCCTAATAATGAGACATACTATATATATATAACTCCAATTTTTTGTACTTTACATAAATATTTTCCATTCTCAATTACCATAGTACAATGCTTCGATTCTTTTTATTCCACACGATTTAATTAGAAAATATGAGATTATCATTTATAATAAATACTATGATGTTTTACATTTAATATCTACATAATCTATTCATAATTTCAAATTATATTTTAATTGAATTATTTGTTTTGAATTATTTTACTATGAATTCATTGAACCCATAATTTTTATGAAAATCATTCGTGGGGATATCCTCAATCTTATCGCTAATATGGTAATATCATGAATGTAGATCTATATTTGAGAGGTATTTTCCTCTACATAGTCTATTAAAAAAGTAAAAAATATATTATATGGGTTACATATTATTAGTCAAGATATTTTGGATCTAATGATAATTAATGAAAAAGCACATTGACCCGACCTTATTCTTGAAAAAGAGGACTAGTGCTCCCCTAGTGATGCAATTCTGTGTAACAAACCATTATACAGATAATCTCATAGTTTTTCTTTATCTACTCATTTTCCACATTATTTATTCCGTATGGATTAATTGATAATGGAAAATACCAATGTTTATGCATGATTGAATATTCATTCACTCGGATAGGGTCAAGAAAATGAAATTTAGTATGAAACACATCAGTGTATTCACTCACAATAGGAACATCCTCAAGGATGGTTCAATCCATAGAATAACACAATTGAGCTAGAGATCATTTCATTTTAGGACATAATATCCATGATTAAAATTCTAGATCTGAATAATATTCATTGTAATCAGTGAACTTGTATACTATCATGGAATGATTCACAATATAGATATTCATTTCCTTCTCATGGAAATACATGTTGTCTATTTATATGGAAATCCAATCGATATAAAATATTGAATTAAATTACTCCAATGTGAGTATGAAAAGGTTCTATGGGAATTCCTTACCAAAACAAATTTAGGGAAGGAGTTATATATACGGGATGAAATTATTTTCCCATTTTTAATTATCAATGATAGATATACTTTCATTCTTCGTGGTCTTGTTTAAAAAGTTATTGTAATTGTTTTGATAAGATTGAGAGAATAGAACATGAATTAATAGGTATATTCTCTATCCATGAATGAATAACATGCATACCTATCACCACATTGTTTTTGGGATCCACCTGTGTGGTTGAGATGGAATAGACACTTCCTTTATACCTTGGTTGTTGTTGGTTGTCTCTGAAATACCATGGATTAGGCCACTGGTTTGTAAATTTATCTTCTATGTTTAGTTTATGTAATTTAAAATGCATTGATAATTGACTGGAGAATTAAATTCCTTAGTCCCATTAGTTTTTTTCTCTGATTGGTATTTTCTAGATAGGCATGGTTCCTTGCCACAACAAAAGCATTTCCATCTACACACCAATCAATTTTCTGGGAGCTTCATTCTACACCATTGACAAATGGGATATTGATATTTCATGGATGATTTTAATTTCTCCATCATCCCAAATTAATTAATATCTAACTTCCAATTATTATCCTTGAGAGACCCTTGATATTAATCTATCCCCATCTCTATTTTCAGTATATGAATGATAATTTCAACATATAAATAAAAATCCCAGATTCTAATTTTTAATATAAATTTTATCCCATTAATGAAATTAAAAAAAATCATTTATAGGTAATGACAATGTCATAGGCATATAATGCAATACATTTGAGTTTTTCTTCATACACCCCAATATAATCGTCATCCCTCTACACGTGTTTAATGAAATCTAGTCCCATTTTATATCTGATAGTATGATGAAAATATTTATTAGAAAATATGTTCCATAATTCCATTCCCCCGTCACATTTGACCGCTTACACATGAATCAAATTCATCATCAATTTCCACAACCGATACAATTATCCATCCATAAGATAAACATCAAAATAAACATTTCTTGTACGATACATTGAGGGATGGAGAATAAATTCTTAATGGAGATACTCCATTGTTCCAATATTAAGGGATCAAATTATCAATTTAAATTCAGAGGCCTTTGGATGGTAAAAAACTCAACCGCATATTTTTATTTCATAAGTGGATTTGGGAACTCCCCATAATGTTGGTTTCCAATAATTACCTGGGTTAGTTAATATATTATCATCAAAAAAATTTTGATTCCCCATCCCCTTGGGTTGGGCATCTCGTTGGGGCAGTCCACACATTTTATTTTCCATTGGATATTTACCGTATTCTTCCTATTATTAGATATTTCATTGAATGGAATGAAATTATGTCACGTTTTTTAAACTATTAAACAGATATATGTTTACTCCAATGACATTATAATAATAACTTACAAATTACATTTATTTCATAAATTATTGATTCCTATTTTTAAATATATGTTACCCATTATCTATCCCCAAATAGATAATAATATTTGTACCTTTTATTCCATAATTAATTATTTTTAATGGTCTTGTGAATTTTTTAAATCATATTACTATGGAGTTTCAAAACATGGGGAATTAATGTCTATCGTCGCCTACCTGGGTACCCCGAGTTTGGCCCAACAAAACCTTGTTAGAGTTGTTACCCCTTGATACATGTTTACAATTACCACATCGACTTGTATTATCACAGTTGGTAATTATTTACATGTTAATACACATATTCAGTTATTTCCAAACTTTTTGTATTTTTTCTTATAATTTGAATTATCCTGAAGGCTTTATATTGAGATTTTTTATTCCAAATCCACAAATAACATATCTTTTACTTCAATGAAATTTATTACAACCTTGTGGATTGTTACACATAAATATATACATTATTAAATAAGATTACAATTAAGAAAAGCTAGAATCAAGATTATTATTATGTCTTTGAATATTATTTACATTACATAAGAACAAAATATGTTGAATACAAAACATTTATTCAAAACAGCCTTAAAATGATCATAATATTCATTCAATCACGAAACATCATTGGATAAGCATGGAAAAATCATAAGAAATTCATTACCTATAAACCACAATAATGGTATATGCATTGAATAATGAAAAAAATGTTATAAAATAAGAATATAAATAGATAATCAAAGTAACATGAATAATAGTGAATGATATATCAGGATAATGCTAAATTGGGATATTTAGAATCAATTTGAAACATTGAATCCGAAATGATGAACAATTATAACTGCTAGTATATTATACTGAAAAATGTTCCATAAATGAAACATGTTAAGTTTTTATCCAACAATGAGGTCTCTTAAGACTAAACATTACATAATCCATTTCAGTGCTACATAATTTTGGGAACACATGTAACTTTGATTTCATTTTCAATTTTTTGTGTGACACACAAATCATACATAATTGACTCATTCATAATAAAATCTTATTCCAAAATCATGGAGTGTGGAAAATATATATCTGTGTTCCATGTAAATTATGCATATTTTTATAAAAGTTAAAACCCTTGATAAGGAATGGGTATGGTATCTACTAATCAAATGTTATTTCATGGAAAATAATGGTGAACCTTTGTCACCATAACATTGACACATAAAACATTATAAAATTGGTTGATGTTAGAGAACTAGGATTCACATCATTTGAATATAATATGGTTATTAGATTTAAAATTTAAATACATATCCAATAATTATTAAATTTAAATACAATTCATAAAACAATAATGAATCTTTATAATAAAAGAGAAGGAGTGGATCCCTTAAAAAATATTTTTCTTGCTAACATGATTATATAATTGTTAATGTTGGGGCATAATGAGTGTGAACAAAATATATAATCATTATAAATCAAATGGACATATTTTGGAATATAGTAAATATATCCCAACATGAAATGATTTAAATTTAGAGGCACACCATAAAATATAATCTTTAATAAAAATGTGATTGGAAGATCCCTAACTTGATTCTATTACTCCAAATTCATTGGTGATTCTTATGAAATATTGAAGTTGACATAGGAGGACATTAGAGAGGAATGATCAGATTATAAATGTTTTCAAATGATTTTTAGTGAAGAATGGTTTTAGCATGGGTGGGATTATATAGTAAATGTGTGGGGATTTAATTATTAATTATCAAACTGATGTTTTAGTGTTTATATAATGGAACCAACAAAACAAAAAACATTTCCATTTTTTTACCATAGTTTTTTACCAATATTTTTTACCAAGTTTTCTTCCAGAAGAGAGAGGATTAAAATATCTTATAAAACCAAGGGAATAATATAATTAAATCATACACTTTCATATGTGGAGGTGATTCATACTCTTAATAAAATGATTTTAAAACATTAAAATACCTTAATGGTATTGGTAGATTCATAATAGAATTATAAAATTAATCAAATAAACTAAAAGTATAATTTTTTTATAGATAATAAATTTATTAGGTAGGGGATAACTATTACAAAATTTATTATGTCACATTTGAGTAATTATGAAGTCATAATACACAAATTATATTTATACAGCATTCAATTTTTACCCAATAATTCGACTATCTCTAAAAATTGAGAAGAATTCAGTGTAAGAAAACTACAATGTTACAATTATAAAATATATTCATGGTATCTAAATAATTTAAAAAATATTTTTTTTTTCAAAATAAAATTGATATTTATTATGAAATGATTTAGTTTTATAAAATTCCAATTCTCAAACAGTAATAAATATTACAACTGACTTCATAAAATGTATATGATCAATTGCATTAATTTATAATTGTATATTGATATTTTATTAGAATATTTTTTATTTAAAAATAAATTAATTCATCCCAATTGTTCTTTAATTGAATATAAATATTAACCAAAAATACAATTTATTTTTTAATGTATAGAAATAAATAAATGTATAAAGTAACAATAATATGATGAATATCTATTCATTATTCTATAAAAAATAATATATAAAATCATATTTCTATTATCATTATACATATCCCATTAATAAACCAAAAAATTATCTAATAATTAGTTGCACGACTATGAGAATTTCATGGGGTTGTTTGACATACATGGTTTGTGCCATGATCTTGATTATTGTAAAATTCACCTATAAATGGTTACACTCATTCTTATGTTGTTGGATCTAAAATTGGGCTAGATCAAATTCCAATTATAGTGATGTTATCTCCCTTAATGCGTAGATAAATAGTATTCACATGGTATTATCCTATTAGTTAAGGATATCACATCCTTTATATATTTTAATTGAATTTTATAAATCCCTATATTAATACTAGTTGTGTGATCATAGTTTAATTGTCGTGCTATCAATGTTAAAGATGGATAATGGTATTTTAAATATGATAGGATATAATTAAATTAAATAATATAATGTTTTTTGATATCCATATTATATAACAATATATTTATTTAAATTTTTGGGGGATGTTTATTTATAACAGTTTGGGTTGTTACAATATACGACAATTATGAAATCTCACACTCAAAATTTTCATTTCCAAAATTAATACTGAGGAAGAAAAATATATTTAATCACTTCCTCTGGTGCCCTAGTCACGTCATCAACCATTTTTTTCTCTATAACACATTGACAAGGATCACTGTGAAATTTTCCAGAACATTGTCACTACAATCTATGATCTTCTCCGACTCCCCCGTATAATAAATATCATTCTCTATCGGTATGACCATTGGAATGAGTACATGTGAGGGTTATATTATTTACCTATTCAATAGAGATACACTGAATACATCATTTACATGATATAGGATTTATTGGAGTGCTACTCTATAGGAAAAAAATATTTTTAATTCCATATAACATGCTCAAAAAATATATTCTTGTGTCTAAATAATATTATCACAATGGATTAAATTTGGGGATGAAAACAAGTACTAAAGATCATCTCAGTATTTATAGAATATTATATTAATTTCCATAACATGGAAAATAATCTCAAATCTGAATCGTATATAATCGACAATAGTACTCCATTCATCCTTAACACATATTTGATGTAGATCTATTAATGTTGATCGAATGAAAATTCCTTTCAAATTATGATAAATTTTATTATCTCATTAAGATAACCCCCAACAACCCATATAGAATTGGTTACACTAGATGTATTTGGATGTCTGCGGACCAAGTACATTACAATTTTTCTTATTTCCATGTTGGTGTGGGTAATGGTTTCATAATCCACATACATGTATGCCTTTTAAGAATCGCATTGTGACATTCCAGGAACATTGATTTATATTCATCTATTTACTTCTTCATATTATCTCACATAGCTATCATATATATATGAATACATCTTTGTGGTTCATGATTGAATGGGGAAAGTCCAAATATGTTCATCATACACTAGTTCATTCCTGACCTTAGGATTTGATGGTACAGAAAATCATGACCAAAATATCACAACTTCTTCTTGATTAACTTTAGACAATAATGATTTCCAATTATTATAGTTTCTACAATATGATGAATTCCCATATCCTCCATTTGATAATAAAAAAAACTAATAAAAATGAACAGTTGAAAAAATATTTATAAATAATTGAAGATATTTCATCATTTATGATTCCAATGTCCATCCATTTTGATTTTAAGAAGATCATATCCCTATAAATTCTAATAAATGATATAATTAATGGATCCATACTACTTATATCACCTTCCAAATTAATATATTTTCTGGGATGGTAGTGGATTGAGAAATCATATTCCATAGTCATCTCTAACAATATACATAGTCTAAAATTCATATCTTTTTAGTGAATATAAATTTAATGATTTTGTGATCCATATATATTTAACATATCTCTCCCTAACGAGATAATTATGAAGTTTTTTCAAAAAAAAATAATGGATTCCATCTCTGGATCATGTGTGGGTTTGTTCTGTTCATGAACATTCAACTCCCTTGAAGAATTTTATTTGATGGTTTCATTAATAATTAACAGAAAACCCAATTTTGTATTTGATTCATAGATAAACACCACAAACACCTCTAAATTTGGGGGTAGTTTTACAAAATGTATAGTGATAAGCCTCATTGTATGATTTGAGAATCTCTCATAACCTTCATCATTCTAGGAAAACATTACCCGCTTTAGAGATATGTTGGGTAGAATGTTTTATTTTCATGAGAAATTTATCTTAAATCTAAGACAATAACCAACAATCATATGTTAATTATAGTTATCATTAATGAATGATATCCAAGTCCATCTTCCAATTGCATTTATTTTTGAGGGTTCCATACATATGACATTGACTATGATAATTTCCACCCAATAATGAGATGTTCATCCACCATAACTCACATTTTATATACTTTAACTAAAGCTTCACCATTATCATGGTGATTAACATATTGATATGATTTTCCACATGCTTCAATTTTTTCTTTTATAGAATATTAATATATCATTTATAATGATTAGAAAGAAATAATTAGAGTTAATCACATAATACACTATTTATCATGTATATGAATATTTATGGTGAATTATGGAGTATGATTTTAATTTCTATTATCTCATAGTGGAAATTAGTTATATGAAAAGAAGTCTTGGGGATATCCACATTCCTCATACTCACATAATAAAATCAAAACACATATCCATATGTTAGAAGTATTATTATCCACGTAACCAAAAGAACAGGTAATCAGTCCAAGGTAGGGGATACTTTTTTGTCAAGATCATGTAGATCACACCATAATATATGAAAAGGAATATTAACCTATCCTACATAATTAAAAATAGATTATTGTACCCCATGGTGATGCACATGTACATATGAACCATTTATCCATAATCTCATGTAGGTTATTCCTTAACATCAAATGTTTTAAAAAGTCATTTTATTTGGAGTCTTGGATAATTAAAACTCAAAATGTCTACGTTTTATTGAAAAAGAATCCTATCTACTAAAAGAAAGACTAGGAAATTCCTTTAGAAAAAATCATTTCATTCATTCACAATTATATAATTAGGGATTGATTAACAATATAAAGAGTGAATTCCCTCTTCGTGAAATTGTTGCCAGCAATTACCTAACTGTTGTTCTATATAATAGTAAAATCATTTCCATGCCACCCATTAAAAAATTTCAAGGTACTTAATTCTATACATTTGACTAGTGGATGTTAATATATCATGGAACCATTATGCTTCTCCATTATACAAACCGAATTAAACTCAACGTTCCACATCTTTTCTGCGGTATACACATCATATTCATTGATCTACATATTGACTTTGAGGGCACGTCAAACAATTTATTTGTACTTTTCAAAGACACAAATGTCTAGGTATTTTCATATAATTGGTTTTTTTCTATCGAAGAAGAATAAAAAACCTGCATTTATAGTTAACTACAATGATAGTGATGTATCATGAAAATCATGTGATGTTTTCCTCAAAAATATCTTTAGATCCATTATATTTTTAATTTAGCTAAAGGAAGTCCATTTCAATTTTATGTATGTGAGTGTGAGGAAAATATTTATAAAAAAATGTTTTCTAAAATTCCTGAAAACTAATCACTTATATATCACCTTCATGCTTTATATTCTTGATTAATTTCCATCACTTATCAAATTATCCCTAAATATGATAAAATCTTATAGTGCCTTCTCTTATTCACAACATTGAATGATATAGATTATATTCTAAATATATTTGATACATTGTTCTATTATTGAGTAATTAGATGATCCATTAAGTGTTAGGGGACTTTGTGCATAACAAAATTAATCACATCATGTTCAGTATTACTAGGATTTGGGTGCATCTCATGGTCAAGGATTGTATTCCTAATTTTTTTATCTAAGTGGGTAACATCATAATTTGTTTATTCCCTCAACCATTATATTTGGAATATAAATGGGGAAGTCAACACATTTCCCTTCTCATATGTTATTTACCTAATGCCATATATTTTAAACATAATGAAGAATAAAATAAAATTTATGGATGAGTAGTTTTAAACTATTAAAAACATAAATATGGAATCAAATGACCTTAAATGGATAAATTATAATTCAAATTTGTTTGTTAACTTATGAATATATAAACTTGAATATATGTTATCAATTATCAGTTTTCATATCCACAATATATTCCCAAACATATAATCTAATGGTATTTTATTCCATTAATAATCGTTCATAATGATTTCTTGATTTTAAAAATTCATATCCCTTGGGAGTGTCAAACTAGTTGCACAGTGGGACATGTTGGCATGTACTCGGTTACACCAAGTCCGGAATTCCCCATCTTATTAGATTTTTTAACACTAGGTACATGTTTTCAAAATCCACATCAAATCCTAGTAACCAAACATGGATTTGTTTCCTTCATAATCTAATCAATCTATAAATACCAAAATAAAGGGGAGATTTTTTATTCATAGTATTCTCTCAAATCCATTGTCTATAGTTTTCTAATCCTAGTAAATAATGTAACAAATTTATTCCATTGATATCCATTATAACAACGATTTTTTTTATTACAAATCAATATATGACTTTTTAATTGGATAAAAATTAATAAAACATTTATGGTTATGAAGTATAGTTTCATTCTGAATTAGTTACATTTCATATTAACATAAATGAATAATATTTAACCAATATTGAAAAAATCCTAAACATGATCATAATATTACATCGAACATAAAACTGCATGTGATATTCTTGAGAAATATATAAGAAACAGTTGAAATATAAATCATAGAATTGGAAATTTCATGGAATAAGGTATGAAATGTTATATAATAATCAAATTAGTGTTGAATAAAATAAAAATGAATAATAATCCATTATATATCATGATATTCCTAACATTTGAAATATGTAATCAACATAAAACATTGTATCAAAATCATACACATGTATAACATCAATGATATCCTGATAGAAAATGTCTAATAAAAGAGAAAATGTTCAGTCACATTCCCAGCATGACATGTCATAATTAGACTAATCATTACCAAATTCATTATATTGATATATAATTCTGGGCGCATGCGACACATTGGTTTCAATCCCACATTTATTTGTCCATATAGGTCATGGTACATAGATTCATTCAACATAATATGTTTTTTGACAATCATGGAGTGTAGAATTAATACATGTATGCACCATTTAATTTAATTATATGTGTATAATTGTGAACATATTTGATTCAAAATGGATATATTATTCACTAGAATATTATTTTTACATGGAAAATCATGCTGAAATTTTAGCAATATAATTTCACCAATTAAAAATTATCAAATATGCTTGATGAGAGAGAAAAAATATCGAATCATTTTGAAATAAATTGAAATTAACTAGGGACATGTTAATTCTCATCGAAACAATATGAATTCTAAATAGGACTCATAAGATAATACATAATCCTGAAAAAAAAGATAAGGTGACGATCTCTTATAGTATATTGGCCTGGTAAGAGGTGGGCATAATGGTTCATTAGAGGGTTTGATGTTAGTGATATAAATATATCGTAATGTAGAAATTTAATAGAATGTAATGGGGATATGGAAGAAGATATAAAAACATGAACAAATGGAAATTAAGAAGAATATCATAATAGAGATGCTGGAATTAAAATGGGAATGGAAGATACCTTACATGTTTATGTGAATCCAATTTTATTGAAATTGTTTTTTGAGAAAATGGGGGAACCTTTTGAGGACTATATATATGGAATAAATTATTAATAAAGTTCCCTATGGATTTTTAGTGATACCTAATGTGAGATTAAGTGGTTTTATATAGCTAATGAGTTGGGATTTCATTACTATTTCTCAAACAACGGTTTTAGACTATATAAAAAAAGAACCAAAAACCATAACATGTGTTTTTTTGTATTCGTTTATTCCAAAAGATAGAGAATTATATTATTTTATTTTTAAAGGTCCTAATTTTATAAAATAATACCATTTATTATTTAATGGAGAGTCATACTCTTAATGAAATTGTTTTAAAATGTGAAAACACAAAAATATTTTGGGAGGATTCATGATGGGAATATAAAATTTATTGAATATATGTAAATTTTAGTTATATTTAATATAAAAAGTTTATTTGGTTATTAATACCTTTAGATTAGTTATTGCATCACTTTTCATCTTTATGATTTCATAATACATAAACTATATTTATACGATATTAAATTATGACCCAAAATTTTTATTTTTGGATATAATTATAAAAAAATCATCCTTGGATAATATAGATGTTTTTATTCAATAAATAATATTGATTTTATGTAAAATAATATTCCAAATATGAGATTTTATATTTGAAAAAACTTATATTTATTAAGAAAAGATATGTTTTTTGACAATAAATGTTTTTTAACCGTTACAAAAATTACATTTGACTTCATAAAAATAATATGATAATTTATATTTAATATATAATTTTTAATAAATATATTTTTTAAATGGTTATTTATTTAAATAGTTATTTAATTCATAATAATAATGTCATAAACTGAATTTTAATACTAAAAAAATAATATTTCTATTTGATTGACACAAAAATAAAAATCGTTTATAATATATCGATAATAAGATGAAATTTTTTTCATTATTTTGTAGAAAAAAATTTACATAATCATATTGATTTATTTTTTTACATATCACTTTAATAGACTGATAAAAACCGTTTGTGTAATGTTTAAGACTATGAGACTCTCATGGGGTGGTTCGACATATGTGGTATGTGTCATCATCTCAATGAGGTTGAAATTCTCCCTTAAAAATTTTCAATAATCATTTTGATGTTTGATATCTACGAGGTCCTAATCAATGTAAAATATCAATGTTTTTATTTCCCTTGGATGCTATGATAAAAGAGATTCATATGGTATGATCCTACTTATTGAGTATATCACATCCTTTTGTTTTGTCAATTTGGGTTTATAAAACCCTATATTTAAACTTTTCATGTTATCACTATTCAGGGAGTCTACTATAGATTGTAAATATTATAAATAGTCATTTGTATTTGATAATATATAATAAAAACAAAATAAGTCCATTTTTTATCTATATCTCTATTACATTTCATAAAATATTATTTAAATTGCATGGTGATTTTTATTTTTAATAGTTCGGGTTGTTACTATATATTTTCATAAAATTTGAGAAAAAATAATCCTGAAATATTTAATTTATAATATGACCATGAAAATATTAAAATAATTATTTAATTAATATAAAATAATAATTTAAAAAATTATATATATATTAAAATAATGATACACCATTATTATATCTAAAGATAGATATTAAAATATATCGTGAGGATAAGACCTCCATTAAATCGATATTATTTTAACATTATCTTACCATTAAATACATACTGAACTATATATGTAACATTCCCAAATTTAATCAATAAATATTAGGAATACATTAACAAATCAAATATGAATCAATGTTATCTCTTTATTCTTGTATAAAATCATTTCAGTATATTAGTAAATTTTGTACAATATTTCATTCTCAATAGTATCCAATTATCAATTAGTGTATCATTCTGTGAAATATTCCTTAAAATTAATGTATACACCTTTGGAAATTAAATTTATTAATAATAAACAAGAATTATAATGAATTTATATTGAAATTTTCAGGATATTTTATTTGAATCTACTAAATCAAGATCCTCTTTAATAACCACAATCTTGGAGAGCCACCCTAAAATATATTCTAATTACTATAGTGATCTTATCTAAAATCTATTTTGCATATAAAAAATTATTTCTCATCCCAATTCACAATCAGAAAATGAAATCCTCACCATATGATATAATAATAATGAATAATTAAAATAAAGTAGATTTACTGTATAATTCATGTAAATAATAATAATATATATGTGAGAAAATAATAAATATAATATAACAGAAAATTATAAAACAAAATCACAATGATATATTGGATAAACTAATTTATATTTATATTTAAAAACTATCATGATATTAGAAATATATAGACAAGAAAATCTTCTTGTGATGATATCTCGAAACTCCATAGTTATTTACATACACAACATCTAGTTGCATTCCCCAAAACATATGGAATAATATATGATATATATTAATAGAAATATAATCTATAAATTTATTAATTAAACATGTGAGATAAAAATCACTATATAAGAATTATTAAAGAAAACATAAGACATTGGTGAGAGTCTTTCAATTCATAACTGGTCAATAGTGGAATCTAGGAATCTTCCTGAAGAGTCAGATATATAGAAAATAAAAAATCTTATCAACTATATTAAACTATAGTTAGAGGCATTCTTCCCAATGATATAAGTTTTTTGTTTATAGAATATATCCCCCATTTTACATCACATGATATGCATAGTCTCTAACATACTGTGATAGTGATTTTTTAGATGATGAATACATTTCATTATTATGTGGGTGGATAATAATACCATTTATAATAGGTCGATGACCCACTCTTTTAAACAATCATACCACTAGGGAGGTTTTAAAATTAAAAATTATGTAATATACATGTTTGATCCATTTTATTTTCCCTACTGAGCTATGAGGACTACACTACTCATATAAACTTCTATCACAAAAACATTGGTCATAAAAATTGAAAAACATTATTCAATTTAACGAAAAATAATCACAATGGACCAGTAACTTTCCAAAATTTGTGTCATAATGAAGGAAATATTAAAAAATAGTTCAACTAAAAAATTACGCAATATTTACTATTAGGGAATACAACATCTAGTCCAATTTCTTTTCTTAATTTGTGTAATAATGTACCACTATGAATATAATGGTTAATGTATATAGAGTATAGAATTGGGTAATCATTGTTTGGGAACACAAGTGATAGTCATTGTATATATATATATTATGTAATATAAAAATGAGGTAAACATTGTTCCCCAGATGATACAATATATATCGTCTCTTCTAGTACCCACATAATATACTATCATGGTGGTTATGTTTTGTAATTACAATATCCATTTGGGATAAACTCTTTTACCATATGGTTTATATGACCAACCCCCTACCTTGATATTATCCTCCATATACATTCATCTCTACTAGAAATAATGTTATATAGGATGCCTCTTTGAGTTACATTCGATAATATTCACATCACTATTGTAAAGTGTTGAAAATGATTACATGTTATTATAAGGTGTGTGATGAATGAACTCATGTCAATTTTTCTTTTTTCGTACAAATAATATATTATATACCCAAATACTACCATTCATCACCACTAATAACTTTGAACATGTATGGAACGATAGAATAATATTTTTTCAGAGATAGATTATTCTCAAATTTCATGTCCCGACCATCATTATCACAGTAATTTATTCACAACCATCCAGTTCATTAGACCAGAACCAGGGTCATTGCATCACTTTTGTGTCTCATTCTTATTAAACTCCAATAATAATTTATATCATAGTAATCCTAATTCATTAAATATTATTCACATCCATATTCATCTCCATCACATTTGATCTATGATTCCAATTTCATGTATTAATAAAAAAAATACATTTAAACTCCACATAGATATATTAATAGTGATTTCTAAATGAAGAATAATTAAGGGGAGGACAATGAATAACATTTTAATAAACTAATAGTGTCCATTGTGAACTAGAATTGACTGTTAATAAGAAATAATATACATGAATATTAATAAAAGAAATATAAATATTCAATGTATAAATTTAGTGATAAATGATTACAAGGTAAATTGATTTTAAAGAAAAAGTTTGAAAATGGGAAATACTTGTATGAAATACAAATGATTAGACCAAGAATCAATAACAAATTGGCTACCATTTTAGATCAGTCATTTTTATGAAGGAATTATTGTCAGTCGTTGTTATCTATTATAGTGAATAATTTAATCATTTATTCTGTGGATTTCAAAAATATTCACGAATATTTTAATGACACTTTCCCTCCACCAAGAGAATGTTTTTTAAAACGAACTCATGGGAGTTGAGTTACATATTATTTGAAAGAGTTTCATTATATCAAATGGAAAATTATTCACTTCATTAATTAATTAATTTATGTGATTTAATTATTTTATACATCCTCTTCATATTATACATAAGGATCAAGGTCTGATAATTTATACATTTATCAATATTTATATTCTACACAATGGAAAAGTGAGGAAATAGATAGCCTATTATATGCCATATTTATAAATATTATATTTATTTTAGTAAACATTTTCCTATCGTTTAAAGATAAGATATATTTTTATTTTAATATTTTTGATAATATAGAATTCATAAAAAAAATTATATCTGAAAACCCCTCTATAAATATTAAATGAAATATTCAAAATATTATAATAGTAAAAAATATTAGTTCTAAAATCCTCTAATCATTTTAGTCATGTAACCATGTAATGTTCCACACAATCAAATAACTATGGTTGTAAATCCCATATTAATATCTGACATTACTAAGAGTTAGCATCCAGGTACCTAATATAAATATAATGGTACACCAACAAAATTTAAAATCCTTTAATAAAACCATTCTATTTTTCCTCTATAAATATGGGTTGCACTATGAAATTTGATTTATTCTCTATTTATATATTAAAAAATTCCAATAGGAATCTATGTATGAAAAATAACTATGTAGTTGTGACTCATGGAAAATATGATTCATATGGTGAAACAATGGAGAATCCAAAGAAGTTATGAAATATTTACCACACTAACTAGTATCTAGAATAGATGAAAAAATATCAAGGAAATCATTCCTTGTAATAACCTATGTATTTATGATTTTTTAATTAAAATATAAAAAATATTAATATATTGGGTTATATGCAACACTGAGTTTAAACAAACCAAAATAAATTATTTCTATTATTTAAACAATAACATTATAACGAAGACATTAAACATGATATAATGAAAAAGAATAAAAACATTATAGAAATTATTTATAAATTTTTTATGGGAATAAACATAAGGATAAAAAGTTCTTCCTTTCTAGTAATGGACATATATTCCTTGAAGACACTATTATCTAACAAATTGTTTTCATAGATATTTTTTTAAAAAGAACATAATTATTTAAAATTTTATAATAAAAAAATAATTTATAAAAATAATTCTTTATAATAATGAATTTATAATTATCATTTCATGATATCTTGATAATTATATGAAATTTTTATTCTTTTCAATAGTAAAAATACTAAATTTCTTTATAAACCCAGTTTTCAATTAGTGAATTAAAATGAGAATTAGTATTTTATGACTATCATTATAGTAAAATTATGCAAAAAATATATTTACTAATATAATTTAGATAATTTTAATCAATACAATTTTGAATTTTTATATTATAGAATTATATAATTATGAAAGATGTGTCTATTGGAAAATTAGTTTTCTTCATGTATGGTGGACTAATTTGACTTTAATATTTTAAAAATAATTAAGTGGAAACTGTAAAAATAGATTCTATTTTTTTAATATGACATATTAATATAATATATTTTGGTCAAATAATTTTTTATCATAAATGAATTATAAAAACATAAAAAATAATTTATTATTGTTAGGTTAAAACAGATTTATCAGGTGTTAGACTAAAACGAAAATGCGTATAATTAAAGATAAACCAGTAAAAATATAATTTTTTAACATTTTAAAACCATATCTCATTTATTGTCTGGTAGTGAGATATTATGGATCCTCGTGTCAAGATTAATTTGTGCTCACACATTTTTCTATAGAAATATTCCATATATGTCCTCTCCCCCCTTTAAAAGGGAACCCTCTCTTATCCAAATTACACATCCAAAGGAATCTAGTTTTTATAATAGCTAAAAATAATAAATTTTTATATCCCTAATATATACCATATTCCACTTATTCTATAATAATAACTCTTATGATGGCATGGGGTTAAATCTGAAAGGGTTCACTAAGGAAGTGGTACAGTCCTAAACTATAAAATTTCTTTATATTTGTTACTCAAAATCCGTAAAATATACATTAAAATTTATTATGAAATAAAATAAGTATCTAAAATGTATTTATATATTATTAGGTTTATTTCATTACATGATCCGTCTCCTCTTCCATCATGTGGGATTAAAAACTGTTGAATATTTGTATGGTAGACTACGAAGCCATGAACTGATGTAACTCATTTTCCAACATCATATATAATAAAAAATGATAATTATTAATGTAATAATTATATATATGGTACTAATTGTATGATTAAAATTATATATTACTATTTTCACATATAACTTCTTAATATCCGATCTATTGGGAAACTACGATATGGCTCAAGTGTATGCTTGGACTACCGCCTCCATGAAGCATAGTGAGACATTTTTCTTTTCATTTATAATTGGATCACAATAACGTCATATTAAATAATTATATATGATATATATTACATAAAATTAATCTATTTGGTTAAATTAATATTAATATTTATTTATTTATATATCTTGAGAAAATTGAATAAAAATTCATTTGTGCATAAAACCTCCTGTCTCGAAGAAAAGTGTAAATGATTTTATATAACTAACAATATAGGATTAAACTATATATATCTAATATATATTAAATTTATATGATGGTTAAAAATCATGATATTATTTAAGAATAATATAAATAAATTTGATAACAATTCCAAATTTAATCATATATTTTAAATGATGTTGTTATTACCATAAAACATTTTTTCATATGTAATTCTTAATAAAAAGATAATAATAAGTCATATGTGAATAATAAAAGAGATGATATATATTTGTATGATATCATAATAAATTTATAATAAACAATATTTTGTTTTATGTAGACTTTTAATGTGTAAGAAGAATAATAATACTTAATGGAAGATATTTTTATCTCAATTGTATGTTTTTGGGACACAAGTTGGATTCACCACATGTTTTTTGAGGAGTATATTATAATATTAAATTAATTTTATTATTATTCATGTGAAATTATTTTAAATAATTATACAACCATGTATCCTATTTTAATGGTTCATATGATTCAAAAGATAAAAAAATAGTGATGACATTATGTTAAATCCTTAATTTTTTTTGAGTTTTTCATGATTAACATACAATGAAGAAGTATTATAAAATATAGTCCAAGAAACTAATTAAAATTATTATTTTCTGGTTATTTATATAAATTATATGTCTTCCTTTATTTTTTCACTATTTATTTACTATGTAAATAAAAAATTATTTTTTTGGGATGATCTACTTTATTTCCCTCTCCCGTGAAAAGTATTTTTTCTTCATGATCCACATTTTATAAAAATGTAATTTTTTTTTCAAAATTAAAAAATTATTTTTTACTGAAATATTTACCCGTATTTTGAATTTGAAATTATTAAATTAATTTTATTTTAGTTTTCAAAACATTTCCCTTATTTAATTAAAAAATATTGTGAAAGGTTTCATCATTTTAATGATTAAAACATTAATGGCATTATCGACTCACATTACTTCTAAATGATATGAAGCTTCCCATACACATTTCAAGGGATAATTGAAAATAATATATTTTCATTAATATATGGGATATTTTAAATTTTTTAAATATGTGGATTTATAATGGAAATCATATTCACCTAAATACATCTTCCAATTAATCATTAAATATAATTTTCTATAATATATAAAAGATTATCAATTATGAATGTTTTACGAGGAACCAAATACATTGATAACATATTTATTCTATAACTGTATCAGTTGTGACTATGATAATGATATTTTTATGACTCTTTTTAATATAATAAGGTTTACTACTAGATTAAATAATGATATGAATATAAAAGAACTCTATACATATAAATTTATTTTTATATATTTATAAAACCGATATACATTCTATATGAAATTATATAATTAATTTTAAATGATATTCTGTCAAGAGAAAGTATGAATTATGATAATTGTGCTAGGTGGGTATTGATTAATTTTACTTGATCTCAGAGGGTACATGTGATGTTATTCTAATCTCAAAATAGGATACATGAGAGATCATCAAAATCCCAAATCATGTTTTTGGGTAGATCGTTCAATATTAAGAAGTTATGAATGTTTTAACAGGTATCCATGGCATTGGGATTCCTATTATTTTGTTTATGACATAATATTATAACATAATATAATTTTATTCTCTCATGTATTATTTAAATACAAGCCATTATGGTGTATGTCTTATAAAAATCTATATTTATTCATATATAATATTTAAAATATATGATTTGAGGGTATTTTTTTCATATTTTATTCCCATTTTGTCATACCCTTATTCTCATGTTATGTTAATTTCTTACATTATATCCCTTACTGAAATTCTATGCACCCTATTTATTATGTTTCATATCATCATGGTTAGAATAATTATAATAATTAGTGTAAGTATGTTATGTTTAATTTGGTTTTAGTTATTTATTGTAGATACTGAAGACATTTCATGATATAAGAATATTGTGTATGAAGTTTCAGGATACACTAAATTGTTACATTCATTGGTTTTCTTACAAATGTATTGAATATTTATCTTTTTTTATGTAATATTTGTGAATAATAAGACATGGATTTTATGTTTGGTAATAGTGGGAGGTATAAATAAATGTCTAGAATCCATTACAAAAATAACATAGTGAGATATTTAATTTTATCCATATGGATTAGTCTTAGAATATTCTATTTTACAGAAAAATGTCCTACAATTTTTTAAATTATATAGTGAGTGGATTCCATGAAATTTCATCCATATCCTTATATAAATTTGGATGGGGATCATTCATAGTCATGACTTGGGGTAATAATTCCATGAATAGAACATCTTACAAGACTCAGTTGTCTCTAATTTCATAAAAACATTACATGTTTCACACCTATTTTGAGACTACCAGTGTATATGATATTAAAATTTTGAAAAGAAAATACATTATAAACAATCCTAAAGTATTATAATTTTGACATTTATTGACCTTGGATAATATTACAGTGTCGTATATTTATATTTACTTTTCAATATTGAGGCATTGTATTCAACATTTTCCATGATTGATCACCGTAATAAATTATGAATGATGGTCATGATTGTAGAGACCCGAAGCTTGATGTACATTGAAATTTCATTACATTTGTGGAATACTTAGTACATAACAAAAACACACACACAAGGATCGTAATAGTTTAGTGTCTTTGAAAACTCGGAATATAATCTTCTAATCCTGGTGAAAGATATTCAGCATCTCCCATATCGATCTTCCCCTTTTGTTTTCCTACCTAAAACCTTTCTTTATATTCTGGGGATAAGTAAACATAAAAGGGTGAGCTCAAATGCTCAGTAAGGGTAAACAAAATAAATATCAATCACATCATATACATAAGCACATAACTTTTGGAAATCTTAACCTGTAAAAGAGGTCATAATTTCCTAACCCGGGATAACTCATGACAGTGAAATGTAATCACAATAATCATAACTTAAAACATTAAACATTGTGGCATACACACATAATCATAGATAATCGTTTCTTGTTAGTCAAGACACGTTTCCAAGACTATCTTAGTGGACAAAGTCCCTTTCTGAACCGAGTCACCCTCGTTTCAGTCCTGTTTCACTGAACCGGTATAACCTACCATTCCAGCCATGTCTATCTCATGAGATATAAAATCTTTACCTAATTAATTGGAGGGAGATATAGGTCCCACCCATCTCATAATGATACCATTCTAATGTGTGCCACAGAATCATAAATCATACATCATTGCATAACCCATGTAATAAAAATGGGAATCTTAAACATTGTTAAATCATAAAACAATTCATATAAGATAAAGGAATTCATAAATATAATTCCATAACAACATAATCAAATCAATGTAATAATAGGGATAGAAACAAAACTCTTTATTATCTTAGATGGAAAATAATTTTGATAAAACACCTGAACTCCATTTTTGAAGAAAATATCCTTTCTGCTTCAAAAACACTTTTCCTTTCATAACATGTCATACAATTATAAACTAAAAGAAGTTGATTAAAAATAAACATGAAAACTTTTAAAGGATTCTTCTTGGAAATAATTTTTTAAAAATCCATTCATGCCGTATAAGTTAAAAAAACATTCTTCCCGTACTTTTGTCGGAAAAGTCAAAAAGTACCTCGTACGAAAAAGGAAAAAATACTCCTTTAATATCTTTTACTAAAAACTCACCAAAGGGTAAAATTGGATATAAACTATTGTATAAGGATATAAATATTACATAATGAGGAAACAAGGATGTGGATGATAAAATACACCCCAGTAAATACCAAAGTATAAACAATCTCAGATAAAAGTGAGATTGTGATATTTCGCTTACCTTAGGTCCGACTTGCTTTGTACGTGTCCGAAACTCCTGTATAATGATTTAAATCATGTTATTGACTTATTCCAGAATCATAGAAATTGTTATTATATCATATATGGTCCACTTATGACTTTATATTACCCTTTCTTTTGTAAATTCATGTTAAAGAATCGTTTTGGGTAAAATCATTTCATTTATCGTAGGTGTTTGGACTTGTTGTTCTTGACATTATTATTACTTATATCATGATTTAAATACTCCTAGAATATAAATTATGATTTATATATCATATATATTCAGTATATATATATATAATAGATAGATAAATGAAATGAAACACATCGTTCATGGAGACGGTAGTCTGTATGTACGCATGAACGCTGCTTTCCTTTTCCTTATTGTCTTGAATGAAAGTAAGTAGATGACATATATATATATATATATATATACATAAATCCAGTATATTTACCATGTCATATTTTCCATTATAATTCATTATATATACCTTATAATCATTCTGGAATGGTTAACATTGATAATGAATCTCATCGCGTCGTGGAGACGGTAGTCCGTACATACGCACGAGCGATGATATCTTTCTCATGGTTGTGGAATTGTGTTGAAGTGTATGTATACTATTTCAGTATCAATATCACTTTATAATAATCATATATAGTTACTCATTGCATCATTATACCCATCCTATTAAGGTGGTTGCAGAAAATAGATTACACCACGGCGTGGAGACGATATTCCGTACGTACGCACGCGCGATGATTTCATTTTCCGTTGGATGGATAGATGGATAAATAGGGTTGTTTCATACTAATAATAACATCTCAGTATATGAGTGATACTGATGTCATTACTTCATAATGAAACAACTAAAGAAGAAGAAGTTGAAGAAGAAAGAAATTGGAAAGGATCGGTAATGGATATTACCTCTTCTTTGAAGTGCTTCTTTGAGACCTCCTTTTAGGGCACTAAAATTGGTCTTAAAGAAGACCATGACCTCTAGGATGATACTGGGGAAGAGGAGAAGATATTTTGGCCAGGTCTGGCCGAGCATGAATGCTCAAATTGGTGTTAGGAGGAGAGGGAGGGGGTGCCCTTTTATAAGGGAGGAGAGGGGCACCTTTGGAATAACTAAAAATATTATTTTATTATAAAGACAAATTCGGTTTTAAATAGCTCCAAATTGATTTATTTAGAAGCTAAGGTGGGGATGGGTCGCAATCCTCTCATCCAATAGAATTTAGACAAGTTTAGGTTCCTATTTTAACCTTATCATTTAGATTTAACATTAAGTTAAATAATTTTACTTTTACCGTGTCTTCTTGTGTTCTTACACTATAAGGTTTGTAAACATACAATAAGAAGCCAAACGAACCCCAAATTGTTTATTATTAATATATATAACCTTATCTAAGTCATTTTTCCGAACCTTAGTTTTTTAGGGATAAAATAACAATTAATAATATAATATTTGTTTTAAAAACTATTTTATGTCAATTTTGACACTATTTAGTAATTGATTTTTGTGAAAATCATAACAGAATGATAAGTTGAACAAAGTTAATTAAATCAATACTAGCATGTCATATTAATCTAGAAAATTAGTGGAATTCATAAAAAGTCTCAAATTATATTTATTTGGGTATTTATATCATCAATTATGTCAATATTTCATTAATAAGATAATTACTGCATCATCGCTGTGTCATAAATAAATTAATTTATTTAATGTCTAAAAATTACAAATAAAATAACATTATGTATGGAATTTTTTTAGATTTCTAATTAATATTTATAGTCGAATTTATCTTATGTATAACCCTATATTAAAAATGTTTTATTAAATAAACTTTGATTTTAACTCTTTTAACTCTTCTTTGAATTAAATAATAATAAATGTCCTAATCTAATTCAAGTGGGCCTAAATTGTCATATTTTTTTCCTAAGTTTGTTTTTGGTCGAAATATACTTTTTCAATCGGATTAGGAAATGTGTTAGGGTAATATTAATATCATTTTTACCCTTAATTACCCTATATACTTTTAACCGTGGTAAATAAAAGTAAAAAGTTACTATTCACCAAAAATTATTTTCATCTAATTGAACCACATTTTACATACTTACATCAACCATGTCTCTTGTATTTTTGAAATTCCATTCACAAGAGTGGTAAAATTAAGATTTATGAAAAAAATTAATTTTTTTAACTACCACTTAGTAGTTTCACTATTAATCAAAAATTGAAGTTTTTCAGAAAAATGCCAAAATTTCACCCTAAGCTATAATCGGTATTCCGAATTCAAAAATGAATTCTATTTTAAAAAATTCCCAACATATAAGTTTCATTAATTAATTTTATAATTAATTTCTGTTGTCACAACAAATAGCGTGTTTTTAAGAGATAATAACTATCAAAAGATTAACACTTGTTTATGTCTGGTGTAAATGTGAAATTAAATCCAATGACCAAAATTTTATTGAATTGTAAAAATATATTCTAAATATACATTAAAACCACTCAAATTAATAATTTATCACTATTAATTATTTCTATTGAAAAAGTTGTTTTTAATTAAAATTTAGTAATTTTCACTATTCATCAAAATATGAAAGTTATCCGAAAATCTGCAAAATTTCACCCTAAGCTAATTTCGATATTCTAAATCCAAAAATGAAGTCCATTTTGAAAAATAAAATTTAAAAAATTTCAAAAGTGGTTATTACTATTCATAACGGCTAGTTTTAATAATATTTTAATAGGATATCGTTGTTTAGTGAAACTCGGTATTGCGTACTACACCCGCTATCAAGGAAGGTCATGATTGCATGTAATGAAACTCAAGTCAAGGATGCGTGTTGTGCAAGATCCTTTTGGGGTAGCGTACAACACAAGAGATTAATAAAATTAAAAAGAATATTTTTCATAATGTCTCGGGATGTTACAATGATATCATTTTTTCTTTTACTATGTGATTGAACAAAGAATGATGATTTTAAGTTGGTGATATGTATGATCAAATACTAAAATACCCAATTTTTGCATAGTCAAATAAATATCATTATACCATGAAAATATTCTTGGAATATTAATTCAAATTAATAATTATATGAAGATGAATTAGTAGTGAACATCAATATTGGAACAATTATTCAATCCAAATTATATGATTTTTCACCATAGTTGTTTATCGGTGTCTTTTTATGGAAAATATTTTTATTCCTTATCTTGTTCAAATTTTATTTTTCATAGAAATTGACTATATTTATAAAAAAAGATCCCAATGTAACTACAATGAAACAGAAGTCGAAATATATATTCTAAACCAGCATATGATATTATAATAGTGAGACAATAAATGAGAACATCATATTGTAACATCCTCTATCATAAAGATCTTGATTATTATTTAAAAATGGAGTTTTTTTATTTGGTGGTGGAGAAGGTCAATATTTACTATATTCCTATTGTGATGGACTTTTTTGAATTATTTCTATATTACAATTACCAAATTTCACAGAATTTTGATGTTGTTTATTAATATTCTTTATACCAAGTTCCACACCTATAATAAAAACATCCAATATAATGTATCTAATTGAGAAGTAATTATTCATGAATCAACACCTGAATAATCATGAAAATGGATTTATTCAACCATGTGTTCCACTAATTGGTTAAAAAAATATCTTTTTTTCTGAAGAAATATGGACTTATGAAAATATTTATAGATTATTATGAATTGAAATAATGGTTCACCTATCATGTATTCATTATTGTTTTCGAAGCTATGTAGATAAAATATTTTTCTATGATTGGATATTATTCTATATATTATCATATGAGATTTATGAAAGTGGATATAAAAATATAGCATTATTTACAAGGTATGGGAACTATGAATATATGATCATTCCATTTGGTCTTATTAATGTGCTCACTACAATTATTTATTTAATGAATAAAGTATTTTGTGATTAGCTTGATAAATTTTTTATTTTTTTATATATATAAATATTTTAACTTCAATGTTCATGGTAATGAATGAAAATCACATTAGAGTTTTACAAAGGACACTAATGATGGGGAAATTCTATAAAACATTTATACATTATTAATTTTGGAAATAATTGATTTCATTTTTTGGTCATATAATCCAAATAGCGTGTATATATTTGGATCCAACTATGAAAAAATATATTGATAATTTTCCTCGAAAAACTATGTCAACTAAGATATGATGTTTTCATCATATGGATTGATATTAATTTTATTTTTTTAGAATTTGGAATTTCCATCAAATTTACTTCCGATGTTATCTTGGAATATAGTAAAGTTCATATAGACATATAAATTCTGGGAATATATCATGGAACTAAATAGTTTATTAGTTAGTATAACTACTAACAAAATTTTAGTTTAATGGAGAAGGGTTTATATTCAATATTGATACATCCATGAACAGATTTGAATTTTTCATCATGTTAAAATACATTTTTATAGGTTTTCAATATTAATAGTTAATGGTTCCTAAGAATAATTTTCCAATTAATGAATTTAGGGAATGTTATGGAAGTAATTTCGTTAATGGTATGGGGGTATTGTATTTATAGAGAATAGTTCTATATATATTGATAACAATAGTTTTTGTATAGGTTCATATAGAAGGAGTTGAACATGTTTTATATAAGATTGAGGGATATGATTTAAAAATATTATTGGTTAATAGATTACTTCTCATGGAATGGGAATTAGGTGGCTAATTAATAGATCTAATGGATCATTCTAACTTATATAAGATGATGATAAAAAATCATCCAGTATTAATTGACTTTAAAATGATATATCATGAAATATTAATGGAATGGTAGAAATAATAACTCTTCCAAATGAGTGTTCAACCATAAATCAATGTAAATACTAATTTGTCACATATCTATGATGTAGAGATGATGAATAAGGGTAGAATATTTTTCTGGTTGAATCTTGATAATGAATAAATTTTTTTTGGAACTATATATCCGGTTTTTCCATATCATACATGATGAAATTATTTTAGAGGAAACTCCTAGTTATTCATTATCAATTCATCCATTATTTCAATGAAATTTTAAGGATTGAAATATCATTTTTGATTAGATAGAATGAAGATATATATTATAAAATTTGTATCATTATTATTGTTCTGTTAGAAGGATAATGAAAAGATACATATATGTATATTGATATTTCAACAATTAAACACAAAAATTATAGAGATCATAATGTATTGTGATAGTGTTTTTTGTTTTCCTCCAAAAATATATATGTGACCTAAAGATACTTGGGTTGTAGTTTGTCACAATATAAATTTCATAAAATTGGTTTCAATCAGATAATATTTATATATTTATCGTATTTCAATGAAATTCATTACGTAATTACCAAGGTCACATAGAATACCACATTCAAATTTAATTTGTAGTGATCAAAGAACTAACTAAATATTTTTGAAAATTGTTAAATATTATTTTGATACATTCATGATTTTGAATAATACATATCAACCTTAAACATATAGATAGTCTAAGATAGAATGTGAAACCATATATTATATGGTGGTATATTGTTATATGGATTTAAATGGTTGTTAGGATCAATAACATCTTATTGTTTACATTACATATCTAAATATACTTCACTCGAGCCTCGAGATTGATATTTCAATAAATCAATATAGAAATTATTTATATAACTAAGTACTTATGAGATAATTTTCGATAAGGTATTATATTGGGACTTTATCTAGCGAATGAAATGGAATTTATGTTTATTGGCATTCATCATCGCATGAAGGTTGTATAATGTCGATATAAAAGTTATGATGACATTCATTATTTTGATATTGAATTTGAATTTGGTGAAAAGTGTCACGACCCCCTCCCCACAAAGTGTACCCCTCCTAGGCCGGCAATGTGAGAAGGGAGATAATGACCCCCGAGTCCCGCCTCCAGTAGGCCCCGGGTTGGCGACTAGAACCGAGGGCATAATAAACATACAAATTGGAGGAATTACCCTCTATGAGAACACATGCACAAGAGAGAGATAGAATAGACTCCAACCAACTCCAACTCAGAACTGAAATATAAAAGAAACCCAAGTACATATATGAAATGTCATGCCAAAGTACAACAACTGAAAGGGAAAACTAAAAGTACCCAAAAGAAAGAAAAACGATAGCAACCACAAGCCCGAACAGCTCCTCCTCCAACCGCAAGCTAGTAGTAACCAGCTTGATCTCCAACCGGCTCCAAGTGACCTGAAAACAGTTTATATGTACATAGGTTGAGTATAACAGTATACTCAGTAGGATCCTCCCCAAGACTCTCGTGAAAAAGTAAAGAAAGCATGTTAAAGCCCAGTGAACAACAAGTGAAACTAACTCTTCACCTAAACAGGTATACTATGTTCCCAACCTCACCATGGATACTCTCACCAAGTAACGCATACAAGAATATAGCATATAGTAAAGAATATCAAGGGTACCCCGCTACTACATCCCCACTGGTTTTCCGCTTTTCCACAACGACATACTTCCTGTGCATCTCTCTCCAAAGGCTTGCCCACAGACACCTGGGCTAAGCTCCACAATCTGCACCTCGTGCACCACAAAGGCTTTCCCGCGGACACCTCGGCGAAGCACCACACCGTCCTCACAACCAAAAGTAACCAGGTAATTTCCGGGAGCCACCACAGCTCGCATAACGTGTATCATACGTCGGGTATAATACCTCAAGCCATTACAGCCCATACTCCGAGTAAGGATCCTCAAGCCATCATAGCCTATACACGTTAAACCTATAGTAGTCCGTAGGATACTATATCCAGAATATATGTTTGTGAATAACCACAAGCCATTACATCCCTCTACACACATATATGGGGTAACTAACCACTGTGCCTCATGGCACGAGTATCTACCAAGAGAAGAGAGCGGGGACAAAGGGGGTAGTCAGCCATTCAACCTCCCATCAGAATGTTGGGGAAAACACCCCCCCAGGGCTCAGAATCCACGGGGTGTCAGTTGCCCTTACCGACAGGGTGGAGTAGCGTATAGAAACACAATAATTACAGAATATATAGGTAACTCACATCCACACTATGGGCATTACCTAGTCTTAGAACAACTGTAGCTAACGTCTCTCAGACTCCAGGCTGCTACTTCAAAGACTAGGTATCCTACAAGAACACAACCATTTGAAGAGCTTTATTAGATTACTCCTTTCTCATTTATCAGTTCCACTGTACGTTAATTAATTCTTTAAACATTAATTAAGAATGAACAATTCCACATTAAACTGAATGGCATCACATTCAAAAACAACTTCTCCTTTTTAAGATTCACATCACCTTTAAATTCCAGTATCTCCATCCCCGTGGATTTTCTTCATTTAAATCAAACATTACTTACATAATTACTTTTCCACATTCCCAGGAATTCTAGAAAAACATCCTATGCTTCTAAACACAAAGGAGGCTTAACACGGTGAGTAGATATACTACCCGTTGAGTCTTTTCCGCCTTTAGAAAGAGCATAGACCCATCCTCCATCGAGAGGCTAAACACGGAAAGCACGTGGCACACCCTGCGTGTCTTTGCATCCTTCGGAAAGAGGGTAAGCAAGACCAGCTGCCTTGAGTAGTGGGGAAAGTAAAGCAGATAAACAACCAAACCAAACCAAAAACATCAAACCATCACATTCATCTCATACCATCACCCTTGATGTCCTCCCTGACACCCACATGCATAAACTGATGCATCTCGCCACTCTAGGTGTCATCTGCAGCCATAACCACAAGGCCTCCATGCCTCCACATATCACAACAGCCATCCAGGCTCACATCACAGCACAATCAGCAGGAAAACAAACATCACAAAATGGGATCTCGGCCCTTTAACAAGGCATTCAGCCATCAAACACAATGAGCACTTAGAGCTCCAAACCATAAGGCATTCAGCCTTACAAGCAAGTGGGTAACTCAGAACCCTTTTGAAATTCCCACATAATCTCTTTTCTAATCCATATTGAATTAACAGATTTGTTATTCATAGGTTCCAATCATGGATACCTAATCAATATGCTATCACAATTAAACAAACATGCTTACTTCCCTAATTTGATTATCCTAAAATTAGAACTACAACAACGGCAACAACCAGATTAATTTACATGCCTCTTTATCTTTAGCCAATTAATTAACAATTAATTCCGGCTTTACGTTCGTTATCAATTTCAATCATGAACGAACAAAAAATCAAAGAAAACATAGATATCATAATATCTAGGAAAACATGAAGCAAAATGTTATCACGGTATAAAGAAACAACATGCGATCAACCAATTCGTTTAATCCGGTTTAAGTATTTAATTAGGTCAATTTCATTGTGATCCAAAGGGATAAATCATGCTAATTCTACGATTGCACATATATAATTAGGGAAGCCATGAATCCCCTACCTCGAAGAGTTCTTGACGTCCTTTATCCACACAACAGGTCACGATCCTCCCCTCGTGGCAACTACATCCACCGGAGGATGCTTATGTCGAAGATTGATCGACACGGCTCAGTTGCATCCAACAGTGCGGAACTGATCCTAGGAGTAAAGGTTGATTGTGCAACTCCTATGTAAAGGATTGAAAGGTTCTAGCGTCTCTTAGCCGAGAAAAAATGGAAAGAACAAGGGAGAATGATATCTCGTCCCTTTTTAAGATTTAATGGGGCGACAGTTTAAGATCCAGTTAATTCTCCATTAAAAACGGATCACATTAACCCACACGGTTTGACCAAGTAAAACATACCAAGACTTAGGAATAATTAATATAGGATTTATGGTATTTTAAACGGCCTTAAGAGCCCTTAAAATAAGGCTTTAAATGTAATTTACGTCAAAGGAAACGTCAAAAGGGGCAAAGCTGTAGGAGTCTGGAAACACTGTTCACCCACCGTTACTGTACATGAAACTGATATGTGAAACTGATCTGTCACACCGATCTGTGAAACCAATCTTTGAAACCGATCTGTCACACCGATCTGTGAAACCAATCTGTCACACCGATCTGTGAAACTGATCAGTGAGACCGATCTGTCAGACCGATCTGTGAGACAGATCTGTTACTGTTCATAAAACTGGAAACACTGTTCACAGAACTGGAAAATTGGCAAAGTGTTGGGGATAAGTCCTCTTGACCTCCCAGAACACCTCCAACACCAACATTTCACAAAGTAATGGACCAGAGAGGTCCGAGCCATTACATTAGATACCTCTCAAAACATTCTCGTCCTCGAGAAATAAAAACCAACCCAGATGAAAAGAGGGGTCCGAACAACCACCCCATAAGATACCTCTCAGGGGAAAACCACCATGAGTTGTTCGAAATCTGGAACAAAACTACGACATCCGGGAACAAAAAATCCATACCCAAACAATTCATTCACAACATCACATCAAAGGTACATAAATAAAACATGAAAGGTCTAACCAGAGAGGAAACAGCATTACATGAAAGTAGTTAAACATTAAACAACTCTGGGTACTGAGCACGTATCTGTGACTCACGCTCCCAGGTACTCTCATCCATGCCACCGTGTCGCCACAAGACATGAACTAAGGGGATAGAACGCCCATGAAACACCTTCTCCTTGTGGTCTTGGATCTCCACAGGTCGCTCCTCGAAGCTGCATCATCGTCAGCATCGATCTATCCCCAATCGATAACATGAGATTCATCATGAAGATAACGACGGAGTTGTGATACATGGAAAACATCATGTATCCGACTCATATGAGGGGGAAGTGCTACTCGATACGCCACAGCTCCAACACAAGCCAACACCTCGAAAGGCCCAACAAACCGGGGAGAAAGCTGACTTCCACGACCAAACCATCGCTGCCCACGACGGGGAGTCACCTTTAGAAACACATGATCCCCAAAATTAAACTCCAACGGTCTCCTTCTTTGATAAGCATAAGATTTCAGACGATATTGTGCTGTCTTCATCCTCTCACGAATCACTTGAAACATCTCTGTCATATTCTGCACTAGTTCTGGTCTGATAATTGCGGACTCTCCGACCCCAGTCCAGCACAACGGAGAACGGCATGGACGGCCATACAAGGCTTCAAACGGCACCACGCCGATGGTAGAGTGAAAAATATTATTGTAAGTGAACTCTACCAAGGGTAAGTGCTTCGTCCATGAACCTCCAAAATCAAGAACACAATAGCGCAACATGTCTTCAAGAGTCTGTATGGTTCACTCTAGCTGACCATCCGTTTGAGGATGAAAAGCAGTGCTAAGGCACAGTTGAGAGCCAAAATCATGCTGGAGACCTCTCTACACCCTAGAGGTAAAACAAGGATCTCGATCAGAAATGATCGTCCTAGGTACTCTGTGAAGCCTCACCACCTCCTCCAGATACTGCCTCGACAAAACTTCCACTGAGCTCGACTCCATGATCGCTATGAAGTGGGCCGATTTATTTAAACTATCCACTACCACCCATATAGCATCATGTCCTCCCGGAGCATGAGGTAAACCTGTAACAAAGTCCACTGAGATGTCCTCCCACTTCCACTGAGGAATCTCTACGTGTTGGAGAAGACCACCTGGAACACGGTGTTTGGCCTTCACCTTCTGGAAGACTAAACATCGAGACACACATTCTGCAACTGTACGCTTCAGCCTAGGCCACCAAAACTGACTCCTCAAGGATCAGTACATCTTCTACACACCATGATGTACCGCCAAGGGTGAACTATGGAACTCTCGGAGAACCATCTCACGCATTGCCAAGGGAACAAAAAGCCTGCCATGATACAACACTCGGTGTTGTTCATCCTCCGACCAACCATCAGGGGCCTCCCCACAAACAACTCTGTCTCTCCAAACTTCCACCTCTAGATCACCCAACTGAGACTCTTCCACCTTCTGCATCAGGGATGACTGCACCATCATCTGGAAAAGGCAACCTCTTCCCCCAACTTCTCCCTATAGATACTCGAAAGCTGTCTGACACTGATCAGTCCATATGAACGCTTGATCCTTCCTGGCCAAAGCTGTCAGAGGAGTCGCAACCCGGGAGAAATTGGCTACAAACCTCCTATAATATCCTGCGAGACCAAGGAAACTTCGCACCTCTGACACAGTCTTGGGGGCTGCCCAAGACACCACTGCTTCTACCTTCGAAGGATCTATAGCTACTCCCTGTTGGGACACAAAATGCCCTAAGAAACGAACTTATTGAGCCCATAACTCACACATGGACAACTTCCCAAACAACTGATGTTGGCGAAGAACTCCCAAAATGGCTCGTAGATGCTCTGCATGTTCTTCTTCAGATGTGGAGTACACAAGGATGTCGTCAATGAAAACCACAACAAACTTGTCCCTGAATTCACGGAACACAGCATTCATCAACCCCATGATAATTGCTAGAGCATTTGTCACGCCGAATGGCATCAGAACAAACTCATAATGCCCATGACGACAGCGGAAAGCAGTCTTCGGGATATCCTCATCCTTTACACGCATCTGATGATATCCTGACAGCAATTCTACCTTTGAAAACCAACTTGCACCCTTCTGTTGATCAAATAGGTCATCAATCCGCGGGAGAGGATAGCGGTTCTTTATTGTCACTTTGTTTAACCGACGATAATCGATGCACAACTGCAAACTTCCATCAGTCTTTTTCACAAACAAAACTGGTGCACCCCAAGGTGACACACTTGGCCGAACAAAACCACACTACAACAAACCATCGAGCTGAATACGTAGCTCTCGTAACTCAGAAGGGGCCATCCTATACGGAGACATAGAGATAGGAGATGCTCCTGGCTGTAGCTCGATCCAAAACTCGATCTCTCGTCGAGGGGGTAAGGATACAACCTCTTCTAGAAAGACATCAGGGTACTCCTCTACGACCCTAGGAAACACCAACTGTTGAACCTCTGAAGAACTCAGTATCATCCCATCCATCATGGATGATAAGGATGAAACTCGTCTATGACTCATCCGAGGATCTCTCTCACCAACAAACACTACTTCCTCTCTATCTTCATCGAAGAAAACGACCATCTTCTTGTATCAATCCACAATAGCCTACACCGAATACAACCAATCCATGTCGAGGATGACATCATATGGTTGTATTCGTAAACATAGGAAATCTCCCCAAGAGCGGTGCTGCCCCAACACTAGCTCACAGTTTCTACATACTTCAAACAAGCTAGCTCGACCTCCAAATGGCGTAGTCAACGCCAAGGGCACTGGAAGCCTCTCTACCTCACGTCCCAAAGCATGGACAAGGGTAGGGGATATAAAGGAGTGTGTCGCTCCTGAATCAAACAAGGCATACACCAAGGTAGAAAACAAGCAAAGGGTACCTCGGACGACGTCTGGCTCGCCTGGAGCTGGCAACTCTAGAGCATGAAGCTGACCACGGCCACCTCCACGGCCTCTCTGACCGTGATGACGACCACCACCACGGCCGCGCTCTGCTCTCTGAGGACGGGGAGCGTCATGGGGCTGTCCTCTGCCTGCTCCATCTACCCTCTGGTGATCTAAAGCTGGTGCAACCTGCTACTACTGCCTCGGCTGGAACTGCCTCAACGGAGGAACCTAGAGTGGAGCACCTGGTGCACGATGACTGCTCTGAAAAGTCGGGCACTCTCGCTGCTGATGACCACGACCACCACAAGAAAAACAAGTGCCTGATCCCTTTTCATAGTCCTGAGAGTTGCTGCCTCCGGAGAAACGAGATGGGAACGGCTGGGACCTACCCCCAGGTGAACGGAAACTCTTCTGTCCTGAAAACCGGGAACCCCGGACCACAGCCCTGCTTCGTGAGGAATCATGACGATTCCCCTCTCGTGACGATCCGGTCCTGGCCAAAGTCCTCTCAACAACCTCTGCCCTCGCCAGCACCTCAAGATATGTCTTCAGCATAAATGGGGTGACCTGGCGCTGGATCTCTGGATGCAAAGCCTCCTCGAAATGCCTCGCCCTGGCCTCATCATCCGGTAACAGGTCTGAAGCATATCGTAGAAGGTTCCTGAAACGGATTCCAAACTCTCGAACACTGGAGCTCCCCTATCGAAGGGTGAGTAGCTCCTAGCGACTGGACGACTTCGCAGTCGATTAAAGAAACTCGACTCTAAACCTGTCTCGAAACTCCTCCCATGAGAACGCTGACTCCTCACGATCCCCGAGGAACAAGAACCACCACTGTCTTGCTGCTCCACGCAACATCGTCACAACCAAGGACACACAGTGTTTCTTCCGAGCACGAATCGAACTGAATCCTATCTCGACCTCCTCCAACCAGTCTTCTGTGAATGCATCTGAAACGGAGCCCTTGTACTTCTGTAGACTCTGGCGCTGAAACTCTCAGAGTGTCTTCCTCCAAGTGTCATCATCGTCAACCTCTACCCGGTGGCGATCTGCTGGAACAGCCTACTGGGCACCTTCTGCGCAAACCTGACGAGGACGTCGACCTGGAGCCATACCTGTAAAATAACAACCGTTAGAGCTCCTAAGCCTGGAATATGGAAGACTCAACATTAATAAATTAATTATTTTGTTTTATTAATTTTAGGTTACCTATCCCAAGGTCTACCCATTCAAACACGGGCGCAAAGAATAATGATGCATGATCCTTTCCTAGGTCTCTACCCTGCAACCAGTATCACTTTGTTTAGTAGCCATCGTAAACTTAAAGGTCCGTGCAACAGATCATAGGGGGCCCTGAATGCCTATGTCTCTGTCGGACTCCAGTGTTTACCCCACTTGCTAAACATGAATGACACTGTTGCCCTACCATCCCATGCATCCTCACATGTGCCTAACTCCAAACTCCATCCTATCCCGCAACTAGACCTCTGATACCACTCGGTCACGACCCCCTCTCCACAAAGTGTACCCCTCCTGGGCCGGCAATGTGCGAAGGGAGATAATGACCCCTCGAGTCCCGCCTCCAGTAGGCCCTGGGTTGGCGACTAGCACCGAGGGTATAATAAACATACAAATGGGAGGCATTACCCTCTAAGAGAACACATGCAGAAGAGAGATATAGAATAGACTCCAACCAACTCCAACTCAGAACTAAAATATAAAAGAACCCCAAGTATATATATGAAATGTCATGCAAAAGTACTACAACTGAAAGGGAAAACTAAAAGTACCCAAAAGAAAGAAAAACGACAGCGACCACAAGCCCGAACAGCTCCTCCTCCAACCGCAAGCTAGTAGTAACCAGCTTGATCTCTAACCGGCTCCAAGTGACCTGAAAAACAGTTTATATTTTCATAGGGTGAGTATAACAGTATACTCAGTAGGATCCTCCCCAAGACTCTCGTGCAAATGTAAAGAAAGCATGCTAAAGCCCAGTGAACAACCAGTGAAACTAACTCGTCACCTAAACAGGTATACTATGTTCCCAACCTCACCATGGCTACTCTCACCAAGTAACGCATACAAGAATATAGCATATAGAAAATAATATCAAGGGTACCCCGCTACTACTTCCACACTGGTTTGCCGCTTTGCCCCAATGACATACGTCATGTGAATCTCTCTCCAAAGGCGTACCCGCAGACACCTGGGCAAAGCTCCACAATCTGCACCTCGTGCACCACAAACGCTTTCCCAAAGACACCTGGGCGAAGCACCACACCGTCCTCACAACCAAAAGTAACCAGGTAATTTCTGGGAGCCACCACAGCTCGCATAACGTGTATTATACGTCGGGTATAATACCTCAAGCCATTACAGCCCATACTCCGAGTAAGGATACTCACGCCATCATAGCCTATACACGTTACACCTATAGTAGTCCGTAGGATACTATATCCAGAATATATGTGTGTGAATAAACACAATCCATTACAGCCCTCTACACACATATATGGGGTAATTAACCACTGTACATCAAGGGACGAGTATCTACCAAGAGAAGAGAGCGGGGCTAAAGGTGGTAGTTAGCCATTCAACCTCCCATCAGAATGTTGGGGAAAACACCCCCCCCCCCGGGGCTCAGAATCCCCGGGGTGTCAGTTGCACTTACCGACAGGGTGGAGTAGCGTATAGAAACACAAAAAGTACAGAATATATAGGTAACTCACATCCACACTATGGGAAATTCCTAGTCCTAGATACAACTGCAGCTAACGTCTCTCAGACTCCAGGCTGCTACTTCAATGACTAGGTATCCTACAAGCACACAACCATTTGAAGAGCTTTATTAGATTACTCCTTTCTCATTTATCAGTTCCACTGTAAGTTAATTAATTATTTAAACATTAATTAAGAATGAACAATTCCACATTAAACTGAATGGAATCACATTCAAAAACAACTGCTCCTTTTTAAGATTCACATCACCTTTAAATTCCAGCATCTCCATCACCATGGATTTTCACCATTTAAATCAAACATTACTTACAGAATTACTTTTCCACATTCCCAGGCATTGTCGAAAAACATCCTATGCTTCTAAACATAAAGGAGGCTCAACACGGTGAGTAGATATACTACTCGTCGAGTTTTTTCCGCATATAGAAAGAGCATAGACCCATCCTCCATCGAGAGGCTAAATACGGAAAGCATGTGGCATACCCCGCGTGTCTTCGCCTCCTTCGGAAAGAGGGTATGCAAGACCAGCTGCCTTGAGAAGTGGGGAAATGTAAAGCAGATAAACAACCAAACCAAACCACCAACATCAAACCATCACATTCATCTCATACCATAACCCTTGGTGTCCTCCCTGAAACTCACATGCATAAACTGATGCATCTCACCACTCTAGGCGTCATCTGCTGCCATAACCACAAGGCCTCCATGCCTCCACATATCACAATAGCCATCCAGGATCACATCACAGCAGAATCAGAAGGAAAAAAAACATCACAAAATGGGATTTCGGCCCTTTAACAAGGCATTCAGCCTTCAAACACAATGAGCACTCAGAGCTCCAAACCACAAGGCATTCAGCCTTACAAGCAAGCGGGTAACTCAGAACCCTTTTGAAATTCCCACATAATCTGTTTTCTAATCCATATTGAATTAACAGATTTGTTATTCGTAGGTTCCAATCATGGATACCTAATCAGTATGCTATCACAATTAAACAAACATGCTTACTTCCCTAATTTGATTATCCTCAAATTAGAACTACAACAACGGAAACAACCAGATTAATTTACATGCCTCTTTATCTTTAGCCAATTAATTAACAATTAATTCCAGCTTTACGTTCGTTATCAATTTCAATCATGAACGAACAACAAATCAAAGAAAACATAGATATCACTATATCTAGGAAAACATGAGGCAAACCGTTATCATGGTATAAAGAAACAACATGCGATCAACCAATTCTTTTAATCCGGTTTAAGTATTTAATTAGTCAATTTCATTGTCATCCAAAAGGATAAATCATGCTAATTATACGATTGCACATATACAATTAGAGAAGCCATGAATCCCCTACCTCGACGAGTTCCTGACATCCTTTGTCCACACAACAGGTCACGATCCTCCCCTCGTGACAACTGCATCCACCGGAGGATGCTTATGTCGAAGATTGATCGACACGGCTCGGTTGCATCCTACAGAGCGGAACTGATCCTAGGAGTAAAGGTTGATTGTGCAACTCCTATGGAAAGTATTGAAAGGTTCTAGCATCTCTTAGCCTAGAACAAATTGAAAGAACAAGGGAGAATGATATCTCGTCCCTTATTAAGATTTAATGGGGCGACGGTTTATGATCCAGTTAATTCTCCATTAAAAAAGGATCGCATTAACCCACGTGGTTTGACCAAGTAAAACATTCCAAGCCTTAGGAATAATTAATATAGGATTTATGGTATTTTAAACGGCCTTAAGAGCCCTTAAAATAAGGATTTAAATGTATTTTACGTTAAAGGAAACGTCAAAAGGGGAAAAACTGTAGGAGTCTGGGAACACTGTTCACCCACCGTTACTATACATGAAACCGATCTGTGAAACCAATCTGTGAAACTGATCTGTCACACCGATCTGTGAAACTGATCTGTGAAATCGATCTGTCACACCGATCTGTGAAACTGATCGGTGAGACCGATCTGTCAGACCGATCAGTGAGACCGATCTGTTACTGTTCATAAAACTGGAAACACTGTTCACAGAACTGGAAAATTGGCAAAGTGTTGGGCATAAGTCCTCTTGACCTCCCAGAACACCTCCAACACCAACATTTCACAAAGTAATGGACCGGAGAGGTCCGGGCCATTACAAAAAGAATTTCTAAGAATATATCCAATGAATATGGTTATCATATTTTGAAATAAAGAAAAACATATTCCACGGTAATATCAATCCATTTTAAATTAATGAACTTATATCGATGGAATCTTATTGAATTGTGATTCCGCTAAAACATTCTCAAGAACATCATATTTTCCATGTGTCTCCCATGAGGAATTATATAAATGGGATTTAATTTCTAATGAACATAGAGTTCATGATATTGGTAACTGACATTACATATGATGAAAAAATACTGGTGATTGTAGATTATATTGTGGATGTTCATCAAAACAAGACCATTAACATGGTGAAAATGTTTTAATGAAACCACCAATTTCAAAAAGATACATGGGAAACTATGGATATGATTTGGTATATTTATCATCAATTTTTTTTATCAATATTAGTAATCTTAAGTGATAAGGACATTTGATGTCGGTAAGAATGTAAAAACCCGAGTTTCTATGAATTGTTATTCCAAAAAAAAATTCATCAATGTCAAGTGTTATACACATCACCAAGTTATAAGGAGACAAATATACTATTAATAATATTATATAAAAATCATTATAAATTAGATTTTAATCTTATTTTGATGTGTTGGAATGATTAAATTTTGAGAATTAGTTATATTATTTTTCTACAATGAAAACATATTTATTAAATTGTTCTCAATTTTTAGTGAGGTGTAATATCCCAAGTAAATAAAGAATATTACATTATCATAATTATAAATATTTTTTAATTAAATATTGATTTTACATTAAAGTTGAATCTATGTTCGATGGAATATCTGATACACAACAACAAGATTCATTGAAATCTTATGTTGCACACAATGATGAGTCGTACTAAAAATTAATAATGTAATATTATTTTAAATGGTATTTAACACATAGACATTGTATTGAAGAGAATGAATTGTACTAACCTGAATATGATTATATATGTTTTTTAAATGTTTCTAAATTTATCCAATAAATTTTAGAGGATTAAAATAAGAAAAAAATGCTATTTTAAGCATACATACTCTAATATTCATTAAAAGGTCGATTTACCAACATCTGATGGAGAAACCCCATTAAATAATGTTTTGGTAATTTTTATATTTTCTATTTGACAAAACTATTTTTTTTGTAGAATAGGGACATCAAAATTTACTTTGGATAAATTTATGGTATTTTTCTGAATAAATTCATTTTGTTAAAGAATAGCGAAAAATATTGTATTTTAATTCAAAACTACCTTTTAATATAATTTATTTATATATGTTATATTATATTTTTAATTGGTTTTAAAGTGTAATTATATTATTTTTTTAACATTTAATCCAATGTTGGTCATTGGATGAAATTTAACATTGATATTGGACATAAACAACTATCAATCTTTTGATAGTTATTATTTCTATAAAAGACTCATATTTATTTTGACAGTGATAATTAATTTTTAATTCATTTTTAAAACATATATGTTTTGAAAATGGTAAAATAGAAATAAATTTTGAATTCAGAATATGAAATATATCTTGGGTTGAAATTGTTTATTTCAGGAAACTATTAATTTTTTCTGAATAGTGAAAACACTAAGTAGTTGTTAAAAATCCATCATCCTCATTTTAATCATATTTTTCCATTTCTGTGAATTGAATTTCGAAAATATGATATACATGGTTGTTATTAGTAAGTAAAATTTTGTTCAATATGAATAAAATATTTTTTTGTAAATAGTAAATGTTGGCTTTTATATACCGCAGTTAAATTTAAATAGGGTAATCCAAGGTAAAAATAATACTATAATAATAATATTAAATTACCCTAACCTGTGTCCTAATATTATTGGATGATACATTTCAATGAATGGGCATCCTTTGGTCAATTTTAGGACCCCGTAGAGCCACTTAATAGTGATAATGTCAATTTATAATAATTAATTTAAAGGAATGACCAAAATGGCTTAAACATATAACTTTTAGTAAATCATTTCTTATAGGGGGTTATATAAGTTATCAATTCTACTATAAATCATCATTAGAAATCTGAAAATATTTCATAAATTATTTTATAAATTATTTATAATTTTTTGACATAAAATAAATAAAAATATTTTTGACACAATAATGATGCAATGTTTACCTCATTAATGGATGATTTAAGTAAATAATATTATAAACATTTAAAACGTATCCTAAAACAGTCCAATTCATATTAGATGAATTTATTTCAAACAAGAGTCATCTTAAATTCTATTTAAAGAGTTTTGGCCATTTAGAAACTGAAAATCATTATATAATAAAATAATATTTTCAATCACTCCTAAAGATCCCCTCCTCCACCTTATAAAATTCAATCACCTCTAAACCATTACTCACACATCTCAAACCCCATATTTCTTCAATCCTCTACCCAATTAAACTTGTTGCATCCATATTTTACCCATCGAAGCCTTCCCATAGGCAGAAGACACTTCAATAAAAGCCTTTTGTTTCAATCAAAATAGATTTATCTGATTTAAAGGTGACGTATTCTCTTATGTTCATTTCTATTATTTTACATCTCCAACCCCCTAAAATATTTCTATTCATTTCTTTTATAACATCATTAGTTTCATAAATATACTTTTATGTTGTTATGAAATGTATTTGAACTATAATTACACACACCTCCATCTAATGGGTAAATAAGATACAATTTCTGTGGATGAAGAACTACTGCCTCATGAAACGATGATTGCTCATTATTCTCCTTCCGCCTCTCACGGTGGAAATTATGATGTCACTAAATTTATCTATGATATTATATATATATTGTTTCTATGCTTCTGTATTTCTCATTAATATAATTCCATTATGGTTTCTATTGTGGGTAAATACGATAATTTCATTTGAGGAAATGAGGACTACCTACCCCTCAATGTGATATGAATCGTTCATGCCATACATGGAACATATAAAGGATCATGTTAATGACATTATATATGAAATAATACTGGAATTATAAAATATTGTTGTATACTTATTTTTTTATTCCATTAAATATAAAATAGGAATGAACTTTGTGTTCATGCGTACGTATGACTTACCATATCCAGGAACGGTGCATTTAGTTTATTATCCCAAAATGTTATGTACTATTATAAATACATATATATACTGGATATATTTGATATATATTATATCTAAATCTTGAAAATAATTTTGGAGATAATGAAATTTTTTCCACATGGGAAACTTGTAAATATAAGAAATTCATTTTGTACCCATGTACCAAATATTGACAAAACGACTTTAATTAACATAAATGATTACATAATGTTTATATCATGGTAATAAATTATATAAAAGGAATAATAAAGATGAAAAGGGTTCTTAAGAAATTATTGATTTACTTTAGTTTATTATTCAGGAGATTGTATAATGAACGTGTCAATTCGGATATGAGGTATGGGACTTCATCTCAATCTCCTTTCATTGATGCATATTATGTTTTACACACGACTTTCTTTTATAAGGTGTAAGAACATCAATAAATTTTCATTTCATTCAATGTGAATCTATTTCTATGAGTCATTTTACTAAATTAAAAAAATTGAATGTTTCTTTTAACGTAAGTGGTGACAATAACCTTTTCCGTCGCCGGGAGTATTATTTGATATTTGGATTCCTTTTTAATGCCCCGACCCTAGTTACCCAGAGTCTGTGCATTATTAAATAACACTGTCATGATACAAGGAAAACATGCCCTGAATGACTGTTCAGTTTAGTAGCATTGGAAATAATAGATACATTCATATGTTTTACATTGCATTATAAAATGGAAAAATAAAACAACATTGTTTCCATAGACCAAACACATATTCACTTAGTGTATCCCTCTAGGTCAGTCATAAAATACCTCTTCGCATCCTAGGAAAAATAAAACAATGAAATGGTTGATATCAGATGCTCATTAAGGCTAAAAATATAGAAAAAAAATTCATAGATATGCATAAAAATTTAAAGAAATGGATAAGACTAAAACATAATCTGTTTAAACATGAACATCAGCATATTATGGCGATGATAAAATCAAATAACGACATTTTCTTATTCACATTGATATTCTACTAGATGAATAATCTCATAAAAAACCAATGGCCACTTACAAAATGATGGAATTGATAATTCCTAAATTCATATCCACATAGTCAAGGCCTTGTGCCAAGACTACAAATAATATTTTTTTCAAGGCCTTGTCACAAGACACTAGTTTGTCTCATGAGACCTACTGATGCATCATGGAGCTATCGCTGGCTTCACCTGTCACATACTATGTCCAATTCAATCCACTTATGAAAAGTTTTAAACATAACATAAACATTTTTATTATTCCTAGAATATGAAATATCAATAATTTATCCAAAAACCATGAATGATAGAAAATAACACATCCATAGTCAATCATATAACATAAATTTCAATAAAATATGGACGTTTTTATCATAATAAATTATATTCAAACATGCATAAAATCCATCAAAGAATGTTGACATAGATGAAAACCAAACATTATTAGAGAAATATCTCTTTATATTTTGAAGACATTTAATAGTCATGTAATTATTAAAAACATTTATTTTTGAAAATATTCATAAAATCATGTAAGGACAGCATAGAAAATGTTATAACGGTGGAAAATAGCCGCACCTGACGTATAAGTTAAAAATCATTCTTACCTTAATTTTGTCAAAATGGTCATAAAGTACCATGTTTAGAAAATGAAGAAAAGATTCCTCTCATAATATATAAGGTCAAATGAGGTAATTAATGACTTTAAACCATTGTCTAGTAATTAGTAAAAATATTTTTGAAGTACATTTTAAGAAACATATATGTCGATGATAAAGATATCCTAGTAGATAATTACGTATAAACAACCTCAGATAATGAAACGATTGTTAAATTGACCCTTATATTTTACTTCTCCTTGGTCAAGGGTACATTAACCTCATGTATATTAGTCAAATAATTGTTATTAAATTATAAAAGAACCATATACATACATATAATATCATATATGATATTCCAATATTGCTTTGTTAATAATATTTTAGTAATATCGTTGTTTCGGGTGTTAACTGTTTTTTATTCCTTTTATATTCATTGTTATGTGAGTCATATTTGTTATGAATGGGTTTTATCTTATTTATATCCAGAATTATATCAGGTCTTTAAACATTATTTAAAATAATAATATGAAAATTAGTTTTGAATGGATACGACATGGAAGGAATCTAATCATGTTGGTAGAGACAGTATGTCGTACGCACAAATGAGCGACACTATCTTTCTTTTTATATTAAAATAGTATATAATTGGATGGAATATCATATATAAAGATTAATTATCATTTTTTATTTTTTATTTTCATCAATTATACATCATTATTATACTCATACAAATAATAATGTATTGAAAAACAACCACACCACGAAGTGGAGACGGTAAGCCGTACGTACACACGTATGGTGACATGTCATTCAAAGGATGGATAGAATAATGAATATGGTTGTACCACATTTATAATAACATCACAGTATATTGAATATTGAAGAGTTATTATTTTATAATTGAAACAACAATGAATGAGGAAGTGGAAGAAGAAAAGAACTATAAAGAGGTGATGAAATATTTACCTCTTCTTCAGGTTATTTCTTTTGATTCGATCAAAAGGGCTCCTTATGTTGGCTTTTTGACTCAAAGAAGGCCTCTAATATGAATGAGGGATATTTTATATTATATTTGGGATTGGGTTGGATGAGCCAATGGGCTTTGAAGGTGTTAATTTGAGAGATGGTGAATTTCCATTTTATAAGAGGGGTGAGGGGAACCTTTGGAAAAGATTGAAATATTATTTTTTAATAAAATCAATTTCTATTTATAATGGATCAAAAATGATTTATTTCTAGGATAAGGTGGGTATGTGTTTAAATCCACTCAACCAATAGGTTTTATACAGGATTTGGTCACTATATTAACCTTATCATCAAGATTGAACTCTTAGTTAATTAGTTTGACATTTAACATATATCATTATATTTTTATATTATATGGTTAATTACCTTACTATAATCTTCCATGTGAACAAAAAATGTTTCATTAATGAAATATATAATACTAATTAAGACCTTTGGCCAAAAAATTATATTTTTTGGAAAATAATATCAATTAATAATATAATATTTGTTTTAAAAACTCGTTTTTTTGTCAATTTTGACAATATTTACAATTTTATTTTTGTTAAATTCCTATAAAAATTATTACTTTGAAAAAATTTATTTAATCAGTCCTAACATGTCACAATAACATATAAAATTCGTGGATGGCATCCAAACTTTCAAATTATATTTATTGTAACATTTATAATACCATTTATTTCATTCTTTCATTAATAAGGTAAATACTGAATCCTCATTGTGTCATAAATATATTTAATTATTTAATGTTTAAAAATTATAAATAAAATACCATTATGTAGGTAATAGTTTTATATTTCTAATGAATATTTATATTTTAAAATTTAACATATATAACCCTTTGTAAACATAGTTTTACTAAATGATATATTCCTATGTAATTATAGTATTTACTTTAACTTAATTAATATAAAGTGTCATTATCACATAAAAGTGGTTCCATGGGGTCCCAAAATCAGCCCAAGGATGACCATGGTCAGACATGTATCAGAAAATAGGGTTATGACACATGATAGGTTAATTTAGTATTATTATAATAATATTTTTTAGCCTTATTTACAGGATTTACCTTTTAACCACGGTAAATAAAATATTTACCGTAGTAATTATTTAAAATGTATAAAAAATGAACTATTTACACAATTTGATCCTCTTGATTCTAAATTTGGAATCCATTTTTATAAATTTAAAATACATAAATGGAATAAATTATTTTAAAATTAATTCTCTTTGTGAAAACAAAAATCATGTTTTTAAGATATAATAACTATCAAAAAAGGGACACATTCTTATGTCTAGTTTAACTATAAAATTACATAAAATGAACAACATTGGATTAAATGGTAATACTATAATCTAAATATATATAAAAACCATTCATTATTATAATTTATCACTAAAAATTATTTTGATTAAAAAATTAATTTTTAATTTAAATTTTGTATTTTCCACTATTTGTCAAAATCTGAATGTTTTTAGAAATTACCAAAAATTCACCCAAATCCAATTTAGATATTATGAACCAAAAAACGAATTCCATTTTGAATGATAAAATTAATAAAATTTCAAAAATTGGGTATTATTATTCATAACGGCTAGTTTGATGGGTCGTGATGTGTTAAAATGTCGAAGTTTCATACAACGCAAGCTATTTCATTATTTAAAGGGAAATGTACAGTGGATGCTTGGGGTGTTACATTCTACCCTCATTCAAATAATTTAATCCTTGAAATTTATAGAATATTTTTTCATAAAAATATTTCGGTGGTTCTTCATCATATGTTCCTCAAGTTCCCACGTTTCCTCTTCCATTTTATGGGTTCTCCATATAACTTTTACCAGACGAGTCATTCGGTTTTTCAAACACTTGTTATCTTGTATCAATAAAATTGAAAGAATCTTCATAATAAGATATATCAGGTTTTAGTTCTAATTCCATATAGGTATGTACATGTGTTGGACTAGGCATGTATTTTCTCAAGAGTAATATGTGGAACACATCATGAACTTAGGAGAGACTTGGCGACATTCCAAATGATAAGATACAACCCCAATTCGTTCTATAATGTCAAATGTTGATATATACCAATGACTATATTTACCCATCTTACCAAATTGTATAATTCCCTACCATGAAGATAATTTCAAGAAAACATGATCATATACCTAAAATTCCAAATCCTTCTTTCGTTTATCAGCATTGCTCTTCTTCCTACTTTGAGATGCTTTGATGTGGGTTTGGATTACATTCAACTTTTACATCAGTTCATCAACAAATTGTGGTCCTACATGTTTTCTTTCACCAACATCATCCCAACAGGTTGGTTCACGACATCTCTTTCTGTATAACGCTTTATATGGTGCCATATGAATAATTGATTGACCATCAGCATTAGGGTGGTAGGCAGCGCTCAAACGAAGTTCAGTATCCATGAATTTTTGAAGACTTTTCCATAATCATGATGCAAAATGGAGATCACGATCAGAAAAAATCAATAGGGCAATCTATGACGTCTTACAACTTCATTAATATACATTATTTCTAAACATTCATGTGGTAAATATTCTCTTATAGCATGAAAATGTGCTGACTTGGTAAGATGATAAATAATGATCCATATTTCATCGTTCATTCTAGGATTTTTTGGTATTCCCATGACAAATCCATCGTAATGTTATCCCATTCCCATTATGGTATGGGAAAACGATGAATGAATCCTCCGGGATATTTCCTTCCAGCTTTCATTTGTTGACAAACCATACATCTTGGAAAAAAATCTGTAATATCATTCTTTATGTAGTCCCAAATAAAAACTATCTTAAAATCTCTATAAAATTTGGTGCTCCCATGGTGTATAGAGAAATTGGAACTATGAGCATCATCCAACAATTCTCCTTTTAGATCTGGAATATCGGGAACACAATGTCTCTTCCCAAATTCAAAAATTTCATTTTCATATACAATGTCACTCAATCTCCCAGCACTTAATGCTTTAATCTTCTTTATATACTCGTAGTCATCAGCCTGATAACTTTTTATCCTTTTTTGAAAATAAGTTTTGAAATCCATTTGAAAAAGAATTGAAGTTTCACCATCTAATGTTATTCCCATAAACATTTTTACTAGATCCATGTATATAGGATCCTTTTCAAATCACATGTTTTTCAAAACTCAATGATCTTTTCAACTCAATGAATATGCCACCTTATTTTCCATCCCCGGGTGGTTGTGTATAGTGAAATTAAAATCTTTGAGTAGTTCAATCCTTATCCATTTCCTCATGTTGAGTTCTTTTTGTGAGAAAATATACATCAAACAATTCTGATCAGCAGAAATCTTATATTTTTCACCATAGATATTGTGTCTCAATATCGTCAATGAAATGATCATAACTTCTAACTCAAGATCAATAGTATGATAGTTTTTCTCATGAATCTTTAGTTATCATGATTTATAGGATATAACCCTCTCATTCTGCATATGGACACAACCAAGTCCATTATTTGAGGAATCACTGTAAATAATAAACCCGTTATTCTCAATTGTTCAGTCAATATATAATCATTGAATAATATTCACCTCAATTCATCAAAACATTATTCACACTCTTTTTTACAAACAAATTTAACCCCTTTATGTGTAAACATGGTTAATGGGTTTGGCAATCGAGCATATTTCAGGATGAAACGTCGATAATAACATGCTAAACCAATAAAATTGTGTACCTCAGTTATACTCCTCGGTGATGGATGTTCTTGGATTGCCTTGGTATTTTAAGGATAAATAGGTATTCCATCCTAAGAGACAATATGGCCAAGAAAATAAATCTCTTGAAGCCATAATTTACATGTGCTAAACTTCACATTTAAGTCATTTCTTCAAAGAGTCCTTAGAATAATGCACAAGTTATTTTCATGATCTTCATATATTTTGGAGTATAATAAGATATAAAGAGTAAATAACACAACAAATTCATCAAGATATTCCTTGAAAATCATATTCAATAGATGCATGAAGACAAAGTTTGAATTTTTCAATCCAAAAGGCATTACTGTAGACTCATAATGCCCATACCTGGTTCGAAATTATGTCTTTGGAATGTATTCATTCTTCACGCTAAACTAATGATATCCAGATCGAAGGTCAGTCTATGAGAAGTATTGAGATCCATTAAGTTGGTCAAATAAATCATCAATGCGAGGTTAGGGATACTTGTTCATTATTGTTATAGCATTGATCTCCCTGTAGTCAATGCACAACCTCATAGAACCATATTTATTTCTTAACAAAAATGACATGGCCTCCTCATGGAGAAACAATAGGGAGAATAAATCCATTATTAATCAATTAATATAGTTTATTCTGTAGTTCCACTAATTCGATAGTTCCCATTCTATAAGGGATCTTCAATATGGGCCTTGAACTAGGAATTATATAAATAGAAAACTGAATTCCTTGTTCTGGAGGATGTCCATGTCAATATTCTGGAAACACATCATCATATTCTTACAAAATAGTTACATCTTATATTTGAACATTCTTTTCCTCAACCATAGTTATTTCATTCTCTTCCTCCCCAAATATTTAATTTTTTTGAGCTACTAGGGGTGGATCTAGATAAGAATCTGGTGGTGACGATTCTGCTCTAAAGATAAATTGTTTCTTATTATCATTATGAAGAATAGTAACATCCTTATTCTTACAATAAATTCTTGCATCATGGACCTAATGAAAATACATACCAAGGATTATAAAAAATTCAATCATGGGAATGAGTATGATATCAGCAGAAAAATAACAACTATGTGCCTTAATGGGTAATGATTCACAAAACATTTTTGCAATGATAATTACCTTATGAGTGGTGAATGACAACTCCCTTGTTAAATAAAATTGGAAATGTCTAATTTTTTTATAAAACTGGGAAGATATGAAACAATGTGAAAATCTAGAATCAAATAAAGCATATTCTAAAAAAGAATAAACCATTAAATTACATATCACCACGTATATCGGATCTTCTACCTCAGTAGTAGTGATTGCATAAGCCTGGACATGATCCCTTGGCCTTTTTTGGGGTATGTTACCTTGGCACATTGGACATTCATTTTCATAATTCCACATTTCTCTACAATTGTAGCATTAAACATTGACAACCTCTTTCTTCCACTTATAAAGACGATCCTGGTGGCCTTTTTCACCACACTTGTAACAAAATCCATTTCCCTTCAGACAAGTACCAAAGTGTTTCATCCCACATTTTCTATAGGATGGATATTCACCTTTTCATTTCTTCTCCTTATTTCCATTCTCAGAGTGTCCAATAGATATCTTGTTCAATTTCTTTGATTTATTGTCGTAAGACATAGATAATTCCATTTCTGTCATGATAGCACATAAGACAATATCTTCATACGACGAAAAGTATTGTGATACTAATTCTCAACAAATAAATTGTTTGAACACCTCAATGAAATGATAAATATTTCTTCTTGGGTTATGTATATAATATATAGCATGCCTCCTTAACGTTGTAATGTTAGCTTCATACTTTTCGAAATTATCATCCTCCTTTTTCCAAAGTCGTAGAAATTGTATTTCCAAATCCACTCGATGTTCATGAGGAAAGAATTTTTCTAAGAAAATCCCTTTATACTCCCTCGATTCCATATTTGATACTTCATTATCTTCCATTGTGTTTTTATTCAATGGCCACTATTGATCAGCATCTCCAGTGAGGTGGTATTCTGCCATGACAATTTTTTCCCTTCACTACTCCCCATGGTGTGGAATATTTTATCTAAGGAATCTATCCATTGCTCAAGTACTAATGGATTTTTACTCCCATTAAATTTTGGTGGTTGTTGCCTCATGAAGAGAAATAACATTGATCCTCCACGTTGTGTATCAGGGTGCTCCATACGGGTAAGGTTATTATTCATATCCTTTAGGAGTTATCCTAGTATGCTCATAAGATGACTAGCACCAATTACTTCACCAGCTCCAATATAATTATCTTATGTAGGAGGTAAATCCCTATAGGGATTATAGGCATTGATACAGTTTCCATTCCTTCCACTATGCGCCATTTCAAAACAATGATATAAACTAGAATAGTTTATGAATCGAAATACATAATTCCAAACATGTAAAATGTTTTACATAAACTGAATAGTTTATGGATAAAATCCATAATCATTAAAAAATTTATATGAGGATGTATATACTAATAAACCCTTCATAATTATTTGAAATGAAATTGAGAATTCTGCTAAGCATATATCCCAGTAGTGTCGTAACCAAGAGTGCAGCAAGTCCCATTTTCGGGCACCAATTCTTGTCCTAGTCAATCTCAAATCGGTGTTTTTGGGTTTTACCCCTAGGTACAACTGTGCCAGAGCCACCTATACCTTCTCGTATCTTGACCGGGATGTATTTCTCAAAATACTTAGAAAATCTCTACATTACCAAAATTATTGGATATTTTTCTATACTAATCCTCAATGTCTATCTTAAGGTAATGTGCTCTAATAAGAGTTTATCTAAATCTAGATACCATGTTTTGTACTAAACTTCTTCTAATACCATCTCTAACTCCCCGACCCTAGCTTCCTAGAGTCAGTGCATTATTACATAACATAGGCATTATACAAGGAAATCATGTTCCGAAAGTCTGATTAGTTTAGTAGCCTTGGAAGTAGATCATACATTCAAAAGTTTTACATTACAATATAAAATGAAAAATTAAAACAACATTGTTTCCAAATTTCTCACACATATCCCCTCCAACTAACCCTACAGGTGAGTTATATAATACATTTACGCATCATGGGAAAAATAAAACATAGAAGGGGGTGGGCTCAGATTGAGCAAGGATAACAATATAGTGGCAACTTTCATAAATAAGCATAAATATGTAAGGCAATGTATAAGACTAAAATAAAATCCTTTTAAACAATAACATAAGCATAATATGGAAAATATAAAATGAAATAATTCCATTTACTTAATCACATGTATATTCTACTAGTAAATTAATTACATTAAATATCAATAGCCACATTCATAATAATTGAAGGCATAATGCCTGACATTATAAACAGATAGTCTAGGACTTGTGCCAAGACACTAGATTGGCTCATGAGACCAACCGATGCATCGAGCAGTTATATAGGGCTCCACCCATTACATACAAAGTCCAATCCATACCTCATATTAAAAAGGATTAAATATAACATAAACATTCTTATTAAAACTAGCATACAAAATATCAATAATTTAACCATAAACCATGAATGGTGTAAAATAACACATCCATAGTTAAACATATAACAAAACCTTCAATAAAATATGGATGTATTGTTTCTTAATAAATTAACTTCAATCAAGATTAAAATCCATCAAAGGATGTTGACATAAATGATATCAAAACTTTTTTAGAGAAATACCTCTTTTTATTTTGAAATCATTTAATATTCATGTAATTATAATATAAAATATTTAATTTTGAAAATATTCTTATAATCTTGTAAGTTATGCTTCAACTATGTTATAATGGCTTAAAATATCCTCACCCGCCGTATAAGTTAAAAAATAAATTCTTACCTTATTTTTGTTGAAAAGGTCATAAAGTAATTTGTTTGGAAAATGATGAAAAGATTTATTTAAAAATATATGAGGTCAAATAAGTGTATAAATTACATTAAACCATTGTCTAGTAAATTTGTAAAAATGTTTTCAATAACATTTTAGGAAACATTGATGTGAATGATAAAGAGATCCCAGTAGATAATTACGTATAAACAACCTCAGATAATGAAGATATTGTGAAATTAACCTTTACCTTGTACTTTTCCTTGGTTGAGGGTATGTTACCTATGGTATAGTAGTAAAATAATTGTTATTAAATTATACCATAATCAAATACTTAAATATTATATCATATATGATCTTCTAATATTTCATTGTTAATAATATTTTAGTACTATCGTTTTTTCGGGTGTTAACAGATACTTTTCCTTAATATTATTTCTTATGTGAGTCATATTTGTTATGGATGAGATGTATTATATTTATATCCAATATGATACAATGTTTTTAAAAATTATTTTTAATCATCAAATGAAAATTAGTCTCCAATGGATACTAAGGGTATTGAATCTCATCATGTTCGTGGTGATGGTATGCCGTACGTACGTACGTACAAGCGACCATATCATTCTTTTGATATTAAAATCGTTTATAATTTTTATGTAATATAATATATACATAATAATTAACATGTTATATTTATTATTTTCATCAATTATACATTAATATTATACCCATCCAAATAATAATTTTTTGAATATCAACCACACCACGATGTGGAGACGGTAACCTGTACGTACGCACATATGGTGACATGTCATTCAAAGGATAGATATAATAATTAATATCGTTTTACCATATTTATAATAATGTCATAGTATATAGATGATATTGAAGTTTTTATTTTAGAATGGGAACAAAAATGATAGAGGAAGTGGAAGAATAAAAAAACATTAAAGGGAAGATGAAGTATTTACCACTTCTTCGGGTTCTTCCTTTTGATTTGATCAAATGAGGTCCGTTGGTTTCCTTTCATTCTAATGGAATGTGTCTAGGATGAAGGGAAAATAGTTGATAGGAAATTTGGGAAGGGGTTGGCTGATCTAAATGGCTTTAATGTTGTGAATTTGGGTAGGGGTTGGCCGAACCATATATTTTTATGAATAGAATATCAATTAATAACATAATATTTGTTTTAAAAACTATTTTATGTCAAATTTGACACTATTTTCTATTTTGATTTTGTTAAATTCATAATAGCATTATTACATAGACAATATTATTTTCATAAATCCTAACAAGTATCATTAACCTATAAAATTAGTGGATGGCATCAAAACATTATATTATATTTATTTTTACATCTATAACACCATTGATTAGATTCTTTCATTAATAAAGATAATACAGCATCATCATTGTGGAATAAATAAATGTAATTATTCAATGTATAAATATATTAAATAAAATACCAGTATGTAGTGAATATATTTATCTTTCTAAGGAATTTTTATAGTCTCTGTGATAACATATATTAACCTATGTAAAAATTGTTTTACTAAATGATATATTCTCGTTTCATTTTTGTATATACTTTAACTTAATTAATATAATGTTTCATTGTCAATTAAAAGTGGCTCAATGGGGTCCCAAAATCGACCCATGGATTACCATGGTCGGACAGTTATCATCCAATACGGTTAGGATAGGTTTTAGGATAATTTAATGTTATTATAATATTATTTTTTAACCTTATTTACTGGATTTAACATTTAACCATGGTAAATAAAGTATTTACCGAAATAATTATTCAAAATGACTAAAAATATAAGTTTCATATTTACACAATTTGGAAATCTTGATTCTAAATTTGGTATCATTTTTTCTAAATTCAAAACACAGAAGTGGAAAAAATTAATTGAAAATTAATTAATGTTGTCAAAACCAAACGAATGTTTTAAGAAATAATAACTATCAAAATAATGACACTCTCTTATGTCTTGATTAAAAGTGAAATTATGTCCAATGACCAAATTCGATTAAATTGTAAAAATATAATCTATTTATACTTATAAATCACACTATATTATAATTTATCACTATAAATTAATTTGATTAGAAAAGTTGTTTTTAATTAAAAATTTTTATTTTTCACCATTCATCAAAAACTGAATGTTTTTAGAATGATACCAAAAATTCACCCTATGATAATTTCGATATTAAGAACCCAAAAATGAAGTCCATTTTGAATGATAAAATTGGTAAGTCTCAAAAACATTGTATTACTATTCATAACGGCTAGTTTGATTGGTCTGGATGTCTTGGAATCATAATGTTGCGTACAACCCAAACAATTGCATTATTCAAAGGTATACGTACTGTGGATGATTGGAGTGCTACATCTATAACAATCACTAATGTTTTTAAATGGAATTTAAATACCATATAATGTTTTACATATTATGGCATTAAAAATGGTTTGGATAATGGATTTGTCATGGAAATATATGTAAATGATATATTGTTATTGAAATGATGATTTTCAAAAGTCATTAACATTGGATCGTGATAAAGATCATGTGTTTTGAGTACCTCAAATATTCAAGGATTTTTTTTATTTAATGATATAATTAATATGCATCGAAACTCCCATAAAAACACATAAATAATGATTTAATCGTTTTTTACATAAAATAAAATATCAAAGGAGTGAAACTTGAAAACATGAAAAACTGGGAAAAAATGATGAGTCCTTGATGGGTGAGTCACAAACAAGACCTACCGATGATGAGCCACCAATGATGATCCATTGAAACCATGACATATAAATACCTGGACCTAACAATGCACCGACTTACCATTTCCCTGATCTACCTATTCAATATCCCAACGAACCTTTGATCCATTGACTCCCTGACTTACCGACAGTGATGCCCTCAACTCACCAATGCTGACATCCCTAAATAACTGATGCCTACCCCCTTGTATCACCAATTCAATAACAATATGAAACACTAACAAGACGACACACTCACACGTTGATGCACTGATATTCCATTGCACTTTCATGTCGATGGAAAATCTAGATAACTGGAAAAATCATGAAACGATCCTATGTTTCCTCCTAGAACACCTAAACCATCAGATACTGATAAAGGATAGGTATGGGGATATCTGGGTCAATACATATATATTCAAATGTCTATGTCATTAAATAATTTATTTTAATTAACCTAGAAATTGAATATCTAAATGAATTTACTTCTCAAAATAATATTATAAATAAATTACTAATTACATATTGGGGTATGCATTTTTTTAAAAAAAAAATTAGTTCTATTTGAAATGTGATATTTTCATTGAAACATAATTATAATGTGATTTATTTAGTGGAAAATTTATTTATGTTGGTAATTAAATAGATAAATATAGAAAATCCCTATTGGTGATGGGATTGAATTGATTTATTATCAATATATATATATATATATATTTCTTTTTATTTTTCCACTATTTACATAATTGTTAAATATTTCTTACTAATGGTTGTGATTATTATATTGTGTATGGATTTATGTCTAGTATATATTTGACATGTATTACAAATTGATGAAATTTTATAAATTGGGATCTAACTAGTCAATGTATTGTCATTGTGGAAGCATGATGCAATGATTATAACATAATTTTTTCTATGATGATATGATATTTTTATTTTTTGTTGATTGTTTGCTATAAAGTTGAGATGTTGTGTATATAATTATTAAATTTAACGCAGATTTATTATCATTTAGTAGTGGATTCTAAATTTAGATCCCTTTTAGTTTGACATAGAAGGTCATTCAATCTTAACGGTTTGTGCAATTGTAATTTTTTAGTGATTTTTTGTCTTTTTATATAATTTATGATATTTTCATCATTAAAAAATTTCATTATTTATGACCTTATCATGATTTTTTTATAATGGATATTATTTATGATTTTTTTCTTGGTTCATAAAACATGATATCACATCTTTATTTATATTAATTGGAAATTTGTGTAATATGGTGTGTGTAAATTATGTAGTTGTAAGTGGTAATTGTGGTCACCTATTTCTATGAATTATTTTAGGGCCTTTAACTTATTTCAATGTTTCCATTAAAAGTATGTTAAGAATATTTCCTTTATATCACCCTCATTCCACATGGATATTAATTTACATTGATTTGATATATACTGGAAACACTCATCTGGTCATTATATTAAAACATCTTTTGTTTAATTTCTGGATAGATTGATAGAGTTTTGGGGGGTACTCATCAAGTACTTGATGTGGTTGTAATAAGGGATTATCGAGAATTTTTTTTCTTAGTATATTTATAACTTATTATAGTTTGTGTTTTTAAATTATTTTTTTTAAATTATTTAAACGATGTTAAATGAGGATTACACCATTATTTGCTATGAATAAATAGTTTAATACCTCAGATACATGTGATAAATATTCCTTGTGCTACCCTCCTGCCTATGGAATAATAGAGGTTGGATTACGGGGTCACACTTATCACTACTGTTGAAAGAGAGGAATTTTTAGTTGGTAAGATCCATGATAATTTAATTTTACAAAATTTTTAATAGATATATGATTTATTATGGAGTTAGTAATAGGTGGGGATTATAACAACATTGAAGGGAAACCTTGTCTTCTAATCCAATCATGTAACTTAATCAATAAAATGGTATAAGAAATGGGTATTCAGATTACCTTTTAATCGATTTCAAGTACCATGTCATTATACAAATAATATTTAGGTGTAAATTCAATGAATTTAGGAAAAATAAATTAGTAAGATTTAATGAACTAGCCTCGTTAGTTGCGTTATATGTTATTATTTAGATTCATAATTATAAATAGTATATTTATTAATGATAACCTATTCGAATGCGATACATTCACTATAATTATGTTTCAAATATTATTTAATTTTATTAATTTCATTTTTAATGATTATTTATTTTAATCCAATAATATGATGTGATATTAGCATCCATTTGTTCTTGATATTACATTATAACACAATGATTATTCCTCATCATTAATGATCATATAAAATCATTTTATGAAGTAAATGTACACAAATATATTAATTATTAATTGATTACTAATTGTTTCTTTTACATAAGAAACCATTTCTACAATCCAACCGAATTAATCATGATCCAATATATTAATTATTACATAGGGTAAGGGTTCATATTGAAATTCTCTAATGGATTGATTAAAAATAGTACAATTTTTATAATAAAATTTAATATCATCGGTTAATAAAAATATATGATTTATTAATTTTATATAAAATAAATTTATGTTGAATATATGTGTTCATTCCTTTACAAACCATGAAAGAGTTATAAATTATCATTTTTTTCTAAGCATGATCTACTAACATATAAAGATGCATGAAAACTATATTATCATATTTTAACCAAATAATGATGAATTCATCCATTGAAATGTAATGTGAAAAACCTAAACTATTTATCTTATAAAAAATATATATGATTCACATATTAATGTTTTATTTTTTATGAAACCGGGTAGTGATATATAACATTTCGATTATTTCCTAAGGAATTTTCATAATGATGGGCCTTTATAATCATATAGATTTTATATGGTAATTAAACACATATTCCACATTTGAGTAATGTATGATATATGAATTGGAATCATGTTATAGAATTTTGGTATCTTAAATGACCACATGATACTGATATTAGTATGTTAATGGGATGAATTACTAATATCTGATGATATGTTATGATGGATAAGAATATGAAATGTATGATGTATGAAATGTTACTGGTATTATTTGATGAATGTTATGTGTTGGACTGAATACAAATGAATTAAATATTTTATTTATTGAAAAAAATTTATTTTTAAATATAAATGGTTGGGTATCTAATAAAATGACAAATTATAGGATTGTAACATTTCATTGAAATGAGTTTTGAAATATTATTATTTCTATTCATGATATGATGATTTATGATAAATGATAGTGATTGGGAGGATTATATATTATGTGGAATTACAATATTGATAAATGTGTATGAATATATGATGAGTTTATATTGTGTAATGGATATATTGGAATGATTGACTTCTTTGTTTGATGTTTTTTATCAATCGTTTTAACATCCCTTGGTGGATATGTTGTTCACTATAGTGTGTTTTTTTGTTTTATGTGACATAATTTTCCCAAAATGTTTGATGACTTATTGAAAAATGTAATTGAAATGAAATTGGTACGTTTACTGATGTAAGTAGAAAAAGGAATCATAGGATAATGTTTTCTTGGAATATTGATGATACAAAGTAAAAAAGTTCAGAGAAAATGAATATAGCATGGAGTCTATGGAATAGTTAAAAGTGATTGTTGTTTGCATTGAGTTTTAAGGAATTTAATCAATTATGTGTTTCATTAATAATTTTCATATTTCTAAAAGAATATCGAAAATGGACGACGATCAAGTGTACTGACATAGTAGAGATAGATTCTCTAGAGTTTTTTAAAAATTCAAGAGGGATTTTATTTTCAAGATGTAGATATATATCTATATGAAATATATTATGGAGAACCTCCATGGGAATGATAGTTTGTTCAGATTTTGGAGTTTTATTATTTAAATATATAGATAGAATCCATGTTTCCCATCCAACAAAATAAAAATACTATTGAATATTTAGTCTTCAATGATGTTAATGATTTAGTTATCCTTTATGCTCTTTCAGTAGATGTATTTTGAAGAGTAAATAGATAAAATAGATAATATAGGAATTGTATACTATAGGAATAATTTTTTTGAAAAGATCATTCACCATTTTAAGGAATGGATGAGATGAATTATTTGATTTTTGGATCTCAAACATCATAGAAATGATGTGTGAGGTGATATTATAGAGTTCAATTGCTTCTTTGAGAACCGTGTTGTAACAAATAAATATGTTATGATTTGTTTGTGTTAATAAATTTTTTTAAATTACATAGGGATTCATTATCATAATTACCCTCAAGGTTCATCATGTTTCTCATACTTTTATAGGTAGTTATTAATGTTTTAATTGGTGAAATATAAAACCCATAGAATTTGGAAAATAGTTGTTTACCAATTTAAATACATTTTTTATAGCATACATTGAACACAACACTGGAAAAAAACAGTACATGAAAAATATATAAATATTATTAGGATAATTATATGAATAGTTATACCTTTAGTATTAAAGAAATATTACACAACTAAAATATATCATGTTCAGAGGACAAATAGTTAATAAGATTTATTATTAAAAATAATTTTTTAGGATCAAATTTAAATATTTTAAAAAATGTTTTAAATATTATTATAATCTATGATATCTTTCAATTTTAAAATATTACGATATAAGAATTAAAATATTTACAGTATTTATATTATAAATTTATTTGAAATAATATAATGAACACCTAGAACATTATTTTTCAAAAAAATCTATTTTTTTCTTTACATTTTCTTCATTTCAATTAAAATAATAATTTTATAAATATTTAATTATAATTTTAAAAAATGAAAATATTTTTTATATTTTAATTTTTAATTTTTATAATGTATTTTTATTTATTTGAGTTTTTTTATGTTAATAGTGGATGTTATTATTTTCAAAAATATCTGGAATTTAATGACATCATTTTTATATAATAAAAGCATAAAAATTTATTGAAACTTTTTCCTTGAAAATATTCAATTATTAACTAAAATTAAATATTTATAATATTTATTATAATTTAATGTACTTGAGTTTATTAGTTTGGAAGTCAATAAATATTTTATTATAATACAAAATTTATTTTCATTTCCATTAATTAAATATTAATATAGATAAATTATTATTTTTAATTATTTTAAATATACACAAACCTTATTTCTTAAAATAAATAAATTAATTTTTTTAAATTGAAATAAATTATTATTTTAACTAAATTAAAATTTTCAACAATAAAAATTAACTTCTTCTACGAATATGTTTTAACCATTACATGAACTCATATTAATATTAATATTTGTAAAATTATATTTTTATTGAAAAATAAATAGATTTAAAATTTAAAATCAGTAGAAAAAAATTATTTAATTTGGTCAAAATTATTTTTAAGAATATAAATTAAATTTATTAGATAGTAATATGATTCCACGTAAAAATACAATAATAGTAAAATTAAAAATATCTATGAGTAAATGTCATCGAAAAATGTATAAAACAAGGGTTTAAATGAATAGTTAACGTATTAAATATAAAAACACATCCATAACATAATTATTCTCCAATTTCGATCCAAATTATAAGTGAAACTAATTCTTTCCAAATATTAAATTTATATATTTAAAAAATCATTCCATACATGAAATAAAAAATCACACCGCCACCCCATTTATCCAGATATTATAATGCCTTAAATCAACCAAAATTTTTAACTATTCTCTTATAATTTCTTGAAAATAATTTTTATTAGTATAATTAAATTTTATTATAAATAATTCCTTTCTACATTCCAGAAAAACCATTTGAAAATTAGTAATGTTATCATGTGTATGCAGGGACCCTCACCCCATTGAAATACAGTCATGGTTTTCATCCCCACATTACCCAAATGGTTATAATAGAATATTAACAAAATTAATATGATATTTGTTACCCAATAAATTTTATGGAATTATAAACCATTCCAAATCATCATTCTAGTTTATGTAAAATTACTTGGTCACCCATCCATACATGGAGACAAACACATCCACGTGATTGGAATATTTCATTTCCCTCTAATAATTTCATATTTATAAAAAATATAAATATATAGTTTTGAAATTTAAAAACATCTAAATAATATCAAAAAAATTATTTGATAATGATATAAATCAAATAATGTCGCTTTCTTAAACATACTCTCAAATATATTATGGAATATTATTGTTTGGGTCAATTTGTCCAATTACATGAAAAAACCAATAAATTTATATCACCAACGACTAAGAAAATTAAATACTTGTTGTATATTAAAAGAAAATGTAAATAATTATTATTTTTTCTATTAAAAATAGTAAACCTCAAATTGTTACATGGATAGCTCAACATGATTGATTAGATAAAAAAATATTATCAATAACATCACATTAAAGAATCTGAATATTATTAATTTATAAAATATAATATATAATAAATCAATATATAACATATATTACATATTGAATATTTATTTCATACTGATTAGATTTGATCTAATATACTATTATTCATTCAACTGTTATAAAAATAATACTAAAAAACTGTCATAGATAAATAATATCTGATAATGAGAATATAATATAACTGATATCCAAATGATCAATTAAAATATGAGATGGGGGGGTGAATCAGTTTTTCACATTTAATATGTATAATAATAGTAAGAAAAATAACCAATTATACATGATAATATTTCATTATTTTACTATAATAAAAAATCCTTTTTGTATGTAATAATAGTAATGAAAGTAAGGCACACATGCTTTACAAGGTTCTTCCTCAATATGAGAACATATGTCATTGACATAGTCACTCTTAGGGGAGTATAGAAAAATATATAATGAAAAAGTGAATAAAATTTGTGTCAATCATGTTAGAAATCATATATCTTAGGGTATTGAATATTATTCGAATTCCCATTAGTTTATAATTTTTCATAATGAAAAATTAATCTAAACACAAGAATAGAAACATTGTTTATTATTCTCCATAAATAATAATCCCAAATCCTTTGTCATATTTGGCTAATTAGGATCATCTTAGAACAATAAGGATGATTCATATTATTTCCTTTTCTTAACCACTTAATGAAAACTTATTCAATTTGGTGGGAAGATTTCAATTTGAAATATCCAATTCTTTGACATTTATGTGTTTTTAAATGTTACAAATGAGATAATGATCTAATAAAATATTTATAGGCAACATGGATTACTAGGGCTGGAAACATGGAAATAATTCATGCTTACTAAAATTTCAAAAATAAACACAATATATGGCATATAATCATAAATATTTGACTTCTTCAAACCTCCTTAACATTCAATGATATTTATGAATTTTTGAAATTCGGTTTTGACAATTCTGAATCATTATTTTCTGTTATTTAGAAGCATGATCAGTAATGGGGGTAAAATTTTATCAGAAACATGATAAAAATGTGGTTATATTTTTCTCAGAAAAACATGCTCAAAACGGAGGTTCAATTATTATTCAAATTAATTCCCATAAAAGTGGTTTAATTTTCATTATATAATGTATATGATTTTTTTCATAATACAGGTTCTGATTCATTCAAAATTTAAGATCAAATTTTTTTTAGAAATCATGTTCCAGTTTTCTCAAAATTCCTGTTTTGATTTTCTCAGAATTTAGTACACAATTTTTTAGAATTCAAGTTTGTATTTTCTCAAAATTTATGTTTCGATTGAATTAAAATTTTGGTTATTATTTTGGAATAATTCAAGATTTGATTTTGGATGAATTTATATTATTATTTTATTATAACTTTGGTTCCACTTAGCTAATTATTCATTTTTGGATTTTCTATGAAATCATGTTATGATTTTCTCAAAATTCAGGTTCCAATTTTGTGTGTATTCAGGTTAAGATTTTTTTAGAATTTATTTTCTAATTTTATCGTAATTTCGGTTCTGATTTTCTCAGAATTAATGTTCTAATTTCTCTAAAATTAATTATTTGATTTGTGCAGAATTTAGGTTCAAATTTTTGAAGAATTTAGTTTTTGATTTTCTCATAATTGATGTTCTAATTCTCTCAGAAATCGATTTTTGATTTTTTCAGAATATAGGTTCCAATTTTCTCAGAATTCAGGTTATGATTTGTAATGAATTTATATAATTATTATCTTAGAAATATAAATAAAATTATTCCTATATTGTTGATAATAATTATCGATCCGAGTTTTCCCAGAAGATGGCTCAGAATTATGCATCTGATTTACCCAAAAATATTTCTAGAAAACATAGATCTGATTTTCCACTGAATTCTTCTAAAAACTATGGAAACGATTTTTCCAAAATATTTCTCATAATTATAGATCATATTTTCCCTATAACATTACTTAGAATTCTCGATTGAATTTTTTCAAGAATGTCACATAAAACATTCGATATGATTTTTCTTATATTGTTACTCTAAATTCTGAATCTTATTTTTCTTACAATATTTCTTATAATTCTAGATCCCATTTTTCTGATATTTATTCTCATTAAATGTATTCAATCATCATCTCCATTTATTGAACTCCTTCTATCATGGAAAATTTTATTTTTAGAGAACATCAAGATCAATAAATCACCATTACATTTATTTATAATGTTTGATAAACATTATATCTTCTAACTCTTCAATAAAATCATTTTTCAATATTAATTACATATAAAAGAAACATCAGAAACAACTTTCTAACTTAGTAACTTCTTTCAAAACAATAAACTTTGTTCTTTCTCAACAACATCATTCAAACTCAAGAATTTCAGTTAATTACAATAACTTATTTAAACTCATCATCTTCTTCTTGTGTGAACAATAATAACTAATGTCTAATAACAACCAACCTCATCTTCCTATATATTGATATTATTCAACAAAAATTATAGTTTTCAAAAAAATAAAATATGTTGAAAATACAAAACAACACAATGGTTGTTCAATCTCCCCCTGTAGAGTTGTTGACAACTTATATCAATATCTTTTCCAACTATCAAATGTTGTCAACAACTGATGTTTTTTGCTTTTATCATAAAATAGACTTTGTCAAAAGGGAGTTCTCATACAACACACTACTATATAATGTAAAAAAATTTAAGTATTTTAATCACTCAGTGGAATGAATATTTTGAGTCTATGTAATGATATAATCCTCCTTACAAAAATGCCTCATTTATATTTATCTAAACTTTTTCAATATTCTTTTACACTCTCCTTTTTATTTTTTTATCCCCCATTATATGATTACTATATCTTCATATTAATATAAAATATAGTTAAAAACTTATTAGAATTTTTAAAAGTGTTTCTAACACTACCCTTTTGTCAACGTAATACAATGCATGGTGGGGGTTGTTGGATCATTATATAGATGTATATCTATATTAGATAGAACAATACAAGAGTGGGGAGTGAATTGTAGGTTTAAAAAGAAAATATTTAATCACATTATAAAGAACATTGTTTAAGGGGTCTTAAACTAATATAATTCATAATATATACAATTGACCATATATGTCTTGGATCAAAGGGGTATGGTATGATGTTATAATATAAGTAATGTAATAATACTGTATTTTAATTAAATACAATGATTATAGTAATACAATTGTAAATTATTCTACCATATAGCGTATATAATCTCTTAAGACAATATATAATGTATGAATCGTAATTGAAACAATTAAAATTGAAATGAATATGAAAATAAAGAGGAAACAATGCATTTGTTTTCTAATACACATAGAAACGGAAATGTAAATGTATTATAATTCTTTTATCCCAAATAGTATGGTATCCTTTAACAAAAGTGAAAATGTCTTTCTTACGACTAGCATGGAAATCCTTTGATACGATGATCAACATCACTTTCTTCCTGCCCTCAAAAGCCATCGATTATGAAGGTAATCCGCACCTTTTTCTTTAATGTTATTGAAAGACCTCAATACAATGATCAACATCACGTCATCCTATCTCCAAAAGATCTTCATTGTTCTTATAATGATCAGTCCAACAAATCTGAAACAAAGGACGTATTGAAATAGAATAGCATCGAACAATATTTTCAATTATATTATCTTCTTGTATTTCTCACAAAGCAAGAGTGAGGTAAAAACATATCTCTATAAAACATGATTAATGAAAAGGTATATATTCTGTTTTGTAAGACCTCCTATTTTTAGGCAGAAGGTTCCTACAATCTTATTTTCTTCAACGGTCATATTTCTTCGAAAAACTCAAAGGGACTTGGACACCTTCCATTATAGTGGTCGAAACAAATAGAATACACGACATCAATTTCATTAGTAAACTACCAACACATGGTCATTATTTTATGTTAATAAATAGTAATTAGAATAATATTAAACAATGAGTATGAGTAAAATGAAATCGGTACAGAAGTTATGATATGAGTGTAATGCATTTCAAAATTCCAATACATCAATTTCATACTAGTCTAATCATTATCTCAATGAATATAATAATTAGAGTATATATCCTGGTTACAATTAATAACTTTGTTCAATGCACAATATTTAAACTGGTTATGATACATGAATACAATGAATAAATAAGAATACAGTGAATAAAATATAAATTATTAATCACTACGATATAATACATAACATGATTATGATGCATGACTATGATGTGGTACTTAAACTGGTTTTGATGCACATGGTTATGATACTTGTGGTTATGTTGTATGATTTGATTATGATAAAAATTATTATGATACATGACTTTATTACAATGCATGTAGTTATTGTTCTTGATTACGTTGTAATACACAATCTAGATACGATTTGTGATTATGATTTTATACATAATCTTGTAATGATTTCTGATTATGATGAAATTCAAAATCTATTTATTATTGTAAAAACATTAAAAATAATGTTAGTGAACAACAAAGATGATAATTATAATAATATAACATATAATTATGGAAATTTGAGTGATTGTGATTGTGAGACAACAAATATGATAAATAATATATGTGATTACGATATGGGTGATTTGTGATTTCCAAAACAGTGGATTGAAGGGAAAGTCAAAACATGTTTTGAATCAAAATTCACCCAATTTTCTGAAAGCACGAATCAACAAAAAACAAAAAAATGAATAAACAACTTATGTCCCCCTTTTGTTAATAACTCTTCTAAATGTAATTGTTAATATGAAAAATTCCACCATTGGTATAATCCAAAACAATATAGATTGTAATCTCTTTCATTTTTCATGAGTTATCCCCAATTTTAAGGCATTCATAAATATTATTCATTACAAAACCATTCTACCCCTTTGTGATTTTCAAAATCAATAAGGGAAAGTATTAATTTCATACAAAATGTTAGAGTAAAAAAAAATAAAACAATAATTATTGCGTGAAACAAACGTTTATTAAATCAACTTTTCAAGCATCATTATTTTTACTTTTTTTTCCAAAATATTAAACATCGAGAGCTTTATATTTTTTGAAATTTGTTCTGTAATCATTGAGTTTTCCAATATATTCTTGTTCAGCCTTTATCTTATCATAATGTTCACCAATAAACAATTTATCCCCTTGATCCTTTCTTGATGAATCCGATTGATTTCTTATTAGGAATAAAGAAATACATAATGAGTTTTAATCCTTTCATAATGGTTATTGAAATCATCCATCCTATGTATATAGGCTTCCTATATGATAAAAAATATATTTGAGAGTTAAAAAACCATATTAAAATAATTCTATGGCTTTTACTTTAATCTCTCAAGCTCTAATGAGGCTATACCATTTGAGGTACAGAGTCTTTGAAAGTCTTCATGATTTTCATTCAAATCATCAATCATCATTAGATAGAGATAATTTAGTTTATTTACCTGATGTACCAATTCGTCATACATTTACAAATGGTTCATGAAGATTTCATCAATGTTAGAAGACTAATTAAAAACCTTTTTTTCAAAAGATACAGTGTTAAGCAGCATGTTTCTTGAAATTCATGAAATCGGCTTCAAGACATAAAAGTTGTTCATCAAAACCATGAAAGTGTCTGTTATATAATTATGAGAATTTGAATGAATTTCTAGCATACATTAAACTATTTGAAAGAATGGTAACAACTTCTCCAATCTATTCAAATCATATTCAATGTATTAATTCCATTCATTATAATTTATCATTTAGAATATGATTCTTTAGTCTATTGTCGGAGATAAACAAATGGAGTCTTAGTTCCAGTCACCTGAGCTTGATGAATCTGATTCTTATCATATTATTCCACTTTTTCTTCTTCTCCACTATCATAAACCTGAATTTATTTCTTAGAGGAGTCATTTTGAGAGACATTTATGGATATTTGAGTATTTGAATATGGATAAATGAATTACGGTACATCAGATGAATATGTGGTTTGACTTTTTTGTATATTCTTTCACTTTGATTCAATTTCCTCTTGTCCTAATTCTATATTTCATCAAATAATTGATCATGTCCTCTTTATTCATCTTCATATTAATATGAAAGAGATAGTGTAGCTGATTATTCAGAAACTTGTTTCTCATTTAATTTCTCTATAGGAACCAATTATGTCTGAGCCGATGGATCTCTTATTTAAAATCCAGTTTTTAGTTTCCCAGCTATTCTGATAAGACTATCAATGTCAATATATATAAAAATGGTTCTCGTTGAAAACACATACACCTAAACTTTCCATGGATGTCGGGTCCTGACCCACCAAGTTGCTACATTTGCCCCGTAGACACGTGGTCCCCACCATATGGCCCACCCATATGCCTGAACAGGTCATTTAAATAATGACAGTCCCCAAAAGCCAACACATGTTTATTATGATGCAAACCCAATGAATTTGTTCACAATATGCGTGCATCCATCACAAAATTTTTATGAATATTCAACCCACATAAATATTCTTTCCAAAATGATAATTTTACTAATCAACCATATATAAACATAATGGTACCCATGGAGAGAATTGGGTTCCAAAATCATAATCGATGGGCATATCACAAAAGTGTCCGTGAAAGGAAATGATTATAACAGTAATGGGTGTTTTTAGGGATAAATAGGCGTATAACAAGGTATGTTGTGTCAAAAATAAGTGACAACATATAAGAAATTTAATTTAGAGTCATTAGCATTAAAAAAAATTTGTGCGGTTTTAAAGAAAAAAATATAGAGCTTTTAATATTGAAAATAGGAAAATCTTTTTTATAAATTTAGTATTTAACCAAGAATGTTTTAATAATAAAATACATATTTTAGAAATAAAATCATGGCATAAAACAATTGATAGAGTGAACTTTAAATTGGGTAACAATTTGGGAAGTTCCCCTAAAATTGGTTTCCTTATCAGAGTGTTCTAAAGATAGAATCATTTTAAACATGTATATCCCCAAAAGAGAGTGATAAAAGGGTATTCATTAATGAATTTTATAATCCTACAGAAAATTTAGAATATTTACATAAATAGATATTATAACTCTATTTTGGTATTAATAATGATAAGGATACCCAAATGATCAAAAAAGATTCAGTTAGAATTGTTTACAGTTTTTTGGAATTGTATTAGGTGAACATAAGAGGGCTTAATGAGAGATAACATGGGTTTCTAATCACTTATACACTATGAGGGCATAAGGGAGGAAGTTCAAAAACATACCCCATCTTTTTTTATTGCAAATAAAAAGGAATAGCATAAAGGAGAATCTTGATAAAGAGTGAAATGGAGAGATCGTTTACCACAAATCCGATGGTGTTATCCACTTGTTATTAAAGACCCAAAATAAAAAAAATGGGATTATTAATTCGTAATTCCATAACCTATTATACATGTTATTTATTTATTATAATCTATTTACGTTCATTAAATTATATTTTTTGATTACTTATAATGTTCAATTTCTTTGTTTGGTATCGTTTGTTTATATGGTTTTAAAAGGTACGTTCACTTATATTTAGGTACGGATAAACATAAAACATACAAGTTGTTGCCTAGAAATGATGTTATAAAATATTAGTGAACATCCAGGGGATTAAATGGTTTTAAGATTATTATTTTTTTACATATATTGAAGTCTAACATTTATACAAAAACCATACTGCCATCTATTTTTTAAATCTGTGGATTTGATTAAAAAGAACATGTTTTCCATTATAACATAATACAATTTGTACAAAAGGATTTTAGAACTACATATAAGACATATTAACCATATAATAATCTGGTTCCACCATAACACATATTGTTTCATGACCAGAAATAACAATTATAATAGAAATTTATAAACTGTTGTCCATGAATGTGATAAATTAGCACATCTAAAATGGTGCTTCCAATTCGTTCAAATAAAAGATGGGGAAATTCTAGGAGGTAATGAAAAATCCCATTATCATGAAACTATTCTAGTACATGTATGTTAAATGTTTTATCATACTATTATGATGAAGGTAGGAGAGGAAATAAACAAAAATAAAGGAATATAAATGAAATAATGGAATTTGTAAGAGGAATTTACCTCTTGAGGCTTCCTCCATTGAGAACCTCTTAATGGGAGAGGATTTGGTACATAGAAAAGGCATATAGATTTTGTAATTTTGGGAGGACCATGAGGAGATATTTGGGAAGAATATTGGTGGGGCACATGGCTTTAGAAGACTGCAGAGAATAGGGAGTGCATGGGGGGGTTATAGTGGAGAAGAGAGGGGATTTGTCAATATAAAAATCAGTAATATATTATTTCCCCAAAAGACAAGGAATATTTATTCATACTTGACCAATAATAGTAATTTTATCATGTTATAATTAACAAATTGCTCTTACATCCACAGAACATCATCAATGACTCAATAAATCAATTATTTAGCATTTACTGTAAATTATCATATTTTAATATTCATAAAAAATTTCATGTATTTTAGAAAAATCCCTAAACATCACCCCGACCATTTTTTTAACTTTCATAATCCAAAAATGAAGTTCATTTTCAAATATAATTTTCTAAATATGACAATTCTAATATTTATATAAAATTTAATTTTTTAATCAAAGAGTAGTTTTAAAACATAGTTTTACTTATTCTAAAAAATTAGTATATCTTACATTCAACATGAATAATAGTTATATATTATCATAGCTAAGGTTACTATTCATTATAGTATATAAATATTTATATGGTTAGGTTAATATTCATAAGGCTCGTTTACTATTTAAAAAAACATATGTTTTCCTTATCGGTCTCTAAATAACATAATGATTTCAACCATGTATGTTAGATTTTCATAATTAGAAACACCGATGTGACAAACATATGTTATAAAATAACTTAGCACTTAGTGGTCCATTATGTTGTGTTTTCATGTGATTTTATGACATATTTATAATAAGGGAATTTCATTTGGAAAACATTCGGTCATTACATTCTTCCCCACTTATGAAATTTCATCCTCACAATTTTATTTTACATTCGAGGCCAAAAACAGGTGGGGGTACTTTTCCTTTATCACTTCCTCCAATTCCAATGTTTCCTCTTCATACATATGGTTTCACCATTCTCCCTTGACTGAATGAGTAGACTTGCTTCTTAGATCTTTATCCATATGATCCCAGATCTTCACTCACTACTCCTCATAAAATAGATCATCATCCAACTACCCCAACTCTAATGAGAGTTCATGTGAAGGGTCTGGTATGTACTTCATTAAGAGGGAATCATGAAATCCATCATGTACTTTTGACAAGGTAGGTTGAAGTACCCATCGAATGTCCACAATTCTAACTTGATTATTTAACTCGATGGGGCTGATGTAATTGGGACTTAGCTTTCCATTCTTCCCAAATCTCACAACCCTCTTCCATGGAGATATGTGAAAAATTACAAAGTCTCAAACTATGAACTCAAGGAATCTTCGACAGTTAGTTGCATGACTCTTTTGATGACTTTGAGCTGCCATGATATGTTGCTGAATTGTTTTCACCTTTTACACTATTTCTTCAACCATTTCAGGTCCTAGAAGTTTACACTCACAGACCTCATCCAAACACACCATTTTTCTTCACATTTTCCTATAAAGGGATTCATATGGTGACATTCATACACTTGATTGGAAACTGTTTTTGTTGGAGAATAAAACCAGTATAAGATGTTGGTCCCACCCTTTTATGAATTCCATAAAACATGCTCTCAACATGCCTTCTTGGGTCTGAATAGTTTTCTCAGATTAACCATCAGTTTGAGGCTGATAGGTCGTACTGAAGTTCAATTTTGTGCTCATAGCATGATGGAGACTTTTCCAGAAAATTGGGGTGAATATCGGATCACAATCATATACAATAGATAGTTCCACTTCATGCATCATTACCACTTCTTTGATGTAAATCTGTGCCATTTGATCCAATCAAAACTCCTCTCGAACCGCGATTATGTGATCTGTCTTTGTTAGACGATCCAATACATCCCATATATCATTATTTCGTATAGATGACCTTGGAAGTCTTATTAAAAAGTCCATGGTAATGTTCTCCAACATTCATGCTAGTATGGGTTGTGGTTGCATCATCCCCTTATATATTTGACTCTCAGCCTTCACTTACTGACATACCGGGCACATTGATGTATATTTATTAATCTCCCTATTCATATTGTCCCACCAAATGATTTCATGGAGATCTCAATACATCATTGTGCTTCTTTGGTGGGTAGAGAAGTCATATCTATGTTCATCAATCAATATCTCTTTTATATTCTAGTAATTTATGAGAAGGATATAAAGAATCTCCCTCAAATGGAACACCTTGAAACATAGATTCCTATTTTGACAAGGATTTATACTTCTTATCATACATCATAAAAGAATCCTTATGATCCTTTTCTATATCTACTGATTCATAAAATTTCAACACTTCATCATGATACACATAATTTTGATTAGAATATTGTCTTCCAACACAAATTGATACCCATCGTTGAAAACAGATAATTCTATTCAACGATGAATCAAAAGATTCATAAAATTCTTGGTGGACTAACCATTCCACCCAAAAGGTAATAGAAAAAAATTATTTTAGAGTAATTTAATTCAGAGATGATGCAGTAGACTCTGTAATGAATGATTATCTCTCAACATGACGATCTAGATGATTACCAAAGTTGATATACAAACTGATTAAGAACCATGATAACTATTTGTACATACTCAAGTCTTCAGAGAAAAATAGATGAAATCAATTTGAGATAATTTATTTTAAAAGAAATTTATGGCCATGGTTAGATCTAAATGATCTAATGGATAATAATGATTTCAAACTCTTAATATTTTCCATAAAATTATAACATATTTATAAAGAAACCTATTTAAAAATAAAATAATTAAGATACTACTATAGAAAAAACTAAAATAAGTCATCAGAAATTGCACACGTTAGAGTACTAGGATAGATGTATTTTTTTCAATATATTATTCTAATAAATACCATACAAACAATAAAAAAGTTAAAACATAAATAATTCAAAACCCTATTAAATCAAATAGGCTAGTACTTATTTTTTATAACCGATGGAATATCCTAAAAATGATAATATAGTACTGGAATTTAAATCCATTACTAATAGTTTAATACTGATATAGTGTCACAATACCAATAGTTATATCTAGCACCGATAATTATAAATCCAAAACATGAAGCTGTTAAAAAGTTAAAAACAATAAAATCATGAAACTAATAAATCCAATACCGATAAAATGAAAAACATAATGAGTCAAACCGATTATACCTAAACCAATTGTAGTAAAATTAAAAAACAAATAGGGTAAAACTGATAAAGGAAAGTCAATAAAACAAAACTAATACATGTAAATGAAATAAAACCGAAGGGAGTAAAAAAATAAACATATTGGGGAAAACTGATTATCATAACATTTAAAATTTGAAAATAATTAAATTATTTATACTACCCCTTTGAAAATATTTAACACAATGTAAAGAGCTGAGTAAAACAAGAAATATATACGGATGATTAAATTAAAATTATCATTCCATGTTTTTTTCATTTATTCAAATGTATTAGAAGATAACAGATTTGAAAAAATATCATTAAGTTATTCTTGCATTGTGATGAATTTAAAAACCATCTCACCTTTTTGTGTGTAATACCTATTAAATTGATGCCTAATTTGTATGTTCTTTGAACATGGGTGATGTGCATGGTTTTTACAAAGAGAAATGGAACTAGTATTAACACCATGTATTTGAGTTTTGGAAAAACTCAAGACAGAGTTAGTGAGTGTGTGTTGCATACATAATATATGGGCACAACAACAACCAAAACATACATGTTCCTCTTTAGTAGTAGAATGTGACACAGCGTGTTTATTTATACAAAACCAATTAACAAAATAATCTATTATGAAATTACATGTTCGGGATATACTTTTTTCTATCCATTCTACCACAACCAAAGTCAGAATCTAAAAACCATTTCAACACAAAATCATTTCCAAATGAATAGAATTCTATTATCTCCATAGTTGCCTTTAAGTACCGAAAAATTATTTTCACTTTTATAAATATGATACTATTGGAATATATTGGAATAATTCACATAAGAACACAAAAAAATATGTTACTTTGACAAGATGTTATATATAACAAACTTCCAATCAAACCTTAATTAGTTGTTTGATCTATTTGTTTCCCATCTTCATCAAGATCATGTGGATTTGAGGTACCCATTGGAGTAATAATAATTGTATTGTTTTCATATACATACATTTTGTGTAAGTCATTGATATAATTATCTTATGATATATAGGTTCCTTTTGGTGTTTGAGATATTTGAATACCTAAAAATAATCTTATCTCACCCATTATACTCATTTCAAATTCAAATTTCCTTAAACGTGAAAATAAATTAGTTAAAGATTTCTGAGTTGATCCAAAAATAATGTCATCATCATAGATTTGAAAAATCAAATTTTTGTAAATTTTTTATAAAAAGTGTTGGGTCAGCAGTACGTTTTGCATAATTTTTATGTAAAATAAATCATTTGAGTCTATCAGACAATGCATTAGGGGCTTATTTATGTCCATAAAAAGATTTTATATATTTAAAAATATTATCTGAATGTTTTGAATCAATAAATTAGTATGTTTTTAAAAAAAATCTTTTTGTTCAAAACATTTATGAAAAAAACATTTTAGGTCCAATTGAAAAAGTGTGAAATTGAATTATGGTAAAAAGGATAAAACAATTCGAATAGTTTCAATTACAGCTACATGACTGTAGGTTTCTTTATGGACTATTCCCTCTTGATTATTATATCCCTTAGAAAGAATCTTTTTTTTATAATTACTCTTTTTTCATAAAATTTGATTATGAAACCCCATTTTACAAAGAATTATATTTTTTTAGGTCTTTCAACCATGGTCAAGACATGATTCCTTTAAAATTAATTTTTATCATCTTTCATTTCATTAATACATTCGTCATCACCCAAGACATCATTAGAAATTTTAGGATCTAATAGAGATAAATAATAAGGATGTTATCTATAATTTCTACATGAAGTTCTCTTCCTTACATGCTAATTTACATCACCTATTATATTATGATTGGAATGATTCCTAATAAACAATTGATTTTCCATTTTTAAAACCTTTTCACCAGCATAAGAAATAATGTCCTATAGAGTAAATGTTTCAACAAAATTTGTTTGATTATTTCCCTTTTTGTATGTTTATTCAATCCAAATTTGATAATCGGTTTGTGAAAACACATCACTTGAAGAAAGTAAGGATTGATTAAAATCAAATGTGTCAGTTGCATGAAATTTGATATGCACTGTTTCCTCAATAATACATGAGTTTTTTATAAATCTATATAAGACTTAGATTATGTTGAATAACCTAGAATGATTCCTTCATCATATTTGGGTGGTAATTTATTTAAATTATGTTTAGTATTCAATTTTAATACTTTTCATCCAATCACATTGAAGTAATAAACTTTTGGTTTTAGGGAAGTCCACAATTCCTAAGGAGTTCTATTAAGAAAGGTTCTAGTTAAAACCTAATTTTATGTATAACATGTTATACAAACATATTTATCCTATAAATGAGTTGCAATTAAGTAATCAATGAACATGGTTCTTGTCATTTTGGAAGTATATGATTTATAATCTCAACCAAAATATTTTTCCTAGGGGTTCTTTTAGTGGAAAAGTTGTGAGTAATACCTTTATTAAAACAAAAAGAATAAAAAACCAAATTTTTTAATTCACCACCATGATCAATACAGATATTTATCACTGGTAGGTTTTTCTAATTTTTACCTTGGGCTCTAAAATTTTTGAAATAGAAAAATGCTTCATATTTTGTTTTTAGAAAATATCCCCATTTAAATATAGTGTAGTCATAAACTAAAAAATACATTGTATTTTACTCAAATTCTTCCAATTTTTTTAGGACATAAAATATCCATGTGCACAAATTTTAATGCATTAGATGTTGAATCTTGATTGATTGATTTAATGATTGATTTATGTTTCTTTCCATATTGACAAGAGTAATAATTTTTTGATGAATCATTACATAGTTCTAGTACATCCTTAGCAAGTATTTTCTTCGTGTTTAAAAAATTCTTTAGGATACAATGTCCTAACCATCTATTATATAACCATGATTGGTATTCCATTGTACTTAATCGAGAAACTTATTGTCCCATAAGGACTTCTAAGTTTAATGTGTATCCATTTTCATGCCAATGAGATGAATGAACGAATTCATTATTTGAATTGTCAATTAAAAAATTATCATTCCTAAAAGTCACAAGGTAAACATCCTAACATTATTTAATTATGGTTATAGGGTTTTTCTGAATAACTTTTACAAACAAAAAATTTTAAATTAAAACTTTTCATAAAAGATCAATATTACATATACCAATGGTCTTTACATGTGAATTATCTCCAAATGTCACTCTTCCACGTTTAATTTCAATAATATTTTCAAATAATTCATTGTTTCCTATCATGTGTCGATAACAACCATTATCCACCTAACAAATAATCATGTTATTGGTACACTTCTTAATTTTCTAAAAAGTAAACAATTATTTTTTCGAAACCAAAACCTATTCGATCTGTAAATTTTAGATAAATTAAATTTAATAATACATATTTGTTTTCAAAAATGGGCATTATGAAATCCTACAGACCATGTTTTATTAAGAGAACAATGTTTTTTTCGATTCCCACCTCATTGAAATTTAGTGCAGAAAATTGAATTTTGAGAATCAAAATAGTTATGACTAATAATTGGTTTGAGTGAGTGTAACCAATTCTAGAGCTATTCCATAGAGGGGGTAATTTGAGAATACATTTTTTCAAATAATTTCCTTCCACTAGTAATCTTTGATAATTTTTTCTTAAGTGAAATGATTTTATATTTTATTGTACTGATTATATTATCATTATCAAAACAAATTGGTTTGGAATTCTTTTTATTTCACAAAATTGTTCTATTTAAATCATATTAGTCAATTTCCTTATAATGATTATCATTTTCATAACATACTTCCATAAGGGTTTATGTAATACTTTCAATATCAATAGTTTTCGAATCATGGTCTTTTGAATGATTTTAATCTTCTTTTGTAAAAATAAATCATATAATTTTCTTTATTATGTTTTTTATTGAGATTATAATTTTTCTATTCAAGTATGACTAGAAATTTGGATGCTTTCTAAAAAAATGTAAATTTTCTTCTGCTGTGTATGATTATTCATCAGAAGGTAATGAATGATTTATATCAAGGTAATTTGCATTTAAAGATACATTTTAAAGCAATTCACCATAGTGTAACTTATCCATGATACAATGATTTTGAATAGGTAGTCTATCTAGAAGTCATATATTCCTCAAACCAATAGATTCATATTCTATGGATTTGTCTAATGAATCACCACCACATACACTCTTAGTATCATTTTCCTTCCAGACATTTTTATTATTTAAATTGTAATACATTTTCTTGTTTCTTTCAGAATATTTATCCTTCCAGTATTTTGATTTTATTAATGGAAAATCTGCTCTAATGTGACATGCTATTTTACACTCATAAAATGACACTTGTGAGTCTTTCTTGTTCATACGATATTTCTTCTTGAAATTATATTGAATTATTTTTTCCAAAAATCTTGTTAATCCTTTGAGAAAGATTGGATAACTTATTCTATAAATGATCACTATCACTTCATTATGATATAACATCAGATTTCATATCTTTGTAACTATTTATCCTTTCCAGTGTATTAGCATTTTATGTAGTAGTAAAAGCTACACTCCCATTAGCATGATTATACTTATAGTAATCAAAATATCTTTTCATTTTTACTTTATATTGGAGACAATTTCCAAATAAATCATCAAGAGTGATTTGAGTAACATTCTTATTCTCATTAATAGATGCCATTTTTTATTCACATTCATTGGGATTTATATCAATTATATTCTCTACAAGTGCATTGTCAACATTAATTGTTTCACCCATATATTTTTTACTTCTTAATATTTTCATAAATCTTTGTTGCACTTATCATACTAGTTCTCCATAAGAAAAAATAATCCCATGATATTCTTCATAAATCATTTCTCCTCTTGTTTATATAAGTTTTGATGTGACAATATCTGTGACATCAAATTTCATCCAGGTAAAATTGGCGACATCACATGATGATATCTGAATGTATATATATCTCGGGTAATGGAACATAACAATGTATTGTGTACCTTTTAGTTTAATTTATATTCTTCTTTATCTATGTTGGTGAAGGTATTGAATTTCTTGTGAAGGATTTTGTTACCTCAAGTATGCATTATAAATTTTTCTAACACAGTATTAATAACAAACGTGTTCATTCTATTATCCAGTACTAAAAATCATACACATAAAAAATAAGTGGTCTTATAGGATTTAAATTTTCAATTGTTCAAATATTCATTCTTTTCATATAATAAAAAGATATATTTCCACTATACCCTTAACTGAAGTATGTAGTTATAATCAAAATATTTTTAAGGGAAATGGAATTGAAAATAACAATGCAAGTAAAACAAATAAGCGGAAACCTATTCTAGTACCAATTGCTGGATTGGAATATAGATGTATATGTATATTAGATTGAACAATACAAGAGGGGGGGAATTGTAGGATTCAAAACAATGTATTTAAAAACATAAGAATAAAAATAGTTTAAGAGGTATTAAAATAATACAATTCATAATCAAAACAATTGACCATATTAGATATGGATCCGATAGATATGATATGATGTAATAATATATGTATTGTATTATAATTGTATTTGAATTGAATACAATGATAATAGTGATACCAATGTTAATGATTCTACCATATAGCTTACAAAATATCATTATACAACTTGAAATGAATGAATCATAACTAAAACAATTAAAATAGAAATGAATATGAATAGAAAGATGAAACCATACAATACCCTTTCTATTACAGATGCATGAAAAATATAAACGTATTATAATTCTTTTATCCCAAAGAGCAAGGTATCATTTCACCTAGGATAAAAGGTATTTATTACCACCACCTTTGTAAGTTCTCGATAAAATGATCATCCTGACTATCTTCATATACATAGAAGATCTTGATTAAGAAGGTAATTGACACCTCTGCCTTTCAATCAATTGAATTCCCTCGATATACTGATCGGAAGCACATCATCCAATCCCCGAAGCCCTCAATAATTATCAGAACAATCAGTCATTCAATGAAGAAACAAGATAGTAATAGAAATACAATATCATTTAACATGTTGTTCACTTCATGTAACTTCAAGGATTTCACACGAAGTAAGAGAGAAGTAACAAAATCAATATACAGAACAAGATAGAATTAAAAGTTATAAATTCTTGTTCGAACGACCTCCTTTTTATAGGCCTTATTATCGAATGGTCATATTTTTCCAGTGGTTATATTCCATAGAAATACATGTAGGTACATAGACACAAGTCATTACAATTGTAAAACCAAAATGAATACATGACATCATTTTGATTGGTAGAAAACCAACTCAACGACATTGTTTTAGGTTAGAAAATAGTTTGTGAAAATATATATGAAACAATGATTATGAGTAACATTAAATTGTTATTGGAGTTTTGACATGTGTTTAATGCATTTCAAAACTAAAATAAATTAATTTTTTACAATGCTTATCATGATAAAAATGCATATCATGATTTCAATTTATAACCATGTAATGATTCTTAACATGGTCATGACACAACAAATTTAAAATGGTTACAATATATGAATAGAATGTATAATTAAGATTACAATAATTAACTGGTAAAAATTAATTACTACGATATAATACCTAACATGGTTACGATGCATGATTATGATGTGGTACATAACCTGGTTCTAATGAAAATGGTTACGATTCATTAGGTTACGATGCTTGACCTGATTATAATAAAAATAATTACGACACATGATTGTATAACAATAATGGTAATTAGGATTCCTGATTATGATGCAATAAAAAATCTGGTTATGTTTCTTAATTATGATGCAATATATTATTTGGTTATGATTTCTGATTATGATGAAATACATAATCCATTTATGATTAAAAAAACATAAAAAACAATGTTAGTGAAGAACATACATAATAATGATAAAAATACAACATATAATAAATACAACGTGATTGCTTACGATTGTAAACCAAAATACAAGATTTAAAATATATGTGATTATGATATATGTAATTTATGATTTCCAAAAAAAATTATTGAATGGAAAGTCAAAACAAATTTTTACTCAACAAGGGTAATTCCATAAGAGGTTTAAGAAGACATGGGTGGGGACCGAACCTGGAGTTATAGCCTCATTTTGATAATCTGTTCCTTCTAAATTTCATTTGAAAATATATCTACAATATGATACTTATTTTTGTGTATTCCCAAAAAACATCACTTTTAACAAAATTCACATTTATGATGTGAAATTTTATATTTGTTTTTTGATATTGAATGTATGACTTGATTTTTAGAAATATAAATTACACTAAGATTATCACAATGTTTCATTAATGGTTTATAAATGTTTATTTTTAAATATTCCACCAAAATATTCATCCACATAATTTGATTAAAATATTGAGTATCTGTAACATATTCAGATTCAGTTGTGCTCAATATTTCAGAATTTATTTTGTACTATTCTAACTCATACAACATTCACCTATGAAAAATGTTCTTCTTAAAGATGATTTTCTATCAATACCTTCACTTTCCCATTCAGCATCAGTGTAAAAATGAATCATTAACTCTTGTATTTTTTATATAATATCACATATGATGTTATTCCTTTGACATATCTCGTAATCCTTTTTATTGCCAATATACGTGATTCCTCTGATTAAATTGATACTTCGAAGGAAATGTGACAACATTAACAGTATTAGGTTGTGAAGTTGTAAGGTAAAGAAGACATCATGTCATCTTTTGAAAATAATTTTGATTCAAACCTATTCTAGATTCATCTTTATTCAACTTTTTGATCATGGAAATATGAGTTGAAACAAATTTTGATTCTTCCATTCATAACATCGTTAAACATTCCTTCGTATGATTTTCATCAGATAATAAATCGTATAATTATTTTTTTGAACATGTAATCCAAGGAATATAGTTAATTTCTCCAATATTGGAATTTCATTTTTGTTATTACTCTCTTCAGAAAACACTTCAAAATAATTTTCCATATCCCCACTAAAAACTTTATTATCCATATAAACAGTTAAAATTAATTTTCCACAGTCACACTTTTTTACAAACAAGTTTCTAAAAAATTTTCCTTAAAAAAATTCATCTTCTCAAAAAAAAAAAAAATCTTCGAATAACACGTATGTGGAGTGTGTTTTATCCCATAAAAAGCATTAATAAATTTAAAAACATTGGTTTCATCCTCATCATATAATTACCCACCTAGTTGTTCAATGTAATCTTCATCATCAATATAACCATTTATGAATGATCACATTAAATACATATGATAAACATTGTAATACGATTGGAAATACACTGTATGAAAAAATTTAATAGATTCCTTCCTTACAATAGGGAAAAAATGTTTCATCAAAATCCACACCATCATATTCTTCATATCCTTTACAAATAAATTTTTCATTGTTGCATGAAAATTATCCATAATCAATCAATTGATTTAATTAAAACCACCTAGTTCTAGTATGATTTTTATTTTGATGTCCATTGAACACGTTCTCATGTTTCATTATTCATAATCTAATCCAACTATTTATTCATTGCATCCACACATTCTTTATGTTTAAGAATCACTGAAACTGATTCTGATTCATCTTTTAAGATTAATGAAGTCTGATTTTCAAATCTCAACATTCTTCTAGGATCTTTCAGATTCCCAATTATGTTTTCTGATTCAACGTGCTTTTTTAAGGTAGTAAATCTAAATGTTTCTTCCCCATATTTACATTCTTCACCACATGACTCATCTGAGTCAATATTAGGTTGTTTTGGGTAACAATAGTTATTGTTGTATTTTACATATGATCCACCCTCAACATTCTATAGATAATTTTTAAAGGAATAATTATTTTCAATTACCTTCACATCATATTAGTCCACCCACTTTTTTAAAAAAAATCCAACATTTTTATCTTCACCCATTTGGTGAATAACACATGAATGTTCCACCCTCATCTTTCTCATCATAATTTTCAAATTATGGATTTTATACTTCTAGAATAAATTGAATTACAAAGACTATAAAGTATTTCAATTTGGTGATCTTGTTATATAAAATTTCATAATGAGTAATGTTGGTGTTAGCTCTGAACAAGAATTTTTTTAAATGAACAACAATACTAATATCTTCTCATCAAATAAATTTTGGTTGTTTGTATTTTGTAAACATAGTTCATCATATTTTCACCGATATTTATTCATCCTTTCTTCTTTTCCATTTTTTGTATATTATAGGCAGATATATACAACTGATATATACCATGAATTTTTATATAGGATTAAAAACCATTGTTTTTGAATTCAGTATCATTATTCGTCTTCATATACATTAATGAATCACCAATTATTTCTCAACATCTTTTCAGAATATTTTGAACATTTCAACAGCCTCTAACTTCTGCTTTAGGAACAATATGTTTTTCTTCTGATTTTAATACTTAATAAAATTGTTAAGGTATAAATGTAATATTTTAGATTTATTTTCATCGGCCCACACATATCTGAATAGATAAGATCAAGGGGTTTCCTTGATTGATTCCCAACTCATTTGTTACTTTTATTAGTCATCATTTAAATCTCGAATGTAATAAAAACAACTTTATGTCTTAATTTTAATTATGAATATTTATGAATGGAATCAACATTAGAATTCTTATAGATGTTATTCATCCCAATGTATCCATGTCTTTGAAATCACTACTTTTTTTCATCTTCCTCAGACAAATAACAATAGTTAAAAGATTCAACTATTTGAAAGAGATTTCTAATGGTCATTTCTCTTTTTGTTATGTCTTTTCCATTATTTACACTTTTTTTATGATACAATAAATTTTTATGATGATTAATTATTTTTCATCATCACAGTGATGACTTATACAACAGATTGTATGTTTTATCCCATAAATAACTAATACATTCATAGATATCAGTTTATTGGATCCAATATCTAACAATGTGATTGCTTTAATTTTTAAGGTACTATCATTACCATAAGTAACCGCTCGAACATAATTATTTTCAACATGTTCCATGATTTCTATATAACCTATCATATGTAATGAATAACCAATATCATGAATCCATATTTTTCTCCTTGTAATTTCATTCAATCTATTCTCAATAAGAAAATATTTCTGTTCCACCTTGTTATTTTTTGCATTCTTTTCATTATTATCTTAATATTATTATTCAGGAAGGAGTGCCATACGTCATTCTGCATGATGAACATACTGATCACATCTTCCAAATCATCTTCTAGACAATCCAATTGATTATTTTATCCAATTTTGTTGACATATTAAAAATTAAACATTTCAACATTATATAACTGAGTAAAGTTAGTCATTATTATTTCATTATTTCATCAACTTTTCTCAAACCTTTTTCTGTGTAGAGATAAAATTTTCCAACTATTATAAGACATATTCCAATATATTTTGTAGCACCATTTATATCCCTCAAATATTAATGTTACTTAAAATAATGATCTTTTATATAGAAACATTTTTGATGGTGATAACTTATTTTAGACCTATAATTATATGGGTATTGATCATATTTTACATTTATTGAGGTTTAAAATTTTGTATTTTTGATAGGTTTATCATTTCCTTTTTCAACCGATGCTTTCATGAATATTCATCCAGAAACTAAAATGTTAGAATAATCAGTTGAAACATTATTTATGGTAAGAGAATATTTCATCTATTTCTCAAAATGAGCATTAAATTCAATTATATAGGTCTGAGATTTTATTTCAATATAATTGTTGATGTTTTCATTCATCTTCCACATGATATTTTTGGACTCATGATGTTTTGATAACAACATGTTACTTTATTCTTCCTTAGATTGTATCTTCTTGATATGATCTTAAATAGCCTTTTTTTATTATGAATTTATATCTTTTTTTCATAGAATATATTGAATGTATTCCTTTTCCCTCTTGATAATATATTTTATTCCATTAGCATCTTCTTCTAGAACATTTTGCATTAATCTGATTTCATTATTGAGAGATTATTTCTCAAGAAATGAATGGTGTTTTTTTCTATCTAGATACTCTTTATAAAATTCTTCACCAACTTCTTGACAACCTGTGGAGTCTTTTGTTTTCTTAAATTTTTAAATTATGGTTTGGAATTTTTGGGAACATTCAACTTCAGAAGAGTCATTGTCATATGATTTCGATTCAAACTTTTTTCTCAACATTCTTCTCTCAATTATGAATGTCATATTCATAATTTTGTGGAAGAATTATCCTCTTTATCATTTTGGGTCACTTCTTCAGTCACAATTTTTTATCAAAATCATCTTGAGATTGTCCAACAGTATTCTTGGGGAAATTTATTTTAAAGATCCTAATTCCCCCACACTCAAAACAATTGAGAGGTTGTTTTGTGGATACATTCCACTTCCTCATCAATATTTTTCTTATATAAGACACATGAGTTTTTCATTTAGCACATCATATTTCTTGTCATGAGATTCACAAGGATGGGATTTATCAACACCATATATTTTCATCATTCCAATGTTTTTAAAATAAATTTCATATTTCACCTTCATATTAAAGATTAGATAATTCCTCATTTCATATGAAACAATAATGTTATGAAATTCATAAATAGTCAAATCATCCAAATATTCAAAGGAAAAAATTTCAGAATCGAACCACTCTATGAAATTTCTCATAGGTTTCTTCAGAATTTTAAAATCTTCTATAACATATTCAAATCCTCTAATGTTGAACACAATTTCATTAACTATTGTTAATTATTCATAAATTGTTACATCATTTCTTATTCTAATGGATTCATACATACTATGACTGATTTTTAGCTTTGTATACATAACATTTTCCATTTACTTCAAAAATACTCTCCTGCTTGACCCACATGTTTTTTTGTTTTAGGAGACATTATCATCTGATAAATACATGAGAATATCATTTCTAGCATTTCCATAAACTTCAATATTTCTCTTATCAACAAACTTCATACGAAAATCATTCTCAATATGTGGAAATCTGATTGTAGAAACATCAAGAACTTCAATGCCAAGAGATAGGATATAATTAATTATCCAATTTTTTACCCATAATATTTTTTTCCATTGAACGAAGGAATCCATTTAATATTTATAGAATTAATATTATCAATGATAAAGTTTAAAAAAGGTAACTACCCTCTGATACCACATGAAGATTCATGGATCAAATAACAACTATGAAGGGGGGTGAATCAGTTGTTCACATCTTATAAGTTTACAAACAATAATATGAAAACCCCATGAAACATGTTAAGATTTGTCACGACCCCCTCCCCACAAAGTGTACCCCTCCTGGGCCGGCAATGTGAAAAGGGAGATAATGCCCCCCGAGTCCCGCCTCCAGTAGGCCCCGGGTTGGCGACTAGCACCGAGGGTATAATACACACACAAATGGGAGGCATTACCCTCTAAGAGAACACATGCAGAAGAGAGAGATAGAATAGACTCCAACCAACTCCAACTCATAACTGAAATGTAAATGAAACCCAAGTACATATATGAAATGTCATGCAAAAGTACTACAATTTAAAGGGAAAACTAAAAGTACCCATTAGAAAGAAAAACGGCAGCGACCACAAGCCCGAACAGCTCCTCCTCCAACCGCAAGCTAGTAGTAACCAACATGATCTCCAACCTGCTCCAAGTCACCTGAAAAACAGTTTATATGTACATAGGGTGAGTATAACAGTATACTCAGTAGGATCCTCCCCAAGAATCTCGTGCAAAAGTAAAGAAAGCATGCTAAAGCCCAGTGAACAACAAGTGAAACTAACTCGTCACCTAAACAGGTATACTATGTTCCCAACCTCACCAAGTCTACTCTCACCAAGTAACGCATACAAGAATATAGCATGTATTAAAGAATATCAAGGGTACCCCGCTACTACTTCCCCACTGGTTTTCCGCTTTGCCCCAACGACATACGTCATGTGCATCTCTCTCCAAAGGCTTGCCCGCAGACACCTGGGCTAAGCTCCACAATCTGCACCTCGTACACCACAAAGGCTTGCCCACAGACACCTGGTCTAAGCTCCACACAATCCTCACAACCAAAAGTAACCAGGTAGTTTCCGGGAGCCACCACAGCTCGCATAACGTGTATCATACGTCGGGTATTATACCTCATGCCATTACAGCCCATACACCGAGTAAGGATCCTCAAGCCATCACAGCCTATACACGTTACACCTATAGTAGTCCATAGGATACTATATCCAGAATATATGTGTGTGAAATAACCACAAGCCATTACAGCCCTCTACACACATATATTGGTAAAACAAACCACTGTTCCTACCAGCACTAAGATCTACCAAGAGAAGAGAGCGGGGCCAATGGGGGTAGTCAGCCATTCAACCTCCCATCAGAATGTTGGGGAAAACACCCCCCAGGGCTCAGAATCCCCGGGGTGTCAGTTGCCCTTACCGATAGGGTGGAGTAGCGTATTGAAACACAAAAAGTACAGAATATATAAGTAACTCACATCCACACTATGGGCATTACCTAGTCTTAGATACAACTGCAGCTAACGTCTCTCAGACTCCAGGCTGCTACTTCTAAGACTAGGTATCCTATAAGCACACAACCAATTTAAGAGCTTTATTAGATTACTCCATTCTCATTTATCAGTTCCACTGTACATAAATTAATTCTTTAAACATTAATTAAGATTGAACAATTCCACATTTAACTGAAATTGCATCACTTTAAAAAAAACAACTGCTCCTTTTTATGATTCACATCACCGTTAAATTCCAGCATCTCCATCCCCGTGGATTTTCACCATTTAATAAAACATTCATTACAGAATTACTTTTCCACATTCCCAGGCATTCTAGAAAAACATCCTATGCTTCTAATCACAAAGGAGGCTCAACACGGTGAGTAGATATACTACTCGTCGAGTCTTTTCCGCCTATAGAAATAGCATATACCCATTCTCCCTCGAGAGGCTAAACACGGAAAGCACGTGGCATACCCCGCGCGTCTTCGCCTCCTTTGGAAGGATGGTAGCAAGACCATCTGCCTTGAGCAGTGGGGAAAAGCAAGGCAGATTAACATTCAAGAAAACCACAAGCAACCAGCAACCACATCCACCCCATTCCATCACCCCTGGTGTCCTCCCTGACACCCATATGCATAAACCGATGCATCTCGCCACACTAGGCGTCATCCGCTGCCACAACTATAAGGCCTCCATGCCTCTACATATCACAACAACCGTCCAGGCTCACATCACAGCACAAGCAGCAGGAAAACAAACATCACAAAATGGGCTCTCGGCCCGTTAACAAACAAGAGGGTCACTCAGAACCCTTTTTGAAATTCCCACATAGTATGTTCTCTAATCCATATTGAATTAACAGACTTGTTATTCATAGGTTCCAATCATGGATACCTAATCAGTAAGCTATCACAATTAATTAACCATGCTTACTTCCCTAATTTGATTATCCTCAAATTAGAACAACTACAACAACGACAAAACCCGGATTAATTTATATGCCTCTTTATCTTTAGCCAATTAATCAAAAATTAATTCCGGCTTTACATTCATTATCAATTTCTATCATGAACGATCAACAAATTAAAGAAACATAGATATCACTATATCTAGGAAATCATGAGGCAAACCGTTATCACAGTACAAAGCAACAACATGCGATCAACCAATTCTTTTAATCCAGTTCAAGTATTTAATTAGGTCAATTTCATTGTGATCCAAAGGAATAAATCATGCTAATACTACGATTGCACATATAAAATTAGAGAAGCCATGAATCCCCTACCTCGAAGAGTTCTTGACGTCCTTTATCCACACAGTGGGTCACGATCCTCCGCTCGCGACAACTTATGTGGAAGAATGATCGATACAGCTTGGTTGCATCCAACAGAGCGGGACTGATCCTAGGAGTAAGGGTTGTTTGTGTAACTCCAATGGAAAGGATTGAAAGGTTCTAGTGCCTCTTAGAAAAGAACAAAGGGAAGAAACAAGGGAGAATGTTATCTCTCCCCTTTTTAAGATTTAACGTGGTGACGGTTTAAGATCCGGTTAATTCTCCATTAAAAACGGATCGCATTAACCCACGCGGTTTGACCATGTAAAACATTCCAAGCCTTAGGAATAATTAATATAGGATTTATGGCATTTGAATCGGCCTTAAGAGCCCTTAAAAATAAGGCTTTAAATGTATTTTACGTCAAAGGAAACGTCAAAAGGGCAAAACTGTAGGAGTCTGGAAACACTGTTCACCCACCGTTACTGTACATGAAACTGATCTGTCACACCGATCAGTGAAACTGATCTGTGAAACTGATCTGTCACACCAATCTGTGAAACTGATCTGTGAAACTGATCTGTGAATCCGATCTGTCTCACCGATCTGTGAAACTGATCTGTGAAACTGATATGTGAAACCGATCTGTCTCACCGATCTGTGAAACCGATCTGTCTCACCGATCTGTGAAACCAATCTGTCTCACCGATCTGTGAAACCGATCTGTCTCACCGATCTGTGAAACCGATCTGTCTCACCGATCTATGAAACTGAACTGTGAAACTGATCTGTCACACCGATCTGTGAAACTGATCTGTCTCACCGATCTGTGAAACTGATCTGTCTCACCGATCTGTGAAACTGATCTGTCTCACCGATCTGTGAAACTGATCTTTCTCACCGATCTGTGAAACTGATCTGTCTCACCTATCTGTGACACGGATCTGTCTCACCGATCTGTGAAACTTATCTGTCTCACCGATCTGTGAAACTGATCTGTCTCACCGATCTGTGATACTGATCTGTCTCACCGATCTGTGAAACCGATCTGTGACACCGATCTGTCTCACCGATCTGTGAAACCGATCTGTGAAACCGATCTGTCTCACCGATCTGTGAAACCGATCTGTCTCACCGATCTGTGAAACCGATCTGTCTCACCGATCTGTGAAACTGATCTGTGAAACCGATCTGTCTCACCGATCTGTGGAACCGATCTGTGAAACCGATCTGTCTCACTGATTTGTGAAACCGATCTGTCTCACCGATCTGTGAAACCGATCTGTCTCACGGATCTGTGAAACCGATCTGTCTCACCGATCTGTTACTGTTCATAAAACTGGAAACACTGTTCACAGAACTAGAAAATTGGCAAAGTGTTGGGGATAAGTCCCCTTGACCTCTCGTAACACCTCCAACACCAACATTTCACAAAGTAATGGACCAGAGAGGTCCGGGCCATTACATTAGATACCTCTAAAAACATTCTCGTCCTCGAGAATTAAAAACCAACCCAGAAGAGAAGAGGGGTCCGAACAACCACCCCATAAGATACCTCTCAGGGAAAAACTACCATGAGTTGTTCGAAAGCTGGAACAAAACTATGACATCCGGGAACAAACAATCCATACCCAAACAATTCAAACATAACATCACATTAAAGGTACATAAATAAAACATGAAAGGTCCAACCACAGAGAATACATCATTACATGAAAAGAGTTAAACATTAAACAACTATGGGTATTGAGCACGTATCTGTGACTCACGCTCCCAGGTACTCTCCTCCATGCCACCGTGTCGCCACAAGATACGAACTAAATGAATAGAACGCCCACGCAACACCTTCTTCTTGTGGTCTTGGATCTCCACAGGTCGCTCCTCGAAGGTTTCATCATCATCAATATCGATCTCTCCCCAATCGATAACATGAGATTCATCATGAAGATAACGACAGAGCTGTGATACATGGAAAACATCATGTATCCGACTCATATGAGGGGGAAGTGCTACTCGATACGACACAGATCCAACACGAGCTAACACCTCTAAAGGCCCAACAAAACGGGGAAAAAGCTTACTTCCGCGACCAAACCTTCGCTGCCCACGACGGGGAGTCACCTTCAGAAACACATGATCCCCAACATTAAACTCTAAGGGTCTCCTTCTTTGATCAGCATAAGATTTCTGACGATCTTGTGCTGTCTTCATCCTCTCACGAATCACTTGAACCATCTCTGTCGTATTCTGCACTAGTTCTGGTCCGAGAATTGCTGACTCTCCGACCCCAGTCCAGCACAACGGAGAACGGCATGGCCGGCCATACAGGGCTTCAAACGGCGCCATGAAAATGGTAGAGTGAAAACTATTATTGTAATAGAACTCTACCAAAGGTATCTGTTTCACCCATGAACCTCCAAAATCAAGAACACAAGAGCGCAACATGTCTTCAAGAGTTTGGATGGTTCGCTCTGTCTGACCATCCGTTTGAGGATTAAAAGCAGTGCTAAGGCATAGTTGAGAGCAAAAAGCATGCTGGAGACCTCTCCACACCCTAGAGGTAAAACGAGGGTCTCGATCAGAAATGATCGTCTTAGGAACTCCGTGAAGCCTCACCACCTCCTCCAGATATTGCCTCGACAAAACCTCCACTAAGCTCGACTCCTTGATTGCTATGAAGTGGGCCGATTTAGTTAAACGATCCACTACCACCCATATAGCATCATGTCCTCCCGGAGATCGAGGTAAACCTGTAACAAAGTCCATTGAGATGTCCTCCCACTTCTACAGAGGAATCTCTAAGGGCTGGAGAAGACCACCAGGAACACGGTGTTCGGCCTTCACCTTCTGGCAGACTAAACATCGAGACACATATTCTGCAACTGAACGCTTCAGCCCAGGCCACCAAAACTGACTCCTCAAGGATCGATATATCTTCGTCACACCAGGATGTACAGCTAAGGGAGAGCTATGGAACTCTCGGAGAACTGTCTCGTGCATCGCCAAGGGAACAAAAAGCCTTCCATGATACAACACTCGGTGTTGTTCATCCTCCGACCAACCATCAGGGGCCTCCCCACAAACAACTCTGTCTCTCAAAACTTCCACCTCTAGATCACCCAACTGAGACTCTTCCACCTTTTACATCAGGGATGACTGCACCGTCATCTGGAAAAGACAACCTCTTCCCCCAACTTCTCCCATATCAAGATGCCAAGCTGCTAGCTCTTCCATCCCTCACCAGGAATCACCAGATTCACACACCACATCATTACGTGACTTTCGGCTCAGTGCATCAGCAACAAAATTTCCCTTCCCAGGTGTATACAATATTTCTATGTCGTATTCCTGCAAGAACTCCATCTACCGACGCTGCCGCAAGTTCAAATCCCGATGAGAGAAAACATACCTCAAACTCTTATGATCGGTGAAAACCACAAAGCGCTCGCCAATGAGGTAATGTCTCCACAACTTCAGCACAAACACCACGGCTACCAACTCAAGATCATGGGTGGCATAGTTGCGTTCATGGGGACGCAACTGCCGAGACCCATAAGAAACAACTGACCTCTGCTGCATGAGAACACAGCCTAGCCCCAGATGTGAAGCATCACAAAAAACATCAAACTGGACTCCCTCTGCTGGAAGACAAAGGACTGGAACACATACCAACTTCTCCTTTAGATACTCGAAAGCTGTCTGACACTGATCAGTCCATATGAACGCTTGATCCTTCCGGGTCAAAGCTGTCAGAGGAGTCGCAACTCGGGAGAAATTAGCCACAAACCTCCTATAATAGCCAGCGAGACCAAGAAAACTTCGCACCTCTGACACGGTCTTGGGGGCTGGCCAAGACACCACTGCTTCTATCTTCGAAGGATCCACAGCTACTCCCTGTTGGGACACAACATGCTCCAAGAAACGAACTTCTCGAGCCCAGAACTCACACTTGGACAACTTCCCAAACAACCGATGTTGGAGAAGAACTCCCAAAACGGCTCGTAGATGCTCTGCATGCTCCTCTTCAGATGTGGAGTACACAAGGATGTCGTCAATGAAAACCACAACAAACTTGTCCAGGAATTCACGGAACACAGCATTCATCAACCCCATGAAAACAGCTGGAGCATTTGTCACACCGAATGGCATTACAACAAACTCATAATGCACATGACGACAACGGAAAGCAGTCTTAGGGATATCCTCATCCCTTACACGCATCTGATGATATCCTGACCGCAAGTCGATCTTTGAGAACCAACTTGCACCCTTCAGTTGATTGAATAGGTCATCAATCCGTGGAAGAGGATAGCGATTCTTTATTGTCACTTTGTTTAAGCGACGATAATCGTCGCAAAACCGCAAACTGCCATCAGCCTTTTTCACAAACAAAACTGGTGCACCCCACGGTGACACACTTGGCTGAACAAAACCACACTGCAGTAGACCATCGAGCTGAATATGTAGCTCTCGTAACTCAGAAGGGGCCATCCTATATGGAGACATAGAGATAGGAGACGCTCCCGGTTGTAGCTCGATCCCAAACTCGATCTCCCGTCGAGGGGGTAAGGATACAACCTCTTCTGGAAATACATCAGGGTACTCTTCTACGACCCTAGGAAACGCCAGTTGTTGAACCTCTGAAGAACTCAGCATCATACCAGCCATCCTGGATGATAAGGATGAAACTCGCCTATGACTAATCCGAGGATCTCTCTCACCAACAAACACCACTTTCTCTCCATCTTCATCAAAGAAAACGACCTTCTTCCTGTAGCAATTCACAACAGCCTGCACCGAATACAACCAATCCATGCCAAGAATGACATCATATGGTTGTATTCGCAAACATAGGAAATCTCCCCAAGAGCGGTGTTACCCCAACACTAGCTCACAGTCTCTACATACTTCAAACAAGCTAGCTCGACCTCCAACTGGCGTAGTCAACGCCAAGGGTACTGGAAGCCTCTCTACCTCAAGTCCCAAAGCATGGAAAAGGTTAGGGGATATAAAGGAGTTTGTCGCTCCTGAATCAAACAAGGCATACACCAAGGTAGAAAACAAGCAAAGGGTACCTCAGACGACGTCTGGCTCGCCTGGGGCTGGCAACGCTAGAGCATGAAGCTGACCACGACCACCTCCACGGCCTCTCTGACCCTGATGACGACCACCACCACGGCCGCGCTCTGCTCTCTGAGGACGGGGAGCGTCATGGGGTTGTCCTCTGCCTGCTCCATCTACCCTCTGGTGATCTAAAGCTGGTGCCACCTGCTGCTGCTGCCTCGGCTGGAACTGCCTCAACGGAGGAACCTGGAGTGGAGCTCCTGGTGCACGATGACTGCTCTGAAAAGTTGGGCACTCCCGCTGCTGATGACCACGACCACCACAAGAAAAAAAAGCGCCTGATCCCTTTGCATAGGCCTGAGAGTTGTTGCCTCCGGAGAAACGAGATGGGAAGGGCTGGGACCTACCCCCAGGTGAACAAAAACTCTTCTGTCCTGAAAACCGGGAACCCCGGACCACAGCTCTGCTTCATGAGGAATCATGACGATTCCCCTCTCGTGATGATCCGGTCCTAGCCAAAGTCCTCTCAACAACCTCTTCCCTCTCCAGCACCTCTAGAAATGTCTTCAGCATAAATGGGGTGACCTTGCGCTGGATCTCTGGACGCAAAGCCTCCTCAAAATGCATCACCCTGGCCTCATCATCTGGTAATAGGTCTGAAGCATATCGTAGAAGGTTCCTGAAACGGATTCCAAACTCTCGAACACTGGAGCTCCCCTGTCGAAGGGTGAGAAGCTCCTGGCGACTGGATGCCTTCGCAGTCGACGAAAGAAACTCGACTCTAAACTGGTCTTGAAACTCCTCCCATGAGATCGCTGACTCCTCACGATCCCCGAGGAACAAGAACCACCACAGCCTCGCTGCTCGACGCAGCATCGTCACAACCAAGGACACCCAATGTTCCTTCTAAGCACGAATCGAACTGAAGCCTATCTCAACCTCCTCCAACCAGTCTTCTCTAACTGCATCTGAAACGGAGCCCTCATACTTCTGTAGACTCTGGCGCTGAAACTCTCGGAGTGTCTTCCTCCAAGTGTCATTGTCGTCAACCTCTACCCGGCGGCGATCTGCTGGAATAGCCTGCTGGGCACCTTCTGCGCAAACCTGACGAGGACGTCGACCTGGAGCCATACCTGTAAAATAACAACCGTTAGAACTCCTAAGCCTGGAATATGGAAGACTCAACATTAATTAATTAATTATTTTGTTTTATTAATTTTAGGTTACCAATCCCAAGGTCTACCCATTCAAACACAGGCGCAAAGAATAATGATGCACGATCCTTTCCTAGGTCTCTACCCTGCAACCTGTATCACTTTGTTTAGTAGCCATCGTAAACTTAATGGTCCGTGCAACAGATCATAGGGGGCCTTGAACGCCTATGTCTATGCCGGTCTCCAATGTTTACCCCACTTGCTAAACATGAATGACACTGTTGCCCTACCATCCCATGCATCCTCACCTGTGCCTCACTCCAAACTCCATCCTATCCCTCAACCAGACCTTTGATACCACTCTGTCACGACCCCCTCCCCACAAAGTGTACCCCTCTTGGGCCGGCAATGTGAAAAGGGAGATAATGACCCCCGAGTCCCGCCTCCAGTAGGCCCCGGGTTGGCGACTAGCACTGAGGGTACAATACACACACAAATGGGATGCATTACCCTCTAAGAGAACACATGCAGAAGAGAGAGATAGAATAGACTCCAACCAACTCCAACTCATAACTGAAATGTAAAAGAAACCCACATAGATATATGAAATGTCATGCAAAAGTACTACAACTGAAAGGGAAAACTAAAAGTACCCAAAAGAAAGAAAAACGGCAGCGACCACAAGCCCGAACAACTCCTCCTCCAACCGCAAGCTAGTAGTAACCAAATTGATCTCCAACCTGCTCCAAGTCACCTGAAAAATAGATTATATGTACATAGGGTGAGTATAACAGTATACTCAGTAGGATCCTCCCCCAGACTCTCGTGAAAAAGTAAAGAAAGCATGCTAAAGCCCAGTGAGCAACAAGTAAAACAAACTCGTCACCTAAACAGGTATACTATGTTCCCAACCTCACCAAGGCTACTCTCACCAAGTAACGCATACAAGAATATAGCATGTAGTAAAGAATATCAAGGGTACCCCGCTACTACTTCCCCACTGGTTTGCCGCTTTGCCCCAACGACATACGTCCTGTGCATCTCTCTCCAAAGACTTTCCCGTAGACACCTGGGCTAAGCTCCACAATCTGCACCTCGTACACCACAAAGGCTTGCCCGCAGACACCTGGGCTAAGCTCTACAATCTGCACCTCATACACCACAAAGGCTTGCCCGCAGACACCTGGGCTAAGCTCCACACAATCCTCACAACCAAAAGTAACCAGGTAGTTTTCGGGAGCCACCACAGCTCGCATAACATGTATCATATGTCGGGTATTATACCTCAAGCCATTACAACCCACACACCGAGTAAGGATCCTCATGCCATCACAGCCTATACACGTTACACCTATAGTAGTCCATAGGATACTATATCCAGAATATATGTGTGTGAAATAACCACAAGCCATTACAGCCCTCTACACACATATATGGGTAAAACTAACCATTGTGCCTACCAGCACTAAGATCTACCAAGAGAAGAGAGCGGGGCCAAAGGGGGTAGTCAGCCATTCAACCTCCCATCAGAATGTTGGGGAAAACACCCCCCAGGGTTCAGAATCTCCGGGGTGTCAGTTGCCCTTACCGACAGGGTGGAGTAGAGTATAGAAACACAAAAAGTACAGAATATATAAGTAACTCACATCCACACTATGGGCATTACCTAGTCTTAGATACAACTGCAGCTAACGTCTCTCAGACTCCAGGCTGCTACTTCTAAGACTAGGTATCCTATAAGCACACAACCAATTGAAGAGCTTTATTATATTACTCCATTCTCATTTATCAGTTCCACTGTACATTAATTAATTCTTTAAACATTAATTAAGATTGAACAATTCCACATTTAACTTAAATGGCATCACTTTAAAAAAAAAAACTGCTCCTTTTTAAGATTCACATCACCTTTAAATTCCAGCATCTCCATCCTCGTGGATTTTCACCATTTAATCAAACATTCATTACAGAATTACTTTTCCACATTCCCAGGCATTCTAGAAAAACATCCTATGCTTATAAGCACAAAGGAGGCTCAACACTTTGAGTAGATATACTACCCGTCGAGTCTTTGTCGCCTATAGAAAGAGCATATACCCATTCTCCCTCGAGAGGCTAAACACGGAAAGCACGTGGCATACCCCGCGCGTCTTCGCCTCCTTTGGAAGGATGGTAGCAAGACCAGCTACCTTGAGCAGTGGGGAAAAGCAAGGAAGATTAACATTAAAGAAAACCACAAGCGACCAGCAACCACATCCATCCCATTCCATCACCCCTGGTGTCCTCCCTGACACCCATATGCATAAACCGATGCATCTCGCCACACTAGGCGTCATCCGCTGCCACAACTATAAGGCCTCCATGCCTCTACATATCACAACAACCGTCCAGGGTCACATCACAGCACAAGCAGCAGGAAAACAAACATCACAAAATGGGCTCTCGGCCCGTTAACAAACAAGAGGGTCACTCAGAACCCTTTTTGAAATTCCCACATAATATGTTCTCTAATCCATATTGAATTAACAGACTTGTTATTCATAGGTTCCAATCATGGATACCTAATCAGTATGCTATAACAATTAATTAACCATGCTTACTTCCCTAATTTGATTATCCTCAAATTAGAACAACTACAACAACAACAAAACCCAGATTAATTTATATGCCTCTTTATCTTTAGCCAATTAATCAACAATTAATTCCGGCTTTACGTTCATTATCAATTTCTATCATGAACAATCAACAAATTAAAGAAACATAGATATCACTATATCTAGGAAAACATGAGGCAAACCGTTATCACGATACAAAGCAACAACATGCGATCAACTAATTCTTTTAATCCAGTTCAAGTATTTAATTAGGTCAATTTCATTGTGATCCAAAGGAATAAATCATGCTAATTCTACGATTGAACATATATAATTAGAGAAGCCATGAATCCCCTACCTCGAAGAGTTCTTGACGTCCTTTATCCACACAGTGGGTCACGATCCTCCCCTCACGACAACTTATGTGGAAGAATGATCGACACAGTTTGGTTGCATCCAACAGAGCGGGACTGATCCTAGGAGTAAGGGTTGTTTGTGTAACTCCTACGGAAAGGATTGAAAGGTTCTAGCACCTCTTAGTTAAGAACAAAGGGAAGAAACAAGGGAGAATGATATCTCGTCCCTTTTTAAGATTTAACGTGGTGACGATTTAAGATCCGGTTAATTCTCCATTAAAAACGGATCACATTAACCCACGCGGTTTGACCAAGTAAAACATTCCATGCCTTAGGAATAATTAATATAGGATTTATGGCATTTGAATTGGCCTTAAGAGCCCTTAAAAATAAGGCTTTAAATGTATTTTACGTCAAAGGAAACATCAAAAGGGCAAAACTGTAGGAGTCTGGAAACACTGTTCACCCACCGTTACTGTACATGAAACTGATCTGTCACAACGATCAGTGAAACTGATCTGTGAAACTGATTTGTCACACCGATCTGTGAAACTGATCTGTGAAACTGATCTGTGAAACCGATCTGTCTCACCGATCTGTGAAACCGATCTGTGAAACTGATCTGTGAAACCGATCTGTCTCAACGATCTGTGAAACCGATCTGTCTCAACGATCTGTGAAACCGATCTGTCTCACCGATCTGTGAAACTGATCTGTCTCACCGATCTGTGAAACTGATCTGTGACACTGATCTGTCACACCGATCTGTGACACTGATCTGTCTCACCGATCTGTGAAACTGATCTGTCTCACCGATCTGTGACACTGATCTGTCTCACCGATCTGTGAAACTGATCTGTCTCACCGATCTGTCTCACCGATCTGTGAAACTGATCTGTGAAACCGATCTATCTCACTGATCTGTGAAACCGATCTGTCTCACCGATCTGTGAAACCGATCTGTCTCACCGATCTGTGAAACGGATCTGTGAAACGGATCTGTCTCACCGATCTCTGAAACCGATCTGTGAAACCGATCTGTCTCACCGATCTGTGAAACCGATATGTCTCACCGATCTGTGAAACCGATATGTCTCACCGATCTGTTACTGTTCATAAAACTGGAAACACAGTTCACAGAACTACAAAATTGGAAAAGTGTTGGGGATAAGTCCCCTTGACCTCCCGGAACACATCCAACACCAACATTTCACAATGTAATGGACCATAGAGGTCCGGGCCATTACAAGATTTATTTCTTTATCAACCTTTAACAAATAATTATGAATGAAATAATAATATAACAATTAAGACAAATATTAATTATAATGTTTTTCATCTATGTGATAACCTACGTCCTTGCCACATCCACTCCCATGGGTCTATAAAAATATACAATAAAGGAAAAGTTAATACAACTTGTTTCAACTCCCAATTGACACCTTCTGTCTCCTAATAAGAATTTTTTTACTAACATTAGTTTATTTTTTCTTAATTTAATATTTGGACAAACACAACAATAAAAACATAACTGAATATGCTCCACAGATACTTAGTTAGAATCCTTATCCCTATTTTGAAAACACTATTATTCTCAATAGGGTAAGGATGGTTCTCTTATTCATATACAGAAACATACAAATATTTATTATTTAATCTAGTGGTATCCTTTTAGTTTCAATTCTCATTTTCTTCATCTTTTTTGTGTGTGTTAAAATATCAAATGAGAAAATTAACTAAGCACATATTTATAAGGACTCGAAAAAAGGGTGAGAAACATGAAAATCATTATTACATACTCAAATAATAAAAATGTTAAAACCTCCCATATTTTCTTACAAATCATTGATTTCTTAAGAAAACATTAAATTTCACCTTAATTTACTCAAAGATGTAATTTTTTTTGATGAGACTGATTATAGATTCTAATTTATCTAGAAACATGTTCAGAAATGTGGTTCCAATATTCACATAATGATGCTCAAAAATATATTTCAGTTTTTCTTAAAAACATGATCATAAATGTGTATTATATTTTCCCAGAAACATTCTCATCAATGTGGTTCAGTTTTATTCAAAAAACTAGATCTTATTTTTATTAGAAAACATGTTATGATTTTCTCAAAAAAAAACTTGATTTGATTATAAAACATGTTCTTATTTTCGTTGAATTGAGGATTCAATATTCTCAAAAATAATGTTACAATTTTCTCAAAATTTATTTTAATATTTGCTTATAATTTTTTATCTAATTTCCTCAGAATTTGGGTCCCATTTTTTATAGAATTTGTGTATTAATTTGAGAAGAATTCATGTTCTTATTTTCTCTTAATTCAATTTCACATTTTCTCATTATTAGGTTAACATTTTATTACAAATCATGTTATGATTTTATCATAAATAAGATCCCAATTTTCATTGAATTTAGGTTCCAATTTTCAAAAATTCGGATTACTATTATTTCATAATTCATGTTCAGATTTACTCATAAATCGTGTTATGATTTGTATAGAATTTAAATTTCGATTTTTACAGTATTCAGGTAAAAATTTACTCGGAATTTATGTTCCAATATTCATATAATTCATGTTCCATTTTTTTTAAATCATTTTCTGATTTTCTTGGAATTTACGTTACAATTTCCTCAAAAAACTGGATCTAATATTGGTAGAATTCAAGGTTTGTTTTTGTAGAAATTTATATCTGATTTTTCCAAAAAGTTTCATTGAATTTTGGATATGTTTTTTCCCATAATATTTCACTAAATTCTAGATCCCAATTTTTTCATAGTGTTTCGCAGAATTCAAGATCTAAATTTTCATATATTATTTCTTAGAAATATCAAACAGATTGTTTCTAGAATATTGCTTAGATTTCATGATCTAATTTTTTTTCCAAATGTTGCTCATCTTTCTGTATAGTATTTCTCCAATAATCTTGGGGTAAATTCAGTATCAAATTTTTCTAAAAATGGTTCTCACTAAAAGTCATCAAAACTCTTCACCATTTTCTATATCATTTTTCATGAAACATTTCATGACTTGCGAGAACATTAATATTAGAATAAATTCATTTTATTTTATTAGATAATATGAGAATGTATCAAACATCTGACTCTTCAGAAACATCATTTTTCAATATACATCCGTAATAGAAATAACTTCGTAAAAATCGTTCAAACCTAGAAACTTATTTCAAACCCTACATCTACTTTATTTCTCACCAACTTCCTTAAAACTCAATAACATACTTTAAACTCAGAAACGTCGTACTCAGAAACATCAATCATTCTTAGCAATAATGTCAAACATCCAGAAACCACCAACCTCATCTTTTTCTATATCAAAAACATTCTTAAATAAATGTTAATTGTAAACACATACAAAACATTGTTAAAACAAATCACCACAATGCCTCTTCAATAACTATCTAATATATTTTAAATACATTATAATAAATTATTTACATAGTAAGGTCTCTAGGCGTGATGAAAAATATAAAATAATTTATTAATATACAAATATATATATATAAATGCGTGTGTTTTTTACACTAGAGGTTTAAGCATGTATCGACTATGTCAATATATTATTGAATGTTTTTTTCATATCAATTTTAGTTTCATGTGATATGTTTCAGAAACACAAAATTTTTCCATATTTTCTATGTTTATATTGTTGATTTGTCATTTTTATCACATTTTTTAGTATATGTAGTTTATAAATCCTAATCCTCTTTAAATATCATGGGTAATCATTTGGAATAATAATGATGATATAAGTGTGTTTGATAATAATTTCCTTTCGTTTTGATATATTTTGTTTCATTTTCATAAGTTATTTATGTTGGGGTCTATAATACCTATTGGGTATATAATATAATAAATTATATTTAAAGAAGGGTAAATTTTTTAAAATTTCAAGAACATACATTCATGGGGTTTCTATAAAATGGATTCTTATGTTATCAGGGGTTTCCCATTTCTAAAATTATTTTCTTGAGTGATAATATTTCTTCTTTAACTCCAAATTTAGAAGATTGTCATCCACATATATTTTGATGATGTTACAATTCAATTCATCATTTTTATGGGGAGTTACATTTTTTTTATTTGTTTATTCATAAAAGACTATGATGTTATGAATAATTCCATATTTTTAATATAACATATTTTTATTCAATATCGACATTTTTTCATCATAATATTGTTCTATTGTATATTTGGAAAATTATTATTATTTATCTCATTTAATATTTAAATTTATATTATCTACAAATGAAATGGTTTTGTACCCTTTCGAATGGGAAATTTATTATTGTTTATTTAATAATATTTAAGTGTTATTTCATTCTTTGATAATCAAATGTTTTACCTTCTTCTCCATATTACCAATATAAAAATATCTATATTTTAAGGGATATATATTAATTAATATTTTTAATTTATTTTTTCCTTCAATATATTTTCACTATAACATAAAAAAAATTATAAGTGTCTTGTTACATCTTAATTTTATAATAAGTTTAAAAAAATCTAAATCATTTTTCAGAGTGGATAAATTCGTTTCCATTATAGGAAATATTTTTATGAAGATTCATTTCCATGTTTTAAATTTTACCTCCAGTCTATTTATATCCGTAGTGATTTTGAAAATAAAATAAGTTATTAATTATTTGTTAAATATATTTTTGAATTAAAAAAATCATGATTAAAAATATGATTTTAAAGGAAAGTGTTTTTATGAAATAAATCCTTATAATTTTTACTCCACCTAAAATAATGTTTTAGAAATAATAATTAATTCCTAATATATTTATTTTAGTGAAATTTTGGTATTAAATTCTATGTTTCATAATTTGTTTTGATGATCAATGTATTTTATTTCAAGGAAGTAATTTTTTTTTGGGTTTAAATAATTTAATGCAGATATATTTTTATTTTTATCAAGGTGATTTAGAGTTTGATCTTGAAAATTTATATTTCATATATGTACACATCCTTAATTATCTTTATTATACAACATTTATATGTTATAATAATATAATAAATATCTATTATTGGATGTCTTTGGAAATTTTATGTTGATTTTGACAATAAAATCATCCTTTTTCTATGTGTTAGTGAAGTTGTGACAGAAATGTGAACGTTTTATTTTATCTTAGGAAAAATTTAAAATTTAAAATTATATATGGGTGGGGTATTATATCTCCATATAATTAGTTTGACATGGATTTATAACTGATTTCATAATTTATCATGGTCTATCATAGATATGCATATATACTATTGCGTGACTCAGTAGTGATAAGAAAAAATTTTAATGCGTATGAATAACTTGACTAGATCACAAATTAATTGTGGGAATTTTTTGGATGTTTTTTTATTAAGATTATTCCATGTGCTTCTCTTTGAGTTAACATTCATTTTTGTGATATAATTTAATGGAATGCTACATTTCTAAGCATTATCTCTATGATATTCTCCATGTTTCATGTTTATTATCTCATGATTCTAAAATATTTACTATAATATTTGATTATTCATGTGATATTACCTATATTTCAATTATGTCATATTATTATATATTATTCTTCCATATTATTTTCATTAATTTATTTATCCAATGGTCGTGTTTTATCTTATCCTCTTGGTATAACCCTTGATGACATGTTGATATGTTTTCCTATACTAAATTTTCAAACTCACCTCATTCTTATCATTATATAACCCAAGTTATGGTTAATATTATACTAATTGAAAAGCACAGAGGGGATTATTTAATGGCTAAATTATAAATAAGTGTCCAATGATTAATTAAATGAGTTTTTATGTATCTTGTTGTCAAATAAAATAAATCTTATTTTCATGGGATTATGAGATTTAATTCTCAAAATTTGAATATTGTGTGAAATATATGTAAATTTATCTTAGGTCATCCCACATGGAACCAAATGTGTAATGAAATGAAATTATTTCAAGAACCAGATATTGGAGGGAGAGTCTAGGAACAACAATTTCATAATATATTTTAAATTCATTATATTTTTTTATTTTTTTAATTATTTTTGCAATTTGGATGTTAAAATATTATTGAAATCATATAGGATCAGTGTATATATATATGGAAATTTAATTATGTATTGGTAATGTAATGATTATGTGGTTACCTATAAATAAATTACATAGTTGTATAGTATCAATTAGATGTTTTTATAGAATATATTCACCAAGGGTTAGTCACCGTAAAAAAATTGATGGTTCAATATCGCCAAGATTCTTAATTAATGGAAGATGTGTGTTAATAATTATACACACATGGAAAGACACTCTCAAGGGATGTGATATGTCTATCCAAATGTTCTTTACAGTCCACTTTGTGAGATTACATATATTTGGGTTTGACCAAAAATTAAAAAAAATATCATTTAAAAACCTAGTGCATCAAAATGAGATATAGGTTCATACAATTATATAATAATTTCATGGAAAGTATCACAAGATGAATAAAATGTGTGATATTTTATAAGACATGTTAGAATTTCCATTTGTAATACAATTTATATGATATTATCATAACCATTTTTTTCAGAATTAGGTTTGAAATAAAATAATTCTAATAAAGGGATGAATGGACCATCCTTAAAAACATCTATAACCAACAAGGAATAATATATTATTATAAAATCATCATATAAAAAAATTAAAATACATTCCTAATATGAATTTAATGAAGAGTCCTCTTCTATATAATATTGTGAGTTTGATATTTTATTATAAAATACATCACTAGTTTCATATAGTTCCTTTAGAATATTTAATTATATAAAATTATTTAAAAAAAATATGTAAATTATTTAACAGGGGATAATGTGACGATCTAATATTTTATAATATATTTTTCCTCAAAATTAAAATTACGTTTGACATATTTTTATAGTGAAAACACAAGAACTAAAATGACCTACATCATATTATATAAAATTTAATACTAAAATTATAATAATAATAAAACATCTATTAAATTAAAATAAATTACAGAAAAAATTATTTCATTTTTCAGATAAATATTTATAACGATGTAACATTTAAAATTATTTTTTTCATTTCTCTAGTAACCATTTATAGAATGTTTTTTATATTTTATCCAAATAAAATAAATTATATTGTTTTTAATATTATTATATATGACTTCATAAATTAGACTTATTGAAATTTAAAACTGATATGATATTTTATTAATTCTACATAACAACAATTTTAGTAAAATAATGTTTTTTATTATTTTATGTTGTTTTAAATTTAAAAATAAAATTATAAATTTCAAAATTATATTTTTATAAATTAATTGTTTTTTAATTTATCATTACCATATTATACTAGAATTAAATTTAGATATTTTATTAACAATATGATTATTAAATTTTTAGTTCAAATATTAAGTTCATAAAATTTAATGACATTAAAGAAATCATTATGATATAAGTTCCAAATAATTGATTATAAATAATTATTTTAAATGTTACATTTATTTAATAATTAAAATTATATGTTTAAAATATTTTATTAATATTTATAAAAAATAATTAAAAATTTTGAGACCATATAATATTTTATTTCTTAAAATATTTTTTTTACTTTTCTATTAATTTAATATTACTATGATGAAATTATATTTTTAATTTCCTTGAAAGATAAATAAATCATATATAATATATTATATACCCAATAATTTCATTAAAATAAACTACATAAATAAATTTTTCATGCTATTAAATTATTTGGCCTAATAAAATACTTTATCTAAAAAATTCTTTTACTAATTATGTTTCATAATATTAAAATAATTTATTTTTAATTTAGTAATTTTATCTGAAAAAGATTATTTCATATTTTTAATAACTATTTCATTATTCTTTAATAATTTTTATTTAATTCTTTTTCATTAAAATAATATTAAAATTTTTAATGATTAGTAACTAAAGTGAAGAAAAAAATTCTAAAAGTGAAAAATCGAAGAAAAATATTTTTAAACAAATGTTTAAAACATGTGTGAGAAGGAATTGTTTGGGAATAATCAAAAATATTTTATTACCTAATCCATTATTTCCCAGTTTATCATCATATTCAATGTGAAACATCTGCTCCCTTTATATTGGAATGTTATATTTAAAAAAATTACATTACCATACCTTGTAAAAAGAGATCTTCTCCACTATAATTCTTCTTTAATTATAAATTGTTATCTTTTCCAAAAATATACCCTATTACACCATTTCCACATTTATAAAATCTTATTTGAATTTATCCTGCCAAATGTCCTTGCTTTGGAACCATAATTTGATTCCAATAAGAAAAAATACAAATATAGTTGTAATGTTATCAAAATAACTCTAATAATTATCTAATCCATCATCCAAATATAAAAAAATCTATAACTGAATTAATTTTATATTAATTTTAATTAATAAAATTATATTTTATTTTTTCAAAATGGATAATACATTTTCAAACTTCTTAAATTTATTTTATAAAAATGTATATGTTATGATATATACATTTGTATTACTCCATCCTGTAATGGAATGATTTGATTTTTCATCACCATCAAACACAGATGGTTATTTAAGACTAAAAAATGATTAATATGGATTTTATAAAAATAATAGTATTATATAATTTTAAACCATTGAATACCATCCTCTGATGTTATGGGAAATGAAAACCTCAGTCATTCATAAGTGTGGGCTATGAATTCCATTTTTGTGATGTTTCTGATTTATTTTATATTGATTTTATTATATATAAAAATATCCTAAGATAAGGTTATGAGAATAAATTATATATAAATAATATAATTATTCTATATTACTGATGACATTATGTCAAAATATTCATTTTCATAACTATACACACCCATATAATATATCATGTTCATGTTTAGGAACACATAACTGTCTAATGAATAATGTTATAAATTTATTTCTTCGATAAGTAAGGAAACATATATTTTTATTAAAAAGGAAAATAATATCAAAATAAATATTATTTCTACCATTAAATTAAAATATTAATATCTATTTATGATTAAGATACATCACCTTATTCATTATAATTGTTGAAACAACCTGTTTCTGATTTCATCATCAAAAATCATAAATAAAATTTTATTAAAATGATATAAATTAATTATAAGTCAATATAAAAATATACTAAGGTACCTAAAATGTTCATATAATGATTAAAATGAACATATAAATATATATTGACCATTCCATTATTAAACAAGTACTGATAAATAAGTATAGGTAAACGACATCTAATGATGGGAGTAAAATATAAATAAATAATATATTTTTTATAAATGATGTTAAATAATTTTGATAAAAATGTATATTTGTCAATAATGTTTTTAAATATGTGAATATGATAGTTATTTTATAATTATATGATGTTATAGATTGTTTTCTCAATGTATGAATATGATTTATGGTTTTTGTATCTCAATTTTTTTCCTTAATATATGATTCATATTGAAACCTTTTTTTAACTTTTTTGGTGAATATATTATCAATTTAATTCATTTATCATAAATTTAAATCATATAAATTTGATAAAAAAATACATATGATGTAAAAATTGTCACGGGGTTTCAATTATAATGATAAAACCTATGTAAGAGTGTGTCATCTCAATTTATATTCATCGATATATATTTAGTTTAATGCACTTACTTTAATTTAAGATATTTTTATTTTTAATATTTTATATATAATAATATAATATATTTTTCATTATTTATAAAAGATGTTCATTTTCATTCTCTATCACTAAATCGGTTTTGAGATAAATGTATCATTGGATGGATGGTGTTGTTTTTTGAACCATAATATTTTCTACGTCATAATCTGTTTTTTTACTATAAATTTTAAAGAAGAATTTAATATTGTTATATGATGATATTATAATTTGATTCCTCCTCGTTTTATAATGTATTTAAATGGTGGATTTTTTACTTTATTAAATGTAATATAGTAAATATTTATTATAATTCTCTATAAATAATCACTTTTTAATCCATGATTATATTTTACCTTCCTTATAATATTTATCTATATATTTGGAAACACATTTTTTTTAATTTAATGTTATATTCATATTCCTATTTTCCAGATTTAAAAAATAATTTTAATCATTTATTTGAAATATGATTTCAAAAATGGTAATATAGATTATTTAAATTGTGTCATAATTTTTATAGTTAATTTTTTTCAAACCCTCTGTATTCCATTTAGAAAACCTTTTTGACTTTTTAGGGGAATATTATTAAGAAATAATTTTATATGTAAGTGTTTTAGAAGAATGTTAAAATCATTTTTTCAAAAATGGATTTTGAAATTGGAATCTAAATTCATATTTTTATGATAATATTAATGTTGTTTCATGAAATTGCTTTTCAATGTGAACACATTATTTCACCATTAAAATTATCCATCGCATAGAATCTTCATATACATGTTTTACAATGTTTTCACTAATTATTATTGTTTTTGGTTATTTTTTAATGAAAAACAATTTTTTTACTTTTCAAATATGAAATTTCTATTTTCGTAAAAATTATTTCAGGATAATAAAAAGTGTATTTTGAATGATTCTTTTGAAGTAATAAAACATTCACGTTCTTCTATATTCACGAGTAATTCTTCTGAAAGTATATCTCTTTCAAATATATGTCACACTCAAAATATATTATATTTCTAATGATTAACATATAAAATTATCTATCATTCTCAATGTATTTGGTTTTTAATAAATAAATTTTAATATTATTTCATAAATTTTGAAAATTGATATATCAACTTACTTTTCAAGGGTATTTAAATAATTATCTTTAAAAGGTATTTATAATCTATTTGGGCTTACATAATGATAATTATGTTACACTAGAGATATATACATGTACCACCATTCCTCGCCTTTCTATGTATGAACTAAGAATATTTCTATAAAATGTTTCAGGAAAGGAACCTCTTTTCTCTAGGATAATTATGTGATTTTTAAAATATATATGTTTTAATGTTGAATTAGAAAAAAATTTATCTTTAAATTTTGTTAATGAGGTGGATATTATATCACCTTGGAATGCATAGATTAAGGGTTTATATCTCATGATATAATATATAATGGGATTTCATGATTATTATCACAAATTATAAGTTAATCATGCATTGATATGACTAAACAATAAAGGGACATCCTTCAGGGATATGTTCACAAACTAATGGGTTTGAATTATTTGATATTCTCAAAATACAACTATATAATATTCTTTTATATAGAATTTTATTAATTAATGATTCAATGATGTACATAATTTCTCTTTCAGATCAAAATTATTTCGACACATGGGAAATGATTATTATGTCATAATATTTCATTCATTTTCAATGGTATAGGAAATTTTTATTTGATATTACATGTCCTTTTTTCATTAATCATGTAAAAATAATATTCTTTAGTGTTTGTTTGGTTATATATTCCCCCAATATCATGGATTATCATATTCGAATTGTTTAACAATTGATGACATATTTATAATATTTTACATCCTAAATGTTTGAGGTCATGCCTTTGAAATATTCCCATACTCCTTGTTATTAAGTTGATAATAACTTATGAAAAGTATATATGGGAGATGATTGTAGGTAAATTATGGATAAATGATAAGAATTTCCAAAAAATAATTAAATTATGTATCAATTAATAATAGGAATTAAAACATACATTCTTTGGATTGTTAGATGTAATTATTAAGATATCAAAATAATGGGAATTTTAGGTATTTTTACCTTGATTCATCTCACATGTTATTAGAGATTATATGTAAAGATGTATTGAAAGAAAAAAATAGAATATGGGGTTTCCATTCTAAATTAATCATCATAGAGGAGAATATTGATAGTGTGTCGATCTAATTTTAGATGTACCATTCCATGGATTTCTTTTGGATTTCAAATTTTTGGGTTTTTTGGATTCTCAAAGAATAAATTTAATTTCATGTTTTTAAAATGAAATTATGGATTTTCAAGGATTTTACTAAGGTTAATTTTTTTCAATTGGATTGATTCATGGTGATTATAATCTATTTATATGAGTCAAATGTAAATTATCAGATTTTGTATAAGTCCTTGAATAATTTTTTCTAATGATTTATTGATATCATGAAATATTTTAAGGTTTTTTGGAGAATACAAAAAATGATTTTCTCACTATATGGTTAAAAAAATATCACATTGAAAATATTATTGGGTGACCTATTTTTTTATTTGTAGAACTGACATCGGTAGTCTTTGATAAGTTCATGATATTTTCATATCTATGTAATGATATAAGGAATTTATTAAACATATTAATGGGGGGTTATATTCAATGTCAACATAATACATAGAGACAAATTACTCTATTTTCTAATGGTGTGGTGGTTTTGGGAGTTTGGAAATTGACCTTATTTATGGTTATTCCTAATAGAATATAACTCATGATAATAATCAGAATGAAAAGAACACCTAGACATGACATTTATGAATGTATATATCTAATGATATCACTAGGAATTTCATGATCACAATTTCATGGTGATATCTATTACATGGGAGTGGTGTTTAGATAATTTCCCTAGAAAATAGGAAATGATGAAATATATATGTTATTTGGAATTATATTACATTTTCATGTACAATTCGGTTTATGTATATGATATGTAAATAGTGATGATGGTTTCCTCACATCATGTTAAAATATATGGTCTTATTGATATTTAAAATCGAGTTTTTCAATGTTATGGTGGATGATTGAAGTGTTCAATGGTCTATAGATATCTCAAACATGTTGGGTAATAACACACTATAGTTGTGGTAGTGGGGGTTTGTCTTAGTGGTAAGAACCCTTAAGTCTACATGAAAAATGGGGGTTGAATATCCATTGGGCGCCGGTACAGTATCATACTATAGCTTAATGTAGTAGCGGCAGGACTGTAGCAATAGTGGGAACTATAGCGGCGGTAGGTGAATGTAGTGGCAGCAGAGTATTGTAGTAGTGTGGGTACTATAGCAGTACTATTCACAGAATGAGCTATCGGCCAAAAATATGGGCATACAAACAATGTAATGGGTTGAATTCTCACTAGACCATTGGGATATGTAATGGGTCTCCCTCTACCCAGTTAAAGAGGTCTTTGCTTTGTTTTAATAATAAATGAGGGTTCAGTCCCATCCATTAAAAAACACATTGTGGTAGTGGTTATGCTTATTCTAAATGGATGAAATAACACTAAACGATTGTAGATATTAGAAAGCTTAACTGCATAGGAATTCTAAACTATCATTGAATAAGGAAATTGTGGTCAATTTAAACATATCCACTCCATTTTTTTTCTAATTTGAGTATCCATATAATGCAGGTGGAAAATTATTTATTCTATATCATTGTTTTTTACACACATCATGTTAAAATTGTGTGGTCTCTTTTGGGGAATATTGATAACCCAATGTAGGTATAGTCTTTCTTCATTCATAGGGTTGAATACTCCCTTGATAAATCATTGTTTTCTCATATATTTTTCTTTTATTCTGCATATTCATTCTTCTAGTATGATGGAATCAGTGTTAGATCTTTGTTATGGTTAGGTTTTGGTTTTTTTAATGATTAATGTGGATTTAAGTTTTTGTTGAAACGATTTATTAAATCATGGTTACATGACCCGATTTTACAAGAATGGTGTTCTTAGTATCAACTGAGGTAGGGGATTTCTATTTTTCATTTCAATTTATAATTTTAAATATTCCTCTATATTCTATTTGAAATTTCTTATTTCAATTATGGAACATGGATCCAAATTATAATTATCCCCTAGAAAACAATGTGTGAACCTATAATCACTCCCATATAATTTCTAGAACATTAAATATAATTTTTTTTATTAAAGTAAATGTCCATTATCAAAACAATCACATTATATCACATGAGTTTTGGTTTTTTTACATCATAACACATTAATAATCAACTGATAATACAAATTATTTCACAAGATGTTATTACATTCACCTATATTTCAGTGTATTTATTTACGTCCTTAGTTATGGGTTTCTATTTATATTATTTGTTTCATTATATAATAATCCATATTCCAAGTATCATTATGGGTAGTTCGGTTTATTTGGGACATTTTATATAATTATATACAATATTTTTTAAAATAATACCATCTCTTGGGCTCTATATTGATTCTTTGGATTAGGGGAATGAGATGTTGTTTATTTTTTATTCTCAATTTTTTCGTTGTATTTTTCTATATTTCATAAAATTCCACATATAGTTTTCAAGATTCATACTTTATATATTTTAATTAAGCAAATATTGTAATTTTAAAATCTTTATAATACACATTAGAAGAATTTTTTTGGAATATGATAACACGGATATAAATTTGATAAGCACATGTGATCATGTTCATTAGAACATTATTTATTCCATGAATGATATCTTTTAAATATTTTTAAATAAATATTAACATATTGATATTTATAACACATGTTATAATAAATATAAAATATGTATAAGAGGATGATCAGTTACAACATCAATTATATTAAATATTGAAGAATGTTACTCGAAAATAGAATTCGGAATATGTTTCTAACCTATAATTTATTACAAATTATGGTAGGCATATTTTTTTCCTATGATTATAAAGGTTGGTTTTTAGTACAGTTGATCCCCGTATTGTGCAATTATAATATATTATCATATGGAGGTTAATAATGGATTATATTGACTAAATTAATAGGATCCTTACATTCCCATTATTAGGATATATAATAAGTTTCATGAAATTAGTGGGATATGTGGTTGTTGTGTCGATAATATTATTATTAGATGTTTGTTCCTCATATATCATTCTTTTTTATATAATAATTCCAGGAAATTTTTTTTTCATCAGTGAGAATCATATGGTCCATTAGAAATTGAGGTATATTATAACTTCTCAAGATTGTGCTAAATTTGATTGTTAAATACTAAGATGAGTGAGGAGGAAATATAAAATTGAGAATAATAGGAACATTTCAATGAGATATTGAGTTTATAGAGTTCGATGGTTTAGATTTAGGACTTCAGTGAGGGAAAATCATAGAATTTGAGTTGTTATGTGGTCTTATAGAGTTCCTTAGCTACAGTTTTAGTTTGGTTTTGCCTTATAAATTTATAGATAGGGTTCAAATGTATGTACATGTCAATTAAAAGTGATTTTTAATGATTAAAATAACATAATAATAAAATATGTGAAAAAAATAATCATTACATAATATTATAAATGAATAAGAAATATTAGAATGAGGTTCACCAAATAAATAAAATATTTAATGAATAATATTGAAATTAGCATATATTAAAAATAGCCATATCACATAATTCTAATAAAAATGGGATATATTATATTGAGTATGAAATAATGGTAATGGGTAAATTTATTATAAGAGAACATCTTTATTGCTGACTATTTTTTTATTATTTTTATATCTTTTAGTATAACAATTATTTTATTCTTTTTTACCATTATATTTTCTAGTAAATAAATTTTTCTGATCATTGAGAAGACTATTTTATTGAGTTGGGATGTATTTTTGGTATATTTTGAATATGGAACAAAATATGTTGTGTTAATTTTGAAATGTGTTTAAGTACATCAAATTTTTTTCTATATTGATGAATGATGAAGGGATGATGGCATAGTTGGGACAATGGTATTATATATATTTTATATTGAAATGATGTTGAGATAGAAATATGGGTTCTGTTTTATATGGTTTTTATTTAATTTTGGGATTATTATTTTTTTAATGAATGTTTTTCTAATAGTATTTTGACTGGTTTTAATTAAACAGGGTAATGGAAGGACATGTGATAAGTGTGGTAATTATTTATTCTACACTTATCTCTTAATATTTTTATGATTGTATTTCCCTAGTCAAATTTTATATAAGATTTGAATACATATGAGATGGTTTTTAAGGATATGTTAATATTTTTTCCAGTTTTTTATTCCATAAATATAATATCACATTATCTTAGTATTAGAATAAAAATATTATTTTATATGGTAGTTGTAGGTGATGTAATTGTATTTTGTAATTATTTTACCTTTAGTTATAAATGGTTTCATAGGCTCACTCGGATTTCACTATTTTCCAAACATAATACATTCCCCACATTTCTATCATAATATATTATTTCACCATTGATAATGATTTTCATTAAAATATTATCATAGAAAGTCAAATAAAATCGGCATACACCTATAGATTAAAGTTTATTTTCCCTTCGATTACATCATTATCCATAATATACTATATCACATAATATTCTCAATCAATATAACATCCAACATTTAACTCAATATTGCGTAATTATAATGAAATAAATAGCTAAAATTATTCATAGCTCACTAATTATAAATACCATGTTTAATCTAAATAAGAATTTGTTAAATCTAATGGAATAAAAAATCAAAAAAATTAATCTTGTGAAATATTTTCACAAATATAATATTGAAAAATGGTTTGATCATAATCATTGATTGTTATCTTATACTATTGTAATCTAACTAGAAAAAAATCTATATGTATTGAAGCTATGTTATACATATTAAAATATGTTTTCGTAGAGCATTTAATTTCAATTAAAAATAATACTTAAAATACCATCATTCCATTATTCATTATATTAATCATTAAATGTTTATTATAAAAATAATATAAATACCCTAACCTCATTATTTGTCAATAATAGTGAATTGTATAAAGAAAATATATTTTCTATATATCAGTAGAGTATGTTTGCAGGAATGAAATTCCACAAGACATATAACATGAGATTAAATAACAACAGAAAATGTCTTTTTTAATAAAAAAATTTAAAATTTTGAACTATACATAAGAAAAATTCTATAGTCTCTCAATAAATTTCATTGTTTTATATACCTCATTATAATAATTTTTCATTATAACAATTTTATAGAATCATTTAATATATATTAAAACTATAATAACTAAGATTTAATTATTTTTTAGTATATAATATTGAATGTATATTTCAATGAATTTTTCTTATAGTATAAAACACTTTTGAAAATGACTCTAGAGACATTGAATTATCCAGTCAACCTTCCACCGTGAAGATTTATGAATAATTAAACTATTTAGTAGAATAATATGAGTTATAAATAGAATGTAACATTTCCAACATTTATCAATCATATACTCTATGAAACCGTAGTTATTTGTCATATATTTATCGTTTCTTCGTAACTCGTTAATTTCTTTTTCATCAGGGAATAAACATTAAAAATATTGTACACCTATGTTAAAGAACATGTATAACAAAAATAAATATGACTTAATGGGATACAAATAATTTATAAATTATAATTTTATGAAATAATAAAATGTAATATATAATATAATATTCAATTCAATAAGGATTCTAGATAAGCTCAATATTTATCTTCCAACACCCACTGGTAGAAAATTAGACACACACCCACATTTTATTGAATTTTTAATGCATGATTGTTAAAAATATATATTTACATTTAGAACACTCACAAAAATAAATATATATATCATAATATGTCGAAATTGAATAACTAATTATCTTTTATTATTTAATGTTTATTTTTTAACAAGTAAAAATAATATACTATGAAACGCTAATTCATGATATTTGAGTAAAATAATTTTTTTTTTAAAATAATTTTAATGTAAAATTGAAAATAAAGAATTATTAAATAATTATAATAATATAAATAAAAAAATTCTTTCATAATTTATAATATAAAAAATAAAAAATATATAATTGAAATTCATCTCATTTTTTGAACATTCAAAACATAAAATGGAATATATAAATAATTGTCTATTTTCATATTGAATTTAAAATATTATATAAATAATTAAATATATATGACATAAATTAATGTGATTATATTTATACAATACATTTATTAATAATAAACAATAAATTATTGTGAGGAAATATTAATGTAATTTATAGAAAATAATTAATAGTTAACAAAATCCTTATTTTATTCTCTATCATACAAGATTTTGATATAAAAAAATTAAATGTTATGTGATCTATATAAAAATAAATAAATGAAAAAATATAATAATAAACAACAAATCAAAACAGATACTCATAATATAAACCAAATACAAAAAAATAATAACTAAGAGAAATGAAAAAGATTAATTGTTTTTTCATTAAAAACAGAAAAAAAACATTGAATGTTTTTTATACATGTATATAGAATATTTTTATAGTTAAAAAAATTATTTAAATAATTATTTTTCAATATAATGTAAATAAATATTCACACAAAAACAAAAAAATAACATATATAACTCTAAAAAAAATTCAAATGGAATTTTGAATATCGTTTCATATCAAAGAATTAGTCAAACTACATTGTTTGTATCCACTCGATGATGATTCCCATAGAGTTATATCCTCCACTATGTACATTGTATAAACTTATTCACTTTTTAATAAAATTTATTTTTAGGTAATTACCCTTTTTAAGAAAACATTTCAATGCTACATTCAGTATTTCACTACATTTTTTTGGGAAATTGTCAAATTTGATACATATAGGGCTAGTAAAAATGATCTGTAGGTCTTTTTTCTTGTATCAACGTTGGGAATAGATATAAATCATAAATTTTAATAAATTATAATGATGTGTAGGAGAACTATTGATATTATATGTTGGTTTTATAGAAGAATCATGGATTTTAAATGATTACTAAAACGTTTTATCTATTTTATCATTTTCATTTCAATTCCACTATCAATCTAGTTTGAATCAGATTTCTCGATCATCATTTTCATAATTTTAATCCATTTGACGTTTTAAATAATGAATCATTATAATTACATGATGATTATGATTTAAAATATGTGGCATAATATTTATCACATTTTAATTGTCTATGTTTTTATTGAGCTGGATATTTTGACCCCCTTTTAAAAATAAATTATTATTTTGTATAGATACATTGGAATTTTTAAATCCATATGTAATAAAAATAGAAATAAAATTACATTATCTTTGGGGAAAATAAATAATAGCTGGAAAAATTACAATGCATTAGTTTTTTTCAGAACTAGTTATCTCTATCTTGTTAGAGTTTTATTAACCATTCACTAGCAAAAATTATTCAGTAGTTACATTTCATATTTAACTCAAATAAATCCACTCATAGTGGAGGAAAATATTGTTTTCTATTTCATTTAATGATTTAGTTTTGAAAGAAATATAATTACTGGATAAAACTAAACAAGACAGTTAGATTCGAAATGTATTAAAGGAATCACCTTGTTTTCTCTCATCATAAAATTTTAAATTGGTCATGAACCGTAGAAATACACTGTAGTCAATACCAGGTAAGGATCTTCAAAAATACAACTTCTTTTAATACAAATATTACCCATTTTTTATCATATTTATTTCTCGATTGGATTTTTTATACAATGTTTATTGATATTAATTAATATATTATTGATATAATAAATGTAATTATAATCCAGTTCTGTTGGATTGATGATTTCTTTTATGTCTCTGTGGAAGATCCCACTTATGAATGAATTTCCACATTAAAAGAGGTTATTATAAAATAAATACAAATTGAATCTTTTTTTCCAAACATGATTATATATTTTACAAACAGTGATAAATTATACCTTTTAATGATTTACGATGATGGATCCACTTATTACACTGGAAATAAATTCATCAAATTACTCCACATTAATTATTCCATAGAACTATTTTCTAATGGTAAAATAGTTAGGAATAAAAAGATAATATAACTAAAAAATGATCAAATGTTATGGATGTATTAACATTTACAACGATAAATTCCCATAACAATTACATAATAAAATTCTTATATTGTTTTTTTTAATTGGGATTATTTCACATTCCACCCTCTCATTGTGCAAATTTTACGAAGCAGTAACACAATTATATTATATAATTACATAATATTATTTATAAGTGGATGTGAATGTATAAAATTTATCTAAATAAATATATAATTATAATTAAAAACATTTTTAATATCTGGTGTATTAAATTGATGATTTTCATGTTACATTATTTCTTGATAAAATTTGGTAATACATGTATTTCTTCTAAATATATAAGTTTGTTGTTATGACATGTATATTTATTTAAAATATATCATAATTAAATTTAGTTTTATATCAAAAATTTTCTCTAGAATACTATTATATTCATGGATAATAAAATATTTATTTAGTAATAAAATTTATCTATGATGAGTTTCTGTTTCAGTTATCAATGTTGTTATTTAATATATATTTTACTAGGGAAATAAGAGAGAATTTTAATGGATAATGTGTTACTTGACTTGATTTTTTTGAATTAAGTGAATCCTAAATAAAATAAAAATGCCTAAATTTCAATTAATACTATATAAAATATGTGGTGTAACACCATACGCTGGTTCATGTTGGTGGAACTATATGTATTTGAGTTCTAATGAATCTAAAATTCAAGGTTAGATTAATTGTTTTTTATAAATTGGTGTATGAGATATCTTACGGAATGAATTTGTTGATGTTTATCTGGTTTTTTATTTTTTGGTGGAGGTATAAACATAATTTTTAAATTATTAATGAGCATTATGTGTGGGAATTTTGTAGAAAATAAATACTAAGAAATGTGTACATGGAACACAGTGTTGGTCCAATGATAGTTTTCTCATTTCCTAGAGTACTAGGTGGATGATTCACTAAACTGTTTACCCAATGAGACATTGGGTGGATTCTTATAGTGTACCATAGTCATATCAATTCCCAGAATGTTTTTGAAACTATTGTGAAAACGTCTTATCTTTCATTTATTTTAAAAGATTTCCTATGGTATCTCCTGTTCTGGGAATTTGGATAGAGGGTTATACACATTTTATCTATCCCTTATCCCATTATTTTATCATATCGTTATGGGATGTTTTACATGGTTCACCTAATCAATTAATTTTTGGTTCTTACCCTCCATTCCATTTACTACATTCATCCACCCTCTTATCCCAATTTTTGTTGAATGGTATTTGTATTATAATAAAGACTATTCTATAGAAGTATGTATTTTTTTGGTTTTATTGGGATATTTATTTATAAATATATAGTAATTTACGTTTGGATGAATTTGAATGTATTTATGTAGTTTTATTGATGTATATTCCTACTATATTTATTTTCCTTCTTTTTATCTATATGGGAAAGAATTAATTAATGTATTTGTGTATGGAATTAATGTTTTTATTTTTGGTAACCTCAAAAATGTGTGGGTGTAATATTAACCCCATTTATTAAGAAATTATTCTATGTATGGATTTTTTACTAGTTTCACATTTGTTAATCATAATGAAATAATCTGATTATTAACTATGAAATAATTTTATTAAATAAAAATGAATGATTTTTATTATTTAATCTGGATTTTGATCGAGATCTATGGTTTAGTTGTCATGAAATTGATTATGGGAGTCAAATTTTATTAGATGATTGTTAGAGATTATGTTTGATATTTTAATAAGGGACATTATTTGGATGTTAGTCCATAAAACATTGAAATGGATAACTAATTTTTACTTTTGATATATTATATTTCATCTTCAAAATAATGTGATTTTTACTGTAAATTAAATTTAATTCTTGTATTTTTCATCCATGTGTGTTTATTAAGTAATTTGTGGCCAACCATTGACCATAGAAAAATTATTCCTTAATCCATTATCTATTAATGATCATAGGATTTAATTAATGTTTGTAAAATATTATATTCATGGATTTATTGGGGGTTCAAATTGTTTAATTATAAATTATAAAATCTTTTTATATGACTTTTTTATTATTAAGAATATAACTGGTTTATAAAAAAGGGAGTTAAATATTTTCCATGATATGGAATAATATATTCACCACATGACCTTTAGTCTATATACAACAAGGGATATGACAATCCTCCCATCCATCGCTGCTTGATTCCCTTGTTTTTGAAGACTATGTGTTGGAAAAATATTTATTCGAAAAAACATTGTTGAGTCATGCTGGATAAATCCTTAATAAAGCATTAAATCAATAACTTAACATGTGGTGGTCATTTATTTTATACAATAGTTTCATATATAGGTAATTATTGGATTTATGAGGACTAACCAAGAATAAAAATTATGTTGACATTTTTTTAAACCGTGTTATGATTTTAATAATCGTATTTTTGAATCATTGGATGGCATGCCTTGTTGTAATTTCATCACCTTGAGGTGTGATTGTTATCAACTTTCTTGATATTTTTTTGGGATATGGGATATACTACCTAACCTCACAAGTATTGTTTATGGCCTCAGAAAATATGCCCACCTATGTTGATGACACCAAAGACATGATTCAAGAATCCCAATATAATATTATGAAATGATTTTTTTTAATAATCACCAACATATAAAATTGTTTTATAATCCTGGTTGAAAACACCCATAAAGTGATGTATATACATAATGATATGCATAAAACCACTAACATATGTATACAGTAGAGGGGAATCATTATTTTTATGTGTACATATTATCATTAGCGTTATAATTCCCAATTATTCATTAATATTCATGGGAATGGGATGTGCCACAAATGTAACACATTTAGGGATGGGGATGATATTTCCAATATTGAATGTCGTTGATTTTTTTTCCCACTTGAGTTGGATGCACTACCCAGTTTTTTATACTACCAAGGAAGTGAGTGATGTGTTTTTCAAGGAAATAAAATTGTATTTACTATTTTTTTGTGTATATTACCATTAATTTAATGAATACATGAAAGGGGATGTGATACATATGAATCATTCTATACTATTTGTTATTTTTCTTGGGTTTGCAATGAATTCAATATGATATAATGTTTCCACCAAAGAGGACAAGGTTCATATAAATGACTGATTCTTGTGGGATTTTATGCACTCTTTTATGTTATGTCTATAGACTAAGTACACATACCCTCTTATGTTTATTCCCATTACTGGGGATGTTATTTCCTCTTCTCATAACATAGTTGGTACATAAATATCACTTGTATAACATTTATACGATAGTAATTCCCCATTTAGGGTTTTTTTCAGGAAATAATTCCATTGTATTGAAATATATAATATCATCGGGGTGTTATAACCATAGTCTATATTAATTATAACGTTTTATTTCCAAAATATTGGCCACACACTATTATATGATTTTATTCACATTACAACTCTTATGGTATATGTTTCTTAAAATTATGTGTATATATATATATTCAAGGACAACTTGAAATATTCTAAAGTGGATATAATTCAATTATTATGACCATAAAGCCCTCATTTGTATGATTTATTTAACATGACATCCATTAATTGTCTAATTGTATTTTTGATAATATCACATTATACTTCCACCGACATATAAGATATTTTTGTATGGTCATAAAGGGTGGTGCATTATTTATTTGTATTAAAACTAAGCTATAGTATAATGGTACCCAGGAATACATAATGGTTTCATGTGAAAGTGAGATAAAGGGCCCTAGGTTGGATGGACGACTAGGTTGATTGATATTTTGGGTATGTATGCTAGACCAATAAGAGATTAGTGAATCTGGTACAGTGTAAAATGCATTATTTTGGGTATTATTCTTGGTTCTATATATGTGGATAACATATATGTGTACCTTATTTATATATGCTTGTATTAAAATTTTATTACTCACTTTCTTATAGTAATAGTGTAATTATGTTGTTACTAGTGGCATGTTTTTTATGCTTGATGGTTTTATTGGTTTATCTTGCAATAACTAATTATACATGACTTTCACTCTCTTATATCGTTATTAATAAAATAGAGTATTATATCCCACCAAAATCACCAGTTTCCATTACTTATACTCAATAACCATTATCATATCGGGATACACACCTAATGTAAATGTAACATAGATTCACCATAGTGGTGGTGGAAAAGACTAGTGAAGATATGAAGTTGTATTATTCCCTTATATTTCACAATTTTAATTTTGTGGAATGGTAAATGAATATAAGAATTTCCAAAATCATTATGGATGCAATATTATATTCCCTACCAACACATTCATGATTAAAATCAAACATAATAAGTACATATGATTATTCATTTTGGAATTTCCTATAGTATATGTGATGTTTTTATTACTATATGCATTGTATTTTCAAGATTATTATTTTATTCTTTTTTATCATTGAAATTTCCATCATGAACCATAATTTCATGTATTATTTTGGCACATAGGATTCATAATGAAATAATGTTCTTTAATCTGGTTAGTGAAAATTATTTTTGTAGGGGTGCAATTATATAATATTTGAAAAACAATATATATAGTATTTTTAAGATTAATTGATATTAGAATTCTACCTAACGGTGAATTTATTATGATAATATTGTTACAATTTAGTAATTGATGTGTTGATTGATTTATATTTCAGATACCTTAAGAATGTTTCGTAAGGGTGGAAAACAGTTATGAATTGGTATTATAAGACACCTTATTTGTAATCTTTTCACAGTGAAGTGAAATATGTTTAATTATTTTTTTAATTTTTAATTTTATGAGGGTATTTTGGTAATTATTTATTGGGAAAAATTATATATTTTCTAATGGATTTGACATATATCATAGAGGGCTGGTATTGTGTGTTTTTACTTGGTGGTGATTGGAACACAGGACTGGTGGATTTTAGTGAACACATAGATGCCCACAATTTATTGGTGTATGTAATAAGACGTTTTCACTTCAGTCTCCTAATATATTTAATAAATATGAATTATATATAGTACATCAGGTTTCACTATCATCGGATATGGTCTATTTACTCGGTTGGAAAATGTACTAATTATTGCACAGCTAACTATGGATTATGTTAGGATAAGTTTTAGATATATTGTATAGATTTTTCATAAACCCGACATGGTGTATGATAATTCTGAAGAATCCTACGATAAGGGAGGGACCCAACTAAGTTAGAGAGTTTTAGAGAATAATCATGGGAATATTTAGTTATGATATATATGATTTGATTGAAACTTGGTCATTGTTGGATCTAATTTTGGATCAACATGAAGTATAAATTAAAATTTGTTTTTATGGAAACAGTGGTGATAATTTTCAAATGAAATGACCATTATCTATTAGAGGATTGGTCAGTTTTTTACTAGGAAGATATGACATCTATCATGGGATATAACTCACACTGAGGTGATTAATGTTATTTTAATGATATCAGTATGAGGTGTGTTTTCTAGGTTTTCCACATTAAATAGCCATAATTGAAATGTATTTCTTTTTATTTATGGTAATATAAATCTCTCTTTATATTGTATATAATTACGGTCTTCTACAATATGTGTCTATAATAGTATTGTATATGGTCCAAAATTGACATTTGGATGGTGAGATTAGTATTTGGATAGCTTTGAACAACCTTTATGAATTATGGGATTTAATGAAACACACACACACACACATATATATATATATATGAAAAACATTCTACGTTAGGTTGATTTTGTAAATGAGTCAGAAGATTCTATATTTTATTTCATGTTGAAATTAATGATTAATGATGAATTCATGGGATATTTTTCAACAGTCTATAATGACAACATGGATTTCTGTTTATTCCCTTAACATTGACTTGGCGTATAACAACTTTTAATGTACCTATATGTTGTTATGGGGACTAGAAATCCTTATTCCACTTCAAATTATAGATTTATGTCCTGAAATATTGATTACAGGGGTAAATATAAAACAATGGGTATTATCATATATGTGATCAGTATGAAAAGGTGGAGACACATTATTTGTTAAACAATTTTTGAATCTCAATACTATTTACTTCATTTATCAATTCAAGGATGTCCAATATTACTTCTTGTGTGATGTCGGATCCATTGATGTTAAAAATTAATTTTATTTATTATTTAGGGTTTGTGTGAATCAACATAATCAGTGATGAAATGACTTATATTTTATTGGCAAGTTCCTCAGAAATACAATGGAAGGATAGAAACATTTAAAATTATAATACCGTTAATACAATAATATAGTGTCATTAATATGTTGGAGAGAAAGTGTGACAAAACGACCTTGGTTTCCATCAAAATTGGCACCTGACCAAATTTTTCACAATAACAAAGGGTTTTCCCGATCTCCACATATTGGAAACAAGAACCTAGGCATCAAACAACAACACCAATGGAACAATTTCAACCATACCTGAACAACCACATAGAATAGATATCAATATTGAATGAATGAAAAAATGGAAGACTAATAATACATATGACATAATAGTATGAAAAAAATAGAAATTGAAAAACATTAGTATTTTAAAAACTCTTCAACACAAGTCCAAGTGAAAAGGTCTACAAACAACCACTACACCAAATGATGGAATGGAAAAACAACCTATATCCCCCCACCGAGTACCCATCCTAGTAGACATGAACATCACCGCCTCACTGCAGCACCTTACCCTTCCAAACACCTGATCACAAACAAAGGACTAGGCACCACCAAAGAGGTGTGTAAGGTGCGAGCTAACAGGCTCAGTAGGATACCAACCATGTGTTCCATAAATAGTCTCTTTATAACAATCCATTTATGCTCATTTTAAAATAAAACATTTCATGAGAAATGGTAAAATATATTTTCAGAAAACATGGTAACCATTTCTATTTTTCCATAGTTATTTACAAAATAAGTTATATCAGTTTCAAAACATATTTTCAGTATAATTTTATACAAAATAAAAAATCATATTAAGGAATACATAGATATCCTTGTTGTACAAAATAGAATCACAATTATCACAACACCAAGGAATACTATAGGACCAGGCCGCATACTACTCGTACACCAAAAATCGGGTTCCCAAAAACAGATCCCAAAACACAACGTGTAGAGTCATAGGAATACCCCATGAGTAAACCCCATAAAAATTGAAAATTGGTACCCTGGAACAATAGGGCTAGATAATAGAGGAAGACCCCCAGAAAATCCTCCTTGATAATCCGAAAATAGTGGACGATGGCCCCACACTAAACCTTCAAACTCGGTACCCAAGGAATCCTATGTGCTCAGTTTCACAAATTCATTTCAGTAAATTTAAAACCATTGAAAACCATTTCCAAATCAATTTTCATAAAACCATAGAAAATCATTAATATTTAAGAAATATAAACCCATATAAAAAACATGCTGATTTTATAAATCATATTATTAAACAATATGCTTGTTTATTATCATTGGCTAGAGATAAAACCACCTACCTCAATTCTTGGGTCGCACATCCCCACAAGGGAATCCAAAATAAATGAATCCCAACATTGTCAATGACAGTTGTAGAATAAAATCCCCATATATTAGGGTAGATCAATGTCTAAACATAAGTGGTCAGTAGAAGACAAGAAACCAATATACCTCATGGAAGAACACCCTCCACACTATGAACATTGAAGGAAAAGTCCTCCTAGACTAGATATGACATTAAATCTAGAAGAAGAGAAGATGAATAATTTGTAATAGATCAATATATTTGTTATTGTAATGATATGTTTCTTCCACGATAGATCATGATGAAGGACCAGAATAAAAATTTACCCAAAGAGATACACCACATACATAACGATGATCAGAAGCTGATTGGATTGATCCAGATGGATAGGCTACTCTAAAAATCAAATAGAATGATCGTAGGGTCTATGAAATGGTGTTAGGGTATAATGGATCGAGCGAAACTATAGAATTCATGACATAATCCTAGGAGTGGTCTAGGTCAGGATGTGTACCTATGGTTCATAACATGAAGTCCACGCTCGATATGTAACGCAGAGAAACCATTCTTTTCAAGATAAAAATGTTTCATTTAAACCCTACATGATGTGTATCCACCATTAATGATGTGTACCAATCCATAACATGATCCCCTCTATCAGGACATATACACAGCCGGTAGTAGAAGATGTGTACCGCAGGTACACGTTGTGTACCTGCTATATAGCCTGTAGAATGTTCAAAAATCGACAAATAATGGATTTGAAATAATAGGGAACCTATAAAAAGAAAACAAATTACCCGGTTATGGGATGTTACAAAATCCCCACCGAAATGAATTTTCTTCCCCAAAAAGTCATGTGAAAGATGAAACACATGGAAAAAGATGAAACCATTGATCTCTCATCCACAACATTGATTCCCATGTATCATGGAAATCCAAACAATGTTACCATAGAACTATAACCAATGGAATAAATTAACCATTAAAGAATTTCATATGTGAGTCAAAGATATCAACTAGTTTCTAAAAAAAAGAAGCATCTGGTTCTAGATCAATTTCTTACAAACATTGAATGTGAGTAGGATTGGGGTAATATTTCCTCAACTGAGATATGTGGAAAACCTCATGGATTATTGTTAACTGAACTCGAAATTCTAAATTATTTGAAAACAATTTGATCTTTTCAATAATCTAAAATGGTCTAACATATATTGTATCCAACATCCCCTATTTTCTATGTTGACAATGACACAAACTAGTAGAAACTGTCTAGAAAACCCATTCACACATAGAAAAATAAAAAGGATGATAATGTTGATATGAATATAATTTCTATTGAAACGAGGATATAACCAGATATCATTTCGCATACTGAATCATTACAAACCTTTCTTGAACCAAACATGGTCTAACCAAACCTACTTCTCCCACCTCTTCCATATAATGAGGTGATATTCACAAGAAAAAACTAAACTCAAAAGGATCTGTTCATATCAATGATTAATATTTTTTGTTATAAAAAATGTTGAACAACCCCAGATGGCTATCCCCTGATCCTCTAAAATCCCATACCCATGGAAGAAGTGTATACATCAATATTTGAACTAATTTCTCCTTCCGAATGTATGCCTATGGATGGTTTGTTATTCTCAACTTGATCTACGTTCCCATTTCCTAATGATGACTTCTGCAGAACCTCTTGGTAAACCTAGGATCTAATATTGAAACAAATGAAGAAGGACTATAATGTAACCCCGATGATATTCTACTCGTATAACTAACCAATATCATGGACATTAGATGTGTCATTGATCATAATGAAACTAGAATGATTCTTAAACCGACCAACAACCACCCATGTTAAATTTTACCCTTAGGGTGTCTGTGGAAACACAAAACATTTCTATGGATACCTCATCATATATCCATACCATCAATCCAGGGGGTTTCGGGTGCTTTTACCATTATCTGTTGGAAGGTGTAACGATGGAATACACGCTCTACGATGACTTGTTTTATACACAAACAATGAAATCTTCTTCTTATGTCATAATAAATTTATTTAGTGAATGGATGAGTGGAACTCAAAGATTTATGAGAATATGACAAGACTGAGCTTCTCATAGGTGATGGGAAGATTACTTTCTTCCAAAAGTGATGTATCTTATCTGAAGAATGAGACAACTGAGAAATGGTATCCCCACCAAAAGGATTTCCCATGCCATCTGAAAGACACCATAATCAACTGAAATAGAAAAATTGTCTCAAAGAGAGTATGTGTCATCTGAGCATTGATCGGAACCATATCTAAAACACCCCCGATCATCCAAGTGTGTAACGACCCTAACATTAATCTATGAAAATTACATTGGATATAATTAAATTTATTATTATGTAAAATTGTCATATAACATATGAACATCTTTGGATTTATGATTTTGGCTCTCAAAATAGATTTAAAAATTATAACCATTGCTAATAATGTCGTTGAAAAGTGATCACATGATTAGTATAATTATAGGGCTTTGAAAAATCCAATTTAGTAACTTAAGGGATGTGATGGCCTCATCCATTATACTTTTACCATACGAAGCCTATTTGTTTGAGCTTATAAAATTGTAAGAGTAAATGGGAATCACACTTGACAAAGCGCAAGCCGAGCTTCAACACATTAATCCTGAACATAACAACATATGATAGAAGTGGAAGTTGATAGATATTACCACCCGAGCGATGTTATCTGAGCTACCCAAAGTGATTGTCACCATCATACACCTTATCCTTAGGTCTTATGTGGGTGTTCTAATAAGTTAGGTAACGAAACATGAGTACTATGAATATGTGCATTATTTTTCTATAGCATAAATAATACATTTAGTGTTACCCTGTAAATAGTTTTGGAAAGAAAAAATATTTTTTTAATTAATATTCAATTCAGAAATATATTTTGATGAATTAATGGATCTACATAATTAAATAAAATTTTATTAAAATTTTATTATTATTAAATTATTTTCTTAATAATTATAAATTATCGTAGAATTTTTATGAATACAATTGTAATTTTTATTAAGGATTGAATTTCATTTTTGTCAAAATGCATGAATTTTTTATTAATGTCAGTTTGTATTTTAACTGTATATATTCAAATATTTAGAAAATTATTTTGATAAAATGAGTATTATTTTTTGAATCAATAAGCCTAATTTATCCAATGGATAATTTTTCATAATATTCAGAGATTGTCAAATTTTTTGGTATAAATTAAATACAGTTAAATTATATAATCTTTTTTATGACATCATAATGTCCGAAGAGTGATGTAATAGAATATTATAAATAAAATTTTCGGTCAAATATATTTATTACCATGAAAATATTGGGATTTTTTGTTTACTTTATTTATCTTACAATGCTTTAGTAGACCCTCCAAGACTAATACAAAATTCGAACATTTTAAATACATTTTTCGATAGTGTGACTCACCTCTATATAAGAAAGTCTAATTTTTTTAATAATATAGTACATTAGGCATATAAAATAATTGTTTACACTCTCATTTGAAGAACAACATGTACAAAAAAAATGGTTGGTTGGTGGTTTTGATTAGTTTAATTTGTGGGGTCCAAAACATAAATAATAATGAATTGCTTCACTTTTCCTCTATAAACCCACCCATGCCCTCAATAACTCTTCACTAAAAGCCATTGGAGCTCGAAACAACTCTTCCCTACTCTATCTATAATCCTACCTAGTAACTCCATGTTACAATTATTCCTCTCTCAATCCTCTCCCAAGCCTTTGGGATCAAACTTCAAATTAAGGGACTTCTTCCTTTTTCATTTTTTCCATGTCTCTTAATGTTGTAATATCCTTTCAATTTCAATTAAAAATGTTGGGGTTTGGTTTTTTTAACTCCCATGTACATCCCTTTTAATTTTATAATGATTAGTGATACATTTAGTTATCATTAATGCCTCCCATGTACACCTGTTACCATGCCAAAATTCGTTAAGTAATTTCTCTCTTCTCATTTTCATTCACGAATGTTTTTTATATTATGTATATAAATTACATTAACTTTGTATGGAAATGTATCTATATAAACCCCTCACTATAGATTTAATTTACATATATTGTGATACCCATTTCTCTCTCATAAATTATATTTATGAATTTTTATGTCACGCAGTTAGGCAGTCGAAATTGCACTACGATTTTCCAGTACAAAGTCATTGTGTATTGAATAACCTAACCATTTATCAATCAAGGGTATTCACCATTATTAACATTTATATATTTATTATATGATTTCATATATTTATTCTTAATTCCTTTATCATGGAATAATTTATTTTGTTGAATGATTCTATGTGGTATGATCCTTGTAAAAAACATATGCATGAATTGAAATGATTTAGAACGGTGCTCCCTGATAGCGCTCCAATGCATTGGGTATGGATTCGTATCATGGTATTTCAGGTTAAATGAGGGTTAAATTGTTATAATTAAAGTGAAATGATCCCTATATCATGCTGAAATCGTCTTAAATGTTGTCTCTACATTTCCATGTATTGATAATCAAGCCATATCATGCATTTGGGTTCATTCTTCTCTTATACACCCTTGATAAGTCTATTGCATAACATGTACTGTATTCTTCATTTTTATAATTGATTACTCCTTTTATTGGAGTTATAGATCACCATTTCTTATTCTTGGCCTCCGGTTATCCCTTAAAATTCTATGTATGATGGAATGATGTGGTGAGGTAAAATATGTTTTCAATAAGATGTTGTGTTTTATGATTGAAGTTGTTATTTAATGTTCACAGGCCCCAAATACACTAGACCTCTCATTTTTCTATGTTGTATCATGTGAAGTTTTTATTTAATATAACAATTTTATGAATGAATTTAAGATAATGGTTGTTATAGTTTGTGTGAGAGGATATGTTTAGTTATATTTGGTACTAGGATTAGAAAACCCAAGTAAAATCCTTAGGGATAAGAATAAGTATACTAATACATCCCAAATTTTTGGTGCGTATTGAATAAGTGTTTGATCATGAAAATACATGCCTATCATGATACGAGCATGTAGAGGCAACTCTGGAACATATATATGAAGGGGTAAAAACCAAAAACACTACTTTGAGCTAGACTCAAATGGGAACCGGTTAATGAAAACCGGACTTCTTGAAATATTAGTTACGACACACCTGGGGTATTTTCTTTTGTAAAATCATAATCAAAGTATGAACCATTATTAAGGGAATAATAAAATTTTCCCTAAGAGTATTTTATGGTTAGTAGATCATGAATAACATATATTGAATCCAATAAATTCATAATTTAAAGAAATAAAAGTAATTTATAATTCATCAATATTTTATTTAGATTACCCTTTATGTGGTACCCCAAAAATTTATTTTAATTCAAACAAATGGCTGGTAATAGTAGTAATTGTGATAACAACCAATGTAAATTCAATGTGATGCCTATTCTAATTAAATGTCGAATCCGATGGGAGCAGGAATCGTGAACATAGTCACAACACTCTCTTAGTTAAATCTAGTTTTGAATAGAAAAATGGGTCAATAGAACATTCAATGCCCATATGAAATAACAAGTCATAATCTGGGGCTTCATTAGACAAAGGCCTTCAACTTTTAATGGATCATTTGATCCCTCAATTTCCAAACAATGGATCAATTATAATTAAATGATCTTCCCTTTCCATCAACGGTCTGAGAACGAGATGGTTCTTTTGGATACATATCGTATGGTGGGTGAAGCTAATCAATGGTGTACATTGAACAAAAATATAAATCTTGAAGAGGAGACGAAGGTGTTGGAATATAAGGATTTCTGGAAAATGTATCCCTATAAATATTTTTTTCACACCCTCTGACATAAGATGCAATGGTTCATCATTTCCCTCAAGAAAAAGAGTGATGAATCCATTAGATCATACAAGGAAAACATCACATGTTAGCACAATATTCCGCTGACTTTATTGTTACCCTTGAATTAAAGCATGATCTCTACATTGGTTGGATAATACCTAACCTATGGGGTGCCCTATAAATCCATGACATTGAATGTTATAAAGAAATTTTCTGATGTTCCCTCAATGTTGAAATAGAGATCGGAAAATCTCAAGGTAATCATAGTGATAATAAGCATAAAGTGGACCTCAATTCTACTGGTCCGATGTATAAATCCAATAGTGCTTTGAAAATATAGCACCCCACCTACCAGAGGTGTGGAGAGAAGAACCCTTGATATTTCATGAAGGAGACACGGAAATGATTTAGTTGTGGAAGAGAATGGCACCATGCTATTAACTACCGTCAAGAAAAACCCACTGGTACGACAGATTATAGGAACACCCCATTCGACCCTCAACAGGGTGTTCATTGCTTCAACTAAAAATAATTGTGGACCCTTGAAAACAAGTTCCCTATGCCAAGGGTTTTTATTGGTAATGAACAACATCCAAGGCTATAGGGGAGAGTTTTTTCTATCACTACCATCTAAGTGATCCCGGATAATGAAGTGGTGACATGTACTCTAGTTATTCATTCAAGAATAGAGAATGTAATTTTTTATTCTATTTCTACATAATATTTTTTATCTAGAATGTTTAGTAGATCAATCCCAACACTACCAAAAATCAATGAAAGAAAGATGTCAGTGAGTAAAGAAATTGGGGATCTCATTGGTACCCATGTATATAACTCCTCCTCTACCATAATTTGTGGATTGAACATGCTAGAGAACATCGACATACATCCTGTTGGGGATTTTGATTCAATTCATAACATGGATTGGCTTTCCTTATACATGGGAAACATCTATTTTTTGAGAGTGAAATCACTCTCTATATAGAGAATCAACCCCTAATTCTATAAAAGTGGTAGGAGGAGGATCAATCTATTTTTGCACCATCATCTCAAACATGGATATTAATACCCAATGAGAACATGTTTCATTACAAATTTATTGAGTCTAAGGAAGAATGAATCATTGAATACATGCATATTTTGAGGTAATTCACTTGATTTTTTGCAAAGAAATTTCATTTTATTCCTCCAAGAAGATATGATGAATTCTCAATTAATACAATACATGGGGAATTTGAAATATATATGAGTCAATATTGAATTGTTTTTGTGGAACCCAAGGAGATGAAAAAAAACTAATACATAATCTTGATAATGGGATTTTATGCCCAAGTGTTTCACCGTGGGGTGCACCAGTCCTCTTTGTCAAAAAGAAGGATGGGTCAACGGGCCTTTGCATTTATTATCGTGAGCTCTGAAAAATCACAATAAAGATCATGTATCCTCTTCCCCTAATGATGACTTATAGAGTCATCTACTTGGATCACCATACTTTTCCAATGTGGATTTGTGGTTAGGGTATTATGAAGTAAGGGGGAATAATAATGATATCCCCAAAACATATTTTTTAAAACATTCAGAGACTATGAATTTATAGTAATGCCTTTTGGATTCACTAATGCTCCCACAATAATCATTGACTTGATGAATAAAGTATTTAGATATGGGATCGACTAATTTGTTGTAACCTTTATAGAGGATATTCTAATATACTCTAAAACAAAGCAAGAGTATGAGGATCATCTAATAACTATACAGGAGACCTTGCGAAAGATGAAGCTTTATGAAAATTACAACAACTATGAGTTAAAGAAGAAGGAGGTCGAATTCTTGGGTCATATCATCACAAATAATGTGATATCTATGGATCCCTAGAAGATAGCTGCAATTGGGGGATTACAGAGGAAAACATTGGTATATGATATCCAAAGATTCATGGGGTTAGCACAATATTATCACCAATTTTTAATACATTCTCATGATTTTCATTCTCACTTACTAAGATAACTCAAAATAGAGTAATGATTTACTAGAGTGATGAACACAAATATATTTTCAAGGAGTTGAAAATAAGACTCATCGTGACACCAGTGCTCACATTACCTAGAAGTGGAAATATTTTTGTTGAATTTAGTGATTCGTCGATGAAGGGAATGGAATTTTTGTGAATGAAAAATGAAAAAGTATATTCCAATGATTCAATGAAATTGAATGTTCATGGGAAAAACAATCCAACACATGATCTGGTCTTGGATGTAGCAATATAAACTTTGAAAATTTGGAGTCATTAACTCATTGGGGAGCAGTGTGAAATATATATGGACCACAAAATCCTCATGTATATATTCACATTGAAATATTTTTACATGAACAAATTATGATGGTTAGAGCTCAGCAAAGACTAAGACTTCTCAATCAATAAACACCATGGTAATGTGAACAAGGTAGAAGATACTCTAGGAAGAAATGACCCAACGATTCTATCATTGATGAGAATTGAAAAAGATCCAATATTATAATATTTGATGATGATGGACATGGGAATCATAAACACGGGAACATAATCAAACCAATCAAAAAATTTTTCTCAACCGTCTCTTTTAGAAAGATTAATGGATGCTAAAAAGGATGATGCATGAATTCAAAAAATAGTGGAAATTATAAAAAAATGGAAGTCCTAAGATTTCATTTTTAATGATGAAGGAATTTTGAGATTTATTACATGACTATGTGTTCCATTAAATCTATAGTTAAAGAATGATCTTTTGGATGATTCACATAGTTCAAATTTCTCCATTCACCTAGGAAACACAATGTTGAATGAAGATTTCATAGAGAATTTTTCTTTTGATAAAATAATGAAGGAGATCACTGAGTATAAAACAACGTTATTGGTATGTTAGAAAGTGATGCCTGATAGGTATAAGTCTAAGTGGATGATGTAACCATTACCCATACCATCATTGAAATTGGAGAACATCTCCATTTACCTTTTCACCGGACTTTCGAAGACATCCAGAGGAAACAATTCTATCTGGGTAGTTGAGGATCATCTTACAAAGACTGAAAACATAATTAAAATTCAATAGGATTTATCATTGGATCGAATAGTATAGATATATATCACATAATTTGAAGGATATATATAGTACCACTATCAATTGTATGTGATCGAGATCCATGATTCACCTCTATGTTTTGGAAGAGTCTTCAACATGCTCTGGATACTGATCTGAACATCAGTACAACTTATGATAACCAAACTAATGGCCAATATGAGAGGACTAGAAAAAACATTGAGGACATGTTGAGATAATTCTCAATGGACATTAAATGTGTATGTGATCAAAATATTAATCTATTTGAGTTCTCTTATGACAACAGTTTCCACTCAAGAATCAAAATGACTCATTTTGTAGCCCTTTATGAGAATAGGTGAAGAACATCGCCATGTTTAGATGATGTTGGTGAGAAATACTCATAGGTCCATAAATGGTTGAAGAAATGGTGGATAAGGGTAAGAACACCCAACACTACATTAATGATTCTCAGATTCAAAAAAAAAGAGTTAGGTTGATAATCATCGACGAGACCTAGTGTTGTCTTTCAAAGACATGACATTCCTCCTCATATCACTATGTTAGTGACTAATGAGATTTGGGATGAACAGAAATCTTATTCTATGGTACAATGGCCTATTTGAGATCCTTGATGGCATTGGAGAAGTGGCTTATCAGCTAGCACTACCACTGATCCTCTCTCAAGTACATCATGTATTCCATTTATCAATCATGAGGAATTAGATACATGACCCATCACATGTACTCAATTTGGAGGTGGTACCATTGGATAATGACCACTCATATGAATAGAATTTAGTGATTATCCTAGATTTTAAGGATAAATTTATACTAAATAATACAATCCCCTCATGAATGAATTGTGGAGAAACCACAAGCTTGAAGATACAACGTGGGAATTAGAGGAAGTGATAAAGAAATGTTACCTGCATCTGTTTCAGTATGGGAGAAGAATCTTTAGAGGAAAATAATTATTAAGGGGGGAAGAATGTAACGACCCAAATCTTTATTAATGAAAATTAATCTGAATCTAATTAAATGTATTATTTTGTAAAATGGTTATGTAACATATGCACTTCTTTTTATTTATGGATTTGGATTCCAAAACACAATTAAGAATTATTATCATCGTGAATATAGCCTTTTAATGGAACCGCATGCGGGAGATGTGGATGTTGATAAATATTACCACCTAAGATATTTTATCCGAGCCACCAGAATAGTCATTAACCATCTCACACCTTATCCTTAGGTGTTATGTAGGGTTTTTAAGGGGTTCTGTAAAATGGAATTAGCACTATTATTATGTTCATTATTTGTGTATAGAATAATGACTTTAAATTTATTTTCAATTTGTAAATATTTTATTTAATCAAAAATAGTATTTTATTAAATATTAAATTAATAAATATATTTTGATGAATTAATGGATTTTTGGAATTAAATATATTTTAATAAAATATTAATTTATAATTTTTAGGAATACAATTGTAATATTTATTAAGCATTGAAAGAAGTTTTTTCAAAACCACTGAATTTTCAATAAATGTCGATTTTAACATTAAAAGTAAATATTCAAATATTCATAATATTTTTTGGATAAAATTATTTTTATTATTTGAATCAGAACGTCGAAATTATCCAATAGTGATTGTTTTAAAATTTTCTAAGAGAGTTATATTTTTGGGTAAAAATAACAAACCATTTAAATATATTATGTGTATTGTGACATAATAATGACCCAATATTGATGTAATAAAATACTATAAATTATATTTTAGGATAATATATGTTTTACCCATAACATAATGTTATTTTAGGTTTTTTAATTTATTCTACCAAGATATAGTGGAACCTCCAAGACTTATAAAACATTCCAACATTTTAAATTAATTTCCTTGAGAGTGTGACACCCCTAGACATAAAAAAGCCTACTACATTATGTATTTAAGCCATTTTCTTTTAATATAATGTCTTAAACTACCCTTTGAAAAAAAAACAGGGCCAAAAAACATGGGTTGGTTCTTGGTTTTGATTAGTTTAATGTGTGGTGTCCAAAATCTAAATTATAAATAATTCCCACTCATTTCCAATATAAACCATCATAAGATCCCACTTACACTTCACTCCAAGCCATTGGAACTGGACCAACCTATGCAAGCCTCTCTCTAAAATCTTCCCTAGGCACCCCAAGCTCCCAATAAACCTCTCTCAAGCCTTTGGCAAGCCATAGGGATCACACATCCATGTAAGGGACTTCTTACATTCTCATTTTCATCCATGATTTTTAATGTATTTATATGCGTTTAATTTCAAATATAAATTTTTGGGTATGATTTATCACCTCCCCTATACTTAACTACTTTTGTTTTAATGATGATAGACTCCTTTATCTATGACAAATTCCTCTCAAGTACATTTGTTTCTATCATGAAATTTCACAATGGATTTCTCTTTTATCATTTGACTTCATGAAATTATATTATATTATGAATTTAAATCCAATTACCTATGTTGGAAAATTTATCTATATAACCACCTAATTTTCTATTTCATGTACATATGATCAGATAAGACATTCTATCTCATCATTCATTTAATGAATTCTTATGTCCCATGGTTAAGATGCTGAAATTGCACCGTAATTTTCCAATAAAAATCATTGGTTTAGTGAATACCATGAACATTTATCTAACAAGTGTATTCACTGTTATTCACAATTAAATGTTGATTATATAGTTTCATATATTTATTACCCATTAAATTATAATGGATTAAATGATGATGTTGAATGATTACATGTTGGATGATCCCTGTGGAATACATAAGCATGAAATGAAATGATTAAGAATAGTGTGCCCAGAGAGTGCTCCAATGCATTTAGCTTAGATTGTGATCATGATACATCAAGTACAATGAGGTATTACTCATTATAATTAATGTTCAATGAGTATTTACTCATTATCCGTGTGCAACGAGCCTTGTTTCATGGTAAAATCAGGTTAAATATTGTTTCCAAATTTCCATGTTTTGATAATCATGCTACATCATTCCTTTATATTAATTTTCTCACATGCTTCCTTGATGTTACTATTTCCTAACTTGTACTGAATTTCTCATCTTATGTGTTGTTTAATCCTTTACTGGGCTATATAGATTACCCTTTTCTTATGCATATCCTCATGTTATCCCATTCAATGCTATGTATAAAGGAATGATGTGGTCATGTGGTAGAAGTTTTCAATAATATGATTCATTTTATGTTTTATGTTGTTTTGTAATGTTCTTAAGCCCAAAATACACTACACCTGTTGATAGTCTATGTTGTATCAAGTGATGTTTTAATGTAACAAAAAAATTATGTATGAAGTAAAGATGAGACTTTTAATAGTTGGTAACAGAGAACAAGTTTAGTTATTTTTCGGATTAGAATTAGAAAACCCAACTGAAAACATTAGGGATAATACTATGTATAATAATAACATCCCTTAATTTTTCATAGTATTGAGTAATTCGTTTATCAATAAAATACATCCCTGTGTGGATACGAGTAGTTTGATGAGTCTCTAGTAAAGATGTATCATGGGGTAAAACCCAAAAACATCACTTTGAGCTATACTCGATTGGTAATTGGTCAACGACAACAAGCCTTGATGCAATCTTGGTTACGACACTCATAGGGATTAATCATTGGAATAATCACAAGCTTTGTTTGAACCATTATTAATGGAATAAAAATATTCCCATTAAAATATATGATGGGAAGTAGATCACGTATAACGTAGAGTGAAGCCTATTAGTTAATAAGTTATTGACATAAATGTAATTTATAAGTCAAATATTTTTTTATTTTCATATAACATTATGATTAATCCCTAACATTCATTTTATTCAAGATAATGGCCGGTAATAAGAGTACTCGAGCAAACAACTGATTCGAAGTTCAAATTGATGACTATTCTAATGAGATTCTGAATCTGATGGGACAGGGAATCGTGAACTTTGTCATGATAATCTATTAGTTAACTCAAGTTTTGAATAGAAACATGGGTCAATAGAACATTTATTCCCTAAATGAATGAATAAGTCATAATTAAGAGCTTCATGATAGAAATTCCATCAACATATATTGGATCATATGATCCCTAAATTGTCTATTAATGGACCAAATCCATTGAAATGGTCTTATCCATCCATCAATGATCCAAACTATAGAATTATCTTTTGGATTCTTATCATACAAAATGTGATACTAATTAATGTTGGACATAGATTAAATATTTGAAGCCGAAGTATGAGATTGAAGAGTTGGAATGGTAGGATTTCCAGAAATTGTTTTTGATAAATACTTTCCTCAAACCTGCCGACATAAGATGGCAAGGGACTTCTTTGCCCTAATGAAAATAGACTATGAATCCATGGAGCGTATGAGGCCAAAATCACTAGTCTTGAATGATATGACACAAGCATTGATGTTACCCCCAAATGCAAGGTAGATTGCTTCATTGGTGGGATAAAACCCAGCCTATAATATTCCTTAGCTATACATGACTTTGAAAGCTGTGACGAAATTGTCTGATGTGACCTCAATGTTGAAATGGAGATCAAAGAGTCACAAGGGTATCATGGGGATAATATGTGTAAGGTGGACTTTAATTAAGGTGGTAAAATCAATAAATTCAACAGTGTTATGAAAATATAGCACCCCACATAATAATGATGTGAAAAGAAACACCCCTATAAAGTTTCAATTTGGACAAGGAAATCCATTAGCTGGGTAATATAAGGGAACCTGGACATTAACATCCAATAAGAAAAACCCACAGTGGCCACATAAGAGTGAAACAAATGGTTTTACCCTCAATGGATTGTGAATTGCTTTAAATGAAATGAATTGGATAACTTTGCATATCATTTCCTTAAGCCATGGGTTTTTAGAGGAAACCCACAACCTCCAAGGTAGTTAGGGAGAGCTTTTCCCATCACTACCACCGATGTGATTCCTAATAATGAAGTGGTGATAGGTAGTCTAGTTATTCATTAAATAATATAGAATTTACTTTTTGATTTTGGTTCTACACAATATTATTTATCCTAATTTTATAGTTGAACTATCCAAACACAACCACAATACATGGAAGTTAAGATGTATGTGAGTACATAAAATGGGGAAATCATTACAAACCATGAATATAACTCCCACCTTATCATAATTTGTGGAATTATATTCTTGGAGAACCTCGTCATATATCCTATGGTAGAGTTTGATGCAGTTCTAAATAGGGATTGGATTTCGTTATATTGAGAAAACATAATTTGTTTTGATAGTGAAATCACACTCTATATGTAGAATTGAACCCCTGATTCTTTACAAAGGAAATGAAGATGTTGATTTTTTTGGAACCACCATCTCAATAATAGATATTACTAAACTATGAGAATGTGTATCTGGATCATATGTTTATGTCTAATAAAGAAACCATCCTCAAAGACATGCCTATTTTGAGGGAATTCGCTAAAGTGTTTCCTGTGGAATTTCATTTCCTTCCATATAGAAGAGATTTTGAATTCTCAATTGATCCTATACTCAGAGAATTTACAATATCCAATACACCATATGGAATGGTTGTTGTAAAGATTGATGTGATAAATAAGAAACTGTAATAGAATATGGATAATGGGTTTGTACGCCCACATCCTTCACCTTGGGGTGAACCAGTCCTCTTCGTCTAGATGAATGATGGCTAAATGCACCGTTCAGTTGATTATAGTGAGCTCAAAAAATCACAATAATCAACAAGTACCCTCTTCCCCGAATTTATGACATGTTCAATCATCTACTTTGAGCACAATACTTGTCGAATATGGATCTGTGGTTGGGATATTACCATGTAAGGGTAAAGGAGGATATCCCAGAGCCTTATTTTCATACATGAAACGTGAAATATTAATTTATATTAATTCTTTTCGAACACAATAATGTTCAATCATTCATCAAGGTATTTTTAATAGAGTATTTAGCTATTAAGTCACAAAATTGTGGTATTCTTTATATAATATATTAAAAAATACTACAATACCAAGATGGTGGATGGGGAGTCTCCAAGAACTATACAAGAGTCCTTCAAAAAGTATAATCTATATGAAAAGTATAGCAACTGTGAGTTATGCCTAAAGGAGGTCTCATTATTGGGTCATATCATCACAAGAATTTGGATATCTGTGGATCCCTCCATGATAGCTGCAATTGAGGGATGATTGGGGCCAACATAAGTAATAGATATATGTAGCCTCTTAGATTTAGATGGATATTATCGCAGATTTGTGAGAAATTTCACATGATTTCCAAAACCATTTACTAATCTAACTCATAAGGAAGTAATGTTTTCTATGAGGGATGAATGAAATGTGAGCTTCGTGGAGTTTAAAATTAGACTTATCACTGCCCGTGTTATCACCTTACCTAGAATTGGATATATTTTTGAGGTATTTAGTGATGATTTGAAGAAGGGCATGGACTGTATGTTGATAAAAAATGAAAAAACCATTTCCTATTCTTAATATAAATTGAATTTTCATGAGAAAAACATCCAACCCGTCATCTGGAATTGGCTACAACAATCTATGATTTGAAAATTTGGAGACATTAACACATTTGGGAGAAGTGTGGAAAATATACGGACCACATAACCCTCTAGTACATATTCACACAAAATGAATTGAACTTGCACCAATAAAGATAGTTATAACTGATAAAAGACATTGAATTATCATTCCATTACCCCCTGGGAAATCGAACATAGTGGATGATGTCCTATGTAGAAAAGACCCATCTATTCTATCATTGATGATAATTGAAAGGGATCCAATATTCTTAGATTTGATGAAGATAGATGAGGGAATCATAAAGAAGGGAACATCATAAATCATTTCAAAAATTATTTCTCATATGTATCTTTTGTAAAGAATAATGGATGCTCAAAATAATGATGTGGGAATTCAGAAGAAAGTGGAATCTATCAGTAATTAGAAATACTAGGTGTTCAATGTTAATGAAGAAGGAATTATGGGATTTGGGAAATGACTATGTGTTCCACTAAATCCAGAGTTAAAGAAAGAACATTTGGATGATTCACATAGATACAATCTTTCTATTAACCTAGGAAACACAAAGATGTATCGATATATACGAGATCCATATTGTTGGGATAACATCAAGAAGGTGACGGCTGGGTATACATAAAAGTCCTTGGTATGTCAGTATGTGATGTTTGAGAGGAAAAAGTCTTAGAAGATGATGTAACCATTACCCATACCAGCATGGAAAGGGGAAAACATCACCATGTAATTTGTCACCGGACATTCGACGACATCCCATGAAAAATGATATTTTGGTTATCTAGTATCATCTTATAAAGATTCCACACATCATTGCAATATAAGAATATTTTTCATTGGATGCAATTGAACAGATATATATCAGGGATGTGGAAAGGCTACATGGAGTTCCACTGTAGATTTTAACTGATCGAGATCCAAGATTCACCTCAATGTTTTTTTGAAGACTCCTCAACATGCTCTGGATACTGAGGTGAAAATTGGAATGGCTTATCATTCTCAATTTGATGGAAACTATGAGGGGACAGTCCAAAAACATTAGTACATGTTGAGAGAATTCTCAATGGAATTCAAAGAAATAATTTATCAAAACCATCTTATAGTCGAGTTCTCTTACGATAACAGTTTCCAATCATGCATTCAAATGACTAATTATGAATTACATTATAGAAATAATTGAAAAAATGACATGTTTAGATGAGTTAGGTGAGAAAAAACTCATAGGTATAGAAATTGTTGAAGAAATGGTGGAGAAGGTTAAGACCGTCCAACAAAACATTAAATCTGCTCAGAGTCAACAAAAGTGCTAGGATGGTAATCGTTGACGGGACCTAGAGTTTAATGTTAAAGACATGTTCTTCCTCTGAATAGCGACATGAAAGGGATATATGTGATTTGGGAAGAATGTTAGGCTTCTCCAAATGTACTTCAGAACTTCTGAGATCCCTAATTGCATTGGATAAGTGGAATATCGACTAACACTCCCACTGAACATATATGAGTTACATGATGTATTATATGTATCATGCTTGAGGAATTACATACTTTATCTATCGTATATACTCATTCGAGAGGTGGTACCATTGGAGAATGACATATCCTATGTAGAGAGGTCTGTGAATATCATAGATCATAGGGTATAATTTCTATGATATAAGACAATGTCCATCATGAAAGTTATGTGGTGAAACTACAAGTTTGAAGAAGGAACATAGGAATTAAAGGTGGTGATGAAGTATAGTTTCCTGCATCGGTTTTAGTGTGGGAAAAAGAAATTTCAAGGGAAAAATTTCATAATGGGGGAAGGTTGTAACAACCCAAAATTTTATTAATGAAAATTGATCTTGATCTAATAAAATGTATTATTATGTAAAACAGTTATATAACATATTAACATCCTTGTAATTATGATTCTGGTTCTCAAAATACCATTATGAATTATTACCATTTCTAATATAGTAGTTAAACATTGATAACATGATTTGTATAAATATGGGGCTTTAATAAATTAAATTTACTCATAAAAAGGAAGTGATGGCCTTATACAGTAGAATTACTCCATTCGAAGCCCATTTTTCGGTGCTCGAAAAGAAGGTAGCATCACTAGGATTCTCTCTTGACCAATCCCAAGACGAGATTCAATGCATTAAGATTGAATAGAACCGCCTGCGTGAGAATTGAAAGATAAATGAGATTTCCACCCGAGTGAGATTATTCAAACAACCCCAAGAGTTTGTCCCTATTTCACACCTTACACATAGGTCTTATAGGGGTTTTATAATGTCTAATATAACAAGATCTAATCACTATGATTATATGCATTATTTTTGTATAGATTAAGGAATATACATTCATTGGTACATTGTAATTAGTTTTTAAATAATAACTAATGTTTTAAGATAATATTCAATTAATAAATATATTTTGACGAATTAATGGATTATTTTAAGTAAATAATATTTTAAGAAAAAAAATTATTACATGTTATATATATATATATATAAATTAATGTCTAATGTTTGGGAATAAAAGTGTAATTTTTATAATGCTTTGATAGCTGTTTTTTAAACACTTGAGTTTTGGATAAATATTGGTTTTAATTTAAAAATTAAAGATTCACATATTTATAAGTTTTTTTAAACAATATTAATAATATGTTTTTAATAAATACATTGAAATTATCCAATAGTGAATTTTTCGTAATTTTCATAGAGAGGTGAAATTTTGGGTAAAAAATAAGTACCGTTTAATTATATAATGTGTTTTATAACATCTTACTTACCCAATAGTGGTATAATAAATTACTATAAAATATATGATTAAGAAATATCTCTTTTAATATTCAAATAATGTGATTTTATGTTTTTTATTTATTTTACAAATTTTTAGTGGACCCTTCAAAACATATAAAACTTTTGAGCCTTTTAAATTAATTTCTTTGAGAGTGTGATTGACCTCTACATAAGAAAACATACTATTTTAAGAATTTAGGCCATTTTAATTATAATATAATTTTTTCCACTCCCCTTTGGAAAAACTAATGGGTAAAAACCAAGATTAGTAAAGTGGATTTGATTAGATTAATGTCAGGTGTCCAAAAAATAAATAATAATGAATTGTCTCTATTTTTTATATAATCTTATCCATGATCCAAATTCCTATACACTAAATGCCATGAAATCTAGACTAAACATCCCCCACACCTCTCTCTATAATCCTCCCAAGGAGCCCCATTCTCCCAAGGATCCTCTCTCAAGAATCTTCAATGTCATTTGGATCATACATCCAAGTAAGGGACTTCATTATTTTTCATTTCTGTCCAAGTTCTTTAATATTGATATACCCATTTAATTTCAATTAAAAATTATGGTATATTATTTCTCAACTCTAATATTCTTCTCTACTTATGTTTGAGTGATGATAGACCCCTTTTTCACTGATTAATTCCTCCCCTGTACAACTGTTACTGTGCCGAAATTCCAATTGGGATTTCTTTTATCTCATTTGAATTCAAGAAATTATTTTTCGATATGCATCTAAATTCAATTACTTATGTTGGTACAAGAATTTTTATAGCACCATAATTTTACTTTTCATGTAAATATTTTGAGATACCCATTTATCTCTCATCAACCATTTTTATGAATTCTTATGTCACACCATTATGCTGCCAAAATTGCACAACGATTGTCCAATCTAAAGACACCGTGTAGTGAATACCAATCCCATTTCTCTATCAAGGGTATTCACATTTATTCACATTTACATAATGATTATATAGTTTTATGTATGTATTTCACATTACATTATCATGGAATATATTATTATGTTTAGTGATTCCATGTTGTATGATATTTGTGTCACATTTATGCATGAAATGAAGTAATTAAGAATGGTGCGCCTTGATAGCACTCCATTGAATTTGATAAATATTAGTTTCATGATACATCAAGTGCAATGAGGGTTTAGACATTATAATTCTAGTGAAATGTGGGTTTACTCATGATCCATGTGAAATGAGACTTGGACCATGGTAAAATCATGTTAAATGTTGTTTCCACGTTTCCATGTTTTGATAATCATGCTATCCCATTCCATTTTTTTCATGTATCTCTTATGATCCATTGATATGCTGATATCATATCATGTATTTTATTATTCATGTTATTCCATATTTACTCCCTTACTAGGATTTATAGATAACTATTTTCTTATGTGAGTCCTCATGTTATCTCATGCAATGATATGTCTGAAGGAATGATGTGGTCATTAAAAAGAAGTATTCAATAGGATGTTGTGTTTTATGTTTTAATTTTTTTTGTAATGTTTCTAATCCCCAAAAACACTAGAAATATAGATCTACTACGTTTTATCATGTGAAGGTTTTATGAAATTAAATATGTTTAACTATTAAATAAATATACAGGTTGTTATAAATGTGAAACTGAGTGAAAATACAGATAAGATTCTACTCCTCCATCAATTACACAACTGCATGTGACAGTTCCTTCCTACTAAATGGATCTTCAACAAAATTCCATTTCCCAAAGGAGTAGGCGATGCTAATTTAAAACATCTCATGGTATTATATTCAATTTCTCTACCTATGATTCATGTTATTATAAGTGAATATATAGACCAACCTCTTATTATCATAGATCATCCTGAAATTATCCTTAAAGAGATAGTGGAACCAACATTTAATCACATCAAACACCGCACTATAATCTAAATCATGAGTGTGGTAGTTCTTCAGATGTTTTCAAAAACTAAGAGATCCATAATCTACCACATGATCATCCTTGAAAATCACTCATCCCAAAATAGAAATAGATGCATCACGAAACACCTTGTACCCCTCACATGGTTAAAGTATGATCAGAAAAGGAGCTGATGTCAGAAGTAATTTTACTTCATCGAATGAAGACATAAACATTGTACTCGTCATTAATTTCATCGTTATACTAGTAATAATAGTCAAGTACTATAGAGACCCGAAGCCTGACCTACATGGACATTACATTACTTTTGCGGAATACTTAGTACATTACAAAAACACACACACAAGGACCGTAATAGTTTAGTGTCTTTGGAAACTCGGGCTATAATCTTCTAATCGTGGTGAATGATCTTCAAAATCTCCCATAAAGATCTTCCTTTTTTTTACCTAAAACCTTTCTTTATATCCTGGGGAAAAGAAAACATAAAGGGTGAGCTCAAATGCTCAGTATGGGTAAAAAAAATAAATATCAATCACATCATATTCATAAGAACATAACATTTTGGAAATCATAACCTGCAAAAGAGAGCATAATTTCATAATCATGGGATAAATCATGGCAGTGAAAAAGTAATCCCAATAATCATAACTTAAAACATGAAACTTTGTGGCATACACACATAATCATAGAGAATCATTTCTTGTTAGTCAAGACTAATTTCCAAGACTATATTAGTGGACAAAGTCCCTTTCTGAATCGAGTAACCCTCGTTTCACTCCTGTTTCACTAAACCGATATAACCTACCATTTCAGCCATGTCTATCTCATGAGATATAAAATCTTTACCCAATGCATTGGAGGGAGATATAGGTCCCACCCATCTTATAATGAATCCTTTCTTATGTGTGCCACATAATCATAAAACATACATCATCGCATAACACATGTAACAAAAATGGGATTCTTGAAACATCATGACATCATAAATCAATTCATATAAGATAAAGGAATTCATAAACATAATTCCATCACAACATAGTCAAATCAATGTAAAAATATGGATATAAACAGAACCCTTTATTATCTTAGATGGAAAATAATTTTGATAAAACACTTGAATTGAATTCTTGAGGAAAATATCCTTTCTTCTTCAAAATCAATTTCTTTTCAAAAAACATCATGCAATTTTAAAAGAAAGAGATTTTATTGAAAATAGTCATGAAATATTTTAGAGGAAGCTTCATAAAAATATGTCTTTATAAAACAGTAGAAATCCGTTCGTGCCATATAAGTTAAAAAAAACATTTTTCGTACTTTTGTCGGAAAAGTCAAAAAGTACCTCGTACGAAAAACGACAAAAGATTCCTTTCATTTCTTTTACTAAAAACTCACCGAATGGTAAAAATGGATTTAAACAATTGTATGTGGATGGAAATAATATTACATATTGAAGAAACATGGATGTGGATGATAAAATACACCCTAGTAAATACCAAAGTATAAACAACATCGGATAAGAATGAGATTGTGATATTTCCCTTACCTTATGTCCGACTTGGTTTGTAAGTGTCCGAACCTCCTGTATAATGATTTAAATCATGTTATTGACTTATTCCAGAATCATATTCATTGTTATGATATCATATATGGTTCACTTATGACATTATATTACCCGTTCGTTTGTAAATTCCATGTTAAAGAAGCGTTTTGGGTAAAATCGTTTCATTTATCGTTGGTGTTTTGACTTGTTGTTCTTGACATCATTATTACTTATATCATGATCTACTTACTTCCAGAATATAAAATATGATTTATATATCCTATATATTCAGTATATATATATATATATAATAGATAGATAAATAAAATGAAAAACACCGTTCATGGAGACGGTAGTCCGTACGTACGCATGAACGCTGTTTTACTTTCCTTATTGTCTTGAAATGGAAGTAAGTAGATGACATACGTATATATATATATACATAAATCCAGTAACTTTATAATGTCATATATTTCATTATTATTTCTTATATATACATTATAATCATTCTTAAATGGTTAACATGGAGAATGAATCTCATCGCGTCGTGGAGACGGTAGTCCGTACGTACGCACGAGCGATGATATCATTTCCATAAATATTGAATTGAATTGGAGTGGATTATAAAATATATCAGAATCAATATGATGTTGTAATAACTCTTTATAGTTATTCTTTACACCATTATACCCATCCATGTAAGGTAGTGGTGGAAAAATAGATTACACCACGACGTGGAGACGGTATTCCGTACGTACGCACGCACGGTGATTTATTTTTCCGTAGGATGGATAGATGGTGAAATAGGGTTTTTTCATACATATAATAACATATCAGTATATGAGTGATACTGATGTTATTACTTCATAATGAAACAACCTAAGAAGAAGAAGTGGAAGAAGAAATAAAGATGAAAGAATTGGTAACGGTAATTACCTCTTCTTTGAAGCGCCTTTTGGAGAGCTCCTCATAGGGAACTAAAATTGGTCTTTGAGGAAGACCAGAACCTCTAGGATGTTGCTAGGGAAGTGGAGAAGTGATTTTGGCAGGGGTTGGCCGAGATTGAGTGCTCAAATTGGTGTGAGGAGAAGGGGGAGGAGGTATCCTTTTATAAGGGAGGAGAGGGGCACCTTAGGAATATCTCAAAATATTATTTTATATTAAAGTCAAAATCGGTTTATAATGGTTCCAAAGGGTCTTATTTAGAAGATAAAGTGGGGATGGGTCGAAATCCTATCAACCAATAGGATTTAGACAAGTTTAGGTTCTTATTTTAACCTTATCAATTAGATTTAACTCTAAGTTAAATAATTTAACTTTTACCGTGTCTTTTTGTTTTCTTTCACTATATGGTTAATACACTTACTATAACATGCCAAACGAACCCCAAATTGTTTATTATTAATATACATATCCTTATCTAAGTCATTTGGCCAATCCTTAGATTTTTAGGAATAAAATAACAATTAATAATATAATATTTGATTTAAAAACTATTTTGTGTCAATTTTGACACTATTTGATATATGATTTTTGTGAAAGTCATAAAAGAATTATATGTTCGAACCAAGTTGATTAAATCAACACTAATATATCATAGTAACCTATAAAATTAGTGGAATTCATAAAAAGTCTCAAATTACATTCATTTGAGTATTTATAACATCAATTATGTTAATATTTCCCTAAAAGGGTAATTACTGCATCATCGTTGTGTCATAAATAAATAAATTAATATAAAGTCTAAAAATTATAAATAAAATATCATTATGTAAGAAATATTTTTAGCTTTCTAATGAATATTTATAGTCGAATTTATCTTATGTATAACCCCATATTAAAAATGTTTTAGTGAATAAACTTTGATGTTAACTCTTTTTACTCTTCTTTGAATTAAATAATAATAAATATCCTAATCTAATCCAAGTGGACCTAAATGATAATATTTTACACATAAGGTTGTTTTTGGTCGAGATAAACTTGTCCAATAGAATTAGGAAATGTGTTAGGGTAATATTAATATCATTCTTACCCTTAATTACGCTATTTACTTTTAACCGTGGTAAATAAAATTAAAAAGTTACTATTCACCAAAAATTATTTTCATCTCATTGAACCACATTTTACTTACTGACATCAACCGTGTCTCTCGGATTTTTGAAATTCCATTCACAGAAGCGGTAAAATTAAGTTTTATGAAAAATTCAGTTTTTTAACTACCACTTAGTAGTTTCACTATTCATCAAAAAATGAAGGTTTTCAGAAAAATGCCAAAATTTCATCCTAAGCTATATTTCATATTCCGAATTCAAAAATGAAGTGTATTTTACCAAATTCATAACATATAAGTTGCATTAATTAATTTTATAATTAAATCACGCTGTTAAAACAAATAGCGTGTTTTTAAAAAACAATATCTATCAAAAGATTGACACTTGTTTATGTCTGGTTTAAATGTGCAATTACATCCAATGACCAACATTGTATTAAATTGTAAAAATATATTCTAAATATACTTTAAAACTACTCCAATTAATAATTTATCACTATTAATTATTTCGATTAAAAAAGTTGTTTTTTAATTATAATTTAGTAATTTTCACTATTCATCAGAATATGAAAGTTATCCGTAATGTACCAAAATTTCACCTTAGGCTAAATTCGATACTCCGAATCCAAAAATGAAGTTCATTTTGAAAAATAAGATTTATAGAATTTTAAAAAGTGGTTATTACTATTCATAACGGCTAGTTTTAATAACATTTTAATAGCATATCGCTGTTTAGTGAAACTCGTTATTGCGTACTACACACGCTATCGAGGAAGGTCGCGATTGCGTGTAATGCAAGGCAAGTCAAGGATGCGTGTTGTGCAAGCTCCTTTTGGTGTAGCGTACAACACAAGACATTAATAAAATTAAAAAGAATATTTTTTATAAAATCTTGGGCTGTTACATTCTACCCCCCTTAAAATGAATTTCGCCCTCGAAATTCGTCGGGGTTATAAATGGTTTACTTTTTGAAAGTTTCATTAATAGAAACCCACATCGTAAAAAGGCTTATCAAAATCAATCTTTAAAAACAAAAGTATGAAACGTAACGGTTACCCAAATAAACTAATTATTGGGTTTCCACATAGGAGAAAATATGGATATGGAAGAGAAATCTAACCATCATGTTCTGATGAAGAGTGGTAGAGAACATGGCTATGGAAAAGCCAATAATCACAAATCCATAAATTTGTGACGATCTAAGGTACCATCCGATTCATCAGTTATAAGATCACTAGGACAACATTTTTTTGGTTTTCAAGATCATTTCCCTAAAGTTGAAAATTTGAATTGGAATAAATACTTTCTTTATTTTGGTACAATCTCACTATTGTTCGTGCCTAGAACAATTTCCACTTCATCTCTTAAATAAATGAAGTTGAATTTGTTATTCGTGAAGTGTTAGCAAATCATGTGATAGAATGACGAGTCATTCCATCTATCTCAAACAAAAGGTTAGAAAAAATTGTAACGCCCCGACCCTAGTTGCCTAGAGTCGGTGCTTTATTACATAACATTGGCATGATCACAAGAAAGATCAAATATCGAAAGACCGATTGGTTTAGTAGCCTTGGAAAATGCCAGATATATTCATAAGTTTTACATTACATTATAAAATGAAAAACTACTACAACAACATAATGTCTCAATAGACCACACTATTATCCCCTCATAAAATCCCTGCAGGTCATTCATAATTTACTCCTTCACTTCCTAGGAAAAATAAAACATAGAAAAGGGGTGAGCTCAAATGCCCAGTAAGGATAACAATATAGCGGAAACTTTCATAAATAAGAATAAACATTTAAGTCAATGTATAACTAAAACAAAAGCCTTTTAAATATGAACTTTCAACATGGTATGGCATAAATAAAATGAAATAATTCCATTTACTTATTCACATGGATATTCTACTAATCGAATAATCACATGCAAAAATCAATAACCACTTTCATAATGTTGGAATGCATAATGCCAGACTATCATAACCACATAGCCAAGGCCTCGTGCCAGGACTACAAATAAGATTTTGTCAAGGCCTTGTGCCAAGACACTAGTTTGTCTCATGAGACCTACCGATGCATCGAGGAGCTATAGAGGGATCCACCCGTCACTTATTAAGTCCAATGCATTCCCATATGAAAAGGTTTAAACATAACATAAACATTCGTATTAAAACTAGCATACGAAATGTCAATAATTTCACCATAAACTATGAATGGTATAAAAATAGAACATACATAGTCAAACATATCACAAAACCTTCAATACAATATAGAAGTTTTGTATCATAATAAATCAACTTTAAATAATCTTATAATCCATCAAAGGATGTTGACATAGATGAAATCAAAATTCTTTTTAAAGAAATATCTCCTTTTATTTTGAAATCATTTAAGATCCATATAAAATAAAACATTTTCTTTGAAAATATTCTTATAAGCTTGTAAGGAAAGCTTTGAAGATTTTATAACGGCGTAAAATAACCGCACCCGCCGTATAAGTTAAAAAAAACATTCTTACCTCAATTCTGTCGAAAAGGTTAAAAAGGACCTTGTTTTGAAAATGATGGAAAGATTCCTTTATAAACCACTTATAAAAGTCAAAAAGGGTATAAATTACTTTAACTCATATTCTAGTAAATAGTAAAAATGTTTTGAAATACTTTTTTAAGAAACAAGGATGTGGATGATAAAGAGATCCCAGTAGATTATTACGTATAAACAACCTCGGATAATGAAGAGATTGTGAAATAACCCTTACCTTGTACTTTTCCTTGGTTGGGGTAGGTTAACCTCCTGTATAATGGTGAAATAGTTGTTATTAAATTATACAAGAATCATATATATTAATATGATATCATATATGATCTTTTAACATTGATTTGTTAATAATATCTTAGAATTATCGTCGTTTCGGGTGTTAACTTACTCATTTTATTTATATGTTTTGTTACATAAGCCATGGTTGTTGTATCTTATTCATATCCAGAATGATATATAGTCCTTAAACATCATTTTTAAATCATCAAATGATAATTATACTTGAGTGGTTACGATGGAGAATGAATCTCATCGCGTTCGTGGAGACGGTAGTCCGTACATACACACGAGCGACAATATCATTCTTTTGATATTAAAATAATATATAAATGAATGGTATATCATATATACAGAATAATTAACATGTTATATTTATTATTTACATGAGTTACACATCATTATTATACCCATCCAAATAATATTATATTGAATAACAATTACACCACGACGTGGAGACGGTAAGCCGTACGTACGCACGTATGGTGAAATGTTATTCAAAGGGTGGATAGAATACTGAATATGATTGTACCATATTTATAATAACATCACAGTATATGTGAGATACTGGAGTTATTATTTTAGAATGGTAAGAACAAAGGAAGAAGAAGTGGAAGAAGAAATGAACTTGGAGAAGGGTGGTGAAATCATTACCTCTTGTTCGGGTTCTTCCTTTTGATTTGATCAAAAGGGCTCCTTAGGATGGCTTTATGATCAAACTAAGGCCTCTAGGATGTAGTGAGGGATGTTGGGAGAGTATTTGGTCAGAGTTTGGCCGAACCAAAAGGCTTTGAAGGTGTGAAGAAATGAGAAGGAGGAGTGCCCTTTTATAAGAGGGGTGAGGGGCACCTTTGGAAAAGTTAGAAATATTAATTTATAATAAATTCATATTCGGTTTATAAAGGCTACAAAGTTGATTATTCAAAGTTTAAGGTGGGGATAGGTCTAAAACCACTCAACCAATAGAATTTAGACAGGTTTGGGTACTTATATTAACCTTATCTTTAAGTATTAACTCTAAGTTAATTAGTTTCACTTTTACAATGTCTCTTTGTATTTTTATATAATATGGTTAATAAACTTACTATATACATCCAAGAGACCCCCAAGTGGTACATTAATGATGAACCTATCATGATATAAGTCTCTTGGCCGAACCTTAGATTTTTAGGAATTTAATATCAATTAATAATATAATATTTGTTTTAAGAACTCTTTTATGTTAATTTTGACACTATTCAATAGATGATTTTTTTGAAACTCATAACAGAATTATTACTTAGAAAAAAGTAAATTAAATCAATCCTAATATATCATATTATCCTAGAAAATTAGTTTAATTCATTAAAAGGTTCATATTATATTTATTTGGGCATTTATAATATCAATTATTTTAATTTTTCACTATTATAGTAATTACTGCATCATCATTGTGTCATAAATAAAATAACTTATTTAATGTCTAAAAATTATAAATAAAATATCATTATGTAGGAAATCTTTTTATCTCTCTAATTAATATTTATAATCGAAAATCCAACATGTATAATCCTATGTAAAAATTGTTCTTCTAAAAGATGTAAGTTTATGCCATTTTTATTTTTATTTAAGCTTTATTAATATAATGTGTCATTATCAGTTACAAGTGGATCCATGGGGTCCCAAAATAGACCCAAAGATTACCATGGTCGACCATGTATCAACCAATAGGTTTAAGACACGTTTCAGGGTAATTTAGTATTATTATAATATTATTTTTTAACCCTTATTTACCGGATTTACCCTTAACCATGGTAAATAAAATATTTTTCGCAGTAATTATTCAAAATGTCTAAAAATAAAAGTTACCTATTTACACAATTTGAACATCCTGATTCCAAATATGGAATCCATTTTTCTAAATTCAAAACACAGAAGTGGCAGAAATTAATTTAAAATTAATTCCCGCTGTCAAAACAAAAAGCGTGTTTTTAAGAGATAATAACTATCAAAAGATTGACACTTGTTTATGTTCGGTTTAATTGTAAAATTATGTCCAATGCCCAACATTATATTAAATGGTAAAACTATATTCTAAATATACTTTAAAACCACTCAAATTCACAATTTATCACTATTAATTATTTTGATTAAAAAACTTGTTTTTAATTAAAATTTAGTAATTTTCACTATTCATCAAAATATAAAAGTTATCCGAAAAGTACCAAAATTTTACCCTAGGATAATTTTGATATTCCGAATCCAAAAATGAAGTCCATTTTGAAATATAAAATATATATGATTTCAAAAAGTAGGTATAACTATTCACAACGGCTAGTTTAATTAGTTGTGGTGTGTGTTAGAACTCGAGGTTGCGTACAACACACGCTATCGCATTATTCGAAGGGAAACATACCGTGGAAGCATGGGGTGTTAAATTCTCCCCTCCTTCAAATAATAGCATCCTCGCAATTTCTAGGGTATTACTATATAAAAAGACTCGGGTGGTTCTTCATCATAAGTTCCTCGTGTTCCCACGTTGCCTCTTCCATCTTATGGTTTCTCCACAAAACTTTTACCAGACGCGTCGTCCGGTTTCTCAGCACGTGTTCTCTCGTATCAAGAATCTTGAGGTGCTCTTCACAATAAGACAGATCGGGTTCCAGTTCTAATTCCTCATAGGTGATTACATGTGTCGGATCAGGCAAGTATTTCCTCAATAGAGATACGTGGAACACATCGTGAACTTTGGAGAGACTTGGCGGCATTGCCAATCGGTAAGCTACAACCCCAATTCGTTCTAGAATTTCGAAAGGTCCGATGTACCTGGGACTCAATTTACATTTCTTACCAAAACGTATGACTCCCTTCCATGGAGATACCTTTAGGAAAACATGATCACCGACTTGAAATTCCAAATCCTTCCTTCGATTATCGGCATAGCTCTTCTGCCTACTTTGAGCTGCTTTGATGTGATTTTGGATTACTTTCACCTTTTCCACCGTTTCCTCCACCAGTTCTGGGCCTACAATTTTTCTTTCACCAACGTCATCCCAACAGGTTGGTGTAAGACATCTCTTTCCGTATAACGCTTCATATGGTGCCATCTGAATACTCGAATGGAAGCTATTGTTATAGGAAAATTCTACCAGTGGTAAATATTGATCCCACATACCCTGAAAGTCAAGTGAGAAAGATCTCAACATGTCTTCTAGGGTTTGAATAGTCCGTTCTGATTGTCCATCTATCTGAGGGTGGTAAGCAGTGCTCAAATGAAGTTCAGTATCCAGGGATTTCTGAAGACTTTTCCAAAATCTTGAAGTAAAACGGGGATCACGATCAGAAACAATTGATAAGGGTACTCCATGAAGTCTCACAACTTCATTAATATATAGTCTTGCTAGACGTTCCAGGGGTAGATCTTCTCTTATAGCAAGAAAATGTGCTGACTTGGTAAGACGATCGACAATAACCCATATTGCATCGTTCCTTCTAGGAGTCTTTGGTAGCCCCATGACAAAGTCCATCGTAATATTGTCCCATTTCCACTCTGGTATGGGAAGAGGTTTCATGACTCCTCCAGGCTGTTGCCTTCCAGCTTTCACTTGTTGACAAACCATACATCTTGACTCAAAATCAGCAATCTCCCTCTTCATGTTGTCCCACCAAAAATGTTCCTTCAAATCTCTATACATTTTGGTGCTCCCAGGGTGTATAGAGAAATTGGAACTATGAGCATCATCCAGCAATTCCCTTTTTAGATCAGGTATATTGGGAATACAAAGTCTCTTCCCGAATTTCAAAATTCAATCTTCATACACAAAGTCTCTCAATCTCCCATCATTCACAACTTTAATCTTCTTTTGGAATTCTTCATCATCGGTCTGAGAACTCTTAATCCTTTCTAGTAAAGATGGTTTGGCAACCATTTGAAAAAGAATTGATGTTTCACCTTCCCTGGTTATTCCCATGTCCATCTTCACTAGATCCATGAAAATTGGATCCCTTTCAATTCTCATATTGTTCAAAACTCCATGGTCTTTTCTACTCAAAGCATCTGCCACCTTGTTTGCCTTCCCTGGGTGGTAGTGTATCATACAATCATAATCCTTGAGTAATTCAAGCCATCTCCTTTGCCTCATGTTGAGTTCTTTTTGTGAGAAAATATACTTCAAACTCTTGTGATCAGTATAAATCTCACATTTTTCACCATAGAGGTAGTTCCTCCATATCTTCAAAGCAAAGATCACTGCTGCTAACTCGAGATCATGAGTAGGATAGTTTTGTTCATGAATTTTCAACTGTCGTGATGCATAGGCAATAACTCTATCATTCTGCATAAGGACACAGCCAAGTCCTTTCTTCGATGCATCACTATAAATAACGAACCCATCATTCCCCGATGGTAGAGTCAATATAGGAGCATTGACTAATCTTCTTTTCAGTTCTTCAAAACATTCTTCACACTCTTTTGTCCAAACAAATTTAACCCCTTTTCGTGTGAGCTTCGTTAATGGGTTTGCCAATCGGGCAAAATTCTGGACGAAACGTCGATAATAACCTGCCAAACCAATAAAACTACGTACCTCAGTTATACTCGTAGGAGCTGGCCATTATTGGATTGCCTTGGTCTTAGAAGGATCAACAGAGATTCCATCTTTAGAGACAATATGGCCAAGAAAAGAAATCTCCTGAAGACAGAATTCACACTTGCTAAACTTTCCATATAATTCATGCCTCCTCAGAGTCTTCAAGATAATGCGCAAGTGATTTTCATGATCTTCGTAGGTTTTGGAGTATGCCAGAATATCATCAATAAATACCACCACAAATTCATCAAGATACTCCTTGAAAACTCTATTCATCAGATCCATGAATACAGAGGGTGCATTAGTCAATCCAAACGGCATTACAGTAAACTCGTAATGCCCGTACCTGGTTCGAAATGCTGTTTTCGGAATGTCTTCCTTCTTCACACACAACTGATGGTATCCAGATCGAAGTTCAATCTTTGAAAAGTATTGAGCTCCATGCAGTTGGTCAAATAAATCATCAATACGAGGTAGGGGATACTTGTTCTTTATTGTTATAGCATTGATCTCCCTGTAGTCGATACATAACCTCATAGATCCATCTTTCTTTTTAACAAAAAGAACAGGGGCTCCCCATGGAGAAACACTAGGGCGAATAAATCCCTTATTACTCAATTCCTCTAGTTGTTTCTTTAGTTCGACTAACTCTATAGTGGAAATTCTATAAGGGGTCTTCGATATAGGCCTTGATCCAGGAATCCAATCAATAGAAAACTCAACTTCTCGTTCTGGAGGATGTCCAGGTAAATCTTCCGGAAATACATCTACAAATTCTTTCACAACAGGTACATCCTCTATTTGAACATTCCTTTCCTCACTGACAGTTATTTCATTCTCTTCCTCCCCAATAATTGAATTAAGTTGAGCTACTGGGGGTGGATCTAAATAAGAATTAGGTGGTGACGATTCTGCTCTAAAAATAAGGTTCTCCTTATCATTATCATCAAGAATCGTAACCTCTTTCTTCTTACAATAAATCTTCACATCATAGTCTGAAAGCCAGTCCATACCGAGGATTATATCAAACTCAATCATAGGTATGACGATGAAATCAGCAGATAAAGAAAATTTATGTGCTCTAATGGGGACTGATTCACAAAACTTTGTTGCAATGATACTTCCCTTAGGAGTTTTAACTGACAACTCCCTTATTAAATCAAATTGGAAATATCTAATTTTCTTAGCAAACTGGGAAGATATGAAACAATGCGATGATCCAGAATCAAATAATGCATTTTCTAAACTTGAGGAAACCATTAAATTACCTTCCACCACATCTTTCGGAGCTTCTACCTCATCAGTAGTGATAGCATAAGCCTGGCCTTGATCCCTTGGCCTTTTCTGAGGTAAGTTCTCCTGACGCTTAGGACATGCATTTGCATAATTCCCCATCTCCCTGCAATTATAGCACTGAACGTTGGTAGCTTCCTTCTTCCCCTGGCAATCATGAGCTTGGTGGCCTTTTTCACCACACTTGTAACAGACTCCCATTCCCTTCAAGCAAGTACCAGGATGTTTCTTCCCGCATTTACCACAAGATGGATATTCAACCTTTCCCTTCTTCCCCTTATTTCCATTCCCAGATTGATCAGAATGTCTCTTCTTCTCTTGATTTGCTTTAAAGTCATAAGACTTAGAGAATTCCTTTTCGGTCTTGATAGCACATGAGACAATGCCTTCGTACGATGAAAAGGATTGTGAGACTAACGCTCGACGGAGAAATGGTTTTAACCCATCAAAGAAACGATCAATCTTACTTCTTGGGTTGCGAATATAATCTCCAGCATACCTTGCTAACCTTGTAAAGTTAGCCTCATACTTTGTGACATTCTCATCCTCCTTTTGTCTCAGACATAGAAATTGCCTTTCCATATCTGCTCGATGGTCGCGAGGAAAGTATTTTTCTAAAAACAGATCTTTGAACTCCCTCCATTCCATATTTGATACTTCATCATCTTCCTTCATGTTCTGAATCAATGACCACCATTGATCAGCATCTCCAGTGAGGCGGTAAACTGCCATGATAACTTTTTCCCTTTCACTGCTCCCCAAAGCCTAAAATATTTTCTCTAGGGAAAATATCCATTGCTCAGCTACTAAGGGATTTGTATTCCCATTGAATGTTGGTGGTTGTTGCCTCATGAATCGATCTAATATTGATCCTCCACGCTGCGGATCAGGGTGCTCCATACGGGTAAGGTTATTATTCATAACCTGAGTAAGTTTTCCCAGTATGGTGATTAGCTGATCAGCACCAGTTGCATCACCAGCTCCACTATAATTATCTTGAGCAGGAGGGCAATCCCTACATGGAGTGCGTGCATTGATACGGTTTCCATTTCTTCCACTAGGCGCCATTTCTAAACAATGGCATAAACTAGATCAGTTTATGAATCAAAATACATAATCCCATACTTATAAAACACTTAACATAAATTGAACTATTTATGGATATAATCCATAATCATAATAATGTTTTCTTTGAGGAAGTATATACTCATAATCCCTTCAAAATGAATTATAATGAAAATGAGAGTTATCCTAAGCATATCCCCCGGGAGTGTCGTAACCAAGAGTGCAGCAAGGCCCGTTGTCGTGCACCAGTTCCCGTTCGAGACTAGCTCAAAGCGGTGTTTTCGGGTTTTACCCCTAGGTACATCTATGCCAGAGCCGCCTCTACCTGCTCGTATACAGACATGGATATATTTCTTGGAAAACTCACAAAATCTCTACAATACCAAAATTCTAGGAAGTTCTTCTATACTAATCCTCAATGTTCATCTTAGGTCTACGTGCTCTAATCAGAGTTTATCTAAATCTAGCTTCCAAGGTTTGTACTAAACTTCCTCTGATACCAACTGTAACGCCCCGACCCTAGTTGCCTAGAGTCGGTGCATTATTACATAACATTGGCATGATCACAAGAAAGATCAAATCTCGAAAGACCGATTGGTTTAGTAGCCTTGGAAAATGCCAGATATATTCATAAGTTTTACATTACATTATAAAATGAAAAACTACTACAACAACATAATGTCTCAATAGACCACACTATTATCCCCTCATAAAATCCCTGCAGGTCATTCATAATTTACTCCTTCACTTCCTGGGAAAAATAAAACATAGAAAAGGGGTGAGATCAAATGCCCAGTAAGGATAACAATATAGCGGAAACTTTCATAAATAAGAATAAACATTTAAGTCAATGTATAACTAAAACAAAAGCCTTTTAAATATGATCTTTCAACATGGTATGGCATAAATAAAATGAAATAATGCCATTTACTTATTCACATGGATATTCTACTAATCGAATAATCACATGCAAAAATCAATAACCACTTTCATAATGTTGGAATGCATAATGCCAGACTATCATAACCACATAGCCAAGGCCTCGTGCCAAGACTACAAATAAGATTTTGTCAAGGCCTTGTGCCAAGACACTAGTTTGTCTCATGAGACCTACCGATGCATCGAGGAGCTATAGCGGGCTCCACCCATCACTGATTAAGTCCAATGCATTCCCATATGAAAAGGTTTAAACATAACATAAACATTCGTATTAAAACTAGCATACGAAATGTCAATAATTTCACCATAAACTTTGAATGGTATAAAAATAGCACATACATAGTAAAACATATCACAAAACCTTCAATACAATATAGAAGTTTTATATCATAATAAATCAACTTCAAATAATCTTAAAATCCATCAAAGGATGTTGACATAGATGAAATCAAAATTCTTTTTAAAGAAATATCTCCTTTTATTTTGAAATCATTTAAGATACATATAAAATAAAACATTTTCTTTGAAAATATTCTTATAATCTTGTAAGGAAAGCTTTGAAGATTTTATAATGGCGTAAAATAACCGCACCCGCTGTATAAGTTAAAAAAAACATTCTTACCTCAATTCTGTCGAAAAGGTTAAAAAGGACCTTGTTTTGAAAATGACGGAAAGATTCCTTTATAAACCACTTATAAAAGTCAAAAAGGGTATAAATTACGTTAACTCATATTCTAGTAAATAGTAAAAATGTTTTGAAATACATTTTTAAGAAACATGGATGTGGATGATAAAGAGATCCCAGTAGATTATTACGTACAAACAACCTCGGATAATGAAGAGATTGTGAAATAACCCTTACCTTGTACTTTTCCTTGGTTGGGGTAGGTTAACCTCCTGTATAATGGTGAAATAATTGTTATTAAATTATACAAGAATCATATATATTAATATGATATCATATATGATCTTTTAACATTGATTTGTTAATAATATCTTAGAATTATCGTCGTTTCGGGTGTTAACTTACTCATTTTCTTTATATGTTTTGTTACATAAGCCATGGTTGATGTATCTTATTCAAATCCAGACTGATATCTAGTCCTTAAACATCATTTTTAAATCATCAAATGATAATTATACTTGAATGGTTACGATGGAGAATGAATCTCATCGCGTTCGTGGAGACGGTAGTCCGTACATACGCACGAGCGACAATATCATTCTTTTGATATTAAAATAATATATAAATGAATGTTATATCATATATACAGAATCATTAAAATGTTATATTTATTATTTACATGAGTTACACATCATTATTATACCCATCCAAATAATATTATATTGAATTACTATTACACCACGACGTGGAGACGGTAAGCCGTACGTACGCACGTATGGTGACATGTTATTCAAAGGGTGGATATAATACTGAATATGATTGTACCATATTTATAATAACATCACAGTATATGTGAGATACTGGAGTTATTATTTTAGAATGGTAAGAACAAAGGAAGAAGAAGTGGAAGAAGAAATGAACTTGGAGAAGGGTGGTGAAATCATTACCTCTTCTTCGGGTTCTTCCTTTTGATTTGATCAAAAGGGCTCCTTCGGTTGGCTTTCTGATCAAACTAAGGCCTCTAGGTTATAGTGAGGGATGTTGGGAGAGTATTTGGGCAGAGTTTGGCCGAACCAAAAGGCTTTGAAGGTGTGAAGAAATGATAAGGAGGAGTGCCCTTTTATAAGAGGGGTGAGGGGCACCTTTGGAAAAGTTAGAAATATTAATTTATAATAAATTCATATTCGGTTTCTAAAGGCTCCAAAGTTGATTATTCAAAGGTTAAGGTGGGGATAGGTCGAAAACCACTCAACCAATAGAATTTATACAGGTTTGGGTACTTATATTAACCTTATCTTTAAGTATTAACTCTATGTTAATTAGTTTCACTTTTACAATGTCTCTTTCTATTTTTATATAATATGGTTAATAAACTTCCTATATACATCCAAGCGACCCCCAAGTGGTACATTAATGACGAACCTATCATGATATAAGTCTCTTGGCCGAACCTTAGATTTTTAGGAATTTAATATCAATTAATAATATCATATTTGTTTTAAGAACTCTTTTATGTTAATTTTGACACTATTCAATAGTTGATTTTTGTGAAACTCATAACAGATTTATTACTTCGAACAAAGTCAATTAAATCAATCCTAATATATAATATTATCCTAGAAAATTAGTTTATTTCATTAAAAGTTTCATATTATATTTATTTGGGTATTTATAATATCAATTATTTTAATTTTTCACTATTATAGTAATTACTGCATCATCATTGTGTCATAAATAAAATAACTTATTTAATGTCTAAAAATTATAAATAAAATATCATTATGTATAAAATCTTTTTATCTTTCTAATGAAGATTTATAATCGAAAATCCAACATGTATACCCCTATGTAAAAATTGTTCTTATAAAAGATGTAAGCTTATGCCATTTTTATTTTTATTTAAGCTTTATTAATATAATGTGTCATTATCACTTACAAGTGGATCCATGGGGTCCCAAAATAGACCCAAAGATTCCCATGGTCTACCATGTATCAACCAATAGGGTTAAGACACGTTTTAGGGTAATTTAGTATTATTATAATATTATTTTTTAACCCTTATTTACCGGATTTACCCTTAACCATGGTAAATAAAATATTTACCGCTGTAATTATTCAAAATGTCTAAAAATAAAAGTTACCTATTTACACAATTTGAACATCCTGATTCCAAATATGGAATCCATTTTTCTAAATTCAAAACACAGAAGTGGCAGAAATTAATTTAAAATTAATTCCCGCTGTCAAAACAAAAAGTGTGTTTTTAAGAGATAATAACTATCAAAAGATTGACACTTGTTTATGTTCGGTTTAATTGTAAAATTATGTCCAATGAACAACATTATATTAAATGGTAAAAATATATTCTAAATATACTTTAAAACCACTCAAATTCACAATTTATCACTATTAATTATTTTGATTAAAAAAGTTGTTTTTAATTAAAATTTAGTAATTTTCACAATTCATCAAAATATAAAAGTTATCCGAAAAGTACCAAAATTTCACCCTAGGATAATTTTGATATTCCGAATCCAAAAATGAAGTCCATTTTGAAATATAAAATATATATGATTTCAAAAAGTAGGTATAACTATTCACAACGGCTAGTTTAATTAGTTGTGGTGTGTGTTAGAACTCGAGGTTGCGTACAACACACGCTATCGCATTATTCGAAGGGAAACGTACCGTGGAAGCTTGGGGTGTTACAAAAATTATATACATAAGTCGATCTATAGTGAGATTAATCATATATAGTTCCTAAAATGGACTTATAATTCATATATCATACTGCTTAATATAATAAAACTAGTTTCTACTAAACAGGGACTTCCTGTAGGCCAGTGGTAGGCGATAAAGGCCAGTCGCACTTCGGTTGTGGGTTCGATTCCCATGGCCTTGTCCGAAGCGATGGGCTATCGCCCATCCTGCAGGTTGTCCTTTTTCAAAAACTATATAACATTCCATCAATAATATCGAAAAAACAAACAATACTAACTTATGTCCAACATAATCCATTCCAATCTTTAGGCTTATTCATAATACTGCAGTCCACTCTCATAATATAGTGAAAACGATTATCAGATATTTAATACCATCGTTGATCCCCATATATATGTCTTGTTGGTCACATTCCAAACATTCAAAGGCCTTAATCATGTATTCTCTTGAATACCTTAGTGAAAACATGAATGCAGTTTAAAGTTAACACTTTCCACATACCAAAATCCTCAAAATTCTATATACTCAAACCATGATATCACTTAGTCCTTATATCAATCTTGAGCTCATGAATACTGTTAAACATTTCATTTTATCGTTTTCCCTTCATTATGCGCATAATATCTCAATCACTTTGAATACCACATTAGACCAATACATAAATATTCCAATATTCCATGATACAACATTATTTTGGAATCCCATTACATAAAAACTTAATCATTCCACCACATCGTTGTCATATTAAACATTGCCAATAATGATCTCATGTGACTTCCCTTTGTCCTTTTCCTTAAGAGGTTGCTCATGTCGATCATCACTAACCCTTGGATTAGGGCATTTATTGGCATAATGTCCCATCTCCTTGCACTTGAAGCATTGAAGTGTTGGTTGTGCGTTCTCTGCAGTGTTTGCTTTATTCACTTCATTAGAATCCCTTTTTCCATTACTTCGACACTCAGCTGCTCGATGACCTTCTTTTCCACACTTAAAACATTTTCTAGTCCCTTTAAGATAATCTCCACCATGCTTCTTTCCACACTTTGTGCATAAGGAAACATTCATCTTCTTTTCACCATTATTCTGAGATTTCTCCTTGAACTCCATCTTTCGTTTCTTGTCAAAACCATGAGATGGATATGTAACACCAACTTCCATTTCTACCTTGATAGCACAACGCACAATTTCTTCATAGCTACTGAAGTCTCTTATAGCTAATGCCCTTCGAAGACTTGGTTTAAAGCCACTGAAAAATCGATCAACTTTACTTTCAGGTTGGATGATAATGCCAGATGCATACCTTGCAAGTCTTGTAAAATTCGCTTCGTATATACCAACAGATTCATCATCCTTTTGCTTTAGTTCAAGAAACTCCTTCTCCATCTTATTTCGAAGAATACGAGGGAAGTACTTACTGGAAAACAAGTTCTTGAACTCATCCCATTCCATGGAATCAATTTCATCTCTTTGCCTCGTATTCTTAATAAGATTCCACCATTGATCAGCTTCACCATCCAAACGATATACTGCTAAGATGACTTTATCATGTTCAGAACATTGAATAACTTAAAATATCTTTTCAGTAGTACTAATCCATTGTTCAGCAACTAATGGATCAGTAGACCCACTGAAAGAAGGCGGACGCTGCCTCATGAAGGATTCAACAGAATGTTGCTCCTTCCTCTGCTCGTTTGGAAGTCCTGCATGATTCAAGGGTATTCACATTTATTCACATTTACATAATGATTATATAGTTTTATGTATGTATTTCACATTACATTATCATGGAATATATTATTATGTTTAGTGATTCCATGTTGTATGATATTTGTGTCACATTTATGCATGAAATGAAGTGATTAAGAATGGTGCGCCTTGATAGCACTCCATTGAATTTGATAAATATTAGTTTCATGATACATCAAGTGAAATGAGGGTTTAGACATTATAATTCTAGTGAAATGTGGGTTTACTCATGATCCATGTGAAATGAGACTTGGACCATGGTAAAATCATGTTAAATGTTGTTTCCACGTTTCCATGTTTTGATAATCATGCTATCCCATTCCATTTTTTTCATGTATCTCTTATGATCCATTGATATGCTGATATCATATCATGTATTTTATTATTCATGTTATTCCATATTTACTCCCTTACTAGGATTTATAGAAAACTATTTTCTTATGTGAGTCCTCATGTAATCTCATGCAATGATATGTATGAAGGAATGATGTGGTCATTAAAAAGAAGTATTCAATAGGATGTTGTGTTTTATGTTTTAATTTTTTTTGTAATGTTTCTAATCCCCAAAAACACTAGAAATATAGATCTAATACGTTTTATCATGTGAAGGTTTTATGTAATTAAATATGTTTAACTATTAAATAAATATACAGGTTGTTATAAATGTGAAACTGAGTGAAAATACAGATAAGATTCTACTCCTCCATCAATTACACAACTGCATGTGACAGTTCCTTCCTACTAAGTGGGTCTTCAACAAAATTCCTTTTCCCAAAGGAGTAGGCGATGCTAATTTAAAACATCTCATGGTATTATATTCATTTTCTCTACCTATGATTCATGTTATTATAAGTGAATATATAGACCAACCTCTTATTATCATAGATCATCCAGAAATTATCCTTAAAGAGATAGTGGAACCAACATTTAATCACATCAAACACCGCACTATGTTCTAAATCATGAGTGTGGTAGTTCTTCAGATGTTTTCAAAAACTAAGAGATCCATAATCTACCACATGATCATCCTTGAAAATCACACATCCCAAAATAGAAATAGATGCATCACGAAACACCTTGTACCCCTCACATGGATAAAGTATGATCAGAAAAGGAGCTGATGTCAGAAGTAATTTTACTTCATCGAATGAAGACATAAACATTGTACTCGTCATTAATTTCATCGTTATACTAGTAATAATAGTCAAGTACTGTAGAGAGCCGAAGCCTGACCTACATGGACATTACATTACTTTTGCGGAATACTTAGTACATTACAAAAACACACACACAAGGACCGTAATAGTTTAGTGTCTTTGGAAACTCGGGCTATAATCTTCTAATCGTGGTGAAAGATCTTCAAAATCTCCCATAAAGATCTTCCTTTTTTTTACCTAAAACCTTTCTTTATATCCTGGGGAAAAGAAAACATAAAGGGTGAGCTCAAATGCTCAGTAAGGGTAAACAAAATAAATATCAATCACATCATATTCATAAGAACATAACATTTTGGAAATCATAACCTGCAAAAGAGAGCATAATTTCATAATCATGGGATAAATCATGGCAGTGAAAAAGTAATCCCAATAATCATAACTTAAAACATGAAACTTTGTGGCATACACACATAATCATAGAGAATCATTTCTTGTTAGTCATGACTAATTTCCAAGACTATCTTAGTGGACAAAGTCCCTTTCTGAATCGAGTAACCCTCGTTTCACTCCTGTTTCACTGAACCGGTATAACCTACCATTTCAGCTATGTCTATCTCATGAGATATAAAATCTTTACCCAATGCATTGGAGGGAGATATAGGTCCCACCCATCTTATAATGAATCCTTTCTTATGTGTGCCACATAATCATAAAACATACATCATCGCATAACACATGTAACAAAAATGGGATTCTTGAAACATCATGACATCATAAATCAATTCATATAAGATAAAGGAATTCATAAACATAATTCCATGACAAAATAGTCAAATCAATGTAAAAATATGGATAGAAACAGAACCCTTTATTATCTTAGATGGAAAATAATTTTGATAAAACACTTGAATTGAATTCTTGAGGAAAATATCCTTTCTTCTTCAAAATCAATTTCTTTTCACAAAACATCATGCAATTTTAAAAGAAAGAGATTTTATTGAAAATAGTCATGAAATCTTTTAGAGGAAGCTTCATGAAAATAAGTCTTTATAAAATAGTAGAAATCCGTTCGTGCCGTATAAGTTAAAAAAAACATTTTTCGTACTTTTGTCGGAAAAGTCAAAAAGTACCTCGTACGAAAAACGTCAAAGGATTCCTTTCATTTATTTTACTAAAAACTCACCGAAGGGTAAAAATGGATTTAAACAATTGTATGTGGATGGAAATAATATTACATATTGAAGAAAAATGGATGTGGATGATAAAATACACCCCAGTAAATACCAAAGTATAAACAATCTCGGATAAGAATGAGATTGTGATATTTCCCTTACCTTATGTACGACTTGCTTTGTAAGTGTCCGAACCTCCTGTATAATGATTTAAATCATGTTATTGACTTATTCCAGAATCATATTAATTGTTATGATATCATATATGGTTCACTTATGACATTATATTACCCGTTCTTTTGTAAATTCCATGTTAAAAAGCGTTTTGGGTAAAATCGTTTCATTTATCGTAGGTGTTTTGACTTGTAGTTCTTGACATCATTATTACTTATATCATGATCTACTTACTTCCAGAATATAAAATATGATTTATATATCATATATATTCAGTATATATATATATAATAGATAGATAAATAAAATGAAAAACACCGTTCATGGAGACGGTAGTCCGTACGTACGCATGAACGCTGTTTTACTTTCCTTATTGTCTTGAAATGGAAGTAAGTAGATGAAATACGTATATATATATATATACATAAATCCAGTTACTTTATAATGTCATATATTTCATTATTATTTCTTATATATACATTATAATCATTCTTAAATGGTTAACATGGAGAATGAATCTCATCGCGTCGTGGAGACGGTAGTCCGTACGTACGCACGAGCGATGATATCATTTCCATAAATATTGAATTGAATTGGAGTGGATTATACAATATATCAGAATCAATATGACGTTGTAATAACTATTTATAGTTATTCATTACACCATTATACCCATCCATGTAAGGTAGTGGTGGAAAAATAGATTACACCACGGTGTGGAGACGGTATTCCGTACGTACGCACGCGCGGTGATTTCTTTTTCCGTAGGATGGATAGATGGTGAAATAGGGTTGTTTCATACATATAATAACATATCCGTATATCAGTGATACTGATGTTATTACTTCATAATGAAACAACCTAAGAATAAGAAGTGGAAGAAGAAATAAAGATGAAAGAATTGGTAACGGTAATTACCTCTTCTTTGAAGCGCCTTTTGGAGACCTCCTCTTAGGGAACTAAAATTGGTCTTTGAGGAAGACCAGAACCTCTAGGATGTTTCTAGGGAAGTGGAGAAGAGATTTTGGCAGGGGTTGGCCGAGCTTGAGTGCTCAAATTGGTGTGAGAAGGAGGGGGAGGAGGTATCCTTTTATAAGGGAGGAGAGGGGCACCTTAGGAATATCTCAAAATATTATTTTATATTAAAGTCAAAATCCGTTTATAATGGTTTCAAAGGGTCTTATTTCGAAGATAAAGTGGTGATGGGTCGCAATCCTATCAACCAATAGTATTTAGACAAGTTTAGGCTCTTATTTTAACCTTATCAATTAGATTTAACTCTAAGTTAAATAATTTAACTTTTACCGTGTCTTTTTGTTTTCTTTCACTATATGGTTAATACACTTACTATAACATGCCAAAAGAAACCCAAATTGTTTATTATTAATATATATATCCTTATCTAAGTCATTTTGCCGAACCAAAGATTTTTACGAATAAAATAACAATTAATAATATAATATTTGATTTAAAAACTATTTTGTGTCAATTTTGACACTATTTGATATATGATTTTTGTGAAAGTCATAACAGAATTATATGTTCAAAACAAGTTGATTAAATCAACAATAATATATCATGGTAACCTAGAAAATTAGTGGAATTCATAAAAAGTCTCAAATTACATTCATTTGAGTATTTATAACATCAATTATGTTAATATTTCCTTAAAAGGGTAATTACTGCATCATCGTTGTGTCATAAATAAATTAATTTATATAAACTCTAAAAATTATAAATAAAATATCATTATGTAGGAAATCTTTTGAGCTTTCTAATGAATATTTATAGTCGAATTTATCTTATGTATAACCCCATATTAAAAATGTTTTAGTGAATAAACTTTGATTTTAACTCTTTTAACTCTTCTTTGAATTAAATAATAATAAATGTCCTAATCTAATCCAAGTGGGCCTAAATGATAATATTTTACACTTAAGGTTGTTTTTGGTCGAGATAAACTTGTCCAATAGAATTAGGACATGTGTTAGGGTAATATTAATATCATTCTTACCCTTAATTACCCTATTTACTTTTAACCGTGGTAAATAAAAGTAAAAAGTTACTATTCACCAAAAATTATTTTCATCTCATTGAACCACATTTTACTTACTGACATCAACCGTGTCTCTCGGATTTTTGAAATTCCATTCACAGAAGAGGTAAAATTAAGTTTTATAAAAAATTCAGTTTTTTAACTACCACTTAGTAGTTTCACTATTCATCAAAAAATGAAGGTTTTCAGAAAAATGCCAAAATTTCATCCTAAGCTATATTTCATATTCCGAATTCAAAAATGAAGTCTATTTTACCAAATTCATAACATAGAAGTTGCATTAATTAATTTTATAATTAAATCCCATTGTTAAAACAAATAGCGTGTTTTTAAAAAACAATATCTATCAAAAGATTGACACTTGTTTATGTCTGGTTTAAATGTGCAATTACATCCAATGACCAACATTGTATTAAATTGTAAAAATATATTCTAAATATACTTTAAAACTACTCCAATTAATAATTTATCACTATTAATTATTTCGATTAAAAAAGTTGTTTTTTAATTATAATTTAGTAATTTTCACTATTCATCAGAATATGAAAGTTATCCGAAATGTACCAAAATTTCACCTTAGGCTAAATTCGATACTCCAAATCCAAAAATGAAGTTCATTTTGAAAAATAAGATTTACAGAATTTTAAAAAGTGGTTATTACTATTCATAACGGTTAGTTTTAATAACATTTTAATAACATATCGCTGTTTAGTGAAACTCGTTATTGCGTACTGCACACGCTATCGAGGAAGGTCGTGATTGCGTGTAATACAAGGCAAGTCAAGGATGCATGTTGTGCAAGCTCCTTTTGATGTAGCGTACAACACAAGACATTAATAAAATTAAAAAGAATATTTTTTATAAAATCTTGGGCTGTTACAAGTACCATGTTGTCCTAGTGAAATCCTTAATGAACTATCATTAGTACACTGAAATACCAAAGAAAGCGTTGTATTTAAAATAATATTTATACTTCCTCCCAAGACATAACAGACATTATTTTCTATAGTTCAACAAATAAGCTATGTTAAGAAATTCCATTCCCCAAGAAAATCGCTTCTTGAATCTATAAATAAGAATTTGAATGATCACCAAACCAAAGGTTTTTAATCATAATTTCTAGAACGAACCACTTATGGTGCTCATGATCACATTCATACTTTGAATAAAATAAAATATAATCCACGATCATTAAGACAAATGTGTTATGATAGTAATGGAAAATCATATTTTTCAATTCCATGAAAACAGAAATACAGTTAGTTAGAACGAAATGCATCATGATTTCTTTTTATAATTACACTTGAAGGCTGTATTTGGTATATCAAACTCAAAAATTTCTAAGATGATGACAACCAGACCAAAGATAAATGTTCAAGAAAAAACTTTCCCTCATCAACATATCATACAAATCATCCACAGAAGGAAAAGAATATTTTTTATTAATAATTTCTCAGTTCAACTTATGATAGTCCACAAATAATAGAATTTAACCATCCTAATCCATGGAAATTGGCTCTGGGGATACCCAATGTAACACCCCGAGAGTTTATGAAAAATATTCTTTTAATTTCATTAATGTCTTGTGTTGTATTATACACCAAGATTACCTTGCGCTATACGCAACACCGTATTAGCTTGCAGTATACGCAACACTATTCTTGGATCGTGTTACACACAATTTTGATAATAGTTATTCTACACAACATTGATTATATATATATATATATATTCAATGTATAAATGGAATATGGTTGGATTCTGTTATGAGAAACAACGAAGGATTCTTTCACAACACGCAACCCTGACTTGGCTTGCATTACACGCAATCGCTACCTTCCTCGATAGCGTGTTTTGTACGCAATATTGGGTTTTAATAAACAACGATATATTAATATAATATTGTCATGAACTAGCCGTTATGAATAGTGTTAACTAAAATTTGAATTTAATAACATTATTATTCATCTTACACATTTTCTAGAACATGGTATAAGAACAAAATAAATTTTTCGGGTAAAATAATTATTTTTCAAAAAATGCAGTTTTGCCGCCTTTTGATGGTGCACCCACTTTAAATCTAGGTTTTTACATGTTTATAAGTTCAATTCGACAAAATAAAATTCTTCTTTTGAATCATGATATAAAAATTTACATTAGATAAAGTTTTGTTATTTTTCCGATGACATTCATAATTTAATGAATAGTTAAAACACGCTTTATTTTAATTAAAAACAACTTTTTTCATCGTAATATCTTATGTGGTTAAATTATAATATTCAATGGTTTTAAAGTATAAATAGAATATATTTTTACCATTTAATATAATTTATGTCATTAGCATTGATTTTACCTTGAATTTGTAGGTTAAATCAATTCAATCTTTTGCAATGTTTTAAAGAAAAACCCGTTTTCGTTCGACAACGGGATTAATTTTAATTTAATTTCTGCATCGTTTGTATATTTAATTTGGAAAAATGGTATCCATATTTGGAATCAGTGGGTCCATGTTATGTTAATAAGCTACTTTTTATTTTTGGGCATTGTGAATAGTAACTACGGTAAATTTTATTTACTATAGTTAAAGGTAAATCGGGTAATTAAGGGTAAATATAAGATTATAAAATTACCCTAACACTTGGAAAAATACTATTGGATGGATAAAAGTAGACCCATATAACCTAAGGGTCGGATTAGATTCATTTTATGGACTTTTATCCATGAAAATAATTTAATTATTATTAAAACCAAAGAATGTGACAACATGTCACTTTCTTAAATCTTATAAGTATAATAATTTTAATGTAGTGATAGACTTCCTGCAACTTCTAACATGAATAGTCTCCAGAAAGATAATACAATTATATAAATCATAGGAATCTATTTAGATTTTTTATAGATTAAATAATTATCATTTATTATGACACAAAGATGATGCGGTAATTGTCTTATTAATGAAATATTGACATAATTGATCTTATAAATGCCCAAATAAATGTAATTTGAGACTTTTTATTACTTACACTAATTTTCTAGGTTAATATGACATGTTATTGTTGATTTAAGTAACTTTTTTCGAACTTATCATTCTGTTATGAATTTCATAAAAATATTGTACCTAATAGTGTCAAAATTGACATAAAATAGTTTTTAGAACAAATATTATATTATTAATTTTTATTTTATTCCTAAAAATCTAAGGTTCGGAAAAATGACTTAGATAAGATTATATATATTAATAATAAACAACTTGGGGTTCTTTTGGCTTGATATAGTAAGTTTATTAACCATGTAGTGTAAGAAAACAAAAAGACACGGTAAAAGTTAAATTATTTAACTTAGAGTTAAATCTAATTGATAAGGTTAAAATAAAAACCTAAACTTGTCTAAATCCTATTGGATGAAAGGATTTAGACCCATCCCCACCTTAGCCTTGAAATAAATCAATTTTGAGCTATTTAAAACCGAACATGACTTTATAATAAAATAATATTTTTAGTTATTCCAAAGGTGCCCCTCTCCTCCCTTATAAAAGGGCACCTCCTCCCTCTCTTCCACACACAACATTGAGCCTTCAAGATTGGCCAAACCCTGCCAAATTCTCTTCACCACTTCCCTAGAATCATCCTAGAGGTTCTGGTCTTCCTCAAATACCAATTTTAGTGCCCTAAGAGGAGGTCTCAAAGAGGTGATTCAAAGAAGAGGAGGTTCGGAAACTGACGAAGAAAATCTTACCTAAGGTAAGGGAAAATATCACAATCTCATTTTTATCTGAGATTGTTTATACATAATAATTTACTGGGGTGTATTTTATCATCCACAACCATGTTTCCTCAATATGTAATGTTATTTCCATCCACCTACAATTGTTTAAATCCAATTTTACCCTTCGGTGAGTTTTTAGTAAAATTTATGAAAGGAATCTTTTGTCATTTTTCGTACGAGGTACTATTTGACTTTTCCGACAAAAGTACGAGAAGAATGTTTTTTTAACATATACGACATGAATGGATTTTTAAAACATTATTTCCAAGAAGCTTCCTTTACAATTTTTCATGTTTATTTTTAATCAACTTCATTTAGTTTTAGAATTGTATGACATGTTATGAAAGGAAATTGTTTTTGAAGTAGAATAGATATTTTCCTCAAGAATGGAGTTCAAGTGTTTTATCAAAATTATTTTCCATCTAAGATAATATAGGGTTCTGTTTATATCCCTATTATTACATTGATTTGATTATGTTGTGATGGAATTATTTTTATGAATTCCTTTATCTAATATGAATTGTTTGATGATGTCACGATGTTTAAGATTCCCATTTTTATTACATGTGTTATGCAATGATGTATGATTTATGATTTTGTGGCACACATAAGAATGGTATCATTATGAGATGGGTGGGACCTATATATCCCTCCAATGCATTGGGTAAAGATTTTATATCTCATGAGATAGACATGGCTGGAATGGTAGGTTATACCGGTTCAGTGAAACAGGACTGAAACGAGGGTGACTCGGTTCAGAAAGGGACTTTGTCCACTAAGATAGTCTTGTCAATGAGTCTTGACTAACCAGAAATGATTCTCTATGATTATGTGTGTATGCCACAATGTTTCATGTTTTAAGTTATGAATATTGTGATTACATTTCACTGCCATGATTTATCCCATGTTATGAAATTATGCTCACTTTTGCAAGTTAAGATTTTCAAAATGTTATGTTATTATGATGTGATTGATATTTCTTTTGTTTTCCCTTACTGAGCATTTGAGCTCACCCTTTTATGTTTTCTTTTCCCCAGGATATAAAGAATGTTTTTAGGTATAAAAAAAGGAAGATCTTTATGGGAGATGTTGAAGATCTTTCATGAGGATTAGAAGATTATATTCCGAGTTTCCAAAGACACTAAACTATTATGATCCTTGTGTGTGTGTTTTTGTTAGGTACTATGTATTCCGCAAATGTAATGTAATGTCAATGTACGCAAAGCATCGGGTCTCTACAGATGGTATCAGTGGAAAGGTTTAGTCATCCTTTGGAAACTAGGATGCGAGAACTTTAGTGAGGTCCCTAGAGATATTTCTAAGGTATGACTAGGGATGTCTCTAAGGTTAAGTATACGTATAGTTTATAGTCCTAGAATTGCACTAATGATCTTAGAATTTAATCTAAGATGTTAGATATTGAGGTTACTCACCCTTTATTATGTTGTTTTCTCTATCATGATTTTTGCCTCTCACAATATTCTTTTTGGGTTTTAGACGATGGCTGGAACCCGAAGGAACCGTGTTGATCAATGCAATGGAAAATGAAATGATTGTCCTCCTGAACAAACAAATGTTATGGGAGATGGAGTGAAAAATCTTATTGCTATACTTACACAAGCTATGAATCATTCTGGACTTCCAAATGAGGAGAGAAGGGAACATTATTATATTGAGTCCTTCATGAGGCAACGTCCACCTTCTTTCAGTGGGTCTTCGGATCCACTTGTTGCTGAACAATGGATTAGTACCACTGAAAAGATATTTTCAGTTATTCAATGTTCTGAACATGATTAAGTCATCTTAGCAGTATATCGTTTTGAAGGTGAAGCTGATCAATGGTGGAATCTTATCAAAAATATGAGGAAAAGAGATGAAATTGAGTCCATGGAATGGGACGAGTTCGAGATCTTATTTTTCAATAAGTACATCCCTCATATTCTTCGAACAATGATGTAGAAGGAGATTCTTGAACTAAAGCAAAAGGATGATGAATCTATTGGTATATACAAAGTGAATTTTACAAGACATGCAAGGTATGCATCTGGCATTATCATCCAACCTGAAAGTAAAGTTGATCGATTTTTCAGTGGCTTAAAACCAAGTCTTGGAAAGGCATTAGCTATAAGAGACTTCAGTAGCTATGAAGAAATTGTGCGTTGTGCTATCAAGGTAGAAATGGAAGTTGGTGTTACATATCCATCTCATGGTTTTGACAAGAAACGAAAAATGGAGTTCAAGGAGAAATCTCAGAATAATGGTGAAAAGAAGATGAATGTTTCCTTATGCTCAAAGTGTGGAAAGATGCATGGTGGAGATTGTCTTAAAGGGACAAGTAAATGTTTCAAATGTGGAAAGGAAGGTCATCGGGCATTTGAATGCCTCAATGATGGGAAGAAGATGTCTAATGATGCAAACAAAGGAAGGGATACACAAAATGAACCTACTACACTTCAATGTTTCAAGTGCAAGGAAATGGGGAATTATTCCAATAAATGCACTAATCCAAGGGTTAGTGATGATCGACATGAGCAACCACTTAAGGAAAAGGACAAAGGGAAGTCACATGCGATCACTATTGGCGATGTTGAATATGACAATGATATGGTGGAATGAATAAATTTTTATGTAATGGGATTCCAAAATAATGTTATATCATAGAGTATTGGAATATTTATGTATTGGTCTAATGTGGTATTCAAAGTGATTGAGATATTTTGGGAAATAAGATGATATGCCCATAATGAAGGGATAAGGAAAAAAATGAAATGTTTGACAGTATTCACGAGCTCATTATTGATATAAGGACTAAGTTATATCATGGTTTGAGTATATATAATTTTGGGGATTTTCGTATGTGGAAAGTGTTAACTTTTAACTGCATTCATGTTTTCACTAAGGTTCAATGGGTATTCAAGAGAGTATATGATTAAGGCCTTTGAATGTTTGGAATGTGACCAACAAGACATATTTTATGATATATGGGGATCAAAGATGGTATTAAATCTCTGGTAATCGTTTTCACTATATTATGAGAGTGGAATGAAGTATTATGGATAAGCCTAAAGATTGGAATGGATTATGTTGGACATAAGTTAGTATTGTTTAAGGATAGAAGTTTTTTCGATATTATTGATGGGATGTTATAGTAATATAGTTTTAGAAAAAGGACAATCTGCAGGATGGGCGACCGCCCATCGCGTCGGACAAGGCTGTGGGAATCGAACCCACAACTGAAGTGTGACTGGCCTTTATCGCCTACCACTGACCTACAAGAAGTCCCTGTTTAGTAGAAACTAGTTTTATTATATTACACAGTATGATATATGAAGTATAAGTCCATTTTAGGAACCCTATATGATGAATCTCACTATAGATGGACTTATGTATTTTTTGATAACTTTTCTATCCTTTTGAGATAGATGGAATGACCCATCATTCTATCACATGATCTACTAACACATCACGAATGACAAATTCAACTTCATTTCTTTAAGATATGAAGTGGAAATTGTCCAAAGAACGAAAAACAGTGATACTATACCAAAATCACGAATGTATTTCTTCTAATTCCAATTTCATCAACTTTAGGGAAATGATCTTGAAAACCAAAAATGTTGTCCTAGTGCTCTTATATCTGATGAATCAGATGGTACCTTAGATCATCACAAATTTATGGATTTGTGATTGTTGGCTTTTCCATAGCCATGTTCTCTACCACTCTCCATCAGAACATGATGGTTAGATTTCTCTTCCACATCCATATTTTAACCTATGTGGAAACCCAGTGATTAGTTTATTTGGGTAACCGCTAGGTTTCATACTTTTGTTTTAAAAGATTGGTTTTGGTATTCCTTTTTATGATGTGGGTTTCTATTAAAGAAACTTTTGAATAGTAAACCATGCATAACCCCAACGAATTTCGAGGGAGAAATTCATTTTAAGGGGGATAGAATGTAACACCCCGAGAGTTTATGAAAAAAAGTCTTTTAATTTTATTAATGTCTTATGTTGTATTCTACACCAAGATTACCTTGCGCTATACGCAACACAGTATTAGCTTGCAGTATACGCAACACTATTCTTGGATGGTGTTACACACAATTTTGATAATAGTTATTCTACGAAACATTGAGTATATATATATCTATATATATATATTCAATGTATAAATGAAATATGTTTGGATTCTGTTATACGAAACAACGAAGGATTCTTTCACAACACGCAACCCTGACTTGGCTTGCATTACACGCAATCGCGACCTTCCTCGATAGCGTGAGTTGTACGCAATACTGGGTTTTAATAAACAATGATATATTATTATAATATTGTCATGAACTAGCCGTTATGAATAGTGTTAACTAAATTATGAATTTTATAACATTATTATTCATTTTACACATTTTCTAGAACATGGTATAAGAACAAAATAAATTATTCGGGTAAAATAAGTATTTTTCAAAAAATGTTGTTTTGCCACCTTTTGATGGCGCACCAACTTTAAATCTAGTTTTTGACATGTTTATAAGTTAAATATGACAAATTAAAATTCTTCTATTGAATCAGGATATAAAAATTTACATAAGATAAAGTTTTGATATTTTTCCGATAACTTTCATATTTTAATGAATAGTAAAAACACGCTATATTTTAATTTAAAAAATCTTTTTTCATCGTAATATCTTATGTGGTTAAATTATAATATTGAATGGTTTTAAAGTATAAATAGAATATATTTTTAACATTTAATATACTGTATGTCATTAGCATTGATTTTACCTTGAATTCGTAGGTTAAATCAATTCAATCTTTTGCAACGTTTTAAAGAAAAACTCGTTTTCGTTCGACAACGGGATTAATCTCAATTTAATTTATGCATATTTTTTGTATTGAATTTGGAAAAATGGATTCCATATTTGAAATCATTGGGTCCAAATTATGTTAATAAGATACTTTTTATTTTTGGGCATTGTGAATAGTAACTACGGTAAATTTTATTTACTATAGTTAACGGTAAATCGGGTAATTAAAGGTAAATATAAGATTAAAAAATTACCCTAACACATGGAAAAATCCTATTGTATGGCTAAAAGTAAACCCATATAACCTAAGGGTCAGATTAGATTCATTTTATGGACTTTTATCCATGAAAATAATTTATTTATTATTAAAACCAAAGAATGTGACAACATGTCACTTTCTTAAATCTTATAAGTATAATAATTATAATCTAGTGATAAAATTAATGAATCTTCGAACATGAATAGTATCCAGAAATCTAATACAATTATCTACATAATAGGAATTTATTTAGAATTTTTAGAGATTAAATAAGTATCATTTATTATGACACAATGATGATGCAGTAATTTTCTTATTAATGAAATATTGAAATAATTGATGTTATAAATGCCCAAATAAAAGTAATTTGAGACTTTTTATGACTTACACTAATTTTCTAGGTTAATATGACATGTTATTGTTGATTTGAAAAACTTTGTTAGAACTTATCATTCTTTTATGAATTTCATAAAAATCATGTACCTAATAGTGTCACAATTGAAATAAAATAGTTTTTAAAACAAATATTATATTATTAATTGTTATTTTATTCCTAAAAATCTAAGGATCGGACAAATGACTTAGATAAGATTATATATATTAATAATAAACAACTTTGGGTTCTTTTGGCTTGATATAGTAAGTTTATTAACCATATAGTGTATGAAAACAAAAAGACACGGTAAAAGTTAAATTATTTAACGTAGAGATAAATCTAATTGATAAGGTTAAAATAATAACCTAAACATGTCTAAATCCCATTGGATGAGAGGATTTCGACCCATCCCCACCTTAGCCACCAAATAAAACAATTTTGAGCTATTTAAAACCGAACATGACTTTATAATAGAATAATATTTTTAGTTATTCCAAAGCTGCCCCTCTCCTCCCTTATAAAAGGGCACATCCTCCCTCGCTTCCACACACAACATTGAGCCTTCAAACTCGGCCAACCCCTGCCAAATTCTCTTCTCCACTTCCCTAGAAACATCCTAGAGGTTATGGTATTCCTCAAAGACCAATTTTAGTGCCCTAAGAAGAGGTCTCAAAGAGGCGCTTCAAAGAAGAGGAGGTTCGGACACTTACGAAGAAAATCGGACCTAAGGTAAGGGAAATATCACAATCTCATTTTTATCCGAGATTGTTTATACTTCATAATTTACTGGGGTGTATTTTATCATCCACATCCATGTTTCGTCAATATTTAATGTTATTTCCATCCACCTACAATTGTTTAAATCCAATTTTACCCTTCTGTGAGTTTTTAGTAAAATATATGAAAGGAATCTTTTGTCATTTTTCATACGAGGTACTATTTGACTTTTCCGACAAAAGTACGAGAAGAATGTTTTTTTAACATATACGGCATGAATGGATTTTTAAAACATTATTTCCAAGAAGCTTCCTTTACAATTTTTCAAGTTTATTTTTAATCAATTTCTATTAGTTTTAGAATTGTATGACATGTTAAGAAAGGAAATTATTTTTGAAGTAGAAAGGATATTTTCCTCAAGAATGGAGTTCAAGTGTTTTATCAAAATTATTTTCCATCTAAGATAATATAGGTTTCTGTTTATATCCCTATTATTACATTGATTTGATTATGTTTTGATGGAATTATTTTTATGAATTCCTTTATCTTATACGAATTGTTTGATGATGTCACAATGTTTAAGATTCCCATTTTTATTACATGTGTTATGAAATGATGTAAGATTTTTGATTTTGTGTCACACATAATAATGGTATCATTATGAGATGGGTGGGACCTATATCTCCCTCCAATGCATTGGGTAAATATTTTATATCTCATGAGATAGACATGGCTGGAACGGTAGGTTATACTGGTTCAGTGAAACAGGACTGAAACGAGGGTGACTCGGTTCATAAAGGGACTTTGTCCACTATGATATTCTTGGCAATGAGTCTTGACTAATAAGAAATGATTCTCTATGATTATGTGTGTATGCCATAATGTTTCATGTTTTATGTTATGATTATTGTGATTACATTTCACTTCCATGATTTATCCCATGTTATGAAATTATGCTCTCTTTTGCAAGTTAAGATTTTCAAAATGTTATGTTCTTATGATGTGATTGATATTTATTTCGTTTATGCTTACTGAGAATTTGAGCTCGTTCTTTTATGTTTTCTTTTCCCTGGGATATAAAGAAAGGTTTTAGGTATAAAAAAAGGTTGATTTTTATGGGAGATGTTGAAGATCTTTCACCAGGGTTAGAAGATTATATTCCGAGTTGTCAAATACACTAAACTATTACGATCCTTGTGTGTGTGTTTTTGTTATGTACTAAGTATTCCGCAAATGTAATGTAATGTCAATTTACGTCACGCTTCTGGTCTCTACACCCAAGGTAAGACACTGGGGAAAATTAATCATTTCTCTAATATTTTGTCCAACTAAATCATTTGTTCTTTCAAATCTTATTGTTCCAAGAGATAAGAAGGCATTGATATTTGTTATGTAACTAGTACCAGGACAATCATTAGTTTTTCTTCTATCTAATAAGTAATACTTGAGAAATATTCTCATAAATCTTCAAGAATGTCTTAAACAACAAAAGGGATATCATCTATAGAAGAAACATCAATGGGATCAAACACAATGCAATCCAAAAAACTCCTAAGCTCATGGTGGGAAGGACTAGAATGACTAGACCTCGGGTCCCACTCCTCATGATACACACGAGAGATCACATACAATGAAGGAAATGAAAGACACTGATTATAAAAATAAACCTCATCTCAATGTGTGACAAACAAATCCATTTTGATGATGAAATAAAATAGATCTATATAATGAATGAGAAAATCATAGACTAACTCTGTATTTGTTATCATTAATGAAAAAGAATTACACAAGAACCCCTGATCATTCCTCTAGTAAAGAGGATTCACTAAATTAATTGTAAAAAGTATAAGTTCCATTTATAATTTATGAACACCATCAAAGAATTTTGATATAAATGAGTGGGAGACACCTGTTTCAAAAAAAGGAATTCAGTTTGAGGATTCATTAAGATGTATACCTCTCATTATTGACGAACCTGCATAATAAAAAATTGTAAAATCATCCATTACATGTAAATACATCTTTTTTATGTCCTGTGTTAATATCCCTATAGTCATTGAAGCTTCACACATCACCATATTATCCATTGGAACTGACATACCCATATTATAATTTGGTGTATTCATAGATAGATAGAAAAACATCCAGGCACCAAAATGTCCACAATTATTACTTGTCTTCATGGTAATAGTGGAATATCATCAGGCCCCCCCCCCCACCTTCCACACAAATAGAATTTCATAACAACATTTCATACTAAAACCAATGGTGTAAGGTAAGATCAATTCTAAGACCCACATTCACCAATTCATAGATGGTCATATAGCATCATCTTCTTCCCATGAACAACATTGATGTTGTAATCAATTTCAAGAGAAATGTGTAAAATATAACCACGAGCCCATATTTATCTCTTACATCATTTTTCTATCAACTTTATTTGTATAGGTTAATGCTTTAATCAGAAGACATGTGATTTGATATCTGATCGCAACCCTTGCAAGTACATTAACTCCTTTAAATTGTCATTCATTACCACATCCGGAGTGAAACAATAAATATCAGGAAATTGTTTATTATTTTATGACACCAAATGATCTCCCTACGGGAATAAAAACATTTCATGATACTTTTCTAACATTAGAGAATCTAGAGAAAACTACTAAACTAATAGGGTCTTCAAACCCTTCCAACCCATGACCACATGTCGGTCTACATGGATCATTTAATCCCACCGATGGTTGTTAGATCCCTCGAGTATGAATAATGCACACTTAACCTTGAAATTGTTAGGTGTGTCTAGAAATAAGACGATTTTATCAATCATATCCAGAAAAATCATCTGCGTCATGAGGATTAGTTGTTCCCTTAATTGATGGTGGCCTCTCACAAAATAAATATCATGATTAATCACTCTCTCCAACAGTTCATGGATGTTCCTCAACAATAGCGTAATGAACACATGTTATATCCTGATAAAATCATAAACATACCCCAGGATAGTCTCGATGCGGTTATGATTCATAAATGTATTCCCATGAGAATCCTTAGTTTCACATACTTTATGGACATGGGAAATTCATCCTAGAGGCATATTGTTGCACACCGAAACATATGAATGATTTGAAAAAGAAGAGATCCTAGTCTTAAATAGAAAAACCATTAGAATAAAATTTTATTTTAAAAAAAAAACAAATACTAGAAACTCATATCCTAATATCCCATGGAAACATGATTCTCACTATGACAAGACCTATCCAGAAACTCATCAAAACAGACCAATCATGTTCTGAAAATCCTATCATCTGTCTAATAGACATCCCAAGAAAATAATTCTTTATAAAAAACTCCCTCTGATAAATTTTTCTTTTGAATTGGCCCGAGATTTCCTCAAACCTGACACCCAACCCAACCCATCATATACCAAAAGCGTGTTCCTGATCCCCACATGCTAGCGACAAGCACCAAGGAATCTATAGTTAAAACTAAGGGAACAATATCACCCAACATGAACAACCGCAAAAAATACATATCTATAGAGAAATAAATACAATTATAATTCAAAAAAATATATTCCAATACTATAGGTAAAATAGTGGAAACCAAACCACTATAACAATATAAAAAACTAGAAAAAACAATTCCAAATGCAAAGGACTACCTTTAATGGATAATCCAAATGAAGGCATGGAAAACCCCCAAAATATCAACACTTCTACCGATCCCATGCGACATGAACCTCACCACATCACTATGGATCATTGACTTTACCTTCATTAAAAGACAAACAAATACATATGTGGCACTAAAGATGTGTGTAGGATGTGAGATTATAGGCAGTGTAAGTTCTCACCTAGGATTTCTAAAAAAACGTTTCTATACCACAATCGATATATTCCCATTTTAAAATAAAACATATAATGAAATCAAGTAATGAAGATTTATGGAAATAATCATAACCATTTCCCATTTCCATAGTTCTAAACAAAATAAGGTATATCAGTTTGACAATATATTTTACATATCATTTTCAAAGTGAATAATGGTGCATATCAAGGATAAAACAGAAAGAAAATAATTACAAAACATAAGCACATGTATCAAAACACCAATGAATACTATGGGGGAAAGGCGAAGACTACACATGCCACAATAATCAAGTGAAAAAAATACTGATCCTACAACACATTCCTAGGAAGAAAGGGAAAACCTCATTAGTATCCCCCTAAAAATGATATTATTGATTCCATAGAACAAAAAGCATAGAAAATAGTTGAAATACCCAATAAACCCCTAATTGATAATAATAAAATAGTGGATGATGGCCCCTAGCTAAACATTCCACCTAAGTACCCAAGGTGACCCATCTTATAAATTTCACAAAATAACTTCAATGATTTGAAAACCATTCAAAACCATATCAGAATCAATTTAAAAAATTCTACATAAAACCATTTATCATCTAAAACCCTAAACTATACCCCGAAATAATCAGGTCGATTTAATAAATCAGTTTATAATGTAAATAATGTAGGTTAATTATTTTACGCTAGAGCTGGGACAACGTACAACAAATCTCAGGTCTCACATGCTTGCAATAGAATCCAAGGACAATGAAACCCAACAACAAAAATGAACCTATAGAATGAAATCCCCAGATCATATAATTGTTCTATATATTAAAACACAAGGACTAGAAAAGAGAGGAAACCGACATACCTCATTGAAGAACACCTGACACCGCCCAACCAATGAAGGAAAAGTCCTTCAAAACAATACCTCACAATGGATATAGATGAAGACTATAAGTAACATCCCACATCGATCAATAGATATGGTACCACAAATCCACGATTCTACCGAGATCAATCACAATGAATAGCATGAAAGAACGCTTACACTGAGAGATTCAATACAGTTAAAATGAAGAACCCAAGAAGATCAGATCGATTCGAAAGGAGATGGGCCTACAATATTTACTTGGAATATCTGAGTGTTGACAGAAATGGATCCCAGAAAGATAATACATAGTGATATTATCAAACCGATTTATTAAATCTGGGTGTTGTTCGGGTCACGACATCTACACAGGGGTCACTGTTAATAGTTATCACTAGAAATGTTATGCTAAAAACTTTAATGCCTAATGTTAATAAGTTATCATGTAAACCCTACCCAATGTGTTCCTTCCATTCACAATGTGTACCGCTTTACACCATGATCTCCCCTATCTTGAATTATACACTATAGTGAGTACCAAATGTTAACTTAAGGTAATCAACATATAGCTATATTATAACCTATTAAAATCTAGAAAACCGCATCTCATGGATTTGAACAATAATGGACCATAGAAATAGTTAAAAACATTCCCAATCATTGTTATGGGATGTTATAGCCGGAGTCTAAAATTAGTTTGATATGTCATTAGATTTACATTTTATCAAACATAAAATATAAAATTTATTGATGTTTAGTTATTATGGTTAGTGGTTTCATGGATCAAAATGATTTCATTTTATTAGGAGTGACACTCATGGATATATTTTCCCAATATGTGATTAGAATTGGATCATGAATATCATTAATTTATTAGTTATATGAGATGTATGAATTATTATTTTAGTGATAAATATAATTGAGATTATATTTTTTATCTACTATTGACTACATTTAATCAATCCATATTTTTGTGGTGGGTTGAAATGGTTAATTATGATTTGTCTATAGAATCTAGATAGGTTGTGGTAAGGTTTCAATTTTTTCACATCAATATAGGCGGCCAGTATGTGTATATAAAATCAAATAATTTTTTTTTTCACATTGGGATAGATAAAATAAAAGAAAAGATTTGGATGATTTGAAAATTTTTAATATAAAATAATAATTATTATTTAGTTTTAATGTTAATGTGGTGAAAACTAAAAAATGGGAAAAATATTTTTTAGTGCTTCAAATATGAATGATTCAAGCCCGCTCTTCAAACTTCTTATGAACTAGGAGATATGGATACAAATAAAAAAATTAATGTTATAATGAATTCTCCAACTATAGTGTAATGGCCAAATTAATATTCATCTTCCCATATGGTATTGAACCCAAAACCATCCTAACTTTTTCAACCTAGAGGTAAAACCTGAAAAATTATTCATTGGTCATACGAAAATGAAAAATATGACACCTAACATTTATTTTCAAGTACAAACCCAATATCCAACAATTTAATGAGTAGAATTACCCGTTAGGAATATGAAGACACAAAATAATAATTATAATTAAAAAAATAAACATGATGAACAATTCAATTTCAATAATTAAATGAATAAAGGAACTCACCAACAAAAAATTATCAAGGGATTGAATTTATTCAGACATGTTTTTTTATCCCCAATGAATAAAATACAATTATTGTTTCAAAATATTCACAACCTCATTATATATATTGAACTTATTCATTAATATATATATATATTCTTCATTATAAAGATAATTCAATTTTGATTATCATTATATCTATCTTTCTTTTTGAAGAAACAATTTTGCAAGAAACATCATCAAGATAATTAATAATTGTTTATTACTACTTCTGAGATACACATTAATGTATAACTATAATTTAATATACATTCAACTCTATATCTATATAATTTAAAATAAATAAAAACTAAACAGTTGAATTTTTTATGTTTATAAATAAAAATAATTGATATCATAGTGAAACTCAATGATAATATATCAATCAAGACATTTTTATTTCTTTAGGTTTAAATTTTAATTTCCCATGTTAATAAATTTTAGTTTCTATTTCTAGGGTCTTAATTCATTGTGATTCATATTTAATTCTATATAAATTTATTTAAAACATGTTTACATGGATATTAAATTAATAAAAATTAATATTATAATATTTGATATTTTATGAATAATCATAATAAAGATGATGAAAATTTAAATGTGAAATAATGTGATAATGTATATTTTTATAGGTATTTCAACAACCGTTATAAATTCATAGATCAAATATAGAAATTCATTAAATGTATATCATGTAGCAGTTTTCACTGTTTATAAAAATTTCACCCCATAACCTTTTTGATTAACGTACAAAATATTCAACCTGAATCAATATTTATTGGGGATACAATTATTCTACCTTTTTTAACCATTTAAGATAAATCCAACTACCCTTAAGTGAAACATACATGCTACAAAGGGAGTTACTAATATTTACCTTTATATATATAGGTATGCTATATATGTTTTATGAATCCTCACTTACTTTTATGTGGGACTCCAATAACCTTATGTGGGTTTCTTAAAAGTGATGGAACCATTATAAAACTAAAATAATCACACTGGTACCCTTATATAAGTGTCAGTATACCATTATTTGAATATGTATTTACCATTATTAAAAAAAGGACAATGGTTTTACTTTAATTTAACTATTAATAATCACGAGTATGATTTATGTAACTATTATTTTTGGTGGGTTATATATAAAAAGTGTAAAAAATCCATCACGTAATAATATTTTCTAAAGAGTTACCTTTACCTAAATATTATAATTTAAATTTTAAGATTATGTAACTATAAAGAAATATATTAATTTACTATCAAATAAAAAAATAAATACCATCATGAATATAATATAAATTAAATTTTAGCTTTTCAAAATTAATATAATGTGATACACACCATTAAAAAACTAATAGAAAGTGATACATTCCCTTAAAAAAAATAAAAAATAATACATAAATTTACAAAACTAATCTAAATTTATAGTTACAATTATGTAACTAATAAAAAGTATTAGAAAACATATGAAATTATGATAAAGTGATGATTACCATTCTGTAATCCGTGTAAACGAAGTATTCCAATCCAAAAACATTATTAAAATATTTATACCCTTATGTTACCCATTTAATCAGGAGGTTACCATAGATTAAAATTAAAAAAATAAGATTAAATTATATTTAATGGTTTAATTGATGTAAATATCCTGTCAACATGACCGGAAATCTCAAAATTTATCACTTAAAAAGTAATATGTTATAACATATATAACAAATATATAATGAATACATGAGATTACAACATAAATATAACAATTAATAATGTTAGGGATATAATAATTGTTCATAATATGGTGTTTTAAAATTATGAAATCATAGTTCAAAATTGTTATCAATGGACCCACTTCAATAATATCACACTATGAAATCATTGAAAAATTATATTTTCTAAACACTCGTTATTTTTGGAATGATCAGAAAGAAAATATTTTATCTAGAATATACATTCTAATAATAATCCTACCTCAATTTATATTATGTCTTATTAAAATAATTCCATCATTCAAGAAAATAAATATAAACATTGTGTAAAATTTTTATAAACAAAAATATCTCAAAATATTTTTCAAATATCCACTATAAATATTTCATTTTTAGAACCTTAGTTTATTATAGTGGGATAATTTTAAATGAAAATATAAAATTTCATCTGAAGGGAAAATGTAATCAATAATTAAAAAATCATGTAATTATAAATAATTATATGGTTCAATGTATATCTTGTAAACATATAATTTTTAGAGTATAAAAATTATTACAGTCCCATTAAATTTATGCAAGATAAATATAAATTTCCATCAGTATGATATTAAAATTAATTCATATAGATTTTGTAATATCCATGTTATTATTGAAGACACAATCAAATTAGATCTAAAATAGAGAATATTTATAAAATTATTTCTTTTTCTCACATGATCTATAAAAAATTAAATTTAAAATAATGTGATTAGTAATAATGTATCAGAAGTAATATTTATAAAATTAAATTGAATAATAAATATAAAATAAAATAGTAATCATATAAAAAACAAACAAAAAATTATAATGTGTTTTCCATGTCGATAATTTTTTGGAACAATATGAAGAAAAATATATGTTTTATGATTCAACAGTCGATAGTGGAAAATTATTTCATTCAATCGAAGGAAACAAATGATTTTCTTTGTAAATTAAAAATACATAGAGTTATATTTATTCCAATCTTCCATGCACCAAAATTAGAATCATAATACCTTTCCTAATCAAAATTAGTTTTAGTGGAATAAAATAACCTAGGATTCAACTATTCATTCATATATATACTATCATAAAATATTTAATTTTACTTTAAATAGGTCAAAATTGATATATAAAACACCTAAAAATGAGAAAATTAAATCAGGCCTATAAATAATAATGTATAACAAACATCATTTCATTCTACTATATGTTTTAGAATCCATAGATTTTTTAGATTTAACTCATTCCAATTTTCATGTTATGTTAATTGATTTATTTCAAATTTAGTAGATTATAATATAAATGTCATAGATCCATCAATTGAATAAATAGAATGATTTTAAAATAACATTATTTATTTTAAATATTCTACTAAAAAATAATTTATATTCACCATTGAACCACAAATCAAATTCAGGTGTCATGAATTATAAATAATTCGTCATATGAATTTCACATGACTATATGGAAATAATATCATGATATAAAATTTTCTCAATCAATGATACCGCTACGAATATTCTATAATAAATAATGCAGGATGAACATTGTTTCATATGGAAATTGTTTTCCAAAATATAACTAATAAACCTTTTATATCATGCTTGATGATATTTTTTCAAACCATATAAATAATTTGATTGTTTAAAAACATGATAAGGCCAAATTTTATGTTAATGTCCAGGGTTTCAAATAAAGTATCCACATTAATAAATATAACCATTTACAAAGTCATTTCAACATCAATATTAAATAATATAAATCCTTGAGAATCTACATATGTATATAATATTATAATTTATTATAATATATATAATGGGTAAAAAAAATCAACAATATAAATAAATTATTCTTGATATTATCACCTAGAATGTTATATAGAGTTATTATTTTACAATATTTCTATATTTATCATTTTTTTTAAAATAACTTTTTTATCAAAAAAATTATAATGAATTAGTGGAAAAACTAAAGTCAAAAAATTGTTTCTATTATAGTAAATTAATTATGATTGTATAGAAAATGTCCAAATATAATAATTTAAATCATAATCAAAAATCCTTTATATAAAATTAAATACAAAATCATGATAAATAAGAAAAAATATATATTCATTTTGATGTTTGAACATTTCAATCAACAATAATAATGAAATTTTCATTAAGATCATTATTATTAGTCTTATAATATTTTATAGAAATAGGTTAATACTATTAATAAATAATAATCCCCTCAATAGAGTTATTTTTTTCATGAGGTTCATCCTTTGTAAAATTAAAAGATTTGAATTCATCCTCAAAAGAAAAATTTAATCAACAACGTTGTGTAAATATTTTCAAATAATAGTAACATGAAGTGACTATTAAAAACCATGGTTCATTTATTGTAATAACTATATGTAATAATATGTTTTGGATAACCTAATAATATTCGTTCATCAAATATTTTTAATTTTTTTCTAAAACATCCTTATTAATGAAAAAACAAACTGTATATCCAACGACTCTAAAATAATCAATTTTTTGGATTCCCTCCACCAAAATCGCATAAGATGACTTTTCTAACTATTTTTTTATGATTATTCGATTCGTATAAGATAATTAATTATTCATTGCTTCAGTAAAATCATAGTCATTAAAATTATTCTAATTCAACATGATCCTATAAATTTCATAAACTGTTATATTTTTTTCTTTTTAACTATACCATGTTCTGGTTGTGTTAAAAACCATGGAAAATAATTATAGTTTCAATTTTTATAAAAAAAACTAGATAACTTAAATATTTTATAATTCACCACCATAATAGTATTTAATTGATTTAATTAGTCATCCTTTATCATTTTAGACCAATATTAAAAAATCTGATAAACATTGAAAAAGTTTCTATTTTAAATGTCAGAAAATAAAATAATGTGTACCTAGTAAAATCATAATTATAAAATAATATATTTTAAAACCTAAACTAAATGGTCTAATCAGAATAAATGAATCTAAAAAGAAGGAGGTCAAGATACATATTTTTTTTCTTATCATTAATTTCCATACAACTACTTCTATTTTGTTTATCATTCGTATAGGATTCACAATGAATGGAAGGATACCCTATATGATATGTTAACTATAAAACTAATTCTTTAATGAACATATTTGTAATAAACATGAAATTAGAATGTACAAACCACCTTAAAAATAAGATGTTATTAGTATATATAATATTTAATCATTTTTTATTTCACTAAGTCAATTATAAAAAATAATTGAATAAATTTTATATCTCTTATATTACTAAAACAAAATATGTTTACCATTGAATATAATAGATTTATAATTTTTTAATTTAACATACAATTCAACATCTCATATTTCTTAATTGGTTATTAAATTATCTTTTAATTCGTCAACATATAAAACATATGAAAAAAATTAAAATATTAAATTCCAATTTCATTGAATCCTTTTTTCCTTTCGATAAGAAATACTGCCAAATATAAATTAACTCCTCAAAATTAATTGAATATGATAATTTTTTCTCTATTAAACACTATTTGTATTTATAAACCACTATCCATTTACAAAATATACTTTTTGAATCATCAAAGGAATTCTTTATGAAAACATTTTGTGGAATATTTTTCTAACCTTCAAAATTTTGATTTAATAGGATGTTTTTTGATGTATTGGGAAACTAAATTGAACTCAAGAAATTTTTCATAATAAATATAGAATATAGTAATTTATATATGAAATACTTGGTATGTTTAATGTATTTTGGAAATATCAATGAGTATTAATTTTCATAATTTTATTTCATTTAACAAATAAAATAAGTACCGATATATATAATTCCATTATTGTATCTAATAAATAATGTATTATATATTTTGGGTAAATTGTTATCAATACCCTAAAAAGAAATATTTTTTCAATTTATTGATTCTCATCAATATCTCATAGTTTTTTTACCTTGCAATAATAATCAATATATTTTAATTTAATATATCATTTTCTATATTGCCAGTTCATTCTCATTGAGAACAATATCAATCATCCTTATATAAAATTTATCGAATTTTTACAGGAAACAATTTTTTGGGATTAATTTTTCATTTTATTGATGTGATGTATTATGATTAAATTTTATAAATTCCCAATTTGTATGGGATGTCATCGTGTAATCAAATAAATATTTATTTACATTTTAATTTTCTTATATAAAAATATTATATTGTATATTAATTTCCTTATAATTATTGATTACTTTTTAAACATTTTGACCATGTATATAAAATTTATTATGGAATATGTCTATATTTGGGTTTTCATATGTACAATTAATGGATGATTAATATGTATTGTCAATTACAAGATTCAAATGATTCTATTATGATCATATTTTCATCATTATTTTCTAAACTAGACTATGTAATATATCATTAATCCTAATTGAAACTATTTCAAGCTACATTAACATCTTTTATTTAATATTTACCTTCAACTTATTTTTTCCATAAACAATCCATTGAAAAGTGCTTTGACGAACCCTCTTTTTAGACACTATTTATAAATTCCATCTTTAGAATAAATGGAATTTTTTTTCTTATTCTCTATAAAATAATATATTGGATAATATTTTCAATATTTTGTTGGGTATCATTTATTTCTTTTATATCCTCCCTTTCTAATATATGAATCATTATTCTTTTCAAAAATCTATAACAAATAATTTGTGGAGTATCTGGAAACATTCAAAAAAGAGAAATTTTCTTCATCACATTATAATATTTATCAAATATTAATATTAAATATAACTAATATTATAATAATGATCCAATTATTTCATAAAATAAATATTATTTGATGTATCTACAGTCATATAGAGGAAAATTTCATCATTATGTTATTTTGGAGAATTTTTCTAGATAATCTCTCCATATAAACATGTTTTTCACAAGATACAAAAATTGAACTCTTAAAATATAAAATAATATTAAATCTAAAGATCATTTCATTATAATTTTAATTATTAACCTCCATAAATTATTAATACTCATCACTTAACATACCAAAAATAGTTGAAATAAGATTAAACAAGCATGTATGTATTTTTTGTAGATGTTTGTGGAGTCATGTTCCTTTTTACAAAATCACACATGATTATACCCATATAAATTTATTATAAAAACTAAAATATTCACGACCTATTAATTTGAATCATACATTACCACATTTTTTCTAAATTATTATTTATGTTCACTATTACCGGCCTTCTATGTGTTTTCATTGATCATATTCTGATCAATGATAATTTTCATTAAACATAATTCCATCTATGATTTTCATTATACATAGTAATTTCCATACAAATGATGTGGTATTTGATGTACCCATCCATAATTTTTAACATGTTCCTCTCAATTGAAAATATCATTTCCCTTTGATGAAATGCTATGAAATCGATATGAAAACACTAAATATATCAATCTTTTAGATAGACTCTAAGAACAATTATAGATCCCAAAGGGAATGATAGATGAATAGAAAATTGGGGGTTGATTTTACCATTATAAAATAAATTATATAAAATATTTGAAATATAAAACAAATTAAGGGGGAATAAAAATAAATAAAATAATATATTTTTACATTTATTCAGATACATCTTATCATTGTACACTCATAATCCACCTCACAAGCAGAGATATGTAGATCGAGCTATAAATGTAGTTTACACATAGTTTTTCACATGTTGAGGGATAATATTATTTAAAATCCTTTTTCCCTATGTTAAATTAGCCCAAAATGTACCATAATTTTTATATATAGAGTCAATAATTGAATAGTCAGACCTTATAAAACATGAAGGAATCAACTAATATCCAAAATTTGTTTTTGAGTCACAAATAATTATATTACTTTTTATTGGGTATTATTTCATATTCAAATTATGCTAATAAATAAAATATTTATATGTAAAACCATATAATTAGATGTGAAATTTGTTTTTTTTAGTGTCAAGGTTTTATGGAAATCTCTAGTATGAATGGATAAAACGATTGATGATTGTGTATGAAATGTTTTTGATCATCATAGTATACAACACCTGTAAAGTGTGAGAATATCTTCAACCACATTATATATCATCAACTTGTTCTATAACTTCTGTATATATATATATATTATTTACGAACAACAAATTTCAAGATAATTTTCATTTCATAGCACTTTTTTAAGGAAATATTTTCTTATAGATCGTCAAAAAAACTTCAATGTTGTCCATTTCTATTTACGTGATAATATTCCACCCTTAAATGAAAGGTAATATAAAAATAAGCCCATTTTATTATCCAGTTAATTTATAAAAAATTACATAATGGAAATCATTAGATTAGAATATTATAATAATTAATATCTCATTAAATCTGCTTCTAATTATTATATATTAACCATTTATATTCCATTTTGGATGAATTTAAATATCCCATGTTCTAAAATATCACTTCCAATTATTAGACATTATTAATTCATTGTTAATCACATTTCATTCATTATATACAAAATATAAAAGAAGTTATCAATTCCTCTAAAAAATTATAAAATATTTTTTTATTAAATTAATTATTATGAATAATGATATGAAAATGGTATAAAATTAAAAATTGAAATAATTTTCAAAATAGTGTATATTTAATGTATTTAGGAAAACCTATAAAAAATATAAACCAATTAGTGAATTTGTGAATAAATTTAATAAGGTAGATTTTTATAATGTATTAAAATTTTACCACATGACCTTTTTATTTATGTAGCCAATTATGAACACATATCTATTTCTAAAAGGAAAAGTATTGATAGAGGCATTTTTAAACTCGTAGTTGATATCATTCTCTGTCGTACATAAATAACACATGATGACTATAAGTGAAAAAAGTTTCCCAAAAATGGAATACTACTATTGTGTCACTATTAATAATACTATTATACATTTAATTAAGACATATGTCCCCTTAATAGGGTATTGAAATTTTTTTAGAACACTTATTCAATTATATAATCACACATGTATTCTTATGTATGTATTACGATACCTTTAAATGAACGTATTGATGCCCTTATGTTCAAATAGACTTCATGTTTTTCTTTTATGAAATAATTAATTATTTATAATAATAATTATATAAGTATTAGTATTTTCAGGTTTGCGTTATTCCCATATTAATATTAATTTACACAGCTATTACTTATATTGATTTACCTTTACAAATTCACTATAATTTGAATGTTAGCATTATGTAACTATAGAAAAGAATATTTAAATTTATGTAAATATTAAATAGTTTTACATCCCCTTCTAAACAAATAAAAAGATATAATTAAATTTGTGAAGCTAAAAAAAATGGATACATACCCTTATTTAACTAATAAAAAGGGAAACATACAAATATATTATTAATAGAAATTCTTCCATACATTTACACAACAAAGAAAAAGTCATTTTATCCCTTAATCAACTAATATATTGTGATACTTATCCATATATAATTAATAGAATGTTATTCATACACTTATAACCTAAATGTTACCATTATAGGTGGCATATTTATAATTTTTTATTATAAAAAAAATTAGTTTAATTTGTAATTATTTTTATGTGAAAATGAATTTTCCAATTAAACCATCTTTTTAAAAAAATAATTGATTTACATATGTGTCAAAGACCTATTAAAATAAATATTTTCCCCTTAAATCACATTAGTAAACGTAATGGTATATTTTTTGAGTTAACTGTTATGGAATCATGATATTCTTGAGCTCATAGATTCCCGTTATTGATATTATTAAAATATTAAATATTAAAAATCACGTGAACATATTTTCTATATTATAATGGAATATCTCTTGAATAAATTCTCAGCTGAGAAATCTTAGACCTCCATTAAATCTATAATATAGTTCTTTCCCAATGTGGAAATAACCATTGTGTGCAATGGGTCTTTGATTAAATTGAAAATCTCTAAGGGAATAGTTTGATACTTTGTATTTTTTATTTTTATTAATATATTTTCCACTTCTTCCATATCTTCCACACAAGCTATAGAAACCTATACCCTTCAACTTGATTCAATCTGAATGATTTTAATCGCACATTTTTTCCATTTCTTCTTCCAAGATCCATTCATACAGATTCGTCCTATTGACTACCCTTTTTCTATACCTAAACACTTTTTAGAATTTTTTTATTTTTATTTTTTCTATTTTTTCTTCATCCAAAATTGAAGTAATTTTTTGTAATTTGATTAAAAAAATATGATAAATCCTAAAATTGTTAGGAAAAAATTCTATCAATGTATCATTTGATAATCTATAAAATTTTTCAATGGTAATTATTGAGAAACTATAAAACAACATTCATTTTTAGTAAAAAATAGAAATGTTATCGAATTATCAAAATATAATTTTTAAATTGTGGTCACAAAAATTTATCGATGTTTAATTGCATGAGTTATTGAAAGACGATTATAATTAACTAGAAATAGTTAATTGCACTAAATTAATAATGTATAATTTAGAAAATTATAAAATTTTAATCATATGAGATTATAAATTAATAATTATTAAGAAATATCAAAATATATTTATGTAATATTTTCAAATAATAATTTATAAATAATAATCATATAATCATAATAAAATGATAATATATTTTCCATGTATATTTAGGGAATTTATAAGGAAATTATTTATAGTTACATTGAATAATTATAAGGGACCACCATTTATTGTGTCTAAATAATCCTCTGATATATTTATATTATCACATGTGTTTTATAATTATTATTGATTATATATTGAAAACACATGTGTTGGATGAAAACCATTATTTGGAAATTATCAGAGAGTGAAAATCTATCATTAAATGTGATATTTTATATTTTTTGATATTTAATTTAAGTTTTTTTCCATGAATACATGATGAATATCAAATAATAATTTTTGAAAAACCTTGATAAATAATCCCCAAAGGATGTGTTCTTCGATATTTTCATTTACACTATAGATTTTGAACCATGAAAGGTGTCTTATACTTTATGTTAACATTGACGAATTTTGTTTTATGAATTTCCATGTGTTTTTAGAGCTTTAGTTTGATGATGTTTCACTGTTATATTTTTGGTGTAGGTATAACTGATAATTTTTCATCATTTGGCCATGTGTGTGTACATGTGTTTGTGTTTCTTGTGTGAGACCTTCTGTGATATCTGTTTCCATGAGAATTTTTGGAGTATATTTTTCCATGTTCTATATTGAATCACATGTCATTATATGAGGATTTTATTTTCCATGTGTTTTTATACTATGTATGTTCATCAATCATTACAATGATGGGTTTTATCATTCATTTTGGAGGTATTTATCTTCATAAATCATATAGATTACCATCATGATGTGCTTGCCCATTACAAGGGTAGTGTGTGAGATGAGTGAAGATGATGATGAATGAGCATAATAATTAGATAGATTTTCTATTACATGATTCACCATGTTGATATCGGGTATTGTGTAATTATGAAATGAACATTTTGGATGCTAAGTGAAATTTATAAACATGAGATACATTTTGTAAACATAGTCAAATTATTATCATGATGAATCATTTTTATATATTGTGATATACCTATGGAATTTTTCCTAGTGATAATATTTTTTAACCCATTTGATTATCATCTACAAAAGATCTACAGAAATTATGGGTCGTGAGTTTGTGGCATATTTGTTATCACAAAAATTATCAGTTTTGGATGGATGTTGTTATGATTTTTATCATTCATTTATTATCATTATATACACCTATTTTACTTTATCACACTTATTTAATGTTTGGATGGTGGATTTATATTGTGTATTGTACTAATTAACTACTCTGGTATTATAAAATTCATATATATTTCTTGATTAAGGGGGATCTAGAATACTAAGAAATACTCCATGGGACCACTATTTCATTTATTTTATTTATTTTTCTCCACTTATTACCTTCATTTCAATCACTACATTTGGTTTCATTTATTTATATGTCATTTATTCCATATCTAGATTTTATCATCTTACTCAAATTATTTATCATATTATTTATTATTATTATTGTGCTATGACATGATACTGATTGCTTAGTATCCCCACTCAAGAGAAAATATCCCCACTATAATTCATTATTCTTATGTGTATGGGGAGGCTCACTTAATTTCATGTGATACATTGGATTAGATGTTTTGGATTTGATAAACATGTAAAAAAATGTTATAAGGGACCATTTTTCGTCTTTTAATGACTAACCCTGGAAAAGGTAGAAAGGATATAACTATATAGTACTTGGGTAGTGGATTTTCAATATTCATGGACAACACACTTTTAACACGAGTTCGAGTTACAATTTATTGAATTTATATTATTATTTATTTTGACTTTTCTATTTCATTGATTAATTAATGTTTGGGATACTTGTTTGAATCAAAATACCTAACTAATTTTTTGCAAGATAACAGTTCTATAGTTAAATTCGTCAATTTTTTCTTTCTGTTCGGGATAATTTCATGTTGTATCATATTCCATATTATTGTGAAATTTCATGATTATACATATCTTGTTAAACTCAAAATAGAACTATAATATGTTATTATGTGTATATATATATATATTAATTTCAATAATTCTATTGGTTGAGAGATGTGTTAGTGTTATGAGGTGTATATCTTGGAATAATGTTACACATATAAGAGAATCTTTTGTGATCCCTTGGACTCAATATAATCTTATAACTTTCATAAATAATATCTAGGTTATCTAAGATGTCTCCCCACAAATGTTTGTGGGGACCTCCAGGTGATTATGAGGGGATTTTAAATCACATTTCATCACCCTTGGTTGTATAATAGGAAAAAAGACATCATTACATAGTATAATTCATCAAAGTTCATGTCCACTCTAGGGGAGTCACATAGACTATGAACGATAATTATTTCACCAATATACCATATTTTTTTTAGGAACTGGAGGACATCAAGATATTAAGCACTACATTGGGATACCTGATATGATCTTCAACATAGAATAGGCTCAAGAAGATAAGAAGGAATGTTATTAACAATATGTTGTATGATGTATTTTAAAAATAGTTAAATGTTATTATTTTGGATGAGAGGTGAGATAGTCTCACAAGGGTAACATTCAAGTACCCCTTATTTAAGGAGTTATCTGCATGTATTGTTACGATAGAAAAACAACAAGATATCATGGTTCTTCTACAATAATCTATGATAGTGTCTTTTTATTTGACACACTGCAAATATATTCATTCTATTTATCCACTCATGTTTATAAATTAGGATGAAATCCTAGGAAGTTTGAGATTGGTTTTTAAAAATAGTTGATATGTTCTTCTATGAAAATAAACCCAATGAATTACACTCATGTGTTCAGTAAGGCTTTGATTATAGAGGTGGTTATGGAAGAGGATCATGTATTTAGTATTTTACCCCTCTTATCATTGGATTTATGTCCTATAACTGATGTGACGACCACCTCCTCTAGTAGTAACATATAGGTCAATAAGATTCTGGATTCATTATCATCCTAATATATATGGTTCTTCAACTATGGAAAGGTATGGAATTTTTTAATGTTTTGTATAACACCTCATATAATGTTTCTCCATTGCCGAAACATGCGGAATCATAGCAGCCCTACACTACATATTAAAGGATGTGGCTCCATAGAGGAAGAGGATAACTGTGATCATTAAATCATGGATCTAGTCCAGGTCCTGAGTAAAATTCTCAAGAAAGCAATTAGAAGGTTCATAAGTTCTATTGAAATTTGTTCATAGTTGAGGCTTTTTGTGTCAATTTACTAGAACATACCCAAATGGATTGTGTTGAGAAACCATCAAATGTTCTATGTTTGGATTTTAATTGTGTCTACATTATCTAATGTGTTGTTTAATGATTATTATTTATATTTCATTATATCTTAATAATTTGTTATTGGACTTGAATGAATGAAAAGGTTTACCCATATTTTACTCACCATTGATCCACCTTTTTGGAATTATAGTGAATATATTTAGTGATTCATATCGAATATGGTATGTTTCAGCAGTTGTAGACATATGGGTAATATATGATTCTATATATTATGATATTTGATATATTTATCAGCATAAAATTGATAACTAACTTTGGAGATCACATTGATTTTTATCAGAGATTAATTCCATTAATTTTCCTAAGTAAAAATGTTATGTGTCTAAAAATGATTTCTATTTAAGAGTAAGAAGAATTTTACAATAATAGAGTTAGATGATGATAATAAAATTAAAAATGGAAAGTTTGGATCTATAATTTGTGATAGTGACATCCCCTCATAATATACATTAATATTGAATAACAATCAATATGGATTTACAAAATACATGTCAAGACTCCAACCTGATAGAGAAGAAGAAATTGATATAGAACCTATCTATGTGGAAAATCCCATTTTTATACACAATTATCATATAATGAAAAAATAGATATATTATATTTTTTGTAGCTAAATTACATTATCATGACCATTACTTCACCTTGATGTATAATGGTGTTATTATCTATGAAGGAGGGGGTAGTCTTTGTCTCCAAATCGATTATAATATGTTGAACTATGTGATTTGGAAGGACTGGTATCACATTATCAGGATCGATGGTCTCATTGATCATTTATGGGAATCCTGATATTTCTAAAAAATTGGAATTTCAGTGGGATTTTACTTTTTAAATGATAGATTGGAATTTAAAAGATAATTCTTTTGATTAGATATATTTGGAAAAAATGCTTCATTTTGATGTTGGAACTAATGATGCACTATCAGTGTTTATGGGATATCATAAACAAGATCATCCCCCAAAAATTAGAATCATTTTTCATGGGGTACATTGATGTAATAAACATATACTCACCGACACTGGAGATGTATTTGTGAAAAATTGAGGTTACCCAAAACATGATTCAAGGAAAAATACATTTTTCTCTGCTATCAATGTGTGACTTAAAGAATCTTTAAGTAATGTTCCTAGTAAATGTTGTATCTGTGAAGGGAATGTCCACAAAACCCAAAATATTTGATCCATAATTATAATAAAAATGTACCAAAAATATATTTTCTAATAAAAATTTTCTAGGTCCATTTGGATATTATATATGGGTTTTCTATGACTCCACCTAACTATCAAGACACATGATAGAGCTAATAATGAAGGGAGTGGAATTCAATTTGTTAGACCATTGTGAAGAGGTATTCATTCTTTTTAACAGAAGGGTGGAATCAACTATAGTACTTACACTCCATGAGCCTGGGATGGTTATGATGTGTTATGGGATACTTTAGGTTTTGGTCTAGGAGTGGCAACAATAAAAAGTTATTCTGTATGTAATGACCCAAACTATTATAAATAAAAATTCACTGATGACTTTATTTAAAATGTATTATTATTTAATATAGTTATTGAAAATGCATGAACTTATTTTGTATTTTACAATTCAATTAATCTATCGTTGAAAATGATTATATAATCATTGAACAGTGATCACATATTTAGTTTAAACATATGGATTTAAAAATCCCATTGATATAGAAAATGGAAGTTAGATAATCAACCATTATAATTTTACCCAATGATTCCCATATATAGGAGAAAATGAGGGAGATGACTTCATTAGGATTTCCCTTCACCAGTAATAGGATGATATCCAGCATCATAAGAATGTGAGAGACCATTTACAAGAAAATTTCATGCCCATCAAGAGTACGACCAAATCCATGTATGCAGAAACACCCCATGAAATTCCCATTAGCACACACCATAATCTTACTAAGATTTTTGTTTATAAAATGGATATGTATCATGAACCTATAAATATGATTATGTAAATTATTATTTATAGATATGTGGATATATTTCCATCTTATTAGTGTAACTTATAAATGATTTTTAATTTCATATATCAAAACAAAAATAGTATTTTTGGGTAATATTCAAATTCAATTAAGGAACTGCTATTGAAGAAATAATGGATTTCAGATATAAATAAAATTTTAATAAAAAATTATTAAAAAAAATTATTAATAAATATAAATAATCATAAATTTATATAAATTCAAATGTTATTTTTATAATGTTTTGAAAACAGTTATTAGTAAAAAATAAAGTAATTTTTAATAAAAATTTATTTTATTTTTAAATTGAAAATTCAATTATTTATAAAGGTTTTAGATAAAATGACTATTTTTTTGGAATATGGGTGTCAAATCTATTCATCATGGATTTTTTTCATAAAATTCAGATCCAATTGAATTCCTAAGTAAAAATTAAATAAAATATAAATTTACATTCTATATTATGACATCATAATGATCAAAATGATAAATTATAAATACTCTAAAATATATATACTACCAAATAGATGTTTTATATTTAAATTAATGGTAGTTAGTTATTTTTTATTTTTATGAACATATAATTAATACTCTGAAACAATTAATATATTTTAAGGTTATAAAATCATTTCATTACGTGTATGAATCACATCCACATAAGCATGGTTATTATTTCATTAAGTTATTTCCATGGTCATATAATATAATTACAACCTCTCCCATTAAAAATATATTATGGCCTAAAATCATGAAAATTTATATTGTTTTGTTTTTTTTATTATATATAACCCAAAACCAATGATTGTGATAAAATAAAGAAATCCCCACTCATTTTGTATATAAACCCACCCAAACCCCCATTTCACATCACTAAAAATCCTTTTATAATTTCATTAATCTATCCTAAACTCTATATAGTCCTCCCAATGTATCCTTAAACTCTAAATAATCTCTTCCTTAGTAGTTAGTGCCAACCACTCATGTAAGGGATCCCCATCTGCTCTTCTTTATTAATGTTAATTTTTTATATTATGCTTTATATTTCCAATTACTATTGTTGGGGTATACATTTAAATATACCTAATTATTCTTATTATATATATAAATTAATAAATCCTTTTTTACTTTCATCTACCCATTTTACCAATTTTTATATGATGTTGTTATGCAATTGAAATTTAACGTTGATTTTACACACACAAAAATTGTACAGTGATTACCATACCGAATTCATATCAATTTTATTCACCTTTTTACACTTATATTTATTTAATTAGGATTTAAATGTATATTATTTACACTCTATGATAATAGAATTATAAATTATGAAGAATGAAACCCTGTTTTATGATATGTGTTTAACACTTAAGCATGAAAATGAAATAAAAGTGACAGATACACCCATAATTATACAACGATCAAATGTATTTGGTTATTATTTTCCTCATGATACAATATATTGAGATAGGGAGTGAACATGGATCATTTATAAAATAAATTGTGATTCATTGTCAGTTCTCTTTAATCTATTAACATGATACAATTTCTTTATTTGTTTCAATATTTCACATGTTACAGTTATTATGTTATATCATGCCCTATTGTTCATATTTCTTTTATTGACCATTTATATGTCTATTAAATAATATGTTTTACCTTATGTCATTATTATTCCCTAACTAATCATTAAAGCTAACCCTCTCTTATGTGTATCCCTAACTTATTCCATGTAGTTTTATAATTAAAGGAGTATTGGGATCATGTTTATGATGTTTCAAGAAAGCTGATGTTGTTCATGTTTTATGTTTTTATCTAAGGAATATAACTATATGTTAAACTTTAATTTTCAGCCTTATATGTTTTTTTAATTTTTTATGTAACAAATCAGTTATTATGATGTAATAATGTGCCTGGTTTTTATTGATGGTATCAAAGGAAAAGTTTTGTTATGCATGGGATTATGGTTATAAAATTATATAGAAAGATAGTGTGATAATAATAAGTTTAAAACACATCAATAAATTTTAATTTGTATCGAGTAATTGGTTTAGTAATCAAATAAATCCAATTATAGATTTTACTAGTTTACGTGTTTCTAGAATAGATGCACCAAGGGTTAACAGCTCTAATAAGTTGTGTTATGTATGACTCAGTGTAACATGTTATATAAAAATGGCCTTTACTAAGAAAATATTATGACCCTTTTAAGTGATAATTTATAGTAAATTCATAATCTCATTAAGAACCATTATTATGGTATAAATATTTCCAATAAAATATCTTTTAAGAAAAGTATCATGGAAAAAATATTAAATCCTAAAAATGCATAAGTCAATTAATGAAATATAATTAATTATTTATCCATTTAATTTCATTAAATTCATAATTATATGTTTAATAGTATAAAAATATTCCACCCAAATTTTCCCTCTTATTCAATTCAATCGATTGAAATAAAAGGAATCAGGTAAATTATTAATTCAATGGGAAATTTGAAAACTTCCCCAATGAGACTACCAAACATATGAGTGATGATTTTTTATCCTATGCACACCAGAAATTATTTAAGTTATGTTTCTCATGGAGAATGAGATAGGTCATTCTCCTGAGGTCCTTTGGTTGTTTATCAACCCCTAAATCTAAATAACGTTTTTTATTTGTATTTAGAAATAAAATAAAATAAAATAATTTTTTTGAATTAATATTTCCAAAAAAAAGATTGTTAACTTAATGAAAACACAATGAATGTAGAAAACATTTATATTAAAACTAAATGATATATTATTAAGAGAACACCTTGGGTGAACCATTGGCATCTCATAATCAGCTACACATTTACATAATAAAAATTATCCAAACACTTCATGAACATCCTCGTCTTCATATGGTTTTGAATATATGGTGAGCATAAAAATCACCAAGATACCACACATAATCCTTCTATAATGAGGAAAAATATTGTAGAAGTGAAAACTAAGTGATGTTTGAAAATATGATACAAAAAGGCCCTTTCTCACTAAATCCACATAGTATGAACTATGATAAAATGTGAATCATTAATAATGATATATATAAAACATCTATTAAACATTTGATTAACCCCATGAGAATTTAATCTTTGTTTCTACTCATGAAAATTAACATAATAGTTCATAGTGATGAAATATATTGGGGAAGAAAAAAGTGAAAAAAAAAAATAATGAGAATAGAACAATTAAACTAAAACATGAATGATTTAAGTCCTACATTTTTCAGATATTTAATCATACCCTTCAGACTATTTTTATTCCAATTAACTATGTTTTCTTACATAAATGTCAATGATAATGAATGAATCATGCATGGAATCCTTAATTAATTTTCTTCCATACATTGTTTTATTTCTCCAGTTTTCAATTAAACATATTTAGACCATTTATTTAGTAAATATGAGACCATCATAAAAACTCTCTTGATATGTGTATGATTTTGGAGGCCCAAATTGTGAGTAGTAATTGGGGCTCCAAATGGTTGATTATGCTTTAGGTCCTGAATGATAAAATTATTCCAATAAAGCCAGGAGATATTATAAATAAGAGCATTTTTTATTTTTTTTATTTTTTTTATTTTTTTGCTCAAAATATATAATAAAAATAATATAGATTATATCAAAATATGAAATTTTAGCAATTAAGACCAAAATACTTATAAAACATTAAAATGTGATTTTTTTTTTCAAATAACGCATTTGCGGGATTAAAACATTGAAATTAAAATAATAATAATTGGAAATATTTTTCATTGAATTCCCCAACTCATAAACATTACACTAATGGGGTATAATCCGATACCAAGGTCAATGTAGACTTCCAAAATCATAAATAAAAAAGGGTCAATTATCATATAAAATAAAATATCTTGCCTCCTACATGGGTAAAATATCATATCATATAAAAAACATATAAATACAATTAATACTATCTTAATCCTCACTTTCATGTCTTATTGACCTCCATAGTAAAATATTGCTCTCTTCACTAGAGGATTATTTTGTTATGTTTTTAACATTCTCTAGAACATGTTAGTTATCCATATCCTTTATATAAAATTATTAACACCACATCATAGAGTCAAAATGTGTCTAAATTGATTTATTTTTCACTTGGTTTTTTGTGTCTGAGGTTTGGAATATTTTAAATGTAAAAACATGTAAGGCATAATGAAGAGGGTTCATCTATAAGGATAAGTAAATGCATTGAAACTGTTTTTCCATAATGTCATCAATCAGATTGAAAATTATACACCACTATATGCCACTTTATTTATTTTGGATGTTCTAAATATTAATTTAAACACCAATGAAAAATTTCATCTTGTTGTTCCCCAATTTTTGGCATTATTTATTTTTTAATTATTATATGGATTTCCCTTTAGAATCATGATTATGAAAAAAATATAGTCATATTCTGATCCTAAATAATTAATAAACAATAGAACCATATGTGTAATGATATTTGGTCCACATATCCGTATTTAGATATTGGAATTTCATCAAACAAATAAGCAATAAATTTTACAAAAAATTCAATTCACCTGAGTAATGTATTTCCAGAAAACACAATAAAATTATTTTTATCTATCCGCTACACTTTAGGTCATTAATAATCATGCATTATACAACTAAAATATGTTGGAAAGAAAAATATTTATTCTAATGTGGCTGCCCAAATGAGATTTCATGGATAATAACAGATTAATAATGTTAAGATGAAAATGAACTAAAAAACAAGTGGTCACTATTAAAAGAGATTTCAATGTGAGGCCTTAATCATACATAACACATTTCATGAACACTAAATTATTTCATAAAGAAATAAAATAATATTATATATCAAAAAAAAATTCTCAAGATTATAAATAAAAAGTTATATGTAAATAATATTTCAAAAAGTTTAACAACCCTCTCTTGTTGGAAAATATTTTCAATGTGGAATGTACTAGTGCAGATGAGTTTCACAATTAATCAAACATAATCAAATGAAAATATTATAAATCAAGAAAAAAATATATTCATTAATCCTTGAACACTTAAAGCATTCAAATCAATCAATTGGCAAAAATTGTTTGTTTTTTTTTAATTTAAATAAAATCAATTCAACTCAAAAATATTAAAAACTCACCAAAATATGAAAAAGGATGATAATAAAAATTTATAGAAACCTGAAAAATAAAATAAACCACACAAAAAATAACTAAAAAAATATTTATATCTATCCCTTAGACATATAAATGATAATACCCACTTATTTTCTCAAATAATATCAATAATTGTTTCTTAAAAAATTTAAATTGGGTAGGTAAAATAAGAAACAAGGTTGTTTATTTTTTCAGTGGAAACCTTGAATTAAAGTGGAAATAATAGACATAATTCATGGTATAAACTTCGAAGATAGTTCTAGGATTTTAATTCCACTATTTAGGAAGTTTTAGTTGATCGTCCCCAATGAATTATGGATGAGGTTTCATTAAATTGAACCCCCACATTCAAATATTATTTTATTCTATGATTGAACATAATGAATTTAATAGCCAAAATAGGATAAAAAATTTTCCAACCCCATCAATGAATAATGATTGAATTTGAATTCCATATTCAGAGGGAAAAAACAGGGGTGCCCTAATTAACTTATGTGGTGGTTTCCTCTATATGGTATAAAGGTAATTATAAAGGATGTAGTTGTATCACAAAATTATTTTCCATATAGTCTTCATTAATCACCTGTTATTTAATGTTATCTTCCTTAACATCCATGGTCTTCCACATTACTGTTGTATAGGAAATTTCATAAATAGGGGGGGGGGGGGTAGAAAACTATTCATCTTTAATTAATTAAATACATAATGAATCAATCATGAAATCCTCTATATCAAGTATGTCAACTAGGAAATTTCTCTCTTCTAGAATGGACATCGGTAGCTCAATGTCAACATGTGAATATTTATTATCATATTTAACTGTAAGAGATATACAGAGAGGTGCAAATTTTTTATTATTATTGTTTGTAAGGTAAAGTTTCATGTTATCTTAAAATATGTGATTCCATGATTATTCCAAAATAAGTGATCTTCTATAAGTATATCAGTTGGATTATTTTCTACCTTAACCTCCTTGAGAAATGTTTGACTATGGGATGATTTCATTAACTCTTTTATTATCTCATTCTCTCACACCATATATTTATTATCATAAATTTTATTAGTGAAAAATCTTCAACCACTCATTCAGTTTCAATTTTTGGTCAATGTTCGGGTTTCTCTTAAAATTAATTTCAATATTACATATTTTATTAAACTTTTTATCATGGCCGAGAAATTTTTTTTTGATTTTATTGAATTTGACATTTTTTTAATTTATTATAATTGTTACACATAAGATAATTTAGTCCATGAATAATAATTTTAATATTATTTCATTATAAATAAAGAATATTCTTTTAGTTTTTGAAATTTAATATTTTTAATTTCAAATGAAATAGTGGAATATTAATTAATTTTTTTAATGTTGTTATTGAAGAAAAAATAATTCACAAAAAATTTCTCAAATTTAATGTAGTTTTTTTATGTGGACACTCAAAATATTTTAATTAAGTGATGAATAGGTCATGAACTAAGTTTTTCTCTTTTGGAGTGGTCGCGGCTAGTCACTCACTATGTCTAATTCACTTTTTTATATTTTCTATTTAATGAAATAAAATATAAAAATGGTAGTTTGATAAATAATAAATCTAAAGTAAAATTAATCAATTAGGTGGAATACATAAAAAATGAATACAAATAGAATGATGTTAGAATTATTAGAGGGATCCCTAAGAGGGTACCAAGAGTGGACATTCATGGTATAATAATTAGATTAAAAATTGATAATTTAACATGATCTATTATATGAATTAATGTCCCCTTATACAAATTGTTGTGAATATATAGATCACTCATGGATCATTGAGAGACCACACATCCACCTCCATTATCTAGGGAAAATATTATATAAGCGAACGATAATCCTCACGTGGCAAGTTGGGAAACAAACAAAACATTCCAACTATGGATTCCATCAACCTAACTATATGAAAATATTAATCATAAAAAATAGAATATAAAAAAATTTCATTGAATAACTACACCAAGTACATCCTCATTTTCTAAACTCTTTATAATGAGAATAAGAGTTCATAGTGAAGATGAAAATGGCAGAAAAATAAAAGAGACATATAATAAAATTTAATGGAGGAAACATAAATTAAAACATTATATGAGATAAAAAAATAAAAATATATCTATAAATAACATGCATGAAATGTTAACTTTTATGGCCAAAAAATAGAATGATCATGTATTTTTTTATGGATATGGGTGATGGTTTTTTCACCCAATTATCCACCGAATGTTTCCACAAGATATCCCCACATTATGAATGAATTAGAAATTTCTCTTTCAAGAAAATTAATCGGTTTTACATCATATAATTTATTAGAAGCATTTATAATTATTTTATATGTATTTAGTGATTTATAGAATATTTACATTAGATATTTAATCTTCCAATAAGTACTATTTATATTCCAATGAACCACGTTCCCTTGAATTAATAGGCATCAGAAAGAAAGAATATAACATGAAAAAAAATTAGTTCTTTTTCTACTAATTTTAAATTATTTCATATTTCATTTATGTTACATTGGATAATACATTTAGGATATATGGTCCCAATTACAAAAATATCATGACATGTTTAAAAATTTTGAGGCCCTACTTTTCACCTGAATTTCGTGCTCCCGATGGTTGATTGAGATTTCGGAATAGAGGAATAAAATATATCCCATCAATTATAGAAACCTAAAATTGAATAATTTATCAAATTTTATTATTTTAAAATGTGTTAAGTCTAAAATAATGATTTAAAATAAAATAGTTAAAATCATAAATAGATAATTTTTAGATTATGTTCCTAATACATCTGAAACTGTAGACTATGACAATTTAAACTAAAATAACAAAATTGATGGATTAAAAAAATTAAATTAAATTAAATTAATTAAAAATATTATCTTTATTAATTCACCCATACTTAATTATTTCACCCCTTGGAAATCATCTTATGCTAAACACAAATCAGATATTCCAAAGCCTAAATAACAATGTATACAATTTGCATATCAAAGAAATTTACATTCCTATAACATGGATAAAAAATATATCTCCATATAAATCATAAAAATCAATTCAATCTCATGTTAATAATCACATGAATTTAATACCTACATTCGAAGAAAAATATTTCTCTCCCAAGTCATGGATTTTTAATGTGAATATTTTTTCATTCTAAAGAACATGTGAGATCTCTATTTGATTAATATACACTTAGAAACTCTACTTTATAGAGTCAAATTTTTTTACTCAAGATTTATTTTTCAAGATTTTTTCTGAGGATGTGGTTTATTTAGGTTTCAAATTTTTTAAAAAAAAACTAAGACATAATGAATAAGTTTTGGCTCTAAAGTGAAGTAAATGCATGAAAATAGTTTTTCTCAATAATAATTTTATCCTCAGTCATATTGACAATAATTAAACAAAAATGCCTCAATATTTATTTGGGATGTTCACATTTGGAATTTCATAATCAATGACAAATTTCAACACCATTTCCAACATTTTGTAACATTTATTCAGCCCGAATTCAAATCAATATTTCTCTTTATTTTCTAGGAAAATAGATGTAACCTTTAATCATCAAAAAATGGGTTAATAAATGGTCCATATATTTAATTATATTATGTTTCTTCCATATATCATAATATCATGTAATATATTTAAAAAAAGATAAAATAAATAGGAATGCATTTTTAATTTAGTTCGAAAATATTCGTTAGGAAGGAATAACACAACTCATTGTCTCGCACCCCCATAATAGAGTTCAACAATAGTCATGAATTTATCTTTCATTGAATGATTAAATGTGATAAATTTATTTAAATTTGTATTCATAATGGTTTATATTATTTATAATAGTGTAATAATAATTGACATCTGAAATGGTAGTCCAAAATTAATGTTCCATACAAAACATGATTTTAATGTTGTTCCTCAATCATACATAAGTCCCTTCATGCAATCTAAAATATATGTAATTGAGAAAAAAATCATTTTATTGATCTAAAAACAATTATCATTACTCTATATAGAAAATATATTGATAAATAATATGTTAAAATTGAATACAACTCTCCCAGGATGGGAAAAACGTTCTATTTGTCGACTAAAAGTGCACATAAGTTTCAAAATCAATATAATTTCATATAATATAAATATTTTAAATTAATAAAAAAATTCAATCCAGGAATAAGTTAAATCCTCAAATAGTCAATTCTTGAAGCATTTCAAAAAATCCAATATGGTTTTAATTTTCCAGATAATTTATTTCATCATAATAATGTAACAAATATAAAATTAATAGTCTTGAAAAATTTAGAAAAAAAACTGAAAAATTGGACGAACATAAAAAATTACAATAAATATCCTGATATAACATTCCTAAAAAAAATCAATTTACTTATGCATTTTTAGTACAAATAAAATCCAGATATTTTTTAGGTAGAGTTTAAATTAGGATGAAAACAAAATAATGAAAAAGATGTATAAAATCAGATTTGTTTTAAATGGATGTCTGGACTTATGCACCACTAAGGTAACACTTTTAAAAATACATAAACTAAATGTTAAGACCAAATAAAAATAAATAAAAATTTATACAAAGGGGAAATAAAATGATATATATTTTTAAACCAAAAAGAGGGTGCTAGTTTTTTATTTCCCTTGTCCAGGGAGTTCTTGTAATCATTACTAGTCATATGGTTGATGTGGATTCATTAAAATGAACCACCACATGTATAATTTCACAATATCCATGAATCAAAAAATAATGTATAACCAAAAATATGATAAGAAAATTCATAAACCAAATGAAAGAATAATGAAATAATTTTTGTTCTATAGTTTGAGGGATAATAAAATTGAGGTCATCACTATTAATTTCCATTGTTTCCTCCACCACATGGTATGAATGTCTTTATAAAGGTGGTATTTATAACAAAAAATGATTTTATAAATCATCTTTTTCAATAAAAACATCTTGGAATGCCTTTTATTTAACAATCACGACCAAGTTTATTTGTGATGTGTCAAAATTTTTATAAAAATGAAGTAAGAAAACAATTCTAGGTGAATATTATTAAAATATTAATAATTAATAAATTAATACATCCTATCATGTATGTTTGCAGGGAAATTGATCTCTTTTCATAGGTCAATAAATAGCTCAATACCCAAAGATAAATCATTATTATAATCATCAATATAAATTAAGGGGTATATATTTGAGGATTTTTCTTATATCAATGATGGGAAGATCATGTTGAAAGTTATCTTCAGCAATGAAATTACAAGATTCTTCAAATATTTATTGATCACCCATAAGTATGTCAACTAATAATATTTTCTCATAGACCTCTATAACTAATGGTTGAGTGTGGGATGATGTTATTAATTACTTTAGTATATCAATCTCTGATGCCTTATCATCATTAACAAAAAAATGATTATTATAATATTTTAAATTACTAATTCTTTCTCTAGATTTTTCTCTGGTTCAAGTTTCTCATGTCATGAATGAATATATTTCATTACAATTTTTTTTCTAAGACCTATATTTTTTTATCACATTTCCGGAATCTGTGAATTTTCAGTTTACTATTCTTGTTTCAACTGAGTGTTCTTTTCCATCAGTAATAATTGTAATTCAAATTCATCATGATCAATGAGGTTTTTTTAGTTTTTCTAATTTATGATTTTTTAAATGAAATAATGAAATGTTATTAAAAACCTATGTAAAAATAGTGAGTGATGACCCCATGGATCCTCAAAAATGAACTATGTTTGATTAATTTTGTTCATGCATTATCACCCAAATATTTTATCAATGTGTAGAATTTGGGATAACAAAGGTCATTCTCTTTAAGAGTTTTTGTGGTCAATCAATGACTACATATAATTATCAATTTTTTTATTTATGATATAAAAAAAAATTGAATGGTATAAAATAGAAAATATAATTAATCATAGAGAGTGAAATTAAATATAAATTAATGAAATTATTATTATGTTATAATTAATGTAGACATTATTAGGGGAACACCTAGTGTAAACATTCCGCATCTCATATTAGCATCATATTTACATAATTACCATACTTCATAGTATTCATGAACATCAGCTTCTACATATGTTTTTTTATATAGAGTATAAAATGTTTTCCGAGATACCACACATCTATAAACTAAATCAACAATAAATATTGTAGATGTGAATGATAAGCCTCATCTAGAATATGGAAACACAATGGACCTTTTACACTATGATTCAACTTATCCTAACTCTAGGAAAATATGAATCATTAATAATGATGGCTCAAAAAAATGGATTTAACACTGAATTACATTCCAGGGATTTTCATTAGGATATCTACTCTAGGTAATGAGCATAACAGTGCACAATAAAGAAGAAATTGCGGGATGAAAAATATAAATAAAATATATGATAGAAATTAGAACAATTAAAATAAAAAAATTAAATGGAATTATAGAATGAATGGAAACTAAAATACAACATTAAGCTGTACAAAATGTCCATATTTAGGGAAACCACATTGGAATGAAAATAGAGTACATATTAAAGGGAGATGGGTGATGATTATGGATCCTAATTTGTCCACCGACTGTTTCCTATTGAAATCCCAATTTAATAATGTATTTGGGAACATGAAACATCATAAAATTTGTTCAATTAAACATCCAATGTATTCCTAAAACAATTTAGATTATTTTTATATGTAAAAATTATTTATTTCTTTTTTACTCTCGATAGTAAATCTTCCCAAAAAGACTATCTGTATTCCAATGAACCAAGTTCCTATGCATTGATTAATTCAAAAATAAAAGAATTATATTTTCATGTATTTAAACATTAATTAATGTTTCTCCCAAGGATGTATAATTTCACCAAATTGAAATTATTCTTATTTTGATCATCCATTTAAGAGATATGATCCCATTAAAATCTCTATCGTTGAATGGTTATAGATCCATGACTTGGTAGCTGGATTTGGGGGCTCCAGATGGTGTATTGCGATTTGGGATCAGATGGAAAAAATTAATACCATCATAAATTTCATCCAATAAAATAATAATTTAGAAATATGGTACAATGTATTAAATTTTAAGTCTGGAATAAATAATAAAATAATATTTTTAAAAACATTAAAAGCTCATTTATTCAATTAATATCAAATTAAATCTAGAACCATAAAATATGACAATTACATTATGAATTACAAATTTTCAGGATTAAAAAATTTCAATTATAATTTAAATTATTTAAAATACATTTATAATTAATTCAGCCACAATTAATCCTTATAATCCCGAGAAATTATCTTATACCAAGGTAAAAACAGACTTCCCAAAGTATAAATGTTAACACAAATCAATTATCATATCAAATAAATTTCATGCCTCCAATATTGAAAAAATAAGGACTCCTAAAATTCATATTAATCCACTCAATCTTTTGTTAATCCTCAAATGCATGTCGTAGCTACCACCATAAAATATAATTCTTTATCCAATAAAGGATTGTTGATGTTTAGTTATTATTATCCACAAGAACTTCTGTGATCTCTATAGGAATTTTATAGTTCTATAAAATCCATTTCATAGAGTCAAAAATGTGTCAACTCACAGGACGTTTCCTAGTTTTTTATGCTGGGTTTAAGCAGTTTTTAATGTAAAAATAACAGCGAAAAAATGAGTAGGGTTAAGCTCTAATGTAATGTAAATGCATGAAAATCATTTTTATAATTAATGATAATATCATAAATAATCTTTAATATTACCAAACACCTCCTAATTTTTTTTAGGTATTTTACACATGGAAGTTCGTCATCAATGATAGATCTCATCCCTATTTTCCCAAATTTGTAGCATTGTATGATGAAAAATTAATATATAGAATTATCTTTAGAATCATATTTTTTTAGAGAAGATAAACATTTTTTATCATTAAAATTTATTGAACAATTCATCCATATGTTTAATGACATTTTATCCACCCATACTTCATTCCATCATCAAATTTATTACATCAAAGCAGCAATAAATATAAAATAATTAGCATTTATTCTGAAAAATATTCTTCAAATAGAAAATATACAACTAATATTCACCCTCCCCCACTCTTGAGTTCAACAATAATCATACATTTAAATTTTAAATTTCCATTAAATGGATCTTCATATTTTAATTCGGCTGGATATCAAGGCATTTCTTTACAAATATCGGATTGTTTTATGTCTTATGAAAAACATATAGAAAATTACAGTTCAATGAAAAAATAGATTTTAAAGTGGTGACTAAATCAAAATTATCACATTTTGTAAACTCTGATATTAATGAGAAATATAAAAAAAACATGTTGTGGATTCGTCAACATGTCTCATCCTTATCATGAATACTATGTATGAATTGAAGATGTCAAAAAGGTTTAGAAAACTCTCATGTTTGGCATGATTTTTATTTTTGATAGAATTAGTGGACCATTCAATAGTCATTTTAATCCACATATATTCAAATCATGAAATTTTCCAAAAACAGACAGATGGTTTTAATTTTCCTAAAAATTTAATTCAGATAGAAAATATAAAAATCACACCAAAAATAAGAAAATTGAAAAACATGAAAAATTCAAAAACCTGTATGAAAAATAAAATAGAAGCACGCAATGAATTAAAAATAAAAATTTATATCCCTCCCCAAACTAATTCAATTTAATAAAAACATATTTACCTAATCATATAAAGAATCATTATCATGTAGAAATTTAATTGGAGAAAAAATATATAAAATGAAATATATAACATAATTTATTTTCCCTATAGGCCTTGAGATATGCTCATATTTGCTACCATATTTTAAATAACTATAAATAAATGATATTTCATAATATAAATAGTACAAAATAAATTTAAATATGAAATAAAAGTGCAATGCATAGTTTTTCCCCAAAAGAGGGATCTAGGTTTTTACTACCACTAATAATGAATTTAGAGTTGATCATCCAAAATTAGTTGATTTCCATTATTTCAATGAAATGAACCACCACAAGTGATTTTTCCAAATATCCATGAATAATGCCAAATAATTGATATCCTCATAGATAATACGTAGAGTACCTACCGCCACGAAATAATAATGAATTAATTTGTGTTTTATTTGGGGAGGGAAAATAAAATAGGACTTATCTATATAAAATTATATGGTGTACCCATTCATATGGAATGCATGTAATCATTTATGAGTTAGTTATATTATCTAAATATTTCCAATATCTTATTAATAAATAACCACAAACTTATTGTATATTCATTAATATACAAGGACTGCATCATTTGTATTGTGAGTAACATTTCAAAAAAATCGCAGTTAGAAAATACTTCTTCTTTAATAATTTTAAAACATGAAAACTTAATAATGAAATAATACATTTTAGGTTGGTCATATTGAAAATTGATCTCATTTATAAGGAACATGGGTAAGTCAATATCAATAATGGAATCTTGGTTATAGTATTCCAAATCAATATATTGTTATAGAGGTTTTTATTTTTCATTAACAATGATGGTATGATTAAGTTACATGTCTTCGTCAACAAAGAGATTCCAGGTTTAATGAAATATTTGGTGGTCTCCCAAAAGTATACCAGTTGTATTGTTTTTTACGTGTACATCCCTAATAAATGGTCAAATGTGGGATTATGTTATTAATACATTAATATCTATTTATCACAGACAACATGTTCATTAACATTGAAATTTATTAGTTAAATATATTTCCCACTCAATTTGGTACTAATTTGGATTTGGGTATTAATTCTCATTTAATGAATGTACACATTCCATTAGCCAATTTATTTTTACCTCCAATCCATATATTTTATCTCAATGTTCTTGCATCTTTGTTTTTTATTTTTCTTCTTGTTCCACAATAGATTAGTCATTACATGCATAATAATGGCAATTTAAAATCATTATGAACAAATAATATTTTTTAGATTTTACAATTTATGATTTGTTTGTTTCATTTTTCTAATTAAAGAAAGAAATATTATTTAAAAAAATTGAATAAAAATGGTGAATTAATACCACTTTTCTCCACATAAAAGGTGAAAATTTGATAAATAATTTTCATATAAACTCTAAAATATATTTTAACTAAGTTAATTATAGGGGTTGACTATGGTTGTTCACTTGAGGAGTTGTTGTTGTTAGTCACACACTTCCTCTAATTAAATTTTAATTTATTATTTTTATTTGTAAAATAAAATTAAAATAAATAGTTGCTTTAGAATTTTTAATTCAAAACTAAAATTTAAAAAAAATATTCAATGAAAACATAATGTATGAAAATGTAACAATGGTATAATGAAAGAATACATTTATTGGAGAACAACAATTGTGAAACATCATCATATAAAAATTATATAGAAATTTTCATAACAATGATTTCCCAACATATGTGTGAACATATTATTCTACATATGGTTATGAATATATTGGGATCTTAAATGATCTCCGATAGATTTCATATCTACCTACTCGTTGATGGGAAAATAATACAAAAGTGAAAGATATGTCTTGGGTGGAATGTGTAGACACAAATATTTCATTCCAACTATGATCGTTCTCATAATAAATTTACGAAAAAATGTAACATTAAGAAAATTATCTCCAATCCTCGGTTGAACATTGAATAACCTCCTGGGATCTTTCTAATGTTATCTACTCCTTATCATTAGCATAAGAGTTCCCAGTGAATAATAAAATGGGGGATGGAAATAATATAGAGAAATAATAAGATAAAAGAAGAAAACATAAATTAAAATAATAAATTATATTAAAAAAATAAATGGAAAGTAAAATCGAGACTAAAATATTGTATATTTTCACTTAGGAAACCAACCCATTGAAATTAATAATAAGTACCTTTGTATACAGATATGGGGATGTTTTTTTCTACAAATTAATCTATCGAAAGATATTGTGTGTCATACCAATTTGATGACTAAATTGGGAAAGTATTATTTGGATAATTTTTTTCCATTATAACACCTTAGTCTACAAAACAATTTCCACATAATTATAAAATTAATAAATGAGTTATGGATGATATAATTTCGATAATTAATCTTCCTAAACATGCTATTCATATTCTGATGCAAAAATTTCCCATGCTATAATTGTCACGACCCGTCCTCGGGGCCCGTTCCGTGACTACCCCAAGTCCGCCTTCCATAGGCCAGGGGCTGGCGACTAGCACCAAAGGCGTAAATTCCCGATAACTGGGAAGGAATTGCCTTTATAAAATAAAACAAGCACCACAGAGTACAAGCGGATGCAAAACACTAAGTACAAAAGAATTGCTGAAATGTAAATGGTCCAGAATAAAAATCCAAAAAAAAGTATGACTACAACTGAACAAGGTACAACAGCAAAATGACAAACAGCTGGAAGAAGGAAGCAGCTCCTGGGTCGTCCTCCTCGGATCCTACTTGAAGGGTAGGTACAGATATCGCAGCTCCTAGTCGTCCACCACGGATCCTACCTGAAGGGTAGGTATAGATAGCCTCCTCCATGCTCTCATCCGTCAACCTCCTCTGTGAGTCGTCGCGTCGTGTAGTCCACCTCCGGGTACTGGCTCGTCGTGTAGTCCACCTCTGGGTACTGCCTCGTCGATTAATCCACCTCCGGGTACCGTCCAATCCTCGAACACTCGGCCTCCGTCAGCACTGCTCGTCGTCTGCAACCAACACAACGAGATGCGGGCATAGCCCGTGCAGGGGTGAGTATAACGATACTCAGTAGGGACCCCGAGACCCTCAATGTCTCACTAAAACCAACAAGAATAACCACAAAGAAGATCTCAACAGATATCATCTACTTAGGTATATTCCCATACATATACATATGTTATCAAGTAACCCATCTCAATCATGAGGAAACACAAGGATTGTGAAATCAACGGATAACCACTACCCAGGTACATGCCCATACATATACATAAGTTATCAAGTGACCCATCTCAATCATGAGGTAAACACAAGGTCAAAAGTCTCATCTCAAACCAAGATTTTCATTATCGAAACTGTAACTACTGTAGAGCTCTGTCTCTGGAGTGTACAGTGGTCCTGTCACGACTCCGAGGTACTACTCACTAACCTAAGACTGCTGATGTACTCCTCCTGTCGAGTACTGCGGGTCAGCCACCCAAACATAGTAGTGCTTCCCGCCGAGGTATGTCACCCAAACACATTAGTGCACACCCCCTAGTAGCCTGCTGAGGTACTCTCCGGACGAGTACCGCAGGTCTGCATTGTCACACAAGTAGTGCTCCGTCCGCCATGGGTCTGCACCTCAGAAAGTAGTTCTCCGTCCACTGGGCTAGTCGACTCACTCCAAGTCGAGTTGGTCAAGCAGTCGTCAGGTCTCAGCTAATTACACGGTCTCCGTACTCCGCAAGCTCGTCACTGGGAGAGTCCGCTCCACAAGCTACAGGTCGATACTCCAAGTATCTCAAAGACCCACGAAGAAGTATCTCAAAGAAAAGACTCATCATAGGGGTCTCAACACAATAGACGGCGCATCAATCAGACGCTCGGCCTGTGAGTTATTAGCTTTTTCGTCCCAGGGGCCCGGTTGGTTTCGTGAGCGAACCAAACCCGGCCGTATCTCAACTGTACCCCGAACTCTCATAGGGTATACTCATAGGGACCGTTTCTCAACAAGATCACTAATGTCGCTGATGGTTCGTCAAATGGACGTTCTGTCAGAAAGATATCAGCTTTTCCGTTCTAGGGGCCCGGTTGGATTTCGGTGCGATCCAACCCGGCCACTATCCATTTGCATCCAATTCTTGGGCGGAGGATTCCAAAAGTTCTGTATCGTCAACAGGAACTCAACGCAATAGACGGCGCGTCAATCGGACGCCCGGTCAGAGAGTTATTGGCTTTTCCGTCTCAAATCCACCCTGAGAAGCTTCCCAGGAGGTCACCCATCCTGGTCACTACTCTAGGCCAAGGACGCATAACTATGGATTTTTAACCACATAGGCTCCTGAAAAGGAAGATATACCATGGGTATAGTATACCTAAACGACCGTCTTGATCCAAGGATCGTGTTGCCGCTGATGGCGAGTCGTTTGGAAACCCGTAGCCCAAGATACGAGCATTTGACCAAAAGTGGTCTGAAACTGGGGGTCTGGGCCCGGGCCGACCCCCCCCCCCCCCCCACCGTGGGGTCGGCCGAACCGGGTCGACCCGGCCCGGGCGGCGACCCGGCCCAGCTCGGAAAATTCCGGCCCGGCGCGGCGGCGCGGACCGGCACGGCGGCCCGACCTGGGCGCCGTTCGGGGTGCCGCGCGCGGGGGGCAAAGCACCCCCCCCCCCCCTTTGAGAACCGCGACCCATTAATTGGGGCCGCTTTTGAGACCCGGTCGGGGGAAATTAATTCCCCCGGTCTCTACTGCCCGGCCGGCCCGCACCGGCCAGCCGGTTTCGCCAGCAAGGACTGGCGACGGCAGATCCTTCCTTCGCCGACACCGGCGGCCCGGTGCCAGTCGCCAGTCATCTTGCTCCGCCGCGGCCCGGAACCGGCCGCGGCCTATGCCATTCGCCGCGATGCGACGTCATCGCTTCCCTCCGCCGCGGCCCCGCTCCGGCCGTGCACCTTTGACTTTCTTCGACGCGACGCGACGACTTCGCGTTCTTGGATTTCTTTCCACGGCACGACGTGACGGTGCCGCGCGTATCTTCCACAATAAATCGCGTGGTGCAACGGCACCACGTTTTCTCGTATCATCCCCAAGAAACCATCACGAAAAACAAAGGAGGAGGGTCGGCCGTGTTTGTGCGGTCCGACCCCCTCGCGTTATTCGATAACAAAAAGGGTTTTAATCCACGATCATCACCAAGTTTGGATTCACGAACAATTAAATAAATAATAACCCTCAATCATCAACTGCTTGATCGGATGATCCGCAGAACAACCCGATATTGGTTGGTCCGCACACGTCGTTTTTTCTCAAAAGAGAAGAGAATTACAAAATAAATTCCCCTACCTCAGCTTCAAGAACGGAGTTCTTCAACGACCCGCAGAAGACAAGCGTCGCGGAGGTCGGCATCGTTCCTTCTAGGTTGGTGGGAGAAGAGCTCAGTGAAGTCGAGCCGAGACGTCACCCTCTATATACTTTGTAGGCGGCGGTGCTTCCCTTCCTTACTCCGGTTGAATATGGTCAGAGGTGTTGCTTCACGTTCTTCGGAAACGTGGAATGTTCTTCCTCAAGAGGTTGGGGATCTTCCAAGAGTTCTTCTCCTCTGCTTATTTCTCCCCACAAGGTTTATGCCAACCCAAAAAGAAGAATATAATCTCTCTTTTTAATGTTGGAAAAATGAATTCAATAGAATTCAAACACTCGAAATCATTAATTAAGTTGGTTTAATTAATTAATTGCAAAGTGTTGGCAAGAATTTAAAAATATTGAAATTCAAATAAACCATACTTAACTCACCTCATTAAATAATCAAGTTGTCAAATATTAAAGAATGTGAGTTAATGGGGAGTTGGAAAGTGAGGGGTTAAGAGGGTTACGGAGATTAAAGAATTTGAAAAGGTGGGGGGGGGGTTCGTGTGGGCCCCACCCTTTCAAATATCCACACATGGGAAGTTGGATGGATGTGGGCCCACCACCAACTTCCCATGGGAGATGTTAACCACTTAACATTGTTAAAATTTGATTTAACAGTTTTATTCACTTTTTTAATTAAACCCCAACAATTAACTTCTCCTACCGCACAAACGCAACTACGGTAAAGGTTCTCTTAAGCGATTACCGGCGTTGCGAGTTCATCGGTGCAATCGGATTTCAATTCCGAGAACCGGTTCAAAATATAGAAATTCTCGCTCGCTCGTTCACTGAACATACCCGAGCCAAACTTCGGAAATTAATTCCGGGCACACCGGCCCTCAGAATCAGGCGCCGTCAGAAACAGCGTTCTTGTAAAATTCTAAAGAAAATTAAGAAAAAATTTTCCGTGAAATTTCAGGGTCTTTACATTACTCCCACCTCAGGGAATTACATCCTCGTAAAGTTTCAACACAAACTAGGGTCACAAAAGCGGTACAGAGAACACATGTGAGCCTTCCGCTCCCATGTGCTTACCTAGAGGTTCCGTACTACCAAAGAAAGTGCACCCGAGGAATCGATCATCCTCATAGTATATGCTCATATCGATCCTTGATCCCCACTGGAATCTCCATGAAAGACACTCCATCGCCATCGTCCAGCTCCTCATGGTCGATGGTATGCGAAGGGTCGAGCACATATCTCCTCAGTTGAGATACGTGGAAGTCGTCGTGCACCTGGTGCAACTGCGGTGAATGGGTCAAGTAGTAAACCACCCCGCCTACCCAGCTGGGGACCTAAGAAGGTCCGCTGAACCCCAGAGATAACTTGCCACCTTGGCCACATCTCCATAAACCTCGTTGAGGTGAGACCCGTATAAGGACGTGATCGTCATCCTCGAACTCCAGAGGTCCCCATTTTCTGTTAGAACTGGAACTCGAAAGGCTACTGCCACGAGGGTAAGGTTGACCGACTCAAGAGTGATCGGTCGCACCCTCTTGTGCAAGAGTTGCCCTGCGCTTCGTGGGGTTTCCTTTTCCAACGACCAAGGAAAACCCACCCTGACATTTGCCTAAAACCGTCAATTTGAGTATGAACAGTTTTTTCCCATTCCATACTCAAACTAATGTCGTAAGGCCTTGACGCTGTCACCAAGAGATTCCAACCGAAACTCTCGCCTCGACGGTCTGACCACACTGTCGGCATAAGTGTGATTATCGAGTCTCCTCCCAAGGTATCTCCAAACGTGAGGGTCAAGTCCACAGCTTACTTGAAATTGTAAGTCTGGAACAAAATTTTTGAAAGCAAGAAATGATTCACATCGACGTCTGTTACTACAACAGCTAGTAGGGGACACAGACTATCCCTTGAATCATTTCTAGAGCCATTGGGTCACACTCCTTGACCACATGCAGCCACACTCTTCCTTCACCCTCCATCTCCCTGAGCCTGGCAGGAATAACTAAGGAGGGTGGTTTTACAATGTTAGGATGTACACCACCTCATGCTGCTCTCCTAGATCTGCCTCCAACGTCTGCTGCTTCATAGACTCATCTCTCCTTTAAGATTCCTCTACTTTAACATGCCCGAGTCTCTAAGACTGGCACCAGTTTCCTGTTTCTTACTGCACTGTGCAGTCTTCATCCTATCTTGGATGTCCTGGACCTCCTTTAGTCTCATAAGAGCTGCTATGATTTCTTCTTTTCCGATAAGAGAATTCTATTCTCATCCCCTGGATAAACCACATTCGTTTCCCAATACAGTCAATCCTGACATGAATGATGCATTCATGCCATGGATGACGTCGTAAGGCCTCGACGTAACTACTAAGAGATCCAACTGTCACTCTCTCCTCCAAGGGTCGAGTCACACTGTCGGCATCCGTGTGAGGTCACTGGGTCCCCTCCAGTAGAAATCTCTAAAGTGAGGGTCAAGTCAACAGTTTAACCGGGACCACACAGTATCAACCAAACAAAAGGACAGGAAAGAAAACAAAGATAAGTGACTTTTTATTATTGCAGCTCATAGTACAAAGACATGAATACAAAAGCAACATGGAACTAGAAGTACAAAGGACATATCCACTAGTTCCTCTCCGGCCCACCTGCTCTCAGAGCTCTACTGCCTTGTCCACTGCTCGGCTGTTGCTTAAGCACTCGTCACTACTTCTGGCTCGGTGGCTCCTCCAACGCATGCAGATCAACTGTACGAGGATTCGGAAAGTCACGTGCCAGGTGACCCTTTCCGCCGCATGAGTAACATAACCGGCTTCTGGAACTCCTAGCTCTGTTCCCACCCAGGGTGCCCCGCACCACCAGTCCTAAAACCTGAGATCATCCAACTGCTAGTCTGGTCCTCCTGGACCTCTACATCATCTGTCTACTTCCCACAGATGACTCAGCTACTGATCGAAAAACACGCGGAAAAGGTAGAAGCTCCTATACACGCTCAGGGTGTAGATCTACTGGCACAAACTCCACCCTGAAGAAGGTCTCGAAGTCTTCCCATGCGATGTTCATCCCGTTGCAAAACTAAAACAAGTGGCTCCACAACCTGCCTACTGCTGGCTGATGGAGGCTGGTAGAAAAGATCACCATGATGTCTGCCGGCGTCTCCACTAGCCTAAAGACTCTCACCACAGCCTCCAGCCAAACCTCAGCCGCCTGCGGGTCCATCTCTCCCCGGAACCTGGGTGTCCTCTGGCGCTGCAACTCGTGCAGCGTGCTCAAGCGTCGTGCATCGCCAACTGCTGGGGCTGGTGGCATCGGTGGCCCAACGGGTAGCAGTACCGCTGGTGCCTCAACTGCAAGAGGGCCCTGTACCGAAGCCTCGTCGCTCGACAGGCTGTCAGCACGCACATCCCTCTGGGATCTAGCTGGTCGTCTGTGAAAAGGCATCCTGAAAGAAACATCGTGACACAGTCAAATGTTTATACCTGGTGAGCTGACCTGGTTTGAGCTGTTTTAAGGGATAACCTTTGAAAACACACACGCAAGCAGTGTTTCGTGCACAAAGTCAGAAATCAGTTGTCAGGGTCCTGGTGTATGGATACGTTGGCCGCCCGCACCAACACTGGACTCCATGAACTGAAAACCACACTCGGTACTCTCAACACTATTGCTTCACAGAAAGAAACATCAGAGTTATAAGTTCTGCGGTAGAACCGAACTCCTCTGATACCAATTTGTCACGACCCGTCCTCGGGGCCCGTGCCGTGACTACCCCAAGCCCACCTTCCTTAAGCCAGGGGCTGGAGACTAGCACCAAAGGTGTAAAATCCCGATAATTGGGAAGGAATTGCCTTTATAAAAGAAAAAAATCACCACAGAGTACAAGCGGAAGCAAAACACTAAGTCCAAAAGAATTGCTGAAAAGTAAATGGGCCAGAATACAAACCCAAAATAAAGTACGACTACAACTGAACAAGGTACAACAGCAAAAAGACAAACAGCTGGAAGAAAGAAGCAGTTCCTGGGCCGTCCTCCTCGGATCTACCTGAAGGGTAGGTACAGATATCGCAGCTCCTGGTCGTCCACCACGGATCCCACCTAAAGGGTAGGTACAGATAGACTCCTCCACGCTCTCGTCGGTCAACCTCCTCTGTGAGTCGTCACGTCGTGTAGTCCACCTCCGGGTACTGGCTCATCGTGTAGTCCACTTCTGGGTACTGACACGTCGAGCTGTCCACCTCCGGGTACCGTCCAATCCTCGATCACTCGGCCTCCGTCAGCACTGCCCGTCGTCTGCAACCAACACAACGAGGTGCGGGCATAGCCCGTGCAGGGGTGAGTATAACGATACTCAGTAGGGACCCCGAGACCCTCAAGGTCTCACTAAAACCAACAAGTATAACCACAAATAAGATCTCAACAAATAACCTCTACTTAGGTATATGCCCATACATATACATATGTTATCAAGTAACCCATCTCAATCATGAGGAAACACAAGGTCAAAAGTCTCAGTTCAAACCAGGATTTTCATTTTCGAAACCGTAACTGCTGAAGAGCTCCGTCTCTGGAGTGTACAGTGGTCCTGTCATGACTCCGAAGAACTGCTCACTAAACTAAGACTGCTGAAATACTCCTCCTGTCGAGTACCGCGGGTCATCCACCCAGACATAGTAGTGCTTACCGCCGAGGTATGTCACCCAAACACAGTAGTGCACACCCCCTAGTAGCCTGTTGAGATACTCTCTTGACAGGTACCGCAGGTCTGCACTGTTACACAGGTAGTGCTCCATCCGCCATGGGTCTGCACCTCATAAAGTAGTGCTCCGTGCACTGGGCTAGTTGACTCACTCCAAGTCGAGTCGGTCAAGAAGTCGTCAGGTCTCAGCGAGTTACACGGTGTCCGTACTCCGCACGCTCGTCACTGAGAGGGTCCGCTCCACGAGCTACAGGTAGATACTCCATGTATCTCAAAGTCTGACGAAGAAGTATCTCAAAGGACCGACTCGTCATAGGGGTCTCAACACAACAGACGGTGCATCAATCGGACGCCCGGTCTGTGAGTTATTAGCCTTTTTGTCCCAGGGGCCTGGTTGGATTCGTTAGCGAACCAAACACGACCGTATATCAACTGTACCCCGAACTCTCATAGGGTATACTCATAGGGACAGTTTATCAACGAGATCACCAACGCCACTGACGGTTCGTCAAACAAACGTTCTGTCAGAAAGATATCATCTTTTCCATTCCCTGGGCCCGGTTGGATTTCGGTGCGATCCAACCCGGCCACTATCCATCTGCATCCAATTCTCGGGTGGAGGATGCCAAAAGTTCCGTATCGCCAACAGGAACTCAACGCAATAGAAGGCGCGTCAATCGGATGCCCAGTTTGAGAGTTATTGGCTTTTCCGTTTCACACCCACCCTGGAAAACTTCCCAGTAGGTCACCCATCCTGATCACTACTCTAGGCAAAGCACACTTAACTATGGAGTTTTAACCACGTAGGCTCCCGAAAAGGAAGATGTACCTTGAGTATAGTATACCGAAACAACCGTCTCCATCCAAGGATCGTGTTGCCGCTGACGGCGAGTCGTTTGGAGGCCCGTAGCCCATGATACGGGCGTTTGACAAAAAGTGGTCTGAAACTGGGGGTCTGGGCCCGGGCCGACCCGGGCCGACCCCCCCCCCCCCATGGGTCGTCCGAACCGGGTCGACCCGTCCCGGGCGGCGACCCGGCCCGACGACCCGGCCCGGCTCGGAAAATCCCAGCCCGGCCGGTGGCGCGGCGGCGCGGGCCGGTGCAGCAGTGCGGTCCGGCGCGACGGCGCGGTCCGGCGCGGCGGCGAGGACCGGCACGACAGTGCAGACCGTCACGACAGTGTAGCCTTGGCGTCGTTCTGGTGCCGCGCGCGGGGGGCAAAGCCCCCCCCCCCCCTTTGAGAACCGCGACCCCTTAATTGGGGCCGCTTTTGAGTCCCGGCCGGGGGAAATTAATTCCCCCGGCCTCCACTGCCCGGCCGGCCCACACTGGCCGGCCGGTTTCACCAGCAAGGACCGGCGACGACCGGTCCTTCCTTCGCCGACACCGGCGGGCCGGTGCCCGCCGCCGGTGATCTTGCTCCGCCGCGGCCCGGAACCGGCCGCGGCGCCTTTGACTTTCTTCGACGCGACGCAACGACGTCACGTTCTTGGATTTCTTTCCACGGCGCGGCATTATGGCGCCACGCTTATCATCCGCAATAAATGGCGTGGTGCGACGACACCATGTTTTCTCGTATCATCCTCAAGAAACCATCACGAAAAAAAGGAGGAGGGTCGGCCGTGTTTGTGCGGTCCGACCCCTCGCATTTTTTGATAACAAAAAGGGTTTTAATCCACGATCATCACCAAGTTTGTATTCGCGAACAATTAAATAAAAAAAACCCCTCAATCATGAACCGCTTGATCGGACGATCCGCAGATCAACCCGGTATTGGTTGGTCTGCCCTCGTCGTTTTTCTCAAAAGATAAGAGAATTCCAAAATAAATTCCCCTACCTCGGCTTCAAGAACGGAGTTCTTCAATGACCCGCGGAAGACAAGTGTCGCGGAGGTCGGCGTCGTTCCGTCTAGGTTGGTGGGAGAAGAGCTCGGTGAGGTCGAGCCGAGACGTCACCCTCTGTATACTTTGTAGGTGGTGGTGCTTCCCTTCCCTACTCTGGTTGAAGATGGTCGGAGGTGTTGCTTCACGTTCTTCGGAAACGTGGAACGTTCTTCCTCGAGAGGTTGGTGATCTTCCAAGAGTTCTTCTCCTCCCCTTAGTTCTCCCCACAAGGTTTATGCCAACCCAAAAAGAAGAATATAATCTATCTTTTTAATGTTGGAAAAATGAATTCAAAAGAATTCAAGCACTCGAAATAATTAATTAAGTTGGATTAATTAATTAATTGCAAAGTGTTGGCAAGAATTTCAAAAGATTGAAATTCAAATAAACCATACTTAACTCACCTCATTAAATAATCAAATTTTCAAATATTAAAGAATGTGAGTTAATGGGGAGTTGAAAAGTGAGGGGTTAAGAGGGTTAGGGAGTTTAAGGAATTTGAAAAGGTGGGGGGGGGGGGTTTGTGTGGGCCCCACCCTTTCAAATATCTACATATGGGAAGTTGGATAGATGTGGGCCCACCACCAACTTCCCATGGGAGAAGTTAACCACTTAACATTGTTAAAATTTGATTTAACAATTTTATTCAATTTTTTAATTAAACCCCAAAAATTAACTTCTCCTCCCGCACAAACGCAACTATGGTAACGATTCTCTTAAGCGATTACCGGCCTTGCGAGTTCATCAGTGAAATCAGATTTCAATTCCGGGCACTGGTTCAAAAGAAATAAATTCATGATCGCTCGTTCACTGAACGCACCTGAGCCAAACTTCGGAAATTAATTTCGGGCACACCGGGCCTCGGAATCAGGCGCCATTAGAAACTGCGTTCTTTTAAAATTCCAAAGAAAATTAAGAATAAAATTTCCTTGAAATTTCCGGGTCTTTACAAAAATACCCTTTATAATAAAATAAAAACCTGTTATAACCTTAATAAAATTATTTCCACCAAATTATATAGTTGTCCATGTTAAATTTATGCTCATTCAAATCTTCCTTCAATATTAAATGGGCCAAAAATTATCATTCTATTAATAGGTGAATAGTTTTCTAGGCCCCACTTATGAGCTGGATTTAGGGATCTAAAATGTTGATTGAAATTTTGGATAATGTATCACTACCAGTTTGAGTAATGTGACCCTATTGTAAACATTGTTATTCATATTAAGTGTTTCAGAAAGATTTGTGAGAGTATTGGACAGTTTGGAGTGGTTTTGGAATGTTTTTGAGGTCTTTTTAGGGCATTAGGATTGAAGCAAAGTGAGGGGAAACCATATAGAATTAATGAGTAACCATGAATCTTAAGGGAGTAGGGTACCACATGGTATGCACATAGTTTTTCTATCCATGTTGGGAGATTATGCAATATTCCCTTTGATGTAGTTGAATCTGCATGTCCAACACTTGGTTTTTCAAACGTTGTGAGCTAACAATTTCGCCCATTAAAAACGGGGTTTTAAACGGGGTTAGTCTTAATTTCCCATAAATCACAAATTTCTTCTCCCTTAAAAAACCTATGTGGTATTCCTTATTATAAAGGGCTATAGGGTATCTCCCACCCAATTTGAATGAAAATAGAAGGTGTTTCTTGGTTGTTTGAAGGTGGTTCATCTCTATTAAGACTTCTCTATTATTTTCATTCTGGATTCCTCTATATATTCTCTCATCCAACTATTGGTTTTCTATATATACATATATTGCATGTATATATAAGGATTTTAAATATATGGTGATGAATTCAAGGCTTGTCGATGATTAAAAAGGGTTCTATCTTAGTGTTGGTGGCATGCTCGCCTATATTTGTGGTGTGGTTGTTGTAGGTGGATTTCTCCATAACCCAAGGGAAGTTGATTTTTCTCTAGACTCAAATTTTATAGAACTAGAATCCTTGGTTTCAATTAATTTATTTATTGAAATGAATTTTCATTATGGTGTGAGAATGTTGATTTAAATTCATTGTGTGATGACTTGTATAATTTTTTTGAAAATTGGATGATTTATTAAATTGGTTTTCAAAAATGGTTATCCAAAAAATGATTTGTTTTATTCGATTAATATTTCATGGATGTGTTCATAAGGGATTTTTTGGTTAGGAGATAGTTGTTTTTCTTAATGTCGTGGCCTTTGTGTGCTATATTCTTGTTTATTTCCTTGAATCAAGGATGTTGTGTTAGAATAATGATAAGTTGGAGGGGACTACCACTATACAAACATGATGTATAATGGATAGAAGGGACAATATAATAGATAAGTGGGAAGGATGTATCACTAGTTTTGAGTAGTATTAAATGGGTTTGGAAAATAAGTCCCCCTGTTGTTGTAGCATTATTGGGTGTTGTTATGAAAGATGAAAATTTTATTGCTAAAGTAAAATGGTGAAATGGCTTATGGAATGGTTTCATGTCATTCCCTTGGGATGAATGTTTTGGGTATAATGTCTTCCTAAGGTTGTGTCTATCTTGTGGTAACTATTTCACAATTGGTTGTTTTATAGAATTTGTTTTATATAATTTAGCTAATAGTTTTATCCATGTGGAGTGGGTAAATAAGTCCTTTGGGAAAATACTACTGAGTATAATCACTATCCAACATTGGAAAATTGGTTCTTCTTTAGATTTTGTATTCCAAGGCATATTTCAGAGTAAGGAATCTCATTTTAAAAGTGTTTCTTCTTGATACTAGGGTGGTTTGGTTGTTCTTGGAGAAATGAGCTTGTCGTGGAGCAGTAGAGTGTCTCTTGGCTTACTTTGGGTTTATATTTTTTCCCTCATGGTACTCTTATTTGGGTATGATTTGGTTGTATTGGTTTTTGGGATTTTTTATGGATTATTTTGGTTGTATCTTGGTACTATATGGTTCAGGATTCTATCTGAACATTCATCATGTAGATATGTTGGTAATGCATTTTTTCACTAAATGGTTTTATTATAATGAAAAAAACATTCCCCAAATCCATTCATGGAGCCCTCAACATTTGATTCCATCTTTAGAATCAGTTGAACATTTAATATGACCAAGTAAAACCTCACTGCCTTATCAAGTGAATGAGGTTGGGGAGGGATGTTTCAAGTGTAATCAGTTTGTTCAGAACATTGGTGTTAATTATTCATCAGGATGTCGAAAATTGTTCTTTGTCTATTCATTGAGTCAGGACAGTACAAAGGTGTAGGATTTTCAGAATATGGAATGTATAGAATAAAATTATGTATCGAACCCTATTATTCTAAACATGACTTAACTCGGTAGTGGTGTACATATGGGTTTTAGAGACTTATAATCATTGGATATATCATTGTCGTGGATGTAGCTAATGAGAAAAGAATAACATGCATGGTAGAAATGACTTCTCTCTATGATGAAAATTTCATTGAGTATAATGACTTATGTTATGGTATGTGTATATTGGTGTGTGGAAAATATGGAAATTAATTCAAATGTATATATTTTAAATGTGAAATTTTGTTGTATTTTTAAAATGTGTTGAATTTAAAAACATGGTGGACTTTTTATAATATTTAAACATGAGAAAAATGAATATGTGGAAAGATTATTTGGTATAGTAGTTATGTAATTTAATTTCAATAATAATTTATTTATTTCTATGGTTTAGGGACCTATAGTTTTTTTTTGATAAAAATAGCACTGGGTAGGCATCGTAGAGACCAGCCCGAGGAGGCTGTTGAATATAAGGTTGTACCTAATCCTCAGGAGAAATGGTAGCTAGTGCAGAGTATTGTGAAATCATTCCATGTTTTGGAAAGTGGGAATAAAGCGGATGAACCAATGCATGTGGAAAATGTGGTTTGATTTCAAGTGAATTAGCCACTTATTTTTACCGGTGATTCAGAGCTAGAAAAGGGATGATTCATGAATGGATATAATGAATACTATATTGGAATTCATGGGAACCCAGACAGAGATGAAATTGATCTTTTCCACGTACATGTTGGATGGTATTTCACTTCAGTGTGGGGAACTGGTTTTCCAAGCTTGGATGGACCATAGTGTGACATGTGATGGTTTTGGGGAATTTTTTATAAACAATTTGACCCCCGTTCATTAATAATTCAGTGTACAAAAGATTTATTCCATTTGAAGATAGAGAACTATTAAACAACGGAATAAGAAGACATGTTTATGAACATAGTGTGATTTTCACCTCAAGGGATGGGTAGTACATTATTGATGCCATGAACTTTTTAAGATGGGTTGATGCTATAAATTCATTACAAGAAAGTTATGTTGTGTATAAATGATTACACAATAATGTTGAAAACATCTATTGTGGATGAGTGAGATATTTTGGGGGATCTAGGTGGTTGAAGTATGTTGTTACCCTGATAGAATAGTAGGAAATGGAATGTTGGTTTCAATATAGTGATGGGGATTAATTTCTTGTGTTTGTGTATTACTAAGAATCTAATGGCAGGATCAGTGAATCATTCTCCAAATCATTAGAGTATGAAAAAATGTTTTTAGTGTGGCTCTATGGGACACAACAACTGGGATTGTATGACACAACCTCGATCATGTCATAACTATAGGATGATGTGGCATATTCAATAGCATTTTCGTAGGCTATGAGGTCATCTGTTTGTTATACTTCTCAGGGGTCGCAGAAATATTATACCTTTATGGGACGAGGGGAGAAGCATACTCTTCTTTAGTAGAACTAAGATATACATAGTGATACTACAAATACCATTACACCGTATTAGGGTAATAAATAATAGAATGTAGAATAAAAAAACATGTTTAGAGATGAACATGTTGTGATGGATGATCTTTCAGGTCCACTCACAGTGGATGGTACAATTATTTTGTATTCCATGTTGATGCAAGCTTTGTTTGATACAGGTGCTTCCTTGTTTTTTATTGACTTCCATGTTATTATTTTTCTGGGTCTAACCATGAAAATAGTGCCATAGTTTTTAAAATATCAATCTTTTCGGGGTAAAATATTGTGTACAACCATCATATGTAGATTTTGTTGTATAATTGTGGTCAACTTTGATTTCATGTTGGATTTATAAGTCCCTAACATAGATTCTTATTATTTATTATATGGAATGGATTGGTTTGTGATATTTAACATCCATATAAATTTCAATTCTTGATAAGTATTTTGAGGATAGAGAATGGAATTGAACTTCTCTTTAATGGGGAGATGAATAAAAAGATGGGTGAACCTACTTTTTTGGCACCAGTTGTTGGCAAGATCCAATATCAGTTATTTGAATTCTCATAGTAATTAGTGGAATGTGGTGAGAACAGTGTTCTCCCAGTAGTTGTGGATGTTTTTATGAATGTATTATATAAAAAATTCCCAGTATTTCTACCCTCTTATAATTGGAGTTTTCTATTTGTCTCTTTCTGGGGACCAGTCATATCTCACTTCCATTTTACCGAATGGAACTAGCAGAATTGTGAGAATTAAAGGGGAAGATGGAATATTTAGATAAAACTAATATCATCCGACCTAGAACTTCTCTGTGGGTATCATCGATTTTTTTTGTTAAATAGGTTGACAAAACATTGAAAAAATGTGTTGATTATCATAAAAATTATCTGATTTTGATATAGAACAGATATCCACTTCAACAAATTGATTGTTTTTTAACTATTTGTGGGTAGATTGGTGGTTCACCAAAATTGACATGAGGTTAATATATCATCAATTTCACTTGAGAATGGTTGTTATTCCCAAAATAGATTTCAGGTGTAGATAGGGAAATTATGATAATGAGGTTACGCCCATTGGTCTAACAAATGCACCCGCAGTGTTCATGGGATTGATGAAACATATATTTCATAAATATATAGGTTTTTTTGTGTGGTATTGTTTGATAATTTAATGGTTTATTAGAGAACAAGGGTGGATTATGAGAAACAATTTGTGATAGTGTTGGGTATCTTGTGGAATGATTAATTATATGGAAAATATATTTGGGATAAACATATTCCATGACCTAGGAGGAAACTATCAATTTTATTTTCGTGACTTCTGACTATTTGCTTCTATGATGACATATTTGACAAGGAAGAATGTTCAATTTCATTGGGATAAGCGGAGATAGAAATGTTATGAAGAGCTAAAGGGTTTCCTTACATCAACACAAATCTAGTTTTTTCCTAAACCAGTGAAAGGTTACGTGGGGTATTGTGACACATCGGGATCAAGGATGGGGTGTGTTATCAGGCATGGGGATCATGTTGTTGAAAATGTCTCATGTCAGTTGAGGTTTGAAGAGAAAAACAACCCAACACATGATTTGGAGATGGTGGTAATGGTTCATGCTTTAAAAATGTGTCGTCATTGTATCATCAGTTAAAAAATCACAGTGTTTACTAATTATAAGTGTTTTAGACATAGATTATCACAATGAGATTTAATATTTTGTAAGGGAGATGGATGGAATATCACTATATGTTGGATTTTTACTTAATGTACCCACCAGTTGTGGGAAATTCGGTGTAAAATGCATTAAGTACAAAAAACATATCCTCATGTGGTGAAATAATTATACAATCAGTATATGTTAATATCGGTCATAACCGACATGTGATTGGAATATGAGGACCGATGTGACAAAGTGGCATTATTTCTGATTTTGTTTGTCCCTGACTTCAATTTTTTGTTGAAATAGGCACAAACATGTGATTATAATTGTATGTAATTGAGGTATAATCTGACTAGTGGAATGATGATTATGAGTTGGGATATGAATTTGAATTTGGTTTTGTGTTTTCATTATATGATAGTGGTACCCATGACTTGCCATGAGGACTATCTCAGTGATTATCATTATTCACAGTGGTGTTTCCATCCAAGAACTCATAATATGTATAAGGCATTGAATATGTAGTTTTTGTGGGCCAATATGAAAAGGGAAGTTTTCGAGTTTGATTCAATATTATTGATTGTTTATAAGGTCATGGGAGAGTATCAGTGGCCTACATGAAGGATTAACTCATTAACTATTCTAATGCGGATGTGGAAACAAATAGCGAATGAAATTATGACAGGTCTCCAAATAATGGTCACAAAACACGATATTGTATGGGTTATTGTGGATAGGCACACCAAATTGGCTCATTTCATCTTGATTCATGAATCTCATATGATGGTTTAATGGTCCCAAACTAATATATGTTATGTGGTATAGAGTCCTGGTATTTGAGGTTCGATTGTATCAAATAAGGAGATGAGGTTCACATCCTGTTTTTGGAAATCCTTACTGCATGCTTTCAGAACATAGTTGACATTGATCATGGAGTATAATCCCTTAATAGATGGACAATCCAAGAGGAAAATAAAAAATTGGAGTATAAGATAAAGTCTTTTTGGATGGATTTTTGTGCTTCATGGGAGGAGAACATACCGTTTGTGTAGTTCTCATATATTAAATGTTATTTGGATGCAATACATATGGCTCAGGTTGAAGAATATTATGGTTGTTCATATCGTTCTTCCCTATATTTGGTGGAAATAGGTGATACATTGATTACTATACCGAGCCATGTCCATGAAACTGTGGAGAAGACCATTTTTATCATATATATTTTGGATACAACTCAATTTCTTCATAAATCATATGCGGACCATTGTCGATAACCATTATCAGTTGACATGGGTGATGATGTGTTTTTGAGAATCACTCCTAGTGTTGGACATTATCGGTTTGGAAATCAGTTTATGTTATCTCCAAGGTATATTTTTCCATTTGAGATACGTTATCTGATTGGAGATGCGGACAAACGATTTTATTTTCCGCAAATTTTTATTGTGGTACAAAATTTGTTTCAAGTGCCGAAGTTGAAAAAGTATCATTGGATTATGACCATGTGATTGGTTAGGGCCATGTTGGGGTAATGACTCTTTTGGTAAAATTCCAGTGATGTTTTTTTTAGAAAGAAGAATGTATTCCATGGATAAATCATCACATTATTTTGGGTCTTTTTGGAAGTATGTTCTCATTGAAGAGGAGACATGGGATTGCGGGAATGAGATGGCTGAGAAATTGACTGATCTCTTTCCGCACTGTGGTATTTCACTACATTTCAAGGATATATTGATCAATGGTGGGGATAATGTTTTACCCCCTAGTTTGAGGTATGTGACTATTTTTTAGATTTTAGGCATATTATATATTTGGGAATGGTTTTGGAGAGTTTTTTAGGGTTTGGCATGGTATTGGAATGTTATGGAGGCCTTTATAGGGCTTCATAGATTGCACATGGTTCGTGGAAATCATGAAGAATACCCAGGTAAAAGTGAAACTCAAGGTAGTGGGGCTCCACAAAATTTTTGTATAGTTTGTCTAAACATGTGAGCAGGTCGTGTAATATGCCCATTGAGGTAGTAACATCTGCACATGTAGCACACAGCTTCTCAAACCATGTGATCTAACAGTGGATCCCATTAAAAAAGATTTTTTAAACGAGGTTAGTCAATATATATATATTAAATACTCAGTTCATCTACATTACTAACTATACACAATATTCCATGTTCTCATCAGATATATAGGATCTTCCACAAAATTTGGAAGAAAATATTTGGGGTTTCATGGTGTTTTGAAGGAGGTTCATCTCGGGTGAGTCTTATCTCTTGGTTTTATTGTGGTTTCATATTGGGAATCACACTTCCCTCTATGGGTTTTCTTTATATAAATATATTTCATATAGATCTGGGGTTTTTTTTGCCTTAGGATAATATTTTATAGCTTATGATGATAGGTAAATAGAGTTAGAGTGGTTTTGTTGGAGCGTTCACCAGAATATGTGGGGCTCTTCTTTGTGGTTCAATTTCACCATAACCATAATGTATGTGGATTATGTATCAACTGATGTTTTATAGAAAAATAATCCTTGGTATAGATTAATTGGGATCTTGAAATTAATTGTGATTATGGTGTGGGAATGTTGATTGAAATTCATTGTGTGATGACTTGTGGAATTTTAGGCAAAATGGGTTATTGCGGTGATATGTTCGTAAAGGTGGTTTTTAAAATGGATATTTAAAAAATGGTTTCATGTGTTCATTAATGAAAATGGTTTTTGAAAATGTTTTTCAAATAAAATAATTTTTTTATTGATGGAAAAAGGCATGGATATAGTCCTATGAGATTTGTTTTTTGTGATATATTTGTTTACATAAATGGTGGAATTGGTATGTAATTTGATTGTTTATTGGCTTGAATATTAGATGATGTGTTGGGTTGATGTGAATTGTGTCAGGGGTAGCACAATAAAAATCGGATGGATAGAGTACAGAAGGGCCACCATCAATGATAATTTGGGGGGAAGTACCACTAGTTTGAGAACTAGTAAATGGGTATGGATGAGAAGTTCCACTACAGTTGTTTCCTTGTTGGGTGTTGTTATGCAAGATGAAAATTGTTCCCATAATGTGAAATGGTAAATTTTCATCTGGCATTGTTTCATGGATATCAATTGTATTTCTTGATTTGGGTAATAATTCATGGTATGTGTGTGTTTTTCTCATTGTAATTGTATCACTATTATTTGTTTATATAAATTGATTTATATAAATGTGATAAATGTTTTATCCAAGTTGTATGTATAAGGATGTCATTTTTTAAAATATAATTGTGTATTATTACTCACCCATGATTTAGAACATTGGTGACTTTTCATATTTTTTATTCTAAGACCTAGGAAAGTGTATGGAATCTCATTTTCCTAGTGGTTTGTTGTTAATCATGGATAGTTTGGGTGTGCATAGAGCAAAGAACTATTTTGGAGCAGTCAGGTGTCTCTTGGATTAAATTGCATCTCTGGTATTGTCTTATTCTTGGTGAATCAATTTTTGTATATATTATTTGTATTGGTTTTTTGGAATTGATAGTTTGGTTGTCTCTTGGTACTATATGGTTCTGGTAGCTATGTAAACATGCATCGTGTAGTTTTTTTAATTCCTTTTTTATCTGATTAGTTTTATTCTATGGGAAAAAACATTCCCTAAATTCTTTCTTGGAGCACTCAAAATTTATTTCCATCCATTGGCATCTTGGGAATGTCACCTAAGGCCATGTAACACCTCATCGCCTTCCCAAGATAATGATGGACGGGTGAGTTATTATAGCGTACAAGGAAAAAATTAATCCCTTAAAACAAAAAACCTATAAAAGAATAATTTTATACTTTGGATAAGGGTATAAAAAGAAATATATGAATTACATATAAAAATAGTTAAAATAAAAAAAAATCCATTTATGAGATTAATCTCAAAATAATTCTAAAAATATAAAATGTGACAATTACCATTAAAATAACACATTTATGAAATTAAATCATTGAAATTAATATAAATATAATTGAATATGTTTTCTCTTTTAATTTCTCTATAGATAAACATTACACTCTTGAACTGTAATCTTATAACAAGGTCAAAATAAAAAATCCTAATAAATAAATGAGAATACATATTAATTATCATACGATGTAAAATATTCTGACATCAAAATGAATAAAAAATTCCAATGTCATCAAAACCATATAAAGTCCATTCATTCTTACATGAATCCTCACATTCATATAACAACTACCTCATAATAAAAATATTTATCTCATCACTAAAGGTTTCTAATGTGGGGTTTTTCTCAATCTCAAAAATAGGTTGGATCACCATAGGCATGTTATTCTCCAAGTAAAACCACATTATACTGTAAAAAAAATTCAATCATGAGGTATTTTTCATAGTATTTTATGAGGATCATAATTTTCAAGTTTTATATATTTTTGAGATATTTTGGAGGAGGCACCCATATTGTCTTATAACATGGGAAATTAAAAAGCAACACTATACTCATGGTGATGGTGGCTACAGCCACCACAACCCTCATTATCAATTGGGGGATCCAACTTCACCAAATTCTCAACTATATCCCTTTATCTATTTCTCAAATCCTTCGTCTCATACTAATATTCCTTCTATTTAACTAATACCTAATGTCCAATTGATCAAATAAGGGACTCAGAAAATTCATATTTTCATCTAGGAGTTTTATGAGGCTTCTGAAACCCTTAAACTCTTTATGGTTTCTCAATTTTTCTGGTGACATATATCAAAAGATTCATTCAAATGGTTCGTCAACACAAACTGTGTTTGAAGGAACGTGCCTTATTTGGACTGTGGGACTACAATCACATTCTGATCTGATGTTTTTTTATTAAGATGAACATTCCTTAGCCTGAGGAAAATCCCTATGGATTATTGAATGATTTGTTTTCTCTCTCTATAGATGTAAGTTATACTTCCATATCTAAAAGGTCCCAACAACTAATGTTATTTCTTTATGTATTATAGTTATTACAATCCCCTTCCAAAATATAGCCATTCTTATAATTCTTACCAAACCGGTTTGTCTATTAATCTCCTTTAAATATCATTCCAAATCACTAGGTCATCCCATTCCACGACACATTTGTGTTTAATATAATGAGTCCATGCTGTAGTTGAATTTTTTAGAATTGATGTTGGAAAGGATTTCTCATTCCATAATGGTGTGGTGTTGCATTCATTTGTAGACCATTGTGTAAAATGGTTCCATTTAGGGCATCAATAAAAGTATTTTCACTAACAGACTCATGGGGGACCTCCTATTTCATCTATATATACATATTTCAATGTATTTCTATATCCTTTACTTTATTATCCTAGCCTAGAACCCATTCTGAAGAAACCCATCCATGCATCAAAACCTCCATTCTTGTCCATTTCAAATCCCCCATGATGTATGTTTAGTCTGTAGGAGATCATTACTTATCATGACGCTCTCATGATGATAGTTGGTGTTTTGGATATGGGATCCTCCATCCGATAATATATTCAAAAATTCATCAAAATAAGTCTTATATTGATTGGGTCATTTCTGGACTTTCTCCTTTATAGATGCATAACATCTTTTCAGATCATTGAATTTAGTCTTCACTCAATGAATAATGATGAAATGTTCCATGAATATTTAGAGTATGACTTCCTTCTGTCATAATATTGTCCTCTTGGAAAATTATAGCGGGAACTAGTGATATAGAACTTTTACAAGGATTTGTAGAAACATGGACTGATTTATCTCATTTGAATGGTTGAAAAATAGTGATCCTTAGGTGGAAGAATAAACTCAATGGATCTAGGGACTTGAATGATCTTTGGGAAGGGTATTTTTTTATCATCTAGCTTTATATCGATAGGAAGAGGGTTTCATAACGTATTATGGAAGGTCTAGTATGTATTTATTGAATTATAATGATCGTATTAGTTGTTGAGTTCCATTTATTAGTCAGAAAAGTGGGGAGAAATGATCTCTGGGATCATAGGGGAACATGATGTTAGAGGAGAAACCACAATGTTCATATGTATTACTCATAAATTCCAATGGCTATGAAAAAATGTTCATCTAATTATGTGAGTTAATAAAGACATGTAATTGTAATGTCAATACAAATGAGAAAACTATTTCGAGGAATAATAATATTCAAAAGGTGAATCATTTGGAAGATATTGTGGATTCTTTGGATAAATAATATCCAGATGTAGCAGCCATATTCCTAAAGAGAATATAAAAATTGACGAAGTATAAATATTGAATTGTTTCCGTTCATTATCCACTGAGAGGAATGAATTACTAAATGGTTCAACCATATAAAAACTTCAATTGTGCTGAATACTGAACTATATGAAATTATGATCAAAGTCAATATTAACAAGAATCAACATGTGGTGATCAAGATTGAAGAAAACATATGGGAATTAAGATTCAAAGAAAACAAGATCAATATGGATTAATAGATCCAAATGAGGGATATATTGACCCACAATTAGGAATTAATCATCATGGGAAACCTAGAAACTAATATAACATCATTTGGATAGGGATTATATAGGGTTACATGTTCTAAAAAAGTTTTTAATGTCTTCAATGATTTAGGAATTTTTTTTGTTTAATGACTACATGAATCATTTTTTCATGTCATCAATTAACCTCAAATACTATTATATATAATATAAGAGTTTCATAGGGGTGGTAGGTATAAATGTAAAAACTTGTGGTCTAGAATGAGGAGTGTTATGGTCTAATGTGAATTAAATACATCAAAATAATTTTTCTCAAATATAGTGTGCTCTTCAATAATGTTGATAATGATTAACCCCAAAAACCTATTTTTTATTAGGGAAGCTCACACATGGAATTTAATCATTAATGATAAAATTCTTCCATCATTTCAATAATTTTTAGCATTGATTCATCTTGAATTCGTATATCTATTTCTCATTAGAATCGATTTTATGACGAAAAGATATGATGACTTTGATCTTAATGAATTTGGGTATCACCTCATGTCTATAATGATATTTTTTTAGAACAATATATAATTCAATAATGAAATTTCCATAACCCAAGAAGCAGTAAATAAGAAAACACATAGAGTCCACCTAAAAAATATTCTTCATGAATGAAAAATATATAGCATCTTCTCCCTCCCTCACATATGAGTTTAATAATAATAAATTATTTATCATCTAGTGATTTATGGGAAGGGATAAATGGTTTTTAATGGGTCATCCTAACAAGGTGGTTCATATATACAAGGTGCTTAATAAAGGTTAGAATAAAAGTAGTAAAAAATTAGAGTTCAATACAAAAAAAGATTTCTATGTGAGGTCTTAGTCATATCTAACACATATAAAAAACATTAAAATCGTGTAAAAATAGGAAAAATCATGTTCTATATCACAGAACCTTCCTAAAGACTCAAAAATAGATATTTAAAGAAGATTTAAAAAGAGATTAAAACCCTATCATGTGGAGAATATATTCAAATTGGATGGTACAAGTGCATATAAGTTTCAAAGTCAATCAAACATTATAAATTGAAAAGATTGGAAATTAAGAAAAAAATGCATTCATAAGAAATTTAGAATCTTAAACATTAATATAAATAAATGTCCCAAAACACGAAGATGGTTTGATTCTTCCAACAAATTCAATTATGTTAAATATTATAAAAAACACCCCAAAAATATTAAAATAGAAATCATGAATAATTTATAAAAAATGATGAAAAATAAAATAGATGAACATAAACAATTCCTAAAAAGATATTGATATATTTCACCCATACATATTCCATTTACTACCCTCTTTTTATCTCAAAAAATATTTAATTTTTTTTACATAGAATATAATTTAGGAAGAAAAAAAATTATAAGGAAGTATGAAATGAAATTTATTTTTTTTGGTCTTCCTATTTTAATATCCTAGTTACAACCCCATTTAAAAATACAAGTAATATATGACATGAAATAAGAAAAATAAAAATAAAATAAATATAATATTTAAATGAAATGGATAATTTTTTGTTTAGAACCCCCAAGAATGTTATATGACTTTATTACCCATAATTAGGTAGTTACAGTGAATTATCCCCAATCAGAAGGTGGATGTGGATTCTATTAAATTAATAACAACATGTGAATATCATCATTATCCATGAGGAAAAACAATGAATTCATAATATTAAACAATATAAGAAAATTTAAAATCCCCCATGAAGGGATAAATTTAAATTTTGTGTTCCATAGAATAAGGGAAAATAAAATAGTGGTGCTCCCTATTAACAGTGGTTGTTTACTCCTCTATATGGTATAAAAGTAGCTTTAGAAGAGGTAGTCGTATCAAAGAATGATTTTCCAGCTCTTCTTCTTCAATCACTACCACTTGAATTGTTTGTTCCTTAACATACAAGGAGTTATTCATTTTAGTTGTCTCACAATTATTAGATACAGGATTTTAGAAAATAAATAAGTTTTAAAGAATAAAAACATGAATAATCAATAATTAAATCTACTCTTTAAAACATGTATTCCTTGATGTTGACTATTCTAGAAGACCCATTGGTCGATCAATCTTAACATGTTCTTCATTATTATCATCTTTAATATCAATAGAGATGAAGAGAAGTTTTATTATTCTTTATTAAATATGAGGGCATCTTGTTGATGGTTATATTCAATAAAAATATTCATGATTATTCCAATAAATGATTAATTACCATAAATAGATCATATTGATGTTTTTCTTCGTGGACCATCATGAGAAATGGTAGAGTGTGACATAATTTTATTAACACCCTTAGTAGCTCATTCTCACTCAACTCAAGTACTTTAAAAATAAAAATTATAGTTAGGTATCATGCAACAATTTTTTGGTTCTTTTAAAATATTATGTTTTACATTAGCTTTACATGAATGTACAAATTCCATTATCCATAACATTTTTCTCCATATTCCTTTTATTTCTTGTCAATGTTCATTCATTTTATATTTTTTAATTTATTCTTATTGATTCACCTGAGAGTACAAATTCCAATCATAATAATTTGAATTTGAATTCATCCTGAATAATGTTTTTTACTTTTTGAAATTTATTATTTATTTTGACTTTTTTAAATGAAGGAAACTAAAATTCATTAAAAATTTCAATAAAATTTGTGAGTGAATATCACATGGATACCAAAAAATGTTTCCAATTTTTATAATTTATTTTTCACGTGTGGTCTCAAAAATATTTTATCTAATGCATCATAGGGGCTGACCTAGTTTGTCTTCTTGAGGAGATGTTGTGGAATGTCACTATTTAAATATAATTCATTTTTTATCAAATAAAATTTTAAAAAAATAGTTATTTGTGAATTTAGAATCAAAAAATAAAATTGAACATGTAGATTAACTGAAAACCCATGTAACGTATAGTGAATGAAGTTATAATAAATGAAAAAATCCCCAAGAGAACACCCATAATGATACTTCATTGCCTCATAATTAGCATTAAATATACATTCTGAAAATGCTCTGTTGTATTCCTTAAAATAACATTATGCCTATGGTTGTGACTATATGTTGCACTCAATGATTGCTGAGTGACCGTACATCCAAATCATCAATCGAGGGAAAATATTGAATAAGTAAATGATATGTCTCATGTGGCAGGTGGATAGATATATAATCTTTCCACAAAAAGATTACCATAAGAATAAATCTTTGAAAATAATATATATTAAGAATTATAGATCAATAACATGGGTTCACCACCATTTACTCCCCCATGAATATCTATAGGTTAGTTTCTCATGATCATTAGTATAAGAGTACACAGTGAAAAAGAAAGAGGGTGATGAAAACAAGAGAGAGAATGAATAAGATTGAAATTAGAACAATAAAATTAAAACCTGAAATGTGATTACAAAATTAAAACCCAATAAAATAAATTTAATAACATCTTAAAATTCCCATTTATATATCCCACCCATTTGAATTGAATAAGATGTATATTTTAATAGGAACGGGGTGATGTTTTTTATACAAAAAGTCTTCCACTATAACATTCTGTTGTGATATAGCTATTTAATGAGTGCATTGGGAAATTCATACATCATAATATTGGTTCCAATATGTATCTTTTATTAAAATCAAAACGTTAATCATAATTTTTCATTTAATTAATTAGTAATTAATGATTTAATCAGTGACAATATGTTATCTAGACCGACTATTTGTATTCCAATGCAATGAGTTCTCATTCATTAATGGCCTCGAGAATGAATGAATCAAGAATTTCCACCTTAATTAATGTTATTCCTCTCCATGTCATATTTCTCCATGTTTCTTGTAATATCATTTGGACCATTAACAATAGAGATTTGGGCCCAACATCAATAATCTCTAGATATATTCATATTTTTAGGCTCAAATTCTAAGATATGTTTGAGGCTCAAAATGTAGGATTTTTATTTGGGTCCATGAGTATATAATTAATCCCAAAATATTTAAAAACCTATAAAAGAATAATGTTTCGAATTTAATAAATCTATAAAATTTTACATTCAAAATACTAAATAAAAATAAAATATTCAAAATTAAAATTATACCATTTTTCTATTCAGCTAAAAATACTTCTAATACCATAAAATGATACAATTAACAATAATATAACACATTTATTGGATTAAAAATTGAAATTAATATTAAATTATTTAAAATAATTTATCTATCATTCCCCCACACATTATAATATCATATTTGGGTAATAATATTATACCATGGTCAAAACAAACATCCCAATGTATAAATGGAAATGCAAAAAAATTATCATATAAAAGAAAATATCATGCCTCCTACATGGATTAAAAAAACTATATCCTAAAAATTCATATAAATTTATACATTATAATGTTAATAATAAAATATATGGAATATCTACCACCCATGAAAAATATTTCACTTTTCAGTAATGTATTTATAATGATGTGTTTTTATCATTACCAAGAACCACAACTACGAATACCCCATTTATCAGCACTAAAATGGATTTTAAAAACGCTATAAAAGCATTGTTAGTGCCAGTGAAGATAATGGGAGGGTCCCCATTATCAGAGCTCCAAAAATCTATGATAAAGACACATTTTATCTGTGCTTATAAAGCGCTGATAAATGTTAATAAATAAAAATTCAAAAAATCCTAAAAGACAGGGGGGATTTTATAGCGCTTGAGGCCCACTTTTACAATGCTTTTCCACCCCCTCCAGTACCCGCACACACCCCTCCACCCTTTATTATCGTTACCCCCCACCCTTTATCAGCACTAGCCCCCAGATTCAACCATGCTCGTGTGTCCCTACTTCCACCCAGATTTGAACTCGAGACCTCCCCCCTGCACACCTGAAGCATTTTCTACTCCCCTATATTAATTTGTTCTCCTATTAATGATATATATATATATATTCTAATAGTAATATATATATATATTGTTATATTAATATATATATATATAGTTATACTAATATATAAATATATAGTGTGATATTAATATATATATTTATAGTTATATTAATATATATATGTAGTTATATTAATATATATATATAGTTAGATTAATATATAGGTATATAAATATTCATATATTTGTATTTAAAATAAAATGGATATTGGTTATTATAGAGATAAAGCTAATATATATCATATGTAAATATATTTTATTATTTATATTTATAATTAAAATTTTATGGTGAATATATAAAAAATATGTATATATTGTTATATATTTGATTATAAATAGTAGTCCATTATAAAAGAAATTCAAAGATATAATTCCAATATGAATGTAATACCATGATATAAATTCATTCCCCACCAAAAAAAAGTTAATTGTACACCCTTAACCGAGGCTGAAAATCAACAAAATGTTAAAAAATCGGGGTATCCTGAGTAAAAACTCATTTTTGGAGGCTTTCAATGCATTTTTCCCTTGAAAATACCTTTATCGGGTTGTCTCTTAATTATATGGGTGTAGAGCTTGTTGTAGGCTTCGATTTGATATGTGGCAGAGCTCAAATGGACACCAAGATCAAAAGTTATGGTCGTTTGAAGTTCGAGTTGTGTTTTCAACATATTTTGGATCTTTTTTTAATTTTTTTAGAATTAAAATTGGTATTAAATGACTCTTACTCCATAATAATTAGAAAATTATTAATTAAAAATATTTTATTAATTTTCATAAAAACCATTTTCATTAAATATCTTATATATTATGTATATTAATTGTAAATGTATATTTATACTTATCTAAAATATATTTCAAAATTACATATTATATTTATATCAATATAACTCTATTAATATTTTTATATATTAATATATAATTTTTAATTTAATTTTTTATTGATGTCGAACCTTTATCATCGCTATTAAAAAATCACTGATAAATGGGGTCCCTTTATAAGCACTTTTTCATTAGAGATGATAAAGGTTGGCGCCAATAAAAACTGTTTTTGTAGTAGTGAACATGATTTATATATATAGGTTTAATATCCTCCAAAAAACTATATGTCACAGCTTCAAAAAATGCATCAATCATGAGGTATTTTTATGTGTTTTTCTGAATATTATGGTTAGAATGTCATAAAGGTCAAAAAAATTGAGGCAACATGAAGAGATTTATTATCTAATGTGATGTAAATGCATTAATTTTTTTTATCTAGTATGGTGTTCTATTAATATAGACTGAAATTAATTCCCCACCGGAAAAATCATTGTTTATTGTGGAAGTTCAAACAATGGATTTTAGCATGAATAATAAATTTATAACCAATTTTCCTCATTTTGTATCATTGTTTCATGTTGAATTCAGATATGTATTTCTCTTTAGAACCATGTCATTGTTAAAAAGATAGGCAAGTAATTATCATCAGATATTGGAAAACACGTGAATAAAATGTGTAACTATATTTCAGTCCACCCCGACATCATCCCAGTGTAACACCCTAATACATCATAGTACGTTGTCTCATTAATGTAACTCAATATATTGTGCTACACGCAATACTGAGTTCGAACGTACCACAACATACCAAACTAGCCATTCAAAAAAGCTATTATGAATATTATTAACTTCATTTTGAAAACATATATACTCTATATAATTTTAATATCCATATTACATGTTTCTTAGACATAATATAAGAACAGATTCATTTTTTTCAAATAAAACAATTATTTTTAAGAAAATGAATTTTTTTCTGCATTTTAGTGGAAAACCCTTTTTAAAACCAATATTAGAATATTTTATATATTCAATTTTATAAAATTAATTTTTTCATTAGAAGCGGGACATAAAAAATAAGATTGGATAAAATATTGGCAGTTTTCTAATAACAATGATATTTTGATGAATAATTAAAAATACTAAATATTAATTGAAAAAAACTTTTTAAAATGAAATTATTTATTATGTTAAATGTTTCATTTGAATGGTGTGAAGTATAATTAGATTATATTTTTATCAATTAATATAATTTAGGTCATTATAAGAAATTTAACATTTAAATTTGACATAAACACGTGTCAATCTTTTGATAGTTTTTACTTTTTAAAAACCCGCCTTTTGGTTTTGACAACATGAATTAATTTTAAATTAATTATCAGAAATTCTATTTTATGAATTCGGTAATATAATATTCATTATTTAATTTTGAATATAAAAATTACATTAGGGTAAATTTTTGGTAGTTTTTTGAAAATATTCAATTTCTCATTAATATTGAAAAAAATGCGTTATTCTTTAAAATCAAATTTTTTTTAAAAAAATTAGATATTTTATTTTAATTTATTTATTTTCCAAATATATACATAATACCTTTATATGTTCAATGTAATTCAATGGGTTCATTTTATAGTAATTATACATTTATAATATTTTTTTGAACTTTTTATCATTTTTTATCCACCTTTTCGGAGCATTTGTAAATATGCATAAAACTAAACATTACCGCTTCTTTCAGTTGAATTTAAATAATTTGAGAGATATGTTTAACAACAAGAAAGTAATATTTTTTTCAATTAGATAAAATAACTTTTGGTGAATAGTAACTTTGACTATTATTTACCATGATTACAATTAAATAGGGTAATTAAAGGTAAAAATGATATTATAATTACCCTAACCCATGTCCTAATTCTATTGGATAAGATTTATTCAACCAAAAAAATCCTTATGAATAAAATATGATCCTATTTTTTCCACTTTAATTAGATTAAGACATTTATTTTTATTTTATTTAATGAAGTGTTAAAAGTGTTAAATTCAATGTTTATTGGATAAAAAAAATTTAAATAGGGTTATACATAAGATAAATTCGACTATAAATATTAATTAGAAATATGAAAATATTTAATAAATAATGTTATTTTATTTATAATTTTTAGACATAAAATAATTTGATTTATTTATGACATAATGATGTTGCTGTAATTACCTTATTGATAAAAAATTTAAATAATTGATATTATAAATATATAAATAAATATAAATTGAGACATTTTATTAATTAAAATAATTCTATAGGTTAATATGACATGTTATTATTTATTATATCCATTTTTTTCGACGTGATATGGTAGTTATAAGGTTCACAAAATGAAAATACCAAATAGTGTCAAAATTGGAAAAAATTAATTTTTAAAACCTTAACAATATTATTTTTTGATAAAATATTCCAAAAAAATATAAGGATCTCCCAAAGAGATTATATAATATTATATATGTTATTTCTTATCCACTTTTGGTTATGTTTTATGTTTATAGTATGTTTATTAACCATATAGTGTAAGAATACAAGAACACATGTTAAAGTTAAACTATTTAACTAAGAGCTAAATATAAAATATATGGTTAATATATGAATCTAATCTTGAATAAAATGAATTTTTTGAGATTATTTCGACCCATAACCACCTATTTCTGTAAATCAATTAATTTTGATCCATTAAAACCAAAAATGATTTTCTAACAAATTAATCTTTTAATCATTTCCAAAAGTGACCATCACCCCTCTTTTAAAAGGGAACTTCCCATTCTCTCAAACTCAAACAACCAATCCCTTTTGGCTAGTCTATCCCCTACCCAAATATCTTCCCAAATTCCATCACATCAACCAAGATTCCTTACATTGACCATAAAGCCAACCTATAGATCCCTTTTGATCAACTAAAAAAGAAACACCCGAAGAAGTGGTAATAATTTCACCACCCTCTATCATGTCCTTTTCTTCATCCACTACCTATTTATTTTAGGTTTCCATACCAAAATAAAACTCAAGTTCCTCCTACATACTGTGATGTTTCTATAAATAATGTACAGTCATGTTCTTTATTCAATCCATCCTATAAATGACAAAGTCACCACACGTGTGTATGTATGACTTACCGTCTCCACTTCGTGGTGTAGTTTGTTATTCATACACTTTATTATTTGGATGGGTATAATAATGAGTGTAAATGTCTAAAATATACCCATAACATGTTTATTATTCTTTATAAATTATATACCACCCCATTAAAAACTATTTCACCATCAATACAATGATATATTCACTAGTGCGTACGTACAGAGTACCGTCTCCACGATGCGATGAGATTCATTCCCACATTCAAAATTCAAAGATGATTATGAAAATATATATTATTAATAATTATGTAATATATTAGATAATAATTCTATTGGAGATATATATATATGTATTTATGTACTTAAAAATATCTTATTCACTTACTTTCGTTCAATACGATATTAAAACTGAAACAGCGTTTATGGGTATGTATGACCTACCGTCTCCATAAACGGTGTCTTCCATTTCATATATCTATCTATAATAAATATTTACATTGTAAATATATATGATATATAAACCAAGAAATATATTTATTATGTATTTAAATCATGATCTAAATGACATGATCAAGAATAAGAAGTTAAAACATGTACGATAAAAAAAGATATTGTTACCCAAAATGTTAATTTAACATTGAAATAATTATTAAATGGTTAGTAAAATGTAATAAATTAATCTTGTATGATATAATAAATATTGATATGGTTCCGATATAATTTAATAAAATATTATGTTATTTATATAGGAGGTTAAACATACCCACGACCAATGGAAAGTGCAAGGTAAGAGTTATTTCCTTAATCTCATTATTATCTGATATTGTTTATGTGTAAGTATTTACTGGGGAATTTTTATCATTGATACCCATATATCATTATAATGTTTTCAAAAAGAATCTATTTTGGTTTTATGGGAGATTCTATATTATAGATCATCATTATAAATGTTTTAACGATTTATATTTATAAATTATTTTAGTTAAAGTCCATGTTTTCAAAATGATTTTAAATATTTATTTCGATGGACATAAATGTTAATAAATGGTGATTCTTATCAAAAGATTGAATGTGGTATGAGACACTTTGATTTAAAAATATATTTTAAATTACTTACTTTATAAATGTGTTACTTTATATTTTTTTCAAGAAAAAAGGGATATTTCTCATTAAGAGTTTTAGAAATCATTTTCATCTATGTCAACATCTTTCGAAAGATTTTAAATTTTTTTGAAGTTGATCCATTATGATAAAATTCATCCATATTGTATTGAATGTTTTGTGATATATTTGACTATGGATGTGTTATTTTTATACCATTCATGGTTTATAGTTAAGGTATTTCCATTTCGTATAATATTTTTAATACAAATGTTTTTGCTATGTTTCAACAATTTCACATGAGGAATGTATTGGACTTTGTAAGTGATGGGTGGAGCCCGCTATTGCTCATCGGTGAATGATTAGGTGTAATTAGACAATTATACATGGAATTGGATGAGGCCATTCTAAATTTGATATATGTTTTTGGTTTAGACCTTAATCATTTATAGACATCTTGGTCGAGGCCTTGACAAAATGTTTTATAATTTCATGCATTATACATTCCCTCCTTATAAACAAAAATATTAATTGTTAATGTGGTTATTCGACTATTAGAACACCCATGACTATGTTTTATTGTTGAATTATTTACTAAACTCATATTTCATCCATAAAATGTTCATGTTTATTATTTTTATGGGAATGTGCTTTCAATTATTCACTATGCCTATTGTTTATGTTATATTACACTAAATTGTTCACCCTTACTGAGCATCTGAGCCCACCACATTCTTATGTTATATTTCCCATGGATTTAAAAGAAGTGTATTACTATTGATATGTAAGGTTACACTAAAATGGAATAATGGAATCCTCAAACAACTATATATTCTTTATTTCATGTTTGAAATTGTAATTTGAAGTGGATGTATGTAATCTATTTCCAAGACTCCTAAACTGGTTGGTCTTTTAGGACAAGATTTCGTTGTATCATGAAAATGTATTAAAATAATTCAATGACTCTATTTAACTGGGGTCGGAGTGTTACACCTAGCATTAAATTTATTCACAAAAAATATAATAAGTATGGTAACACTTTAAATTCATCTAAAAAATATTCATCAAGAAATAACAACACAACTCATATTGTCCCTCCCCCACACATGAGTTCAATAATAGTCATGAAATTATTATCTATAGAATGATGTAAAGGGATAAATGGATTATAATGAGGATGACTAAAATAGTAGTTCATGTCTACTAGGGTCTTAATAAGATTCATAAGTAAACAGAGACCATAATTAGAGTTCTATGCGAAAGGGATATCAATGTGGTGCCTCAATCAATCATAAAAATTTTCAATGACATTAAATAGCTTTAAAAAAACAGAAAGTTATCTATCAAACAATATTTCACAACATAATCTTGAAAATGATATTTGTAATGAAGACATAAAAATAGTTAATAACCTCTCAGGTGGGTTGAGATTTTCAATTGGGATAGTACTAGTGCACTTGAATTTCACTATCAATGAAACATCGTCAAATCAAATGATTATAATTGAATATTAAAAATAAATTTAGATTTAATGTAAATCATGAAAAATTAAAATCAATAAATTTTAAATAAAACATGATGGGTTTAATTTAAAACTGAATTCAATTCAGTAATGAATATTAAAAACACACAAAAAATAAGAAAATGGGAAACATGACAAATTATAAAAAAAACATGATAAATAAATTTTAATAACACAAATACTACTTCATAAAATATTGATATCCCAACAAAAACATATTCAATTTACCACACCATTTTTCCCATATAATATTAGTCAATTTTTGGAATCAACAATTTAAAACTGTTAGAAAACAAAATAATGAAATTTAATGGTAAAACGTAACTATTTTTGAATTTTAGCTTGGTTTGATAATCATAAATGATACCACTTTTTCAACTAAAATAATGAAATGACATGAAATTTTAAAAATAAAGTTAACACAATATAAAGAGTAAATAATAGGTTTAATACATGGTTTATATCCCATGATAATGCTGGATTTTTACTACCCCTAGTGTTGAAGCTGTAGTTGATCATCCCCAATCATAATGTGTGTTTTATTTCTTTTTATTGAACCACTACATGTTCTTTTTTGTAGTATCCATTAGTAGAAAAAATGAATTGATATTCCAAAGAATAAATAAAAATTACCAAACCCATGTGAATGAATATAAAAATATATTGAGTTTTAGGGTATGAGGGAAAATAAAATTACGGTGCCCCATTTTGACTTATATGGTATCCTCATCCATGTGGTATTATAGTAAATATAGTTTAGGTGTTGAGACAAAAAATTATTTTCTATGACATCATATTAAATCTCCACCCATTAAATGGTCACTTACTGAAAATCAATGGAATTATTTGGTTATGATATGTGAGAAACAGCATAATTAGGGATGTTAGAAAACAATTAATCTTGAATAATATTAAAACAAGAAGAATTAATGATAATATCCTCCCATTCATGTGACATATCTTAGAAATTTCTCTCTTTTGGTAGGACCATCGGTAGTTGAATATCAAAAGGTGAATAATTATTTTCATCATAAATTTTTTTGATAGAAATAGAGGTGGAGATTTATAATTATCAATTATTATAAGATCATGTTGTAGGTTATCTTCATCAAAGATATTATTTAATTCAACCAAAAAAAATTTTATTTTCCATAAGAAAATCCACAAGCAAGATTTCTTTATGGATCTCCTCAAACAATGTTTGAGATTACTGTGATGTTATTATCATTTTTATTAGATCGTTATCATCTGTATCTGGTTTTATAACATAAAAAATATTTGGTGAAATATATTTCAGCACTAATTATTATTATGATATTGTTTCAGGATATAGTTTCTCTTGATATGAATGTACATTTTGCATAATTAATTCGATATTTCTTTATAGGCCCTCTATTTATTTCTTGTGTTCTTACATATGAGATTTTTAAAATTATTTCACCTTTTTCACCAAAAATTAATTAATCAATTAGCAGTAATGAGAATTTAAATTTATTATGTTCAATGGTTTTCGTTGAAAGATATGAAATTTTCATAGATTTTAAGAGAAAAAATTAATATTATTTTAATAATGTGAATAATAATATTGAGTGAGGAATAGTTTTCTCCCTAGAAATGACACTAATTTTTTGATGTGTTGTCACACATTCTCTCAAAAAATATTGTAACTAAGTACAACAATGGGGGTGACCTGGGATATTATTCTAAAGAGTTTTTGTGGTATTTCACTCAAATTTTGAAAATCATTTTTTGTAAAATATAATAAAAATAAATGGTTCATTGAGAATTTATAATTAAAAAATAAATTAATCATGAATATGAAATGAAAATACAATGAATGAAAAAAAATTATGTTAGAATGAATGGAGACATTTCTAAGAGAATACCCTGAGTTAATCATCATTGCCTCAAAATTGGATTCAAATTTACATATTGAACATACAAAATTGTTTTCATGTACATCACTATATTCCTGTGGTTGTAAATATAGGATGCACTGAATGATCGATGATATAACACACATCCATATCCAAAATTAAGGGAAAGTATTTCAAAAGAAAAATATATTCCTCATATGGCTTGTGTGGACAAAAAATCAACTTTTGTCTAAAATACCCCACGGTCAAACTATAAGAAAATGATATATATTAATAATGATAAATAAAATACATGGGATCTACACTAGATTACTCCACATGTATGTTCCTTGGGTTATCTACTCATGATCATAAGAATAAGATTTCACAATGAAGAAGAAAATGGTGGATAAAAACAAATGCGAGAGAGGATAATATAGAAACAATAATATATAAATTAAAATATAAAATTAGATTATAAAATAAATATAAAATAAAAAAATAATATATAAAAAATTGTCACATAGATTTCCAACCATTATGAATGATGTTGATCTATATTTTTATCGGGACATTGGTGATACTTTTGGATCCAAATCTGTCAGCTAAATGATTCTGAGTGATATCACAATTTAAAGATAGAATCATGAAATTTTTTATTAATTAATTTTGTTATGTTATATCCTATATGTCTTCTAAAAACAGTTCATGTAATTAATCAGTTATGGATTATTTATGCCAGATATTTAATCCTCACAAATAGACTATTTGAATTCCAAGTCATTGATTTATGATTTATTAATGTCATTTATAATGGAAGAATATGGTGTTCTGACCTTAATGAAAGTTTTCCTCTAGATTTTATAATTTTCTGTGGTTAATTTATTTTCATTTGGACTATCCCTTTAAGATATATGAGCCCAAAAAAATTTACATATATGTTCATTGTTTTTGATGACCGACATGTGAGGTGGATTTGGGGATCCCAATGGTGGATTGTACATTGCGTCCATAAGGAAAAATTAATCTCATCGAACATTGAAATTTATTAAATAATTATCTACCAATATAGTTCTGCGCATAAAATGGTTTGGAAAAAATACAGAATAAAAATAAAATATTTGAAATCCAAAATTGTTCATTTATTTTATTAAGATTAAAATCATTCTAAAACCAAATAATATTACTATGAAACATTAAATAACTCAATTTTGGTATTAACACGTTTAAATTTATAAAAATAAACTAAAATATATTCTCTGTTAATTGTAGAATAAATCAAAAACCTGGTCACAATACTCTCTCAGCTAACTCGGGTTATGAATGAAAATCTAGACCAGGAAAATCACCCAAATACACATATGAATGAACAAGTTGGGATTGAGACTATTATTTGACAAATGACTTGATCACTTAATTGATCATCAGATTCAATAATTTTATAAAAAATTATCAACTCCATTGAGATGATCTAATCAATCTAAATTTTTTTAATAAGAGAATGCTCTATGGTTTGTTTATTATATAGATGGAGAAGTTGATCAATTGTGGGTATTTGTTAGGAATACAAAGATTGATTTATATATCGATGATATTGAATATAATTAATTTCCAAAATGTTTTTTTGAAAATATTTCCTTATAACCTATGGTATTAAATGGAAACAAACTTTCTTTTCCTTGTGTATAGAGATGACAAATCTATCATACTGTTTGAAAATAATAACAATAAATTCATAATAAACATTTACAATAAAATGGGGGGGGGTATAAATCATAGTCTATAAATCCATATCAATAATAGAATTTTATAAAAATGAGGATATTTACTGATGATCCCTCATTGTCTAGATGATTATCTCTAAATCTCAAGGGCATCATAGGTATAAAAAAAGTAAAGTATAGTTCATGTATTGGGGTAAAATGGAGAAATCAAATGATTCCAAGAGTCTTCAACCTCCCCCATTTCAAGTGTGTAGAATGAAGCACCACATAAATTTACAAAGGTATTCTAGGAAATTCATTAGGATTAGGAAATAAGGGAACCTTTCTAGCGATTTCTGATAGCAGAATCCCGATAATAGAACATAAAAATTGAATTATCTACTCAACTGTTAGTTTATTGATCATTTTATTGAATAAATTGAATCCAATCACTTTTCAATCAAATTACTTAATATATATGTCTTGGTAGATAATTAAAACCCTCCAAAACAATATGGGAGAGCCTTTTTAGATTGCAACTTCTATAGTGGATCCAGAAAATAAGGTAGTGAAAGGTAAACTAGATATTAATTATATAATATTGAATATAGTATTTTATTATAATTCTAAACATTCCATCATATTGTGACAGTTTAGTAGCATTTTTTAAAAACTAACATAAATCATGGAAGTATATTTGTTAGTGATATTGGAAAATTGGGAAATTATTCCATCCATAGTATATAACTACCCACTTACTAAAATTTGGAGGTCAAACAACATAGAATTCCTTATCATACTTTTTTTGGGTTAATTGGAATTTTTTTGGATATATATTTAATTCATTATATAGATCTAACATAAATTTACATGAGAAGTAAATAACCCCCTATATTATGAGTCGACCACCAATTCTATACATGTTACTGGAGGAGGATGAATATGATTTAGATATAACTTCCCAAGACTATATATTATGTCCCTATGAAAATGTTTATCTATATAAAATGATTGAGTATAAGGAATGAACCATCCTCTAATAATTGTGCATTTTTTAGGAATACAATTATGTGTTTCTAAATTTATTTCATTATCTTCCTCCAAAATGTGTGGTTGAATTATCAATCGAACTTATACATAGGGAGTTTCCATTATCCAAGAATCAGTATAGATTTGTTATTATGGAACATTAATAGGTGAAGAGATAATGACAGGAGATTCTTTTTAAATGGTTTATATGATCATGTTCTTCCCCATGGGGTTTACTAGTCATCTTCTTCATGATGATTTATTGATCAATATGCCTTTGGATAAATTATCGTGATCCAAAAAAGCACATGATAAAGAAAGAGTATCTTATAAAAAAAATTGATACTTGTTTGATCAAATACATAGAGATGAAAACATCTCTATAGTGGATCATCGGTCTGGATATTACCATTCATTGTGGGAAGAAGGAGGATATCCACAAGAATAATTTTATACATGTCCATGGAATAATAATTTCTTATAATTTCTATTAGAAATCACTAATTCACCAAAACTATTCATGGAACTTATTAGTAAAATTTTTAGAGATTCCCCCAACAAATTTGTAATGTACTTTATATATGATATTATAAAATTCTCCAAAACCAAGGGGGGAATGTATAGAACTTGAGAATGATTTTAAAGAACATATGAAATGATAACCATTATGAAAATAACAAAAAAATGTGAGTTCTATTTAATAGATGTATAAATATTGGGGACCATCATCAGATGATGTAGGATGCCTTTGAAACTTCATGAACCAAAAAGATTAGAGGATGGTCGAGGCCAATATGTGTGATATATATCCTTAACTTTATTGAATTATCTAATCATGATCGTCATTTTTTTTTAAATTTAATGCTATTTTAAATCCCTCTATCCAAGTTAACTTGAAATGGGTTCATGTTTTCATGTAATGATGAATCTAAACATAGCCAAAAAGTGATTAAAATGAGGATTATCACTACACCTTTGGTAACACAACAAAATAGTATAGATAATTTCATGGTGTTCTATGACGGTTCGAATAAGGTATATAGATGTGAGTTAGTGTTTAATTACACTTTTATATCTTATGTTCTAAGGAAATTTAATGTTCACAACTAATAAAATGATTTTGATTTTTCTATAGTGATATATGCAATGAAAATATAGTCCAATTCTCTATTTCAGGGGAAGTGTGAAATATATTAGAGTGAAAAAATCCTCAAGTATATATTCAAAAATAAAGAGATGAATATGTGATAAAAAATATTCTTAAAAAATATCATGGACTATTAATGGTCAATCCACTACCATTCTAGGATAGAGCATGATTTTAAAGACACACTAAGAAAAATTGTTCCTTCTATTTTATCATTGATGAGAATTCAAAAGGATATCATCTTATTAAACATTAAAAGGATGTAAATGGGAATCATATGTGATTGTACATCATTAAAAATTTAAAAAATATTTTCAAAACCATCCCTTTTGGGAATAATAATTAATTCTCAATGAATTGATGTGAGAATTCAGAATAAAGTGGGAACTATAAAAAAGGAGAATGTTAAAAGTTCAATGTTAATCTATAAGGAGTTGTGAGATTTCGGTCAGGACTATATGTTACCATCAACACCTTAGAGAAATAATTATTTTTTTGGCAATGCATAAAGTTTTACATTCTCCATTCAGCAATAAAGAAAAAATATATATTGAGATCTATGAGATAACTATTGGTGTTACAATATGATGAATGTTATCATTGAATAATTATAAAAGGGCATGGTTTTTCATTAAGTGAAGGATGGAAGGTATAAGTCTAATGGGATGATGCAATTATTACCATACCAACATGGAAATGGTAGTACGTCAACACTGGAATTTTCAATAGTCATCCGAAGACATCAATATGAAATAATTATATCTACATATTTACAGATCATCTAACAATGATAGATCACATTATCCTAATATGATAGGGATTATCGTATGATCAAAAAGTTCATATATACAACCTACAATTTGAAAGGATTCATGGAGTAAATTAATAAATATTATATTATAATGATCTTTGATTCATCTCTATGTTTTAAAAAATATTTTAACATGATTAAAATAATTAGTTGTTCATTATCATGTCTTATCAATCTCAAATTGAATTCCAATATAAGTGGACAATCCAAAACATGTGGAAATATTGATATCATGCACAATTTACATTTTATAATTTCTATTCAAGCATCATAATAGATCCCTATTAATCCCTTTTTGGGAAGAGGCCCATAACACATGAATGTTTTGATGAATTGAGGGAAGAAAAACATAAATATTATTAAATTGTCTAATATATAGTTGAAAAGGTTGACACTATTTAGTAGCACATCCAGACTATTCAGATTCAATAGAAGTGATATGATAACAATTGATGACATAACCTATAATTTTAATTTTAAAACATGTTATTCCACCATATAACCTTTTATAATCATGTAATGAGATTTGGAAATAATGGAATGATTATTTGAACATAAATCCCCTCTTTTTATATTCTTAATCGCATCACAATGGTGGTTTACAAACATTCATTCCACCAAACCTATCTCATGTACATTACACATTCCATTTATCCCTCTTGAGAAAGTAAATACCATACCTTTCACAGTAATCAATCAAGACATAGTTCCATTAGGCATTGACCATTCCAATAAGAAGTATATGTTGTTGATCATAGATCATAAAGAAAATTTTCAATACAATAAGACAATTCACATTTTCAATGTGATGTTGTGATACAACAAATTTAAGTAAGAGGATTGGTAATTTCATGAGATTATAATATAGTCTTAAAGTAATCTTTTTATGAGTGGAAAATGAAAATTTTGTGGGAAAAATATCTTAAGGGGGATATTTTAATTACCCAAACTATAATAAATTAAATTCCCCTGGATATTTTAAATTAATATATTATTATGTTGTATGATTATGGAACACAAAATCTATTTTTCTCAATTTATAAGGAACATTATAGTATGATTTCCTTTTTTAATATATTCATTCAGAAATTATCACTTGGTAATTATAAATATAGGGTTTCAAAAAATCCAATTGATATAGATAATGTATGTGATTATCTCTACTCGTAACATTGTAACTTATGAATACCATTTATTAGAGCTTCTGAGGTAAATTGAATCACATGGATTTTCCAATAAACAATTACTATATGAGAGAAAAAAACTTAAGTGTGAGTAAAACTATTTAATGGAGAAGTTCAATCTCATTAAGGTCACAACCCAAACCATGTCCACTGAACCCACCCATAAAAGTATCATTATTGTGCACTATACTCATCATGTTTCTATGGGTGTATAAAATTGACTGATTTTAAGACCCCAACAATATGAGTTTGTAAATTATTTTGTGTAGAACAATATATATTTTCATTCTATAATTATTACATTATAAATGAATATTATTTTCAAACTATAATACACAAATAGTATTTTTGGGTAAAATTTTACTTTAGTTAGCGAAAATATTTTTACAAATTAATATAATTTATAAATAAATAATATTTTAATAATATTTCATCATTAAATATTGTTTATTAAATATAATTGATCATATAATATTTATGAACATAAATATAATATACATAATGGTTCAAAACATTTATTCTAAAAAATCCCCAACCATTATTAATTAATATATAATTTATTTGAAAATTGAACATAAAAATATTTTGAAAATTATATAGAAAAAACAAATATTATTTTTTGAATCCCAAAGTTGAAATTATCCAATGGTGAATTTTTCCTAATATTCTGATATAACTTAACTTTAAGATAAAATATATATTTTGTATAAATATACATTTTGTATTATGATATCATAATGACCCAAATAATTTTTAGGAAATAATATAAAAGGAATATATTCCACAATATATGATATATATTTTAAATAGAGATATTTAATAATTATTTTATTAATTTCATAATTCCATTTTGAATCTTTCAAAGCCATTAATATATTTTATTGTATCAAAATTACTTCTCTATGAATATGACACATCTCTATATAATAGAGGTTATTATTCTATTATGTTCGGCTCTTGTGTACAAAAAATTATGAAAACATGACCCATTTTGAATAAATCATTTTAAAAATCCATGGGAGGTCTTTTGTATTTTTTTTATTTCAGTATATATTTTCCAAAACCTATGCTTGTTAAATAAAATCAAAATCCCCACTAATTTATTATAAAATCCTAAAAAATATCTAATTTATCCGTAATAAAAATCCTTGGATTGTGTCTTTAATATATCTTTCCATCTCTATAGTCATTACATGGAACCCCATAGCTCTAAATAATTTATAATGAATTATGTAATGTTTGGTATCATGAGACATCTTGTTGGGATAAGAAGTTAACATGATTCCTTTTTGGGACTCTTTCCATCATGATGTATTGGTAGATAGTCTGGAACTACGTTTATGATATAGTTTCTTAAGTCGTTGAAACATTTTCCATGTTATGGTTACCATTCTATATCATGAATTATAGTTCTTGTTCCTTTAAGTCCCTATTGATAGGCCTAGTGTATTACATGTTTCATCTTATTTAATGATTATTCCATTAAGTGGATGTATATCTCACCACATTCTTATGTATGTCCTCATGTTATCTAGTGCACTATTAAAATCCTTGGAATACTATGACTATGTTAATTTTTTTTAAAAAAACAAATGTATTTCCTATTTTATGTTGTTATGTAATGAAACTAATTCCAAAATAAACTAAATTTTTCAATATTTCTGGTATTATTAAGTGTTATATTATGTAATAAATCAATTATTAGTATTTAACATAGAGAATGGTTTTCATAAGGTAGTGTCATATGGGAATATTCTATATAAATCAATGAGTAGAACTACCATACTCATGACATAGAGACTGTAATTTTGGTTCATGATTTAAAATTATGTAGTCACTATCTATTCATTTAGATATTTTTTTATTAAATTTTCTACATGATCGTTGACAATATTTTCTCACATTTGGACATAATACCAAAACATAATATATATGAATAGTATATTTATACATTCAAAATTAGATAGATTATGAACCAGTGAAGGTAAACTCGTTATGGATTTATTGATCCTAAATACACATGTTAATGTTGGATCTTAGTTAATGACATTTATAGGAGTTGTGGATCTATAGAGACATTGGGTTGACATGATGATGGATGTTTATGAGGATCAAATATCTATGACTTGTACCCCATTTTTGAAAAAATTCCATTTTTTGGACTGGGTGATTATTATATAATAATCAAACATGGATTCTATTTTGACGAGGGAACAATTAAAAGAAGGTGAGATGATACCCAAATTATATATGGATTACAGTGATGTTATCCATGTTCATATGGGTTATAATGGCCTTTATTCCATTAGAGGGAAGCTGATGAGATATTATCATTCTTCTATATGTGATGTACGTACTTGTATGATACCAAAGTACCATAACATTATTCATTAGTTCCATTGTCTAGGGATGAAAAGTGGCATTGAGAATTTATTTCATCAAACCATACCAACTAGAGGGTAATGGTCAAGAACCACTAACCAGATCACTTAATTTAGTCAGTCCTAGTTCTCTTGTGGATGTGGAAGGACGTCCTTCTAGAAATTTTTTATGAGGATACGAAAGAGACAAGTACATCCAAAATTTATCTGGATGATTTTAGAGTACCTAAGGATGGTTTCACAATTATCATTGATATGGGAGGATTTCTCCATATATTAGGTGAAAACGATTTACATATATAATATAATGATCATAAATGGTGTTTTTTGAGTAATGAATTAAATATAGATGCACATTTTACATAATTAGTTTGGTAGGGTTTACAGATATTTTTTAATATTTGTATGATATCGGGAAAAGAGTTCCATCAAACAATATACCGAATTTTGGAATAGAATATACACATAATAAAGGATATGAATAGATATTCGGAACAAGACTTTGGTAGTGAATTAGATTATCATCTATCAATGATTGAGTATTCATAGAAAAATATTTACCAAGATTCAATTCAAATGAATCCAAATGATTAAATTTATGTGTGACCATAAAAATCAACACATTGTAGGAATGGGTTAGTAGTTAGGGGCCATTTTGGTTCACAAGAACCCTAGTTAATTTCATGTGATTCAGAAAAGGATCATCACTCCTAAATAGTACTTAAATACCATATATTGATCGTATATGGAGTCCATAGTATGTTTTTATGGGAGATCATGTTTTATTGATTTTTGATCTAGCGTTAGGACCTCTAATAAATTAGTAAGAATAGATAACATTTTCCATGTTTTGTTGGACCCTTCAAAATCACATAGTGAGTATGGAAAATGGAGTAATATTATAATCATCCTTCTCTTGAATGAGGTCTGAAAGATGTTTTTCTTGTGTCACAAATATGGATGTACAATATTAATCCTACACATTGAATGAACAATGGGGATGTCATGATGGATCATGGTTTATCATATTAGAAGCATCATATGCCTATTTTAGGAAGAAGTGACATTTTTTTATGTATGGAACTACCAATAATCAAAATATGGTGGTTTCATGGATAGATCCCATAGGATATGTGGGTTTGAGAGTTTGATGTTAAATATTTATATCCGAAGTTATTTTATCATTAAAATTATAGACACTTATATATATTAAAATTTAGATTATGGTAGTGAATTATTATATTAAAAAAATTGAAATATAAATCTGCCTTTTGTTTGTACTTTTCTTATAAATTTTTTGTGAATGTTTAATTTTACCATAAAAACCCACCACATAAATGTTATTGACACAATTTTCCAATGGAATAATCCACCTAATAATAGGGAATATATTTTCTCATTGAAATGATTTAAAATATTCCATGAAATTTTTTTGTGATAGGAATTGAGTCAGAAAATGATTATATCCCCCATAAAGCCTTGGTATTGTTATAATTAAAAAATTAATTATATTCTATCACACTTGATAAATTTATTTGAAATAATAGATGAACTCTCTAATGATTTATAATATTGTAAATTTAATATGTTAATTAAATCTAGAATATTTGTTTTACCGTGGGCACAACATTACCATTATTAGCATTAGGTGTTTGGTTACATCACATGTTAGGTTTTAAAGGGGATATTTATATAATTTTTCATATATTTATATTTATTTATTTCTATTTTTTATTAGTATTATTACTTATGTCTTCCTTATCTTCTACAGACAACACTAAAACCTCCATTTTAATAATTCCATAATCTAAAATCCGTGAAATATCATGTTCTTTCCTAATTAAATGTGTCATTCCCCAAATGGGGTATTGTTAAACATACCTCAATCAAATTACATTGAATAATAAAATAAATTAACATAATTATTTGGGGTATCATAAATATCAAATGAACTTGTATTTGGATGTCCTAAAATATCCAGAACAATCTTCCTCTATTTGGGTTTTTTCTTATTGAGTGTATTCAACCATGGATATCCTTTTCATGTGATTTGGATGCCTTAGTCGATCCTATTTTGGTTCTTCTTCCCTAATCCGGGAACACTGACAGCCAACATTTTTTCATGTATTGTATAACTATATACACTATAGGTTATGTTTGTTTTCATTTTTGTATATGTTTCTATTTTATTAAATTCCTATGTTTATATTTTATTTAAAATAAATAATTTATAAAAACAGATATTATTAATTGATATTTAAATCAAATTATAAAATTTATATCTATATGAATATGAAAATATAATTATTATGTAACAATAAGAAAATAACTAAAAATATAATAAAATAATAATATTATAGAATTACACAAATATAATAATAAAAAGAAAAACCACAATTAATTATCAAATGATAATTTATTAAAATTATCATGTTATAATTTTATGAATTATAAAAAGATATTTTTCACTCCTTGTTAATAGATAATTGACCTAAATTATCAAAGGAAATTTTATTAAAATTATCATCTGATAATTACAATAGGTTACTAGAAGATAATGATATATAATTTTCAAACGATAATTAAATAAAATTATCAGAGTATAAAAGATAAAACAATTCCATAAGATAATAATGTCGAAAAAATTATTATAAATTGATAATTATAAAAATTATTATAGATAATTATATAGTTTTATAATATATAAATTTTAAAATAATAACCAAAAGTGACCTCCAAATCCTATATATTGAAATTTTATACAATCAAGTGTGGCTTTAAAAATATTCATGGGAAGAAGATTGTTAGCACATGAATTGGCAGAAAATAAAGATTTAAAAATTTCCCAAGAAGTTGAAAGTATTACATATGTGATATTAAATTTCAATTTTGAAATAACATAGTTATTTTTGGTTATATGACCATGTGATGATCCTTGAGCATTGATGGGTTTAATTATCTAATAAAAAGGATCTATGTATCTGTTCTTCAATTTTAGGTTACCACAATTGATTTTGAAACATATAAGATGGTTTATCCATACTATTGACATTGATGACTCCTCTTATAAGATTTTACTTACAGCTTTGGGTATCTTGTTTACACATTCGTCCAATTTATAATTTTTTATGGTAAAACTGAGTAACATGATTCATTGTGAACGTATTTGGGTATACATGTATCCCTTGAGAGCCGTTGTGATATTTGATTCAATAAACCTTGTTGGAGAATTTTTTTCTATGTTTGATGTAGTTACACATGTCATTAAATTATGTAACTATATATATTATTTTGTCATCAAATTTATGTTTACCATGATTAATCATATTTTGTATTATCCTAGATTTGGAGTTTTGGTTCTTGTTAAAAATGATAGTTGACCAAAATGGTATGTTTAACCATTAGAAGGGGAGTGTGAATGATGTGTTATGACGATAATGAATGGTAATGATATACTTTAGATCCAATTGTTACATGATTCTCCTAGAAGATACTTTGAAATGATATTTTATTTAATGCACCCTGTAGATATTGACATGTGTTCTCAAACTCAATCTACTTTTTTCACATAATGATTCATGATCGTCATGATGAATCTAGATTATATTGTGAAACTTCAATATTTTCATTTGGGGAAATTTTTTAAAATATTTAAACCAATTATTTTCTAAATACATATAGTTGATGTAGGTTTGGGATAGAGGACTATGGAGGCTTATTTAACACATGACCTGTTATGTTTTGATTATATATTGTTATGTTTTTATAAAATTATTATTATCATGACATACACTTGTTATAATTGAGCACACATGGTAATGAAAAATTTGGTAGTTTTATAATGTGTGCTAAATTCACACCCTACTCAATCATTTCATTACACTTGTATAGTTCATGAAAATATATCTAGTAAAGGTATGGGAAATGTGGTGAGTGGATCAGAAGGTTAGTTTGGAGCTTCTAATAGTAAGAGATTGACACAAGAAGATCATCATTTGAATAAATTTATTTATCTTCACATATTACTCATGAATGGATAACCACTTCAAAATTCGTATTTTTATATAACATGAATTAATTTTTAATGCTTTTTTAGAAATGGAATATATTTTGTATAACAATAATAATTATTAATATTATAATTATTATTATCCTATGATATGATACCAGGGGCATAGTCTCCCCACAAACTGACTTTGACCATTCCTGATTGTTGAAAAGATCTTACATGTTTAGTGGTGTCCATGTGGTCATGTGGAACTCTGGCTCTGACCTAGTGGTTTGGGTAGGGATGTTATAATGAAAAACTATAACAAATGTTCTACACTTACGTAACCTAAAGAATGTTGAGTATACACTATCAAATCCTAGTAAAAATATTTATTAACAATATTTAAGTGTTCATAAGCCTTAATTAGTCAATAAAATAAAAAAATTAAAACAAATTATAAATATTTACAACATGAAATAAAAAAATACATTCTAATTAAAAATAAAATATAATAAAATATAATCATACATTAATCAATACATGAAATAAAACACTAAATATATTCACTAGCAATGTTTTCAAAATAATAAATAATCATTATATTCTATTTTTCATTTATAAAAAAAATTTAGTTAATGTGATCCAAGGATACACCTAAACATGAGAGAAAAATATTATTATACTAAGTCAGTGTTTTTGGGTAGGTTTGAAAATTTGGAAACATTATTTTGGTTGTTTTTGAATTTGACCAATAAGTAGATCATCATTTTAGGAGTCAACACTCATAAGAATGATTAAGACCTCATTAGAAAATAAAGGCATTATATTTCATAAGATTCACATGTACAAGACAATGGTCTTGAGGACTATATTTTTAAAGTGATGTGTATAATGAGGAGGATAAAAAAAACCTTAGTTTTTTTGTTTTAGTGGGATCATAGGAGAATATGTTCCAAACTGTACGGAACATCGGGTTATTTATATTTTTTTTACCTTAGTAAGTGAATTATTGGTATTATTATAAATTAGTAATTATGATGTTTTCCCAGTTTTCATTATGTCAATTTGTGGGTAAGAGTGATTTTTTATGTTTATTTTGATGGAAAAGTGTAGATTGGGGGATCTAGAGATCCATCGAGTAACATGTTAGGGTGTACTGTGTACCCTATTGACGTCTAAGGGGTACCTTCTCTCTATATGAGTCTAAAGAGTGGCTAGTTCAAGTATATTATGTACCAAATTGTTCCCAAAATGTTGATTAATTTGGTGTGAAGTCAATTTTTATATAATTTGTTTAAACAGCCTATATAGGATTCTCATCTACTTAACGTTGGATTAGAGGGAATACCACACATTCTCCATTACCAATCCATATTTTATGACTTTCCATTGGTTGTCTTAAGGTGATCTCCTTACTAATTTAATCAAGGTTCTCAACATATATTTATTATTATAATCTTATAAAGTAAATTCTTCTAATTTAAGAGTATTGGTCATATGTTTATGATACATAGTCTACTAGAGCATATTGGAGTCATGTTATGGTGAGATGGATTTTATATTAGATGGGATAATAGTGTCTTGAGAGGATGAATGCTCTATGATTCTAGAATTCTCATAGTAGTATTTTAATAATATAATTGATCTTCATTATTTTATTTAGTTGATATTGTATTTATTGAGTTATTGGTGTTAGATATCAAAGATTTTTCTAAAACTAATGTCGATGGGTAGATTATAGTGATTCACACCCTATTTCTCATGGAATTAGTTTTTTTATGTATTAAAATTACTTATCCTTTATTTAAGTGTATGTAATTAGATATGGAATTACTTATTATTTAATTATATTGAAATTTAATTATTTATTAAAAAATAATTAAATTTTATATTAATATATTTTAGATGATATGTGGTATTATTATGGTCGATGTTGCCTCATCTGGCCTAGATGATCATAGGCAATGGTTGGTAAGATTTTATTAAGGTATTAAAACTATTTTGATATTGTTGATACTAAATTATTCCATAAAATTTAAGAATTTTTCATTTATCATATGATATTAAATCTATTCTCCCACATGTGATTGACATAAATTATGATAAATTTGTTATACTGGGATGACTGAGTTGAGAAAAGACTTATAGGTCCAATATTGACTCTGTCTATTTTTCCATGAATCATAGAATTCTTACTGTCATAGTTTTTAACTAATATGTTATGAACTTTATACACGGTCCCACATAAGGGGGATTATATTGAAATAATATAGGATTTCTAAGACCATTTTTATGAGCCTATAGTCTCATAAAACATGGTAGGTCTTTGGATTTCATTGTTTTCAACATGTTCCATGTTATGTAATAATTCTTCCCTCCCTTGATCGTATGTATGTATAGCATAAGGTACTATAATTAGATTTTATTAAAGTAAAGGATGATAACCTAGCCACCGATGGAAATGAGATAGAAAATTATTTATTTGAATGAATGAATATAGAGATACTGATATTGATTATTGGTTGAACGTGACAAAGTAGACCTAAAATATGTTCCATAAGGCCAATCAATGATGGATATGTCTGATATACAAATCCTAAGAATAATTAATGATCAAAAAAACACATTTAAAATGGATTTTTATAAAAGTTTTATTATACTAATAATGCATGGGGTGTGTGTTCCTACCTGTTATGAAAAGTACTTAATGGATGGATTATACCATGTTTTGTATATGATTATTGGTTGGGATCATAAGGAAACATAGAGTTCCTATGAATGAATAGGAAGATTGATTGTGAGCTTAATTTTTGGTTAGTTGTAATGGATAAATCTAGATAAAATAGTTGAAAGAACATAATAATATCCTAGGGAATATCTAATATAATACAATTTTAAAAAGAATCTAAAAAGAGGAATTGCTTTGATTAAAATCTATTGCACTATATTTTTATTATTATTTCTAATTATAATACAAATGGGGACTCCTATTGTTATATTCAATGGAATAAACATATATTTATGTCATTTCAAAAAATAGAAAAATTAATTATTATTTAATATATATAAAATAATATATATCATTTTTTCCAATCCATTAACTCAACCCATTAATCATCATATTATATTAATTGACAAAAGAATAATAAATTATTTACTAGAAAAATATTAATAATTACATATATAAATTACTTATATATAAAATTTTTGTGAAGGTTAATATTTATTCTTACATTCAAACAATGAAATAAATATTTGTGTAAATATTTTCACTAATATAGTGAATGATTAAATAATTTTAACAAACAAATGAATAACTAACTAGAGATAAAATTAATAAAAAAGATTAAAATTTAAAATATCTCTTCATTAATTTTGTTAATATCCTTCAAATAAATAATTGTTAGTCCATAAGAAGAGAATAATTATTATTCATAATATTAAAATTGATATATTTTTTTTGGGATTACGGATCATATTACTTTTTTTACAATCAATACCTATTTCTCAATGGTATTATGTGAACATTCCTAATGATTGGTGTAAATTATGAGAAACACATTATGGCACCATAGGGAATGAAATTAATAGAATAATGACATAATATTAATTATTAATGACACTATATAATAGAGTCCCTTTTTCGTTTGATATCTCATTTTTATGACGTATTATTACTTTATCACCATATGTGCATGATTTATATTTCTAAGTGTTCCAAAAAATGATCACATTGTGGAACTTCAATAGAAATTTATTTAATTTATAATTAATATTTCAATAAAAGGTACCATGATATCTTCATTCATTAAATTAGTAGGGAAATGTACTTAATTTAATAATTATTTTAATCTCTTATCTATTAATATTAAAACATTATGGGTTACCTAGAAATGAGTACAAATATTCTCAATTTTTATCCATTTAACAAATTATGTGATCCATGATACATATTGATAAAAATATATAGTATAATAAATGATAAACATGATTATTTATAGGAATATACAATGGAAACATATACAAAATGAATTCCTTCTTAGTGGGTTTGTCCTCACGCCCTATATTCATGGATATCATCATGTGTAAAAATCCTAAGACAATGTATTGATATCATAAATTACTCTAACACATGATTTTCAAACCTATGATGTGAATTGTGAGGATAATTTTATCAATACTAAAATAAATAAGATTTTGAATTTTATCATATCATCGCTGGATTATCATTATATTGTTAAACTGATAAATCATTTTTATAAAATAAATAATAACATAATATTATCAAAAAAAAATTATGTAAAAGAAAAATCCTTGTATGAAATAATGAATATTTTTATTCCAGTTTTGGAAAGAATGAAAAAATAAATTGGCTTCGATGTTCCCAAACAAACATACTCCAAATTATAGTAAAAATTAATAATAATAACCACATTTATTCCACTAGATTTACAATGATTTTTATTCATATTTTTTGATAAGTTATCAATTGATGGTTTAACATGTTAACCTATAGGGGTACTGTATATACTATGACATCACCCCTTTTATGATAAAAACCCCAATAGGTGATATTTTAAAATTATATTATCTACAATTTAATGTGACATGTTGTACTTTTATAGAATAAAATACTTTATTATTATCATTATATATAGTAATAAAATAATTAACAATGTGTAGAACATGAATATCCTAGACAATTATTTTATCTGTACTATCACTTTAAATGCATATGATGATAAAATAAATTTAGACTCTACTAGAGAATTAGTAACAACTTCAATCTTTATACACCCTTAGATAAAAACTCAATCCATAATTAAAAACACATATCGTACAAAAAAATTCATTCAGTGTAATCTTAATGTAATTTAGAATTATCTTCCAGACCTACCTTGGATGTTGTATTTCCTCTTCCAAATATAATACAAAAATTAGAAAGGATTATCAATCATCAATCCTACTAAATATCATGGCATACATGACTGATCTAATTATAAAAGTATAATGTATTTTTCTAATGCACTATCCATTTATCCTCTTATATCTAGGTAGAAAGTTTATTAGACAGTTGTATACAATGATCCACTATAAATAATAATATCTTTTTATTATTCCATATTAAATATTTTTATTAGATTTTTAGTGCATATACCTCATCAAATTCCAACAAACCACATATTTTTATCTTGATAAATCATGTTTCATCAAATTTATATTGATTAATGTTTTTCTTTCATAGTGTTATATTTATGTATGCATGTATTAACTAATTTTAAGACTAATAAGTTAGTTTCCATCAATAATACATATCTACATATAACACTATAAAAATAATACACTTAAACTAAACTATATATAAATATAGGGATCACATTCATGCTATATTAAAAATATAACTTATTGATTCATCAAAACAAATTACATGATCATGATTAATTCATACACTAATAAATACATGATTAAATAATTCATTCCATATATTAATCCAATATTAAAATAAACTATTGTGTTTATATAATATAGAGAAAATTCATAATATCCCCATTAGAAAAGTTGGTTTGGACATCCATTTTTGAAATAACATAACCATGGACATTTACAATTGAATGCAGAATTTTAGTTGATTTTAATATATCAATTGTTTAAAATGAATTTTCAAAGTATGTTCCCTGGGATCCCCCAAAACCATAGAAATATAGTAATTAATTACTGGTACTAAATTTACAATTAATAACTATGTTCTTCATAATTATTAATTTCCACTGAAAACTATTGGTATCACTTAAATGATCTAACAAAAAAAATGTGGATTTATAACTTAGAATCCATATCAAAATTCATATATTATTTTCAAATTTAATATAATAATATATATATTAATTACTTACTCGATAGAGGTTCATTGTTTTCATGTAAGATTGTATTACCTTATTAGGAGATGTAAAATTATATTACTCTATTTATCAAATCAATATGGTGTTGTTGTGAGGAAAAAATGTCACTAGAATGACTTAGTCCACGAGGTCTTGTGGAATCTATTTTTTTATCTCCTACATGGGACATAAATTCATTGAAGTCTATCATTATCTGACCATTTCATTTATATATGTGATCCATTTCTTGGAATTTTGTTTTTAATTCCATTGTTAAAACTTTATGTGAGATATAAAATAGGGAATACCCATTTGAAAATTTATGATATCTTCTAAAGATAAACTTTTTTCCTTGAGATGAAATTTTGTTTCTATAATTACACATTACATACATTTTAATCCATATAGACATAAATATACAAAATATATTTCTCATCAAACAACAAAATTATGAAATATTTTATTCTCCTTTCATTAAATGTGAATATTGGATGTATGATTCCAGATGTAATGTATATGATAAATAATATAGAATAATATTTTCATAACTCATCGTCATTCTCACCATTTAAAAAAAAGTATTCCATCTTTCAATGAAACCAATCCACTCTTTTACATAATAAGAAGTAAATTTAGATACTGACCCAAATAATTGTACATAATTTAAAAAATATTTGTTAACATAGTTTATGCCTCTTTCTTTAATGTGTCTTTTAATCTTCTCACAAATATAATCTCCTAATGAAATTTTTTTCTTAAAATTTTAAAAACAATATGTATTATAAATCATCAATCCAATATGTCCATATATATCCTAAATATTAATAGTGTAATGATGTAATATTACCCACCTGTAGAGTTTATTGGAAAAGGTCCAAACATATGAATATGAATTAATTATAGATGTATCATACATCTCTCACCCTTAATATTAAAAGGATATTAGTCAATTTTCATAAGAATAAGTGTATCATATTTCAATTTTTTTATAAACTGAATCTAAAAACCCTCCATGATATAAATTTATTAAATGATAAATAGATTTCATGATCAAGTTTATAATGCCACTGTTGGGAATCAGAAGAGTTATTTTAACAAAAATCTTCACAAAAATCCATGTCATGATTATGAAACTCTAGTATAAAATAATATTTATATAAATATTCCAAACTTTAAGATATTAATTTATATAAAAATATAATTTCTTAAAATTTTAACTTTAAAATAAATAAACATAAGACTATATTGAACATAGAAATTAAATTTTTTTCAATATTATGAATATAATGACTATTCGTTAATATATATATATTTCCAGTGCTCTTTTTGAGAGAGTATGCACATATATTTAAAATATCTAGTCTCCCTCTATTATGAGCGAAAATTTACACACCCCCTTTGAAATATTCCCACCATAGATTGGTAGATACATTTGAGATAATAATTAATTCTAAGAAAGTAATACATAATTGAAATTTATTAAAAGGGAATTATTTCAATTAAAAACAATTGTAACTGCTTTTGAAAAATTATTCTTTTTATTATGAATTGTTCTTCCTCCACTGTAATATCTTCATATAAATTCAACATAAAGTATGATATTCTTATTCTTATTACTTTATCATTATCTTATTTGAAGGGTGATGAGGCTATGAATTAGACTTGGAACATTATTTAGATAATTTTTCCTTGAATAAAAACATGTTCAATATAAGGATACATTGAAATTAAAACATGGTTTATTTATTAAAATTTTGACCTGATTTTAAGATATTGTTAATATTTTTGTCAAAATCATAGTGGATGAAATTAACAATAAATTTAAGGGAAGATCTATAAAAATTGAATAAAGTTTTTTATTAAGAATATATTTCAATTTCATTCATTCGTAATGATAATTTTTGTATATTAGTTTTGACATTAAGTAAATAACTACAAAATAAAAATCCCATATAATAACAACTATGAATAATCTATTATCCATACATATTTTTAAAAAAATATTTATCTATTAATGTAAAACATCATTTATTTTGACAAAACAATATTTATTATATTAAGCATGACTTTTTCTATAATCTCACCCATCATTAATCTCTATGATTTTATGTAACGCCCCGACCCCAGTTACCCAGAGTCGGTGCATTATTACATAACATTGGCATGATCACAAGAAAGATCAAATCTTGAAAGACCGATTGGTTTAGTAGCCTTGGAAACACTAGATATATTCATAAGTTTTACATTACATGATAAAATGAAAAACTACTACAACAACATAATGTTTCCACAATCCACACTATTAACCCCTCATAAAATCTTTGAAAGTCATTCATAACTTACTTCTTCACATCCTGGGAAAAATAAAACATAGAAAAGGGGTGAGCTCAAATGCCCAGTAAGGATAACAATATAGCGGAAACTTTCGTAAATAAGAATAAACATTTAAGGCAATGTATAACTAAAACAAAATCCTTTTAAATATGAACTTTCAACATGGTATGGCATAAATAAAATGAAATAATGCCATTTACTTATTCACATGGATATTCTACTAATCGAATAATCACATGCAAAAATCAATAACCACTTTCATAATGTTGGAATGCATAATGCCAGACTATCATAGCCACATAGCCAAGGCCTCGTGCCAAGACTAAAAATAAGATTTTGTCAAGGCCTTGTGCCAATACACTAGTTTGTCTCATGAGACCTACCGATGCATCGAGGAGCTATAGCGGGCTCCACCCGTCACTTACTAAGTCCAATGCATTCCCATATGAAAAGGTTTAAACATAACATAAACATTCGTATTAAAACTAGCATATGAAATGTCAATAATTTCACCATAAACTATGAATGGTATAAAAATGGCACACCCACAGTCAAACATATCACAAAACCTTCAATACAATATAGAAGTTTTGTATCACAATATATCAAATTCAAATAAGCGTAAAATCCATCAAAGGATGTTGACATAGATGAAATCAAAATTCTTTTTAAAGAAATATCTCTTTTTATTTTGAAATCATTTATGATCCATATAAAATAACACATTTTCATTGAAAATATTCTTATAAGCTTGTAAGGGAAGTTTTGAAGATTTTATAACGATGGAAATTAGCCGCACCCGCCGTATAAGTTTAAAAAAATGTTCTTACCTTAATTCTGTCGAAAAGGTTAAAAAGGACCTTGTTTTGAAAATGACGGAAAGATTCCTTTATAAACCTCTTATAAAAAGTAAAACAAGGGTATAAATGACTTTAAACCAAATTCTTGTAAATAATAAAAATGTTTTGAAATACATTTTGAAGAAACATGGATGTGGATGATAAAGAGATCCCAGTAGATTATTACAAATAAACAACCTCGGATAATGAAGAGATTGTGAAATAACCCTTACCTTGTACTTTTCCTTGGTTGGGGTAGGTTAACATCCTGTATAATGGTGAAATAATTGTTATTAAATTATACAAGAATCATATATATTAATTTGATATCATATATGATCTTTTAACATTGATTTGTTAATAATATCTTAGAATTATCGTCGTTTCGGGTGTTAACTTACTTGTTTACTTTTATATGTTTTGTTACGTAAGACATGTTTGTAAAGGATAGGTTGTATATTATTCATATCCAGAATGATATCAAGTCCTTAAACATCATTTTTAAATCATCAAATGATAATTATACTTGAATGGATACGATGGAGAATGAATCTCATCGCGTTCGTGGAGACGGTAGTCCGTACGTACGCACGAGCGACAATATCATTCTTTTGATATTAAAATAATATATAAATGGATGGTATATCATATATACAGAATCATTAACATGTTATATTTATTATTTACATGAGTAACAAATCATTATTATACCCATCCAAATAATATTATATTGAATAACAATTACACCACGACGTGGAGACGGTAAGCCGTACGTACGCACGTATGGCGACATGTTATTAAAAGGGTGGATAGAATACTGAATATGATTGTACCATATTTATAATAACATCACAGTATATGTGAGATACTAGAGTTATTATTTTAGAATGGTAAGAACAAAGGAAGAAGAAGTGGAAGAAGAAATGAACTTGGAGAAGGGTGGTGAAATCATTACCTCTTCTTCGGGTTCTTCCTTTTGATTTGATCAAAAGGGCTCCTTAGGTTGGCTTTCTGATCAAACTAAGGCCTCTAGGGTGTATTGAGGGATGTTGGGAGAGTATTTCGGCAGAGTTTGGCCGAACCAAAAGGCTTTGAAGGTGTGAAGAAATGAGAAGGAGGAGTTCCCTTCTATAAGAGGGGTGAGGGGCACCTTTGGAAAAGCTAGAAATATTAATTTATAATAAATTCATATTCGGTTTCTAATGGCTCCAAAGTTGATTATTCAAAGGTTAAGGTGGGGATAGGTCTAAAACCACTCAACCAATAGAATTTAGACAGCTTTGGGTACTTATATTAACCTTATCTTTAAGTATTAACTCTAAGTTAATTAGTTTCACTTTTACAATGTCTCTTTTTAATTTTATATAATATGATTTATATACTTACTATATACATCCAAGCGACCCCCAAGTGGTCCATTAATGATGAATCTATCATGATATAAGTCTCTTGGCCGAACCATAGATTTTTATGAATTTAATATCAATTAATAACATAATATTTGTTTTAAGAACTCTTTTATGTCAATTTTGACACTATTCAATAGTTGATTTTTGTGAAACTCATAACAGATTGATTACTTCGAACAAAGTCAATTAAATCAATACTAATATATCATAGTATCCTATAAAATTAGTTTAATTCATTAAAAGTTTCATATTATATTTTTTTTGGGTATTTATAATATCAATTATTTTAATTTTTCACTATTATAGTAATTACTGCATCATCATTGTGTCATAAATAAAATAAATTATTTAATGTCTAAAAATTATAAATAAAATATCATTATGTAGGAAATATTTTTATCCTTCTAATGAATATTTATAATCTAAAAACCAACTTATATAACCCTATGTAACAATTGTTGTGCTAAAAGATATATGCTTGTGTCATTTTTGTATTCATTTTGACTTAATTAAAATAAAGTGTCATTATCACTTACAAGTGGATCCATGGGGTCCCAAAATCGACCCAATGATGCCCATGGTCGACCATGTATCAACCAATAGGTTTAAGACACGTTTTAAGGTAATTTAGTATTATTATAATATTATTTGTTTAACCCTTATTTACCGGATTTACCCTTAACCATGGTAAATAAAATATTTACCGCAGTAATTATTCAAAATGTCTAAAAATAAAAGTTACCTATTTACAAAATTTGAACATCCTGATTCCAAATATGGAATCCATTTTTCTAAATTCAAAACACAGAAGTGGCAGAAATTAATTTAAAATTAATTCCCGCTGTCAAAACAAAAAGCGTGTTTTTAAGATATAATAACTATCAAAAGATTAACACTTGTTTATGTTCGGTTTAATTGTAAAATTATGTCTAATGACCAACATTATATTAAATTGTAAAAATATATTCTAAATATACTTTAAAACCACTCAAATTCATAATTTATCACTATTAATTATTTTGATTAAAAAAGTTGTTTTTAATTAAAATTTAGTAATTTTCACTATTCATCAAAATATGAAAGTTATCCGAAAAGTACCAAAATTTCACCTTAGGCTAAATTCGATATTCCGAATCCAAAAATGAAGTCCATTTCAAAATATAAAATATATATAATTTCAAAATTTTGGTATTACTATTCATAACGGCTAGTTTGATCGGTTGTGGTGTGTGTTAAAACTCGACGTTGCGTACAACACACGCTACTGTTTTATTCAAAGGAAAGCGTACCGTGGAAGCTTGGGATGTTTCATTCTAATTTTTTTTGATGTCTCCATTTAGTCAAAAAGCTTAAAATATTGTATTTAAAAAGGTTTCACTATCAAAAGTTGATAAAAGTGCAATAATGAAAATGAATCTATTCATGCATTATGACTAAGAAACTCATATTATGGATTCTAAAATTATAAGGATTATATAAAGTTAAAAATGTAGTTAATGATATTCATGACCTCTTTTAATGGATTTTTTTTGGTAAGTCATGGTGCAATTGAACTCGGTGTTGCGTGTAGTGCAATTTATTGAATTATTTTGAAAAAATAACACACTATGAAATCTTGGGGTGTTACATTCTCCCCTCCTTCAATAAATTGCGTCCTCACAATTTGAAATTGTTCTTCGAAAATAAAAGGTTGAAAATAGATAATATATTTGTGGGAAAACCCACATCGGAAATTGGGTTACTAAAATTTAGTCTTAATATGAGGAAAAGAGAAATGAAAGGGTCACCACCAAATTATGATCTTGATTAGGAGAACATTGGTGGCAATTAGAGACATATAATCGGAGGAAAAACGTAAGTATATATAGGTAGTGATTGAGGTCATAAATCACAAACAAGTGTATAATTGAGGTCCTTAAACTCATCAATCTATGATGATTTTAAGTACAATCGGTTCAACAAAATATAGGGTATTGGGATAACACATTTTTGACGTTTCAAAATATCTTAGTTGAAATCCCACATCGAAAAATGAATTAACGAGGCCTCTATTTAAAATAAAGAGTCGAACGTATGAAGATTACCGAAAATAACACATACTAGGGTTCCATGTAAGAAAATATGGATATGGAAGAAAAATCTAACCATCAATTATCTGATGGAGAGTGGTAGAGAACATGGCTATTAAAAGGCCAACAATCCAAAAGCCATAAATTAGTGATGATTTAAGGTACCATCTAGGAAAATATTTTTGTTCTAAGTTTCTTTTCTTAATATTGAGGAATTTATTTGTGAGATTGGCTAAGATCATAAGGAGATATACATACTTTATAATTAGAGGTTTATCCATTAATAAATTTCTACCACAAACTCATCTTTCACTCTAAAAGATAATAGAATGAAAAAAAAATTCTATTTACACTATTCGTATAGGGTTCCAAAATAAACGAATTTATAATTCATCTACAAGATATTTTAATAAAAACTACATTATTTAATCTAGGACATCTCGTGGGCCAGTGGTAGGTGATACACCCTTGTCGCCCTTCGGTTGCGGGTTCAAGTCTCGCAGCCTTGCCGGACGCGACGGGTTGCCGCCCGACCTTCGGGTTGTCCTTTTATGGCAATCCAAAATAATCCAAACTAGAACTATCCAAAATACTTCTATCCATACTCACAGTCCAACATTTATAAGTAAGGTAAACATAATGTAGAACCTTTTTACCCCGTAATAGCATATGAATACCTTCATCATGTATTCTTTTAATACACCGAAACATCCTGAATTACCATATTCCTTATTGATTACATTCATGCTCCCTTATTCCATATAGAAAGTTGGATATACTTCATTAATCCAAAAAAAATTTAAACCCCAACAATGATGGAATATACAAATCATTAATCAGTTCCAGGGTCGTCAAGAATATCCAATATAATTTATCCAAAACAATCACATATTATTCCAAAATCACTACCTCAGTATCAGAACTATATTATGATTTATCATTATCTCAACCATATATTTTCCAAAAATTTATCCTGCTATTGAGTCACTTTTCTTTGTTCCACACAATCTCAAGTCCTTAATGAAATAGTGCTGCAGTACAATCCTTATATACTCCATGATTATTGTAACAAGTACATTGTTGATACAACACTCAATTGACATAATCAACATAAGAACTCTAATCATTCTTCTTCATCTGTGGTAGTATCATAACATGATTATTATACAATAACATCATTTTCGGCATAGTCTGTTGACTGAGACATAGGTTCGCGTAGTGTCCAAACTCCTTGCAAATGAAGCATTGTACATTTGAAACCATTTTCTTACCCTTACAGTCACGTACTTTGTGCCCTTTTCCTCCACACTTATAAAAAACTCCCATTCCTTTCAAGCAAGTTCCAGGGTGTTTCTTTCCACAGTTACCACATATGGGAAAATTCTTCTTTTCCCACTTCCTTTTATCCATCTTTCTCTCTTCCATCCTTTTCTTCTCTTGCTTCCCTTCAAAGCCATAGGACTCAGTAAACTCTTTACTTATCTTATCAACACATGATATTATTTCATCATATGATGATAATACATGGGAGACTATTTCTCTTATAAATTCTAGATTATGACCATGAGATATATGATCCTTCCTTCTCTTTGAATCATGTGCATTTCTGGAGTTATCATTCCTTCTACTGGGCGCCATTTCTAAACAATGGCATAAACTAGATTAGTTTATGAGTCATAAACACTTAACATAAATTGAACTATTTATGGATATAATCCATAATCATAAAAATGTTTTCTTTGAGGATGTATATACTCATAAACCCTTCATAATGGTTTGTAAAGAAAATGAGAATTATCCTAAGCATATCCCCCGGGAGTGTCGTAACCAAGAGTGCAGCAAGGCCCGTTGTCGTGCACCAGTTCTCGTTCGAGTCTACCTCAAAGCGGTGTTTTCGGGTTTTACCCCTAGGTACATCTATGCCAGAGCCGCCTCTACCTGCTCGTATCCAGACAGGGATGTATTTCTCGGAAAACTCACAAAATCTCTACAATACCAAAATTCTAGGAAGTTCTTCTACACTAATCCTAAAAGTTCATCTTAGGTCTACGTGCTCTAATCAGAGTTTATCTAAATCTAGCTTCCAAGGTTTGTACTAAACTTCCTCTGATACCAACTGTAACGCCCCGACCCCAGTTACCCAGAGTCGGTGCATTATTACATAACATTGGCATGATCACAAGAAAGATCAAATCTCGAAAGACCGATTGGTTTAGTAGCCTTGGAAACACTAGATATATTCATAAGTTTTACATTACATCATAAAATGAAAAACTACTACAACAACATAATGTTTCCACAATCCACACTATTAACCCCTCATAAAATCCCTGCAGGTCATTCATAACTTACTTCTTCACATCCTGGGAAAAATAAAACATAGAAAAGGGGTGAGCTCAAATGCCCAGTAAGGATAACAATATAGTGGAAACTTTCGTAAATAAGAATAAACATTTAAGGCAATGTATAACTAAAACAAAAGCCTTTTAAATATGAACTTTCAACATGGTATGGCATAAATAAAATGAAATAATGCCATTCACTTATTCACATGGATATTCTACTAATCGAATAACCACATTCAAAAATCAATAACCACTTTCATAATGTTGGAATGCATAATGCCAGACGATCATAGCCACATAGCCAAGGCCTCGTGCCAATACTACAAATAAGATTTTGTCAAGGCCTTGTGCCAATACACTAGTTTGTCTCATGAGGCCTACCGATGCATCGAGGAGCTATAGCGGGCTCCACCCGTCACTTACTAAGTCCAATGCATTCCCTTATGAAAAGGTTTAAACATAACATAAACATTCATATTAAAACTAGCATACGAAATGTCAATAATTTCACCATAAACTATGAATGGTATAAAAATGGCACATCCACAGTCAAACATATCACAAAACCATCAATACAATATAGAAGTTTTGTATCACAATATATCAAATTCAAATAAGCGTAAAATCCATCAAAGGATGTTGACATAGATGAAATCAAAATTCTTTTTAAAGAAATATCTCTTTTTATTTTGAAATCATTTAAGATCCATATAAAATAACACATTTTCTTTGAAAATATTCTTATAAGCTTGTAAGGGAAGTTTTTAAGATTTTATAACGGTGGAAATTAGCCGCACCCACCGTATAAGTTTAAAAAAACGTTCTTACCTTAATTCTGTCGAAAAGGTTAAAAATGACCTTGTTTTGAAAACAACGGAAAGATTCCTTTATAAACCTCTTATAAAAAGTCAAACAAGGGTATAAATGACTTTAACCCAAATTCTTGTAAATAATAAAAATGTTTTGAAATACATTTTGAAGAAACATGGATGTGGATGATAAAGAGATCCCAGTAGATTATTACAAATAAACAACCTCGGATAATGAAGAGATTGTGAAATAACCCTTACCTTGTACTTTTCCTTGGTTGGGGTAGGTTAACCTCCTGTATAATGGTGAAATAATTGTTATTAAATTATACAAGAATCATATATATTAATATGATATCATATATGATCTTTGAACATTGATTTGTTAATAATATCTTAGAATTATCGTCGTTTCGGGTGTTAACTTACTTGTTTTCTTTTATATGTTTTGTTACGTAAGACATGTTTGTAAAGGATAGGTTGTATATTATTCATATCCAGAATGATATCAAGTCCTTAAACATCATTTTTAAATCATCAAATGATAATTATACTTGAATGGATACGATGGAGAATGAATCTCATCGCGTTCGTGGAGACGGTAGTCCGTACGTACGCACGAGCGACAATATAATTCTTTTGATATTAAAATAATATATAAATGGATGGTATATCATATATACAGAATCATTAACATGTTATATTTATTATTTACATGAGTTACTAATCATTATTATACCCATCCAAATAATATTATATTGAATAACAATTACACCACGACGTGGAGACGGTAAGCCGTACGTACGCACGTATGGCGACATGTTATTCAAAGGGTGGATAGAATACTGAATATGATTGTACCATATTTATAATAACATCACAGTATATGTGAGATACTAGAGTTATTATTTTAGAATGGTAAGAACAAAGGAAGAAGAAGTGGAAGAAGAAATGAACTTTGAGAAGGGTGGTGAAATCATTACCTCTTCTTCGGGTTCTTCCTTTTGATTTGATCAAAAGGGCTCCTTAGGTTGGCTTTCTGATCAAACTAAGGCCTCTAGGTTGTAGTGAGGGATGTTGGGAGAGTATTTGGGCAGAGTTTGGCCAAACCAAAAGGCTTTGAAGGTGTGAAGAAATGAGAAGGAGGAGTGCCCTTTTATAAGAGGGGTGAGGGGAACCTTTGGAAAAGCTAGAAATATTAATTTATAATAAATTCATATTCGGTTTCTAATGGCTCCAAAGTTGATTATTCAAAGTTTAAGGTGGGGATAGGTCGAAAACCACTCAACCAATAGAATTTAGACAGGTTTGGGTACTTATATTAACCTTATCTTTAAGTATTAACTCTAAGTTAATTAGTTTCACTTTTACAATGTCTCTTTGTATTTTTATATAATATGGTTTATAAACTTACTATATACATCCAAGAGACCCCCAAGTGGTCCATTTATGATGAAAATATAATGATATAAGTCTCTTGGCCGAACCTTAGATTTTTAGGAATTTAATATCAATTAATAATATAATATTTGTTTTAAGAACTCTTTTATGTCAATTTTGACACTATTCAATAGTTGATTTTTTTGAAACTCATAACAGATTGATTACTTCTAACAAAGTCAATCAAATCAATCCTAATATATCATAGTATCCTATAAAATTAGTTTAATTCATTAAAAGTTTCATATTATATTTTCTTTGGGTATTTATAATATCAATTATTTTAATTTTTCACTATTATAGTAATTACTGCATCATCATTGTGTCATGAATAAAATAAATTATTTAATGTCTAAAAATTATAAATAAACTATCATTATGTAGGAAATCTTTTTATCTTTCTAATTAATATTTATAATCTAAAAACCCACTTATATAACCCTATTTAACAATTGTTGTGCTAAAAGATATATGCTTGTGTCATTTTTGTATTTATTTTGACTTAATTAAAATAAAGTGTCATTATCACTTACAAGTGGATCCATGGGGTCCCAAAATCTACCCAATGATGCCCATGGTCGACCATGTATCAACCAATAGGTTTAAGACACGTTTTAGGGTAGTTTAGTATTATTATAATATTATTTTTTAACCCTTATTTACCGGATTTACCCTTAACCATGGTAAATAAAATATTTACCGCAGTAATTATTCAAAATGTCTAAAAATAAAAGTTACCTATTTACACAATTTGAACATCCTGATTCCAAATATGGAATCCATTTTTCTAAATTCAAAACACAGAAGTGGCAGAAATTAATTTAAAATTAATTCCCGCTGTCAAAACAAAAAGCGTGTTTTTAAGATATAATAACTATCAAAAGATTAACACTTGATTATGTTCGGTTTAATTGTAAAATTATGTCTAATGACCAAAATTATATTAAATTGTAAAAATATATTCTAAATATACTTTAAAACCACTCAAATTCATAATTTATCACTATTAATTATTTTGATTAAAAAAGTTGTTTTTAATTAAAATTTAGTAATTTTCACTATTCATCAAAATATGAAAGTTATCCGAAAAGTACCAAAATTTCACCTTAGGCTAAATTCGATATTCCGAATCCAAAAATGAAGTCCATTTCAAAATATAAAATATATATAATTTCAAAATTTAGGTATTACTATTCATAACGGCTAGTTTGATCGGTTGTGGTGTGTGTTAAAACTCGACGTTGCGTACAACACACGCTACTGTTTTATTCAAAGGAAAGCGTACCGTGGAAGCTTGGGATGTTTCATTCTAATTTTTTTTGATGTCTCCATTTAGTCAAAAAGCTTAAAATATTGTATTTAAAAAGGTTTCACTATCAAAAGTTGATAAAAGTGCAATACTAAAAATGAATATGTTCTTGCATTATGACTAAGAAACTCATAATGTGGATTCTAAAATTATAAGGATTATATAAAGTTAAAAATGTAGTTAATGCTATTCATGACCTCTTTTAATGGCTTTTTTTTGGTAAGTCATGGTGCAATTGAACTCGGTGTTGCGTGTAGTGCAAGTTATTGAATTATTTTGAAGAAATAACACACTATGAAATCTTGGGGTGTTACATTTTATTGAAACATCGAATGGGCCTAAAAATATCAATAATGGTAATAAAAATAAATAAGTAGACTATAAATCGATGGATTTATATAAAAAATTTCTTTTTCAAAATTACCTTGGCGCTAAAATTAATTATTTTATTACATGAGGAGTTAACTTTTCAAATCAAATTAATTTTTTGAATATCATTATAATATTAATAGTAACATAAAACATAAAAAAACTAATTATTATAATCCACCTAATAATGTTTTTAAGAATCCTTTTTATTCACACCCTAAAAGAATTTTATACCTCTATTTAAATGAATGATCATTATATTACCATGAGAAATCATAATATTTCATTAAAACCCCATATTTATCATAAATACATAATTTTATATACAAGTGTAATCATTTTCATATCATTATTACATACCCATGGAATACACATCACATTTATATTTGGAGTAACCATTGTAGTTACATTTGAAATATTAATCACAATTTTACTTAGAAAAACCATAATATTATACTCCCATAATATATTAGGAATATCCAAATATGCTAACTCTATACCATTCATGAAAAAATTAGAGATATATAGTAGGATCATCCAACCGTGTTATATAATTGATCTACTAAGGATAAAAAAAATTACCATGAAACATTGCACAATACAATTATTCTTGCAAGATAAGAAAAATTATTTTTAATAATAAGAAAACATGTCCATATATTTTAATATTCATTCAATTAAAAAACATATTGAAAATAAATATAACATTTTGAAATATCGTTTCACTTTATAAATAAATTATTCCATATAAAGGATGAAAATTAATAAATAATGGATATGGTGGTGGGAAAATTCATTTTCACTATTTACATTAAAGAAAAACATTTTTTTATAATGATTTCAAATAATGAAATATATTTCATATAAAAACAATTGAATGAATAAGAATGATATATAAAATTTCCTATGTAACTAACATATACATAAAAGTAAATAAATATAATATTTTTAGAAATACGAATATGGATGAAAAAAGAGAGTATTTATAGGAAAAAAATTAAAATAATGTCCCTTACCATGAGTTTGAATCATCATTTGAAATATTTATATTCTTGAATAATACTTTTACAATACTTAAAAATTTAGACATAAAAGGCTAAATGTTACTACTCATGTCAATACGACACACATTTTATTTTAGGGGAAACCCGAATACAAATCCGTAATTAAACATGCATGGCCTGGGGTAGTGATCAGGATGGGCGGCCTTTTGGGATTTTTCCAGGGTGATTATATGATAGTAAAAAACAAAATGAATAACATTTTTTCGATATAGGGATTGTAAATAGTATATAAGTGACCGTTTAAGCAATGTCCTTTGGTGTTCTGGGAAGGAACCCAAGGCATTACCGGAGACGCATGGGGTCATATGACTAGGTTCATGTGCCAAGGATATTCTAGTCCTGACATATGGAATTCAAGGTAATACCTAGCTGAAAGTATATTAAGAATAAATGGATTTGGTTTTTGGGGTAAAAAATTAATAAATATTACTTTAATGGGTAAGAGAGTGTAACACCACAAAAAAGATATACCTAAAATGATAAATGTTACTACTTACGTCAATAAGGTGATCCTTTATTTTCAATTTAAAAATTTATTAAAACTCTATAATTATGCATTCTTGTCCAGGATTATTGATCACAATCTGTGAAATTCATTAATGTTTTCCGGGGTGTGTGTATGAGTAAAAAAATGAAATAAAATTATATTACCTATATGGATTATCATTAATATCATATGGTTTTTTAGGAATTCAAACAATGTATTATTGGAAACCCATGGGGTCAGATGATTGGGTTCAGGGTACATGGAATTTCAGGTCCTGGTAAACCAAATTTGGTTATTTATTTAGTTCAATAATATCCTTTTATATTTTTATAATTCAATTTATTTTTTCTCTTAAAAATATATATTTAATTATTCAAATATTTTAATTCATTTAGGATGTTTTGATTATATTTGTTTCATACCTCTAAAATGGACTTGGTATATTGAATTTGATCAAAAATTTCCATATTAGATAAAATCATGAATAATAATATGAAAATATGTATCATTAGTATAAATCAATTTCACATTTAAAACCAATCCTGAAATATGGTTATGAAAAAAGAACAACATTACAATCATGTTGACGTTTGGTCATTCGTATGATGAGCATCATTCCGAATTTTCAATGATTCTAATGGAATGATAGTATATAAAGAATTGAAATTATATAATAGTCATAATATATTTAATATCATACAATTTAATTATTTATTAATATATATATTATCCTTTTGATGTGGTAATGAAAATTGTATCTCATCGCTTCGTGGAGTTGGTAGTCCACTAGTATGAAAAAATGATGATATTATTTTCTTATAAATGGAACGTAAATAATGTAAATGATATATTAAATTTTAAAAATGATAAATATTTCATGAATGTAATTTATGTTAATTAATTTCATCATTTAAATCATACATGATATATGGTGATGGAAAATGATTTACATCAGTTCGCAATGCGGTTGTTCACTGTACACACGATTGGTGGTTGATTTACCAATTTGATTGAAGATGGATATCAATATAGGTTATTAAATTAACATAATAACATATCAGTTATTCTAATAGTATAGTTATATCATGTTTTATGAATATTTTATAGAGGTGGAAGAATAAATAGTACAATAACATCTTGTGAATTTAATACCTCTTTTTTGAAAAGTATTTTATGATTAATAGCCTATGAAAATAAAATCGGTATTATGCCTTGAATAAAGTTCTCAATAATGTGGGTAATGAATCTAGTAATGGATTTGGTTAGGTATCAGATGAACCAATAATTTTTTTTATGCAATGGGATGGAGATATGACCATTTATAAGGGATAGTAGAGGAGCTATTAGAATTTCATAATATATTATATTAATATATACAAATCTTTCATTTAAAATTGATCCTTATATAATTTTTCTTAATATACAATTATTATAGTGTCTTAAAAATCTCATCCAATAAAATTTAAGATATTTTTTATTTTAACCCTAATCATTGGGTTTTAACCCCTCATTAACCCCTTTCACACATACCATTACGACAAAAATTCTTACCCGATATGGGTCATTATTGTTTCTATAAATAAAAACATCCCAAAAAAACCATTTTAGATAATATAAATCAAATAAAGATATCATGGTTAAATAAATTCTTTTTAGTAAAATAAAAAAATTTATAAAATATTATTTATTAAAAAATATCAATAATGGAGATTTTTATAACTATCCATTACTTATATTTTAATAACATCAATGAAAAGAATAAACATAAGAAGATGAAAAATTAATACATCCCTAAAATATCATTAATATCTATGAAAATCAGGGATCACATTAAATTTCTCAATTTATAATAATATTAATATTTTTAATATCATTCATTTGATTATTTATCTAAGAAAATAATTACTCTGTGAGTATTGTATAAGAATTTATAGGAAAAATTCCATCAGTAAAAATTAAAAATAAATTACCATGATTAATAAAGATCAATTGTATTTAACACTAATAATTATAAATTAATATATAATACATTTATCCACATGTTAATAATATTATATTAATTAAATACATGAGTTTTATATTTTTAACTTTTATTTACATAAATTATTATACAGTAAATAATCATATCCAAATGTATATATAGTCTTATAAATAAATATTTGATGAAATGGTATCTAATAAAAAAAAATTTCATTTTATTATCATTATCATTTTATTTTTTGTAATTAATTACTCGATATACTCTTAATAGAGGCAACAACATTTATAAATATTACTTTTCATTTTGAAAAAAAATAATGGAACTCTATAATAAATTTATATATTATAATTAAGTATATTTAATATATATTTACAAATTCATAATATATAATCTTAGGAATTTAATTTATAATATATCTAGAAAAATTTGATGAAATAAAGATTTTATAAACATTTCCTTATAATATATATAGGTTTTCATAGTAAGTTCTTTTATAAAATACACTTCAAAAATCATAAATAGACTATTTGGATTCAAAATAACTTATTTAATTTTTCTAAAAAAATATAAAATATAATTTTTTTTGTAAATAATTATATGTAACACAAAATTTTAAATAAAAAATTATTTTTCACTATTAATTGAAATATCAATCATTTAAAAAAATTATAAAAAGTTCATCATATGATAATTTTCATGTGATGAATTTAAAAAAATTAGCATTTAAAAATACATGTTCTATAATTTCTAATAACTGGTTAAAACATTTACTCAGGAAAATCAACACTACCCATTTAGGATGAAAACCTATTTTTGAAGTATAAAATGTTATTACAAAAAATAAAGTTCTTTTTAAAAAAATATGTAATTAATAAATTATAAATCAGTATGATTATTATATATTTCATTTTATTGTTAATAATATTAAATCCAACAAACATAATGGTTAGGTTATAATGGTCACATTTAAATAATAAAATTTAATAATTCGTTTAATGTCAATGCTCTGACTATTTTACACTATCGAGAATAGATTTTATTTTAAAAATATCAACATAAAATATTTTTTGAACTTTAAGATATTTTCACCTAAAAATTTGAACTATAGTTTGTTAACTGGGGGATGACTTTTCAAAATGAATTTGTTTAAAAGCAAACATCCAAAAAACGGTAAATTAAACTTATTTTGAAATAGAGAGAAATGTATGTATACTGATCATTTAGAATATCACATTGCATGTTTCAAAATGGGTTAAAATGAATTTCACATGAAAACACATATATATAATAAAAACATAACTCCCAAGGATTAATAGACAGTGGTATAAAATATGTTCAAGATAGACTTAACCATGATAAGACTCTAAATCTGTGATGGGTCAAAAGATAATTTCATTCGTGGAATGAAAAGTATGTTAATTAATAAATTGTGACAAAATAGTACTCATATGTTTTTTGAATATTTTTACTACCTATAAAAACAACATAAGGATATATACATACTTTTCAAGATTAATTTCATATTTTAATAAATTATCATCACAAACTCATCTATTTTCTTTAAAGGATTAGTAATGAAGAAGGAATTTCCTCTTCTCAAGAACTAAAATCAAATTCTAAAAGGATATGTTATCCAAAAAAGTGGATAATATATTATTTTCATTTTTAGAATTTAACAAAAAAATTGATGAGAACATAAGATGATTCCCAAAATGAAAAATTTATCATATAAAAGTAAACTATAATAATTTCCAAAATTCAATAGTAATACCTCAAATTGAACATATATTATTCAAAAAGAATAATATACATTATATTTAATATATAAAATCTAGTATATGGTTAAATCACAAAAAATTAAGGATTGAACACATAATATTTCATGATTAGTTTATTATTTACATCTAAATTTTATTAATCACTCGTAATGTCTAATTACAAAAAAGTATATATACTAATCATATAATATCTCTATTATGATAATGACTTTCATTAATAACTTAAACCACCATAATAAAAAATTAAAAATATATATACAACCAATAGACAATTCAACCATTATTACTCAAATAAAAATCTATTATATTTATTTTTAACTTGTTAATGTAAGGTTCTAAAAATAAATAAAAATTGAAATTATATTTATCCCATAATAAACAATCACATTCAATATCATGGTTATTTGTACAACATATCATATGTCCCGAACATAAACTCATATTTTTTCTATCACATGAAATAAATAATGAATCAATTTCCATACTAACCAAGAAACCATATTATATTGTGGTAGGTGATGCACCCATGTCTGTATTTGGTTGTGGGTTCATTCCTCTTGACTAATCCAGATACGATATGTTTTCTCACAATCTATGAGTTGAACCATTATTAAAACTATATAAATATATTCTCTATAACATTAATAAAAATTTTATATACACCCTAAAAATAATAATACCATATTCAATATTAAATAAACGTATCAACCTCAATTGTTATCATATATCTATAAATTTTCATCCCAGATTTGTAATATCTAAAAGATTAAAAAAAAGAAAATTTCATATCAACCTGAACATTTATTCAAACCATTAATCTTCTGTATAAAAAATAAAATACAGTTATTTCCCAATGAAATTATGGGTTACATATAACTAAAAATCAATCAATAATCAATTAAAAACACCCAAATTACTCAAATAATAAAATTAGTATATATTATTTATCACTTATAATAGGCCTTAAATCTACCATACCTATTGAATCCATTATATGTAGACAAGTTAATAATTTAGTGTTTTTTATAATCTGCTAACCATGAATTTAAATATTATTCATCAATAATTATTTCAAAAAAATTATTATTAATGTTCTAAGAATCTTATTTTTAAATTAGTAGCCAAGAAATAATATCTACTTTTCAAATGCAATTTTATGTTTATCATCGGAAAATATAAAGGAATTTGGTATTTATAAATATATATATGTATGCACATTTTTATCCCATTCATCAAATTTCACCATAGGAAAACAATATTCATAATTACCACAGTCCTGTCATTTAAAATTTTCAATTAATTCATAGGGATGAATATTTTCCCCATCTTGTACATAATTGGCCACTTCATTATTCTTAGAATATTTTTACATTTTGACCTCTTTTAAAATATATTAAACATCTTCCCAATAATATAAGTCAATTTTTGGGTTCATCTTTCCACATTTTTCATACTTCTCATTTAATATTTCTATATTTATGATCATTATCATCTATGATTCCACAATGATTCATTTATTTCATATTTTATTTGTTAGTAAAATCACCATTGTTCAAGTTGCTGATAATTAATCTTGATAACTAGTTTTTAATAACCAAAATAGTTTTCAATTCATCTCTTATATTGTTATATTTAACATTACAATAACCAATATATTTTCCTTAACATCTGTTATTACATTGGTTATTGATCTATCCATCCTTTTAATAAAAAAATGTAAGTGTGATCATATCAACATAATAATAATATAAAATTTTATATAGAGGATAAGCATAAAGATATCATTATCCATCTAATTTCAAACACTTCCAATTTATTCAAAATAACAATGAATCATCAAAAAAATAACCATTTTGGTTATATATGACTATTAAAATTTTCTCCAATAACATCATATCCACTATATTTTATAAAAATATAGTTCTTAAACTAAATATAATGACCCTATAGAGAAAAATCACATAACCTAATTTATTTAGACTAGAATAAATATAGATTCATTATGACTTATATATTACGATTTTTTACATTGTTTTGGTCAATAACTCTTAAATAAATGTCGTATATTTTATAAAGATATCACTAGTTCCTTGAATCCATTTTTTTAAATTTTAACACAGTTAATGTAAAACATGATTTCTTTTCCTAAAAAATAATCATGAATTTAATAATGAAGCCTTCATTTCCCTATCTCATCCTTAATAACTTTTATTTTTTAAAAATTAGATAACCACTAGAATCGTATTATAGTACATAATAATAGTAAATGAAACCATTAGTACCTGAATATATATAAATATTTTCCTTTTAGAAAATAATCATTTGGTTTAAAGTAATCATTTGCATCGCATGAAATAACCATCTCTTCCCAATGATTTTCATTAATCATTTCTTAAGAAATATTAATGAAAAATAAACCATATAATGGTATATTTAAAATATAAAAAATTCATAATATATTTTCCAAAGAGTTATCATTTTCTCTTTAGAAATACTATATAGCTTCCTTCTAAAATAATAAAATTATCTTACCTTGAGGAAACATAAAACTTCTATAATAAACCATATAATAAATAAATTAGTTATTTAGCGATCTTGAGGAATCATTTTTATATCATTATAACATTCATTTTGAAAATAAAATCATGTATATACATGTAATAAAAATCATATTAAAAATTTAAATAACTATCATGGTTATAATTGGATTGAAACTTATTGTATATTCCCACAATATCAATGGAGAAACTATATAGGAAAAATCTATGCTTTTACCAAATCCATTAGAGAGATATAATGAGCTCACAAAATCATGGATTATAATTTAACAACCCATAATAAGATAAAATTCCCAAGAATGATTACAAAAAACAAATAATCAATCATAATTACCAAAATTATTTCCTCAAATATGAAAATAGTTTCTGATTTTAGAATATTCAGTCCATTTTAATCCCACTATTATCAAATCACATAACATAAAATAGTTTATTTTTATATAAATTAAACATGAAATCATATATTGGATTAAAAATATAAAATATAGAATATTATGGTGGGAAAATTCTTTCTTACATTATAAATTAAATTAAAACCAGTGATTTTTTTTAAAATTCAATCATTCAGAAAAAAAAGTCCATTTTTAAACATTTCAATGAAATTAAATGTTCCATAAAATTCAATTTCAACTCAATTATATCCATATAAAAACATATATAAAATAATTTTAAAAATATGGATATGGATGAGAAATATATTATTTATGGGAAACATTAATGGAATATATTTAAATGAATGTACATTATATTGATTTTGAATCTCCATGTTCATCCTTTATCACCACGAGTAATAAAAATATTTTATTTATTTATTTTATTAATAAAATTATTCAAATTTAATATTAATTTAATATTATATATTTTTATGCTATATCTGATAATTTAATTATTTAAATTATCATTGTATGTTTTGATGATATTTATTTTGTCAGTCAAAAATGGATTTATTACTAGGAATATGGAAATGTAAGTAATTATTACATAATATCTTCAATATTAATAATTACATAATTATTATTTTTATAAACCAATTATATTTTTATAACCTATCATTAAAAAATGTTAAGAAAAATAAACTTTGTTAATATCATAGAGACTGTAGGTTGTACATAGATAAAATTAACTTTTCCATTTTTCAATAACTATTGTAGAAAAAATGGATGTATACTTTTACCTTTATATATTCATAATACATATCATACATATCATATTTTTCATTAATTTCAAAAATATATATCATTCTTTTTATTTTGTGATGAAAATGAATAACATCGTTTCGAATAGGTAGTAGTCCACAGGTATACATGAATGATGTTATCATTCCTAAGTGAACTAAAATCTGAGAAAGTAAATTATATTTTATATTTAATAATTATAAATATTTTATTAATATAATATATATATATATACATTAATTATATCATTATAAACATCCATGAGTGGTTGTGATGGAAAAAAAATTATATCACGTAGTGAACTATACACTTGAATGACTGTTTGATTTCCCATTTGATAGAATATAGAGTTGGGTAAAATGTATTCCACTACAATAATAATATATAATTATATTAACTATATTTAATAATTTATTTTTTAAATTTTTAAGAATATTTTTATGATTCTGAATAAGAAATAAAAAAACATTTGGTTAAAACAATACATCTTCATTGGAATGTATCCTCTAACTAACACCTTAAGGAACATAAATTTAGGATTATACCATTAAATATTTTAATAATATTATTACTTTTTTTATTTTGGGATTTTGGTATGTCTAGATAGAACAATATGGTCCTTGAAGTTTTATGTAAAGAGAATAATTGAAGTCTATTTATATGAGATGACAGGGAAACTATTTTACTTTTTCAAAATATTACATTAATATATATAATATTTTAATTAAATATGAATAAAAATATAATATTTTGAATGATTTATGAGTATATGAAAAATTAATATCATAAAAATAAAATTTATATATGTTTTGAATATGTTTTTAGCCTTATAATTTGGTTTTAAAACATCATTTAGCCCTTTCACTCTTATAATGGAAACAATAATTTTTACTCATTGAAGGTCAATATAGATAAATAAAATGAAAAGAAGGCCATAAATTTACCATGGAAGATTATAAATACCACATACTATCAAATTTTATCAATTTATGATTTTTAGTAATTTTATATCATTTAAAAAAATATTATCTATTATAAAATATAAATAATGTAAATTAGTTCAACTATTTATTACAATGATTTTGACAAACTCATAGAAACAAATAATATTGTAAGTAGAATATTTTAATAAATCCGTAATATTTAATTTTATCTTGTATTATTAATTTATTAGATTAATTATGTCAAATTATATTGCATTTAATATTTTTAATAATATTTAGTTGATTATTCCATTAATTAAATAATTATAGGGATAGATTTGTGGAAAAATTTAAGGTAAATCAATCACCACTAATAATTATAAACATATTAACTTGATTAATATATATAATTTATTTTTTAATCATTTATTTATAATAAATCATGTAATCTTGTTATCCCCTGTTAAAAATATTATTGTTATTAAAAATAAGAGTATGTAATTTTCTAATCATCATTACATAAAATATTATAGTTGTCCAAATCATAATAAAATAAAAAAACTAATCTTATAAAAAAATATTCTATGATTTTGTAAATAATGTACTCATGAAGTAAAATTTATGCAAGTGTTGTGGTCATATAATAGTCTTTATGATTTAGTTTTATAACTCTTAACTACCAGATTTACTGTTAACCTAGCTAAAAAAATGAAATGAGATTAAAATTCATTTCAACTAAAAATTAAATTGACCTATTTAAAATATCTAGACCTTGCTATTCCAAAATATTTAAACTATTTTTAAATATTCTAAGTATAAAATTTATAGAATTTAATTTAAAATCTAGAAAAATGTGATGAATAAATGTTTTGTGAAAAATGATCTTCTAAAATATAAATTGTATTTATATTAAATTCTATTAAAGAATAAATTTTAAAAAATCATATTTGGATAATTATAATTCAAAAGGAGGAAACTAAATTTTAATACAAATCCAAAATAGCATTATAATTTTAAATAATTATACGAAACCATAATTTTTAAGAAAATTAATTATCAGCCACTATTCAGTGGAAAATAAAAATTTTCATAAAATAAAACAATTTATCAAAAAATAATTTTAAAAAATTGATATAAAAAATTATATTAATTTTTTAACATATATTTTAAAAAATATACAAAAAAATAATTATAATATTAAATCATAAAACAAGAGATAAAAAATTTATGAAAAAAAATTATTTTTAAATTATAAAATGACTATACTATATATCGACTTATTAATTAAAATTAATTCATAAATATAATATAAATTAGATGTAAAAAATATATATTTTAGAACATTTTTAACAAAATTCATTCATACAAATTTCTTTTCAATGTTATAGTTTTCAAATTTAAATGTTAATAATTCCTTATTTATTTATTCTTGGTGTTTAATATCTTATACACAATCAAACATAGTATTTCCTTTTTAAAATCACTGTATATTTAAATAATTTATGAACATGGATAATTTATGGTGGAAATTAGGTTTTTTGATATTTCTATTGGAAAAATTAATATTATTATTTCATAGCAACCATCATCTTTCATTATAAATATATTCATAATAAAGAGTCAACAATAGCTTAGGGGGAACAAATTTGATGGAGACCCTTGGTGACCCCCCTACCATTGTGGTTTCAATCCTTCGGCAATTAACCAATATGGAAAAAATATTGGATCCCTTTGAACCCAACTTTTTTTCTAAAACATCCACCATGATGTTTACATTTATCCATGTATGATAGATCACCATAATGTGATCGATAGTCTTTGAACACATCTTAATGAAATAAGAAATTGTCCGTGAAGTATTGGAATTTAAGTGAAATAATCTAACCAAAACATTAGAATTAGATGACAGACATATAAAATGGTGATATCCTAAACTCTACAAAACATGATATCATTATTCAACCCTCTCTCATTTCCTCCTATTGTGTTTCACAACACATAAAAAGAATGGAAATAAAAATTAACATAACCTTTCAAATCACACTCGATACATCATCCCCTCATTTCTCCATGTTTACAAGATCCATTCACATTATGATTTATCCCTTAAAATAGATCTCTCCATGAAATTAACATCCCCTTGTATCCCTTTTCCACATTTCCTATAGTAATGGCTACTGTAGGTAGAAAAATTAGAGTTGAGGTCCAAGATGTCCCACAATACACGACACAAACATAAATTTCCCTGGTGATTTCACTCATAACTTTATCAAGAGCATAAAAAATAATTTCCACCCAAATTATTGTTTATATCCTCCTTTAAATCCAATAAAACAAAAATAAAATGAACATGTTTCTCTAATTTCATATTCGATAGAATATTTTATCTAATATTCAATCAAAAGGTTCATCTTAATTATTTTAGTGGAGGTGGGAACCCCCAAGTAAAAAATAAATAATTTGAATTGGTTCATATTAAACTTATAATGAGTTTTTATTTTCACTTAATAGATCATCTCTTATATATATAAATATTATGTTTTTTAAAATTATACATTTTCCTACTATGATAATAGTAGATCTTCAAAATAATGTTGTGTCCATAAATTAATTATTTTCTTCCATTAGTGAAAATAAAAATACATGCATAAAATATCATGTTGTATATAATATTGTCTAATATCAAATTTTTATATAGTGTTATATAACCCTGAAGCATGCATCTATTGATATTCATATAGAAAACCTCCTATGCAATATTGAATAGAATAAGTGAGAGGGGATCGCCATTACAAAGACCACTGACTATATTGAAAAATCCAAATCCATTTCATATGAACAAAATCGAGATCCATGGTTATGAGTGGAATCTAAACATAAGTTAAAATAAATTGTAAACCCTTGTTTTCTCATATCTATTAGTTAAAAAAATGAGTGATAGGATGTCTGATTTAACATTCATGTGTTTATAGATTAATTTTTGATCCTCATCACTTTTCTTTTAAGAGGGTTCATCATGTATTGGGCATTATAGTAATAAAAACTAATCATTCCATGGTAAATTATACACGTTTATGATCAATTTAGGTGTGTAATATTCGATCTATATATATTTTTCTACAAAATATATCACATGTACAATGATGTATTTCAATTCAGTAAACTTTTAAATACTAAATTAGAGTATATATTTAGTAAATTATATTTATTTTATATTTTTATGTAATTATTTGATTAATGAATTATTCATAAATAAATTATCAATTATAAATATACTTCACCATTCAATACAAAAATATCACCTCACTTAGATATTATGTTTACCAGAATCCTTATTTCGCCTCAAATAACAAATATATTGGCCTTATCCTATTATGTAAATGAATGTAGGTAGTCATTTCATTACTAAATAATCAACTAGTATCCCATTAATCATTTTACTAGATTCCCAAGTTATTATATCATAATATTTGATTTCGTTAACACCTACCTCTGTGTTAAACAATGTCTTTCTTAACTAAACATGATTTTATCTTTTATTATGTAATTAAATAACTATTACAAGAAATAAGATATTAATTAATGTATCTTAATAAGGGAAATAATAATACTCTGGTTTATTCATTCATTCAAACACAAGTTATTAATATAATATTGACACATAAAGTATTCAGTTATTATTGTTTGACATATTCATAAATATTTATTTATCTTATTCTTAACAAGCATGTAATTACATTCATGGTTGTAAATAACATATTGACCTTGTATAATAGACAACTTTATTCATAATATTTTTATTATCCTATTAAAGAATGATATTTTTTACCCTATGTGATCATGTTTAATCATCTAATGAATACATGCATATCATAAGTAAAAATTTCATCATTCAATCAAAAACATAAATTAATATATGATTTTTTATGAATATTTTTTTCAATTTTTTTAACATGTTATGATAAAAAAAACCTTAACCATGGTAAATAAACATTGATCAAATTCTTTGCATGAAAAACATCATTCTTCCACTCAATTACTTATAACCTATGTTACATTTACTATAGTTTGGGTTGATAATAGTTTCCACTTTTTATGGGAACTATTTTCTAAAAATACTCACTCAATCAAAGATAATAGGTACTTAGGTTTTACAGATACTTAAAACAAACACTTAATATATAGGCCTATATATAATAAGGGAGGATGAATGGTTCACAAGTTATCATTTATAATTTAATAAATTATCATATTAAAATCATGAAATAAATAGTTAAAAAATAAAATTGAAAAAAACTAGGTCAATCAAACAGTGGATAAATCCTTACATGAAACAAATAAACCTTTTTCTTTCATAAAAATCATTTAATTTCACTATAGTTAATACTCATTTCATATAATATTACAATAATCACCTAATTAGTTAATTGTTTAATTATTTTTCATAATATTGAATCCTAAATGATCATGAGTTCTAATATCATTCTTATCCTATATTCTTTAATATATAAATATTTTAAATTTTATAATTACAATTTAAATTACAAGAACCCCAAATGAAAAATTACGTGTACCTTCATTATGACATTAAATCTATTTTTGTTCATTAAAACATATATATTATTTAAAATCACTTGATATTACAATCATGAAACACTATAAATAGTCATTATCGTATACTATGTACCTATAAAACATGTATGAATACATGAAATGTCGCGATATACCCAACATGTTGTTATCTTGGTTAATTTGTTTAGTCTTCTTGATGAGTAAATCCACAAAAGATGTGATAATACATATTTTTTGTATTAGTGGTAATGTATTTTATATTCATGGAATGTATATTGGATATTAAAAATCATGTAGTCGTAGAATTTATATGATATATAATTTTAATTATTTGTACCAAAAATATATTCTGAATATTTTACTGCATGTTTGAGGTATAGAACATAAATTATCACAAAAAATGTAAATCTAGTTACACATAATTTAAATGGTGTCTTTTAATAATTATACATATTGACCTACATGACATGGCTAATAAATTATTGTTTATTTTATGAGGGTTGACTTATTTTACATAGAATGTAAATGGTAAAAACATACCATATAGTTCACATCTAAATTCATTATTATGATCAATGATAATATGTAGTGTGAAATGCAAACATTTATTAGAAATAATGTTTTCAATAATTTACATGGAGGTAAAACCATGCTTAATTACATATAATGTACACCATTTTCATGAAGAGTAATCTTTATCATTCCATGTATCCCACTACTAGTCATCATAGGTAGTGAAATGAATTTTTATAGATACACACTCTAAGTTTATTTCTATATATATCACAAATTGTTTAAGTTTACCATGTGTACATTCCCTGTAAATTAATTTTACACATTTCGTATAAATTTCAAGTATCCAATATCCTTGGGAGATATTTATGAGAAAATTAAGTCTTTTTTATGTACTTCTTAGATATTTATGGACATACATACTTAGATAAATTTTTTATATTGATTTATCAAATAAGAATGAAAATATACAAATGAAAAACATATAAACCAATATAGGAAATGGTGGTTTTTAGTAGATCGTATACTGATCATAGGTAGTGGAAAACCAAAAAGTAAGTTGACTTATCATCACAAGATTAAACACACATCACAATAATGATAACTTATCTTTTTTATTCATTGAAAATAAAACTAAAAAAATTAAAGTGAAAAAACATAATTAATTCATCTAGAAGATGATCACATCACATTCCTTTTATCAAAGTAACTAAAAAATTATAATGCCATGGAACTATGAATGGTCATGAATTTCCCCAATCTAAATAAAACAAGTAATAAAATTCCATGTAATCTGAGTTTAAAAATATCATCTTTTTAATTATACTACTGTACATATGATAAAATATATATATAACCAAAAAAAATATCTATATTGTTATTAATTTCATTATAAACGTATTATATTATAAAGGTTCACATTTAGGTATCTCTTCATCCTTCGGTATGAAGGATTTATTATAATCATACACCACTATGTATAATAAAAATAATAAGAGATTCAATGTGTTATATATAGATGGTTAGTCTTAATTTTAAGTATCTATCTTTTATCTCTTAAATTTGCAGGTAATGTAAATCCTAAAATATCACCATAACCCATACTACTCTCTAACTATCATCCATTAGGGTTTAATCAATTTCAAACATTGATGGTATACGATAATTACACTATTAAAATATTATAAATTTTAACACACATGAATTAATCATAAATCTATAATTACATTTAATAAAACAACATGATGAATTATGAAACAATTACATCAATATTTTACGTATAGAATTCTATGAAACTCTATATAAACATATTCCATTCATCGTTTCAACTGATTAATTATGGGTACTATAATATTTATGTTTATATACTCTAAAAGTATCACATCATCATTACTCAAAAATATCTATCATTAATATTTTACTTGAAAGGATTTTGTTTGTTATATTTTTGAGAACAAATTTCCTTTACATGAGCGAATGTTTTATTATTATCACAGAAATGATGGATCATTCGATTAATTCTAGGAACCCCATCATGTTTGTAAATGAATATTCTGATGTGAATTTCTTATTTTATAGTATTTGATGTAGTGATATGATGTGTCTCTACTGTTGAGTATTTTATAGTTGATTTCTTTTTACCCTTATACATGATGGTCTACTAATTTGGAATATCCCAATAAAAAATCTCGATTTCATAACATCTCTATTAGAATGGAATGATTCATTTCTATCACCATTTAAAAAAATAGTATGACTTCCCAAATGAACACAAGAATATATTTAGTCTTCTTTAAGTGTTATAAAATGTTGTAAATTAAAATCATGTAACTCCCAATAGGATTATATTAGAATTTTAGTCAAAGTATTTCACCATTTTTGACATAAATTTTATTACAAAAAATGAATATATGATTGGACCTATTACTTATAAATAATCAATTGTTTCTAGAATTTGGAACACTAAAGAAGGATCCATAATCTTCCTAATATTCATATCCTGAAAAACTTGTAATGATACCATATTGATTTTCCCTATATTAAATAACAAAATCCTATATTTGGGTGTGGAAACTTGTATTGTTTATTTTCCTACATTGGTATATTGGTTGAAAATGCGTGTCTCTCATAATAATCTACTGCGATCAATTACTTTGTATTTATAATTAAATTATTATAAATATAGAGTTTTTTATTTATGAATTATTATAAACATGGGGGAAGTGTTTGATAATGAAATGTAACACCCTAACCCAAACGACCAGGTCTAATCCAATTTACCACATTACCTTATACATGGACACATGTGTAAGATGTTTCTGACTATCAGTGGGGATCGAAGTATTTTACAAGGAAGGATATACACATAATATAATGTCAATGGATCAACTTTTCTTTGATAAAACATATACTATATGTGCTTTTACAATAATCCAACCCCTAATCATGAAATATATAATTGCACCAAAATTACCTTGTTTGGTTTTTGTAAAAGAGTCAATATAATTGGAAAAATCATCTTTATCTAAGTTTCCTCAATTATAATATGTTTATTAAAAAATATTCTTAAATGTTTAAAAATAAAATGAGTAAAAATATCTAAAAAAACATTTCATGGGCAATCCAAGTGGCCACAACCACCATATATAGCTTCATCATATACATGAATGAAAGATAATCATAGATTGTCAACATGAAAATGAAGAAGACAGTAGGATTGTAATATGTCTTCTAGCAATATCAAATTGAAACAATCGTATCAAGTCCCATATGAAGATATATGTGGCCTATCATGTGTTATCATTATGAACTATTGGTCCCCATCTATACCTCGCGTAAGACCACAAGGCCACCATTCCGCCAAGCCACTACCTCAATTTAGACCTCTAGAGAATATTTCCCCACCCTATGATCATGTTTATTTTCATTATCATAAAAATCCATACACACTACCATCCAAGGGATAAATAACACACAAAAATCTACCTATCTAAAGCACAAATGATAACCACTTAAGCCCAATATCACACAAAACATGGTATATAAATTAGGAATACATAATATTTCTGCAAGAGAAGAACAATTATAATTAAATAATAATATTTAATGAAAATAATATATATTTACAGTCTAATCTTGTAATTAATAAGTAATTAAATACTATAACGGCTCTTTTTGGCCACACACACACCCTAAAATGAGACCAGAATCGAGAATTGTGAATCAAAGTAAAAAATTCCAATCATATAAATGAAAAATGTTTAATTAGTATCCATAAAAATTATTCAATATTATTCATTGTTAAAAATTATGTTATCAGTTTTTTTTAATTTCTAGATTATTATAATAAATGAGATATTGATTGAGTTTCTCTAGAAGGATTAATTTATGATAACCATTGAAATAAGGAGAAATTAAGGAAATAAAATAGAATAAATATTTATTTATCTGATACACTAGGCTCTGTAATAGGGGAAGAAACAAATTTAGTCCAAACTAGAAAAATAAAATATGTTTCAAATTCTATCAATGAGGATCTTCTTATATTTCATATGTTAATTTATTGACTTCTTGAGCATAAATAATTAAAAAAAATTATAGGAACAAGGTCACATAGTTTATTAAACTAATTCAATGCTCATGATTTCTAAATTAAGAACCATAAATTCTATTTAATCATTTAATTTTATTGTAATGTAATCATTATAATATAGTTTTTAATTACATCTATAGAAAAAGATGCAGGGTCCTAAAATGAAGGAAATATATAAATATCATAATTTTTGTCACATAAAACTATTAAATACATGTTATGTGAATGTTATAAATTTTATATATTATTAACGCAAACAATATATAGATTAATAAAGAATTATTTTTCTATAATTGTAAGTATATACTACTCCCCTAAAAAATATTCATACACATTTACTCTATATAGGTGTAATATTCTAGAAAAAATGATAAACATTGAAAACTTTCAATGAAGAACACAATCATTTTAAATCATCATTATATTCAGTTAGTGAAAATAAAAAATTTAAATCCAGGCTTCATGATGATATGTGTTCAATAACTACATTACTCCCCTTGGATATTTCTGAAGTTAGTTACTCATAATTTTGATCATAATATTTTATAGAGAGTAAATATGATATAAAATGAAAAAAATTGATCAAAATATAGAAGTAAGAGTTAACTAAAAAATTAAAGAATTCTGTTATAATAAAATAAAGAAAAAAATAGTACCTTTAACAAGGCATGCAATGTATTAGTTGATCCATTGAACAATAGCTAATGTTTTTTATATATATGCATCAGGTTATTTAATGAATTATACAAAATTACCATCATTATAATTTTGTAAAATGTTTCATTTTAATACATTTGAATTTCTCAAGGATTCCCTTTTTACATTAGTTAACTATTATTGTCCTTGATATAAATCATAAAAATATCAACATCCTCAAATTTTTCTCTTTTTTATCAATATATTTTTCCATGAATCAATCTATATTAAAGCATTCAATTTGTTTTATCTGTGTCATTGTGGAAGAGTAGATTTTATTATTGAACTAATCATAAATATAAGTCAACAGACATAAACATTAAAAAATTATGAGTTAATTCAATAATTTTAGTTGTTTCACATTGATGATATTTTAATTTTTAAAGATTTATAGATTTAGTACATAACTATTACATAATTGACCAACATGCTACATGTGGAAACATAAACTCAATACCCACTTTTCCACCAATGGAAGCCCTTTAATCATATCTGGATTTTTTACTAGATAAAAAGATTAACGAACCATTAATTTATCTTACACATCATTATACCCTTGGAAATCAATTTAATAACATGGGAAGAGAATTTAATGCTAAGTAAGGGAAATAAAAAAGAAAAAATTAGTCCATGAATACTTATAAACCCATGAAATAATAAAATTCAGTCATAAAAAATAATCTCCTCAACATACATCATGAAATCATAAGGTTAAACCAAAACTCATATAAATCATAAAATCATACTCGTAACTTGTGACATACATATCATAGTTAATATGTAGCTTTCAATGCCACATGGAGAGTATGCTTCATGGTTATGTTATAAATACCCATGAAAGTATATTCCCTTTATATCATGCTAAAATCTGTATGGATTACATCCCTGATGTTGATAAATGAATTAGAGAGCTATCATGGGATCACACTCCCTTAGTTTATTATTTAAACACCCATATATATAAAAAATTCCCAAGAACCATAATAAAATCATAACACATAAAACATGCATAAAGGGAAAATAAAATTTCCAAATGGAAATCATAATAGATCATTTCATATTATTGAAAAAATAAATCCTTTATAAATATCATTTTCTATGCCAAAAATCATAAAAAGTGTATACATTATTTTCTAAAAACAATACGACTTGTCGAGGAAACCCAATATAAAATAATGCTTGTGGCGACAGAAGGATCCTTGTCACCTAGTATGATAAAAAGTAGCAATCATTTTGCAGTTTATTAATATGTTTTATATAAAAAGTTCAACTTTTAAAATCATTGAATGAAATTAAAATTTCATAGTGGTTGATTATATATCATATAAAATAAAGTTAAGTTTAAATCTAAATATTCATCATTTAAATGATATTGAGACAAAGTCCCATACAATGATTATATCAATATATTAAGGATTAATCAAAGACATAATTATGTGTTAAGAATATAAATACATCAAATATATTCTTATATTCAGTGTAAAGAAATAATATCACATTCACATATATTTTTAATAACATAACAAATGACACGGATATTTATTTCATTGAAATGAAATTGAGTTTCGATTTCCCTTAAAAATATCATTTTGTTAATAATATACATCGATTTTTTATTAACTATAAATAATAATATATAAATTCTAAATGCAAGAGAGGATATAAAAATTTATTTCTCAAATAATAATAGCATGACATAATCACGAAGTAGAATATATACCTAAATAATGGAAATTGGGTTAGGAAGTTCCCTTACCTCGAGTCTGCCTTGTTTGGTTCATTCATTACATTCCCAAATATTAAACATAGTATAATTTATTTATTCAAAACTTTTTTCATGTATATTATTCATTTTATATTACTTATTTTCATTTCATAGAATTTAGGTAATTATTTCTGTTCATATTAGATGATTTGTCGAGGATCGGTACATGAGTAAAAATGAACTTGTTATAATTAAAATTTTCCCATGTGCAAAAATTCCATTGTCTCCAAAATAGTATTATTTATTTAAATATCATATATATATATATATGTACATATGTATAAATAATTATCAATAATATTTTGTGATTAGAAATGAAATGCACCTTTCATGGAGACGTTAGTCCGTTATTATACATGAATATTACAATCATTTATTTTTCATCATACAAGAATGAAACCTAATTGATACAGAGATATATTATAATTATAGAATAATTTATTTGTTATATAAGATACATATATTCATTAAATTCATCATTTATATGTACCATGTATGTCATGAATGATTCATATCACTTTGTGAGGGTCATAGTCCACATTTATTCCAATGAAATTATCATATTAACCGATTATAAAAAGAATAATGGTATATTAAAAATAAAAAATATGCATGAATAGTGACAATATAAATATAATATATATCATATATAAATACCATACCATAATAATGGATACCAAGATAGGTGGTAGAAGAAAATTGAACAACCATCATTTTGTAAGGCAATAGTTCCCCATACCCAGAAACAATAGGATATTAAGTCATTCGATGGATGTGTGTGTAATTATATGTTGATTACTTATTATAAAATAATCCTACTATATTTTGTATACTGGTTTTGTTATGTAATCATAGAATAATAAGATCATACAGAGTGTGAAAAGAAAATAATGGAAAGAATCTTGAGGGACGACGTTACAACTAAATTGGGTAACTCTATTAGATTTGAGCCAAAAATATATCATGAATTGCCTTCTACCCAAGGTAAGGATTATAGGATGAAGGGTGGTATTTTGGGAGACTATTTTAAAAGACTTCGATTAATCAAGGAGCTTTAGTGGTCTGTGTCTGTGGGTTGAGTTGCATGCCTTTTATAGGAGGGATGAGGGGCACTTTTGGAAAATCTCAAAATATTATTTTATTTTATATCAATTTTCTAATACTAAAATATCCCTAGTGATATATTTAGAAAATAATATGTGTATGGGTCTAAATTATCTCCAAAAATATGTTTTATGTAGGATTTGGTTATAATTCTATTTTTATCTTTTGTCTTTAACCCTTAGTATAATAAATTTTTTGTTACCACATCCTCTTGTATTTTTTTTCACAGTATGGTTAATATAGATAATATAAAATTACATGTGAACCTAATGTGGATAATTAAATTTATTTATAACATTATATATGTCAGTAGGAAGAATCGTAGATTTTTATTACTATTATATCATTTAATAAAATTTTATTTGTTTATACAACTAATTAATGTCTATTTTGACACTACATAGTAATTGATTTCGGATAAAGTCATAACATCTAGAATAATTCAAAAAAAATTAACTCAATCAATACATATCATAATCAATCAAAAAATTCAGGGATGGAACAAGAAGATTAAAATTTCATTTATTTTAATATTTAGAATTTTTTTTTTGAATATTTCATTAATAGGATTATCAGAACATCTTCATTGTGTCATAAATTAATATATTTCATTTGTTTCTAAAATTTATAAATAAAATTCCATTATGTAGAAAATATTCCTAGATTTATAATTACTATCTATAGTCAAAGATATCATTTATATAACCCCATATTAATACATGACTATTAATTAGATACATGTTTATGTTTTATTTGTTTATACATTAAATTAATTATTATAACATGTCATTATCACGACCAAGTGGTTCCCAAATGCCAAAATTTTGGCCTATTGCTTTTTTTTGGTCTCCCCTGACTCGTTCAATAAATTTATGACATGTGGTAGGGTAATTTTATTATAATATTATTAATTTTACGATTATTTTACTAATTTACACTTTAACCATGATAAATATATATAATTACTAAAGATATTATTCATAATGAAAAAATAAAATATACCTATTAAAACTATATAAAACATATGATTTTAAATATGGAATTAATTTTTCTAAATTCAAAAAATAGATGTTGTGATAAATAATTTAAAATTATTTCATGTTGTCAAGACTAGAAAATGAGGTTTTACATAGTAAAAAACAATCAAAAGTTTAACACCTGTTTAAATAAAAAATCAATGTGAAATTATAACCAATGACCATATTTCAATTAAATGAAAATTACATAATACATTTTTACATTTAACCTAATTAAAATGATAACATTTCTATATATTTAAATTAGACAAAAAAGATGGTTTGAATTAAAATGCAGTACTTTCAGTATCCATTAAAAGATGAATTTTATCATAAAATACCAAAATTTCAACCACGGTAAATTTTTATTTACCTCCTCCAAAGAAGATGTTTATTTTGTTCAAAATATCATATAAATATGACAAAAAACTATTTTTAAAAAAGGTTCTCCATAAAAAGGTGATTAAACTATTTTTTTTTGAAAAATACATATTTTATCAAAAAAAGATGAATTTATTATTATATAATATCAATAAAAAATAAAAGATGAATTAAAAATAAACATTTAATATATGATATATATATTTCATTGAATAAAAATCTTAAAAAAGTGATATGATTTAAAAATTAATTTAATCTCATTAAAATTGGATTTCATAAAAACGCATCCTTTATATTAAAATTGTTTGTATTTCCATTTATAATAAATATGGTAACCAAAGAAAAATTAAATACACAAGTTTAGACCATATTTCTATAATTCAGTTAATTATATTCATTCTCACTATTACAACAGCTAGGTTATAATGGTAACATTTAAATAATAATATTTAGTTGTTCGTTTAAACTCAATGTAATCTATCATGTACGCAATTGAACACAATTTTTCATGTTTAAATCCTGATATGTTACATCATCCCCTGGTTAATTAATTGAATCCCCAAAAAATTAATTTGGTTTCAGTAACTTGGGTATGAACATTAAAAATCATTTACTGCAAACCCCCATCAGAAAATGTTTAATAAAACAACTTCTTAAAAGAAACAAATAGAAGTAAACATGGTAACTAGATATAACATATACTATGATTCCATTTAAGAAAACATGGATATGGAATAAATACTAACCTTATGGTTATGATGGATAGTGACAGAAAACCTAATCAGGATATTGTTAACAAATATAAAACAACAAACTTATGATGGGTAAAACGATCTTTGATTTTGTAATAAGAAAATTAAATGGGAAACAATTTTTTAATATACTTTTCATAATGATGATGAAATTATTTATGAGATTGTAAAATAACATACATAATCATACTTACACATAAATTATAGTTTCAACCTTTAATATGTTTCCACCAAAATATCATCTTTTCTCCAAATGGTGAGTATTCAGGATGATTGGGTCACACCTAAATCACTAGAACCAACATCTATAGAGTCTCATAATACACTTATGATTAACTATCTAATCAACCTATCTAAAAATAATAACCAAATCCAAAAAAGGTTCATATAAAATTAGATAATCCGACCAATAGAATAAACCATAATATTAATTAAATATTTTTAAATTTTTCAAAATTCAATAGTAATATCAATTATTCAACAAAGACCATTTAATAAATAATTGTCCTTAAATATGCCCAAAAAATTAAAAATAGGATTTAAGCCCAAAAATTATATGGATTTGATAACATAGTCTTCCATGGTATATTGTAAAATTTAACTCAAAATCACATCAACCATAATTAATGTCTCATAAAAAATGTAATTAACCTAATGGCACCTTCTCCAAAATTCTTTAATCACTTATATAAATAACCCAAATCAACAGAAGTCCATAATTTAATAAAATATTTCTCCATTAAATAATTTAATATTTATTCCTCATATAAAATCACATTGTATTCAATTTACCATAATCATATAATACATAAAAAATAATGACAATCTTCGAAAATTATATTAATCACTTAATCACAATATTATTTTACTATATTAAGGATATCAATTTGATAAAACATAAATCTAAAAAATAAATTTAATCATAATCTATATAATAATTTATCTAATAAAAACATCATACCAACCCGAGACATCTCATCGGATAGTGGTAGGAAATAAAGGCTTGACTCACTCTAGTTGTGGGTTAGATTACTGAAAACTTGTATGTCGTGATGGGTTGTCACATGCTCTTCATGTTTTCAATTTTCAAAAATAGTATAATAATTATAAAATTTAAAAAATCAGATAAAATATTCCAAAATAACAATAACATGTTTTAGCCACAAATGTTAATCTATACCTTTCATTTTTTATCTCCAAATATACTAACCCATAACTACCTCAAAAATTACTATCTCTAAAAATAGATTTAATTACCATGAAATTTCATAACATAATCCTAAAATGTGTTATCTAAGACACTAAAAATTTGATTGTAATAAAAATTATATAACCAGGATGCTATCCTAAACACCTAAAATAACTTTGTAATCTCCAATGTTGTTTAGAAATCCCTCTGATACAATCTATAAGTACACATCCTTAAACATTACATAATTGTTAGTTAAGTCAATAATTTACCTTATTTAAAATTGAGTATCTTTTCTATTTTATTGTTTTAGATAACTATGTCATTATTATTTTATAATAGACACACACATTACATGTCGATTTTTACACGCCATATCTTTTTTTCCACAAGAGGAATCCCTTTAATCAAAACATTATTTCTTTCTATTGATAAAATATCCATGAATAACATTTTAGTCACAGTCATCCTTATACCCTTTTAAAACATTTTAAATACATGGAATTCATAAAATAAACATAGTGAGGGATTTGAAAATTAGAAAGATTTGTCCCGGAATAATTATAATCCCATGAAATCATAACATTCACACATAAAACATATTATCTTCAACATGCCTCATGATATCATAGTATTCCATAAAAGACTCAAAGAATGCATGAAATAATAAAGGTAACTTGTGGAATCCATATCTTAATTACTTTGAAACTTTCACTTCAACATAGGGATCAACCTTCAAGGATACATTTGGAATAACCATCTATGTATATTCCCTAAATCTCTTAGGTGAAACATTAATTTTTATCTACATCACATTACCCATTGCATTGGAGGGATATCACAGGGTTTCCCTCCATCAGTTTGTCATGGAACCACCCATATACATAAATAATTCTTATGAATCATAACATAATCATTACACATAAAACATGCATAAAATAAAAACTAATTTTAACAATTCGATCAAAATAGATCATATAATAATTTTGAAATTATAAATCCATTTTCAAAACCATTTTCAATTCCAAAATATATAGAATGAGTATATAATATTTATGTTCCTTTTAAAATCCTCAAGAATTTTAGTGGAATTAAAATATAAAATAATGCTTATGTTAGAGGAAATGTTATTATCGCCAGTTATGTTAAAAATAAACATTCATTATTTCTTTTAGTAAAATTATTTTTCGGAAAAAATTAATTTTGAAAACATTTGAATTAATTCAAAATATAAATATGGTTTATTATATAATGTATAAAAAAAATTCTGGTATAAATAAAAATATTCCTCAATGGAATGAGATTTAGACGAAGTCCCTTACAATGATCAAATAATTACATTAATGTTAAATAAACGACATAATTTTGTTTGAAAAATATAAACACACCAAATAGAAGTGTATATTTATTGTAAAAAATCATATGTCATTCACACATATTAATGAGTTTTGTTATTTCAAGAATGTGTTTGAATAATCATATTATGTAAATTTATAATTTCATCAGATGCTTTTTTATATTTATTATTCATTATATATTACTTAATACCATGTTTTGGCAATTATGTAATTATTTGAGTTATTATCGGATGTTTTTTTGATGTTCGATACGTGAGTCAAAAGTGAACTTGTTATCGTTAGAAATTGTCCATGTTGTCAAAATTACATTATATTTAGAATATTATTGATGATTTAAATATCAAATATTTCTTTTATATATGTATTTATAATAATCCATAATATTTGGAGATAAGAAATGAAATGAACAATTTATGGAGATGGTAGGTCGGACATACCCATAAATTATACCTTAATTTATTTATCATATTAAAGGAAGAAAAAATAAATGATACAATGGAATATCATAATTCCATTATAATTTCTTTGTTATGAATATCTCATACGTTCAGTAACCCAATCCTTTATATGTTTTACATATGGAATGAATTAGTCATATAACTTTGAGTGGTCGGTAGTCCACAATTTCTTAAATTAAATTATCGTATTTAATCAATATATAATTCATAAAGGTATAATGTAAATAAAAAAAGATTAATATTAAGAATATAAATATAGTATATATCATATATAATATAGTTCTATTATAATTCCATCATTAGAGATGTTGGAAAAATTTGAAAATTCAGCATTTCGTGAGGCACTAGTTAATCGTATAATGAAATGGTATGTTCTATATTTATTAGATGTAAGTGTGTGTAATTGTTGGAATAAAATTTATTTTCAAAAAATCCTCATATATTTATGATAATGGAATTATTATTCATGTAATTATAAGATCATGGTTAGTGAAGAAAGAAGATAAAGGGAATGATCTTGAGAGAAGACATTGCCTCTAAATCCGGTAACTCCTTTTGATTTCTAAAAAATGGCATTCATGAATTGTATTATGTGTAATGAAAGGAATATATTATGAATGGAATGATTTTGGGATATTTTTTTTATAATAATTTGGAAGATCTTATAGGATTTTGAGTTGTCAATATGTTAGTAGAGGTGGATGTCTTTTATGAGAGGGAGGAGGTGCACTTTAGGAATGTCTGGAAATATTATTTTATCCTAAATTGATATTAGAATTATTATTACTCCAATGTGATATATTTATAGGATATGAAGTTTACGGGTTGAACTGATCTCAAACAATTGGTTTTAGACAAGTACATATGAAAAATTAAAACTTATCATTAGGCATTAACCCTTAGATAAATAAATATACTCTTACAACATCTTCAGTTATTTTTTCACTATATGAGTAGTATAGTTACTAAAAAATTCCAAAAAGAACCTCATGCGGATCATTACTTACATCTTAAACATTGTATTCTATATTTAAATGAATATTATATTTTTTTACTTTTATATCATTCAACAAACTATTATTTGTTTAAAACACTTGTTTATATCAATATAGAACTATTTAGTAATTGATTTTCATTTAAGACATTAAAACTTGAATTATTTTAGGAAACTACATTAAATAAAATATAACATATCATGGTCACCTATAAAATTCTTTTATGTCATAAATGTTTTCAAATTACATTTATAATAATATTTATAATATTAATTATTGGAATAATTCAGTAATTAGGTAATCAGTAAATCATAATTGTGTCATAAATAAATGTATATATTTATTATCGATAAATTATAAATAAAATAAAATTATGTACAAAACATTTTTTTCTTTCTGATGAATTTTTATAGTCAAATATATTGGTAATATTACCCCATATTAAAATTTTTCTATTGAGGAGACACATGTTTAAGTTATATTTCTCTTAAATTTAAAATTATTATTATAACATGTCATTATGACACCCATGTGGATCCCAAATGCCAAATATTTTTCCTAATGATTGTTCTAGCCTTTAATGACTCATCAAATAAGATTATAATGCTCTTTAGGGTAGTTATATATTATTATAATATTATTTTTACCCTTATTTACCTAATTTACCCTTTCATATTGGTAAATAAAAATAATTTCTGATGTTAGAATTTATAATGTCAAAAAAGGTTCCTATTTAAGTGATTTAGATATTATGACTCCAAATATGGAATATATTTTTTAATTATAAAAATATAATATTATTTTTAATTAATTTAAAATTAAATCTCATTTTGATAATGATAAAATGGGTTTATAAAAACAACAAATCATCAAAATATTGACCTGTGTTTATACCAAATTTCAATTTTAAATTACTTCCTATGAAAATAGTTTAATTAAATTATAAAAACATAATCCATTTAACATTAAAACAAATTAAATTTATAACATTAATATATAAATAAATTAGGCGAAAAGGAAGCTTTGAAGAAAAAAGTTGTATTTTCACTATTCATTAAAATATGGATTTCATCCGAAAAAATACAAAATTCTCAACCATGTTAAATTTTAATGACCCTACATTAAATATGAATGGTATTTTGTTAAATATAATTTATAAAAGTGAGAAAAATATTTTTAAAAAGGGTTCCCCATCATAAGGCGGTAAAAAAGTATTTTATTGAAAAATAATTCTTTTATCAGAAAAAATAAATTTATTCTACTATCATATCTAGAAAATATATAAGATTAATTGAAAAAATAAAATGATTATATATCATATAATTTCCATTATAAAAAAATCCATAAGGATTGATATTATTTATAAACACAGTTCATCTCATTTAAATCGGTTCTCATAATAACACATCATTTATATTCAATTGGATTTTATTTCCATTTATAATAAAAATATTAACAAATTAATGATTATATAAATATTTTTAATCCTTATTTTAATAATTTTTTTAATACTATTTATTCCGACCACTCCAATGAGTATGTTATTATGGTGACATTAAATTAATAATATTTAGTTGTTCATTTCAATTTGATGTAATGTATCTTGTAAGTTATTGAACATAGCATTTAATTCTTATATCCCAGGATGTTGTAATAAATATTAAAAAGAAATGATGTTACCATGAAATAATTCATTTTTTTAAAATCCACATTTCAACTACTCATTTCATGTTATTGAATCATATATATGGAATATATGTTACTATACATAATGTATATGATATGGTTGATTATAATGTGTATGTAGTAAATATGGTGATGGTATGTTATGTCTTATATCTCCCTAGAGTGTATTATATCAACATTCAGTCATTCGATCAAATGATTGGTTGGTAATATTTAATCATATAATTGATTGATTGCTTGTTAAAATTTATATCCAGGGTGTCTATCATTAGTACTTCGGTAATTCCATGATTAAAACATAGAATCTTGAATTTAATCATATTTTATTCAATCAACCTACAAAAATAAAACAATAATTACTGAAAATATTCATTATTCTATCCATTCAAATATTTAAGTTATATAATTAGAAACATTACTTTAATCAATTATCATACTAAAATCTAAATTACTATACTTGTTAAAAAATATGATAATTAACAATTTAATTATGAAATGGGGTGATTAAAGTCATTTCAATTATAAGTTAAGTATATGAAATTATTAACCCATTAAAATCACGAAAAAATAGATATTGAAGGTTGTGAAATCATCAAATACTAAGGAAAAACAATAAATCTCTTCAAAAAATGACAACACATTTCAATTCAATAAAAATGTAAATTGTAATGATTACGAAATGGATTTAAGTTACATGTTTTCTCCATGATCGTGAATATTCAATTAGACCCTATCAAATAATCCGGTGATTCTTTTACTTACATACCCTCATATGTTTTTATCATCACTTGATGAATTTTTATATTGAGATTTTTACATTGTTGGAAGTATATTTGGTTCCCATAATCAATGTTCTCCCTTGAATATCCACATCACAAATTAATAAAACTTGATAGATCATGATAACATAAACTATTTTTTTAAAGGTTAAATGATTAAGATTAAAATGTAAACGCATTGTTACATAATAAGGAGTCTTTTCTATAAAGTGATATAAAATATATGGGCCAATATAAATCTAATACAGGGTCCTCACTCACTCTCCTCTAAAACATATATGATGTCTGAAATCCTCTTACTTTTATTGGGTAGTCAAATCAATCAAATTTTAATTTTCAATTATAATATTTATTCCATCATGCACCATTTTAGAAATGTTTCACCTTTAATTAAATTATATATTTTTATTTATAATCCTATGTTTTAGTGAATGATATGATTATTTGTGGTTATAAAGTAATATGGAGAAATTAACAAATTGTTTAATTAAATTTGAGGATATCCTCATATAATTAATCATAAATTTTTCTGCTAAATAGTAGTAGAAAAAGGTTTATCATCTAAAAAACAATCTTATAAACTTATCAATGTAGCAATATTATCCTTCCCCCACATCTAATTTAAATAGTATTGACTAAATTAACATATTGTGTTGGTGGATAATAACTATTTTTTTAATTTTCATATGTAATAAGGTTTTCAGAGCATCCAATGTATAATTAAAAGTTTTTAATGTAAGATGAGGATAGAAAATAGAGTTTAAAATGATATTAGAAATTGTACTAAAATAATATTTTAAAAAATCATGATATTTAATTGATCAGAATAAAATGAAGACAACATGATCTATACTAAACAACACAACATGAGACTATAGATAAAAATGATTAATTGAAATAATATGTCATAAATTTTTAGATACCCCTTGTTATTTTTCTAGTTTTGATAATTTTATAGATAATTACTATAAATTATGTTTCATACAAACAAAAAATTAAACAAATAATCAAATGTAACCTCAAGAAATGAAAATTAATTTTATTAATCATTTTAAATATTAATAAATTTTAATAGTTTTTATTAAAAAAAATTTCTATAGTATCAATATATATATAGATTTCAATGATGTTTAAAATATATAAACATAAAAACACTCCAAAATTAAATAATTCTGAAACAATGTAATTTCAAATAATATTTTTATATAAAGTGGATTCTATACTATCAAACACCCCCAAATAGGCTACATCTATCAAATTTTATTTATGTCAAAAAATATGTCATAATTTTCATTAGAAACAATTAATTGGGTATAATTCAATTTAAATCGTAATAGAAGTGATTCATCCTAGTTTACTTATAGTAGATCGTTGAGTTAGACTCACAATTTTCACTAATTGGAATGATAAATTAAAATCTAAAAAATAAAAAATAACTAATTTAATATAAAATATATAAAATGAAATTGAAAGGAGAAAATATATAAATTAGTTGTTCACCCACCATTATATCATTATTATTTGACATCCCCTAAATGCTCGGTAACAACTATTCTGAAGCAAATTGGGCATGGGTATTCATTTATTTGAATCACCAACTTGTCTTCCTGCCAGCTTTAATTCCATCACAATGATTTCTCATTTCCCCATGCATAGTTTATGTAATTTCCATTCACATAGATATTAGGTAAACCATACCTGGTTAATTTAAGATTAATAATGTATGATCCTCATTTGTTGTGGAAACATAGATACCCTTTATTTTACTTTATGGGCCTGATCACATGTAGATTAATTAAATTTATATCAAAAAATTAATTTTAGAGAATACAGGTATTTGAATATATTTATATCAAAGAGAATAAATGTAAATATCTTTCCCTTCTAATATAATAGATTTATATTCGGTTTCATTAGGTTAAGACAAAGGTATCCTATTGTACATCCTCTAAGATTATTTAAATGGGTTCAACAAGACATCTCGTATCTTTTAAAAACATTATTTAATGATTTATTACATATTGAAACATATAAAAAATCTCGAATGAATGAATGGCCAAAATTTTTGGGATAATTATGAACATAATATAATATCATGAATTAGGATACACTAACATTATTTAAAACTTCACAACCATCTCTTAAAATTTTATCAGTATTCTAAAACAATTCAACAAAAATGCATGACACATATATGAATGGTGTGAGATATAATTCCTAATTTTGGAATAAAAATTGATGAAAATGATAAATATAATAAATTATAGGGAAGATTAATATCAAAATGAAATTATAAGGTTGATAATAATAAACATGAATATCAAATAGATCCAAAACCTTTTTTTTCATTTTCTGAATATACCACTTTTGGGATTAGTGGGAACCTCACAAATTATTGGATAAAAATTCAAAAAAACAATAAAGACCAAAACTGGAAAACAACACCCAATCAACAATTTCAAAGATCAAAAGAAATAGGATACATCATTACCATCGACAACATGCCACTTGAGCTACACAGTTACACACCATGATGCACAAAATCACCAGTCAACATCATCATCACCAATCCCAGCACTGGCGAGGACCCAGATGAAGAAAATTTAAATCACTGTGATGATTCATTAGAACACAAAAAATTTGAAATTTTCATGGAACCTCATCAACTGGAAACCACCGTGGCCATAGTGGAGAAATAAACCAGATTCGAAGAACCCATCCAAATAGTGATATAATATTATAACCTCAAGAAAACATATGAATTGGGAAATAACATAAAATATGACTTCATAAGAATAGATCAAGGATAACCATTGAGATATAATTATATAGTGTACCTAAGATAACCTCAAATTAACTATGCATAGTATATATGAGGATAAAAACATTACCAAATACATTGGAAGTCTATAAAATTCTGGTCTCACCCATCATATTGATAACATGTACTCGCATTTGTATGAAATATATATAATAAAACACAAGAAATTCATTATAAACATTTAATTCCATGGTTAAGTATTTTGGGTTCAATGTTTGGATGTCCAAAAAAATTTAGGATAGGTACATATAGATGAGTACCATTGAGTTGATATGGTGTCGTGTATTCAAAATTAAAAAAATTCTTGCAAGGAAAATCAGAGGAAATTTTTTGAAGCATAATAGTTTTGAATAATGGTTCATAAAAGTTATTATTTAGAGTGAAGGTTTTCCTCTCATTACATAGAAATACGATTATTTAAAAACAATATGTGTAAAAACACATTACGAAATTGAAAATTGAAAAAATTGTCTTAGATCAAAAAAAGTACATAAAATAATGGAAGAGGAAAGATTTGTTACATTTGCAGAGTAATAGTTTATGTAAATTTTATTGATATGGAGGATAAATGAGTTAAATTCAAATCAAATAAATACGATAATAATAGGATATTTTTAAATTTATCAAAACATAGTAAATTTATTTTCAAATTGTTAAACACAAATACTTTTTTAAATGGAAAACAAGATTGATGAATCTATTTCCTTGAGATGAAAATTCTACAATTATGAAGGGATATTAATTAGAACATTGGAACACCTTGGAGGGTATTCAAAGAGATAAATTGATATTAATGTCATTCCTAAGGGGTTTTTAGTGAAAGGTAGTTGGATTTGGGTGGTTATTAATAGTGGAATGGAAGGGAATTAATTATTAATGTCTATACATAGTTTTTGGACACTATATAATGCACTGTTTAAAACTAAATACCTTCCCAATGTTTTCCCCTTGGTTTCTATCCAATTGGAGTGAATTAAAATTAATTATAATGACAAGAACTAAATGTAATATAACAATACCATTGGTTATGTCAAAGTGGGTTTTGTTTCTGAATATTTGGTTTTATAACCTTACAATATTATATAGGTTTCATAGGATTTATAAAAGGATAATAAACATAATAAGAAACATTAAAAACACATTATTTTAAAGTGTAGATATCTATTATTCATTTGTTTCGTTAATTGAATTTCTGACTACACTTTTGGGTAATTACGATTCTTTAATAGTAACTGTGTAATTAGAGAGTATTTAAATTTTACCCAAAAAAATCATTTGGCTGAGAAAATTATCTAAAATTCACTATTGGATAATTTTTAGGTGATAATATATAAAAATAATATTTATATTATCAAAATAAATTTCCAAATATTATAACTTTTACTTTTTTTAAATTACATATTTTCAGGAAAATACTAGTATTTATTTAATTAACAATTTTTGGTACTGTATGAAAATTATATTGGAATGCGTCATATTATATTATAATTTCAATTTATATAAATAATTTAAAAAAATATATTTTATTAAAATATAATTTTTTAGTAATTCTTTAATTTATCAAAATAAGGACTTTATTGAAACTATTTATTTCCAAAGATTGTAATTATGATTTCATCATGTCCAAATATACTTTTTAACAAAACCATCATATAATAATTGATAAGTTATTAATAAATAAATATTAATATTATCCTATAATATTAAACTGAAACATAAAAATTCTTTTTACCAGGGTCTGGATAGATGACCCCTTATTACCAATGTATTCGATAAGGGTATGATGTATGATGGTGGTTCGTACTTGGTATGGTTCTGGGAACATCATTTGGGATGTAATATCTGAATTCTTAGATTTATCACCTAAATAGTCTAGATGAAACATTAGTTATTAATTATCATCTTGGGCATGGTCAACATAATATTTTATTAATTTCAAGTCCCTTAGAATCTTTAATAACTCGGGTTCAATGACATCTCTTTATCAATCAATTTGAAATAGATTTTTTCCAAAACTATAATATATAAATATTATAATGGTCACTATATAATGTATATATTATCAATGGAATGATTCTTAATTTTACTTTAAATATGAAATTCTAATTTTATAAATATCAAAATTAACAAATGTTGTTCATATGATCTCTATTACTAAATTACATAATGATCAATGATTCTAACAAAAAGTGAAGAATTTTTTTAATATTTTGTGTATTTACATTCAATCCACTTCAAATTTATTCTTCAATATTTCATTTCATATACTAAAACAAATGTGGGTACTTATTTTTTTTTCCCCACTTCCAGTTTCCAAATTGCTTCCTAAAACTTTTCATTCTACCCCATTACGTTGAACATGTGAGTTTTACTGTTTCATAGAACTATTTCTCTAAGAGATAAGAGGTTCACCAGCAAAAAACTATACAATGGATAATTATATATGGGAACCATATATATATTCAGTATATGTTTGGGTTTTTATATTTACATCATGAAGTGGAATACATGGAACTCATAATTTATTTTGGATAGTCTTGGTGGGAGTTATAGTCAATATTCCCCAAATCAAATGTAATCCAAGAACAAAAAGAGGATTATATATCATATACTATGTATTACCATCCTCACAATACATATTACATTCTTCCATTCAAATATATGATGTAATAGCATATCTATGACCACACAATCCATTTCTCGTCAAAAAATATTTAAACCTATTTTTTCAGCTTCTTGTGGTTTTCATATGATATGGAATTGTTTTTTCCCTTATATATTATATATTTGATAATATTATATCCCATAATATCTTCATATCCAACTTCTTGCTAATATGTTGGAGTCTAATAAATATTTCAATTCACATCATAAAAAATTTACATTTGAATTGTTTGATGGAAACTATTGTTATATATGAAATAAAATAAGTGGAGGTTATGATCCAAACATCCTTGGAGATCCATTGAACAAGATGTGAACATATAATCATGATTTTAAAATGTTATATCAGGAAAACATTTCATTTAAGAGTGAAAATAATCACTGAAACAAATATTCGTGTCTAATTCAAAGTAAAGGATTCTCTTAAACCAAGAGTTATAATGTATGTAATTAAATAATGAAATAGAGCTTCGTACTCCATTAAGTATTTGTAATAACCATATATATATTGTGGAATATTTTTTAACAGATAAATATTAAATTATATCAATAAAATATGATGAATATTTAAGGAGAACGGCTACCACCTAGATTGTGTTATTTACAAGGGATTTTAAAGGGATTCCTATTATACAATACCTAGTTATGTTTTACTTTTCCCATAAAGGTATTTATAATGGTATAATGATACCATTAAAGATAAAAAATTCATCTTTATCTTACTGGTATATTGTGCACTGAGATATAAATTCTACAATTTACCTCTTCATATTACAACATTAGATGATTTAATCAGATATATGTGCATATTAGTCACACGTAGATTAATAGAGAAGGACGAGAAATAAAAATCTTCCAAATCTTTCATCTTTTGTTCTCTTTTATATTGGATAAATATAATTATTCAAATACTTCTAACTCCATCTTCAGAAATCATGACAATAAGAATATTCACTTCACTTTTCTATATCTCATAGACATATTATTTTCCTCCTTAATCCAATCTATAATATATGGTTGGTAATTTATTTGAAAAATGGAGGATTAATATCATATTATATTTCCCATTACCATCTTTTGTAGGTATATTAATATTTGTTCAAATTTAGTCCTCATCATAGATAGGGATGTACGATTCTGTATTCATATATAATCATATATTTTTTTCTCCATCTCAGTATCGTAATGGATTGTAAAATTATATTCCATGATCATATATAAAAACCTTCATTAGTGAATATTGATATCTTTACAGAATATATACCAGAAAAGTTTATGATTTCTATATGTTTCATATTTTCTATATACAAACAATGTTATGAAATAAAAAAAATTAAATACTCATAGACCCAGTAATAAATCATGTGTTGTATATTATTACTCATGGATCATTAATTTAATTTAGGAATATGTTATCATTTTTTAAAATTTTAAGTGTTTGAACAAAAAAAATTTTGATGCATCTCTATAGATTAAAAATTCGTCCCTATTTTGGGAATTGTGGAAACATGTGTATTGATCACCAACATATTTATCTCTTTAATGCTCTTTAAACATCAACCACTTTATAAAAACATGACTCCATTTCAATTTTCAATTATTAGTCGGATTGACAATCATGGGAGGTATCACATGAAATAAGTATAATACCCAGCTAGTCTATAGAAATTACATATCTCTATAATATATATTTTTATTTCCAACCTTCAATTTCCCATATTTTTGACGTTTCCTCATATATAAATTAGTTGTTGATACCATGCCCCTTGAATGTATCTTTCATTATAAAAACATTAATTTAATAAAATTCACATGTATCAATTCCTTTCCAATGTACATAGTACAGGATACAAATACACTTCATATTTCCCCTTAGTTATGTAGTTGATAATAATATCATTTATATATTCATGTTAAAAAAATTCAACATAATCCCTATTGAATCTATTAATTATTCCAACAAATAAATCGAGAGAATTAGTGTGCCAAAATCGATCCACCATGCACGCATTGTGATCATACATTACACAAAAAGAGAACATGGGGATATCCTCTATCAAGAACTGTCCTGGAAACCCTAGTACACTTACACATAATCCTAAATATACACTTCCTATAGGAAAATACTTATCCCAATAGTTTGGAATCTAGTACCTGATATCATAAAAGAAAAAATATGGAATATATTTTCCAAAATAATAGTTGATGATAATGATACATATTAATATGTTGAAATCTACAATGGGATGTAGTTATAGAAATAAAATAGTTATTAAAACCCCAATGACAGTTCAACATCAATGTACTCAAATGAAGACAAAATAAACTCAATTTCCCAATGGACACATCACTCTATGCCAAGTGGATCAAGAACATCCACCTCTTATAAGGGGTGATTTCCCTTTTCATGAAAATTGAAGAAGAAAATTGATAAATTCTAAATGGGAATGTCAGGGTGTGAGGTAAATATTATAGTGGGGTCACCCAAGTGTTACAAAAACATATTCCATAATAATAATAAAAATATTTCTATTAAATTTTATATAATATAGGAAATGGAACAATATCTAATTTTCATATTTTTAAAAAATATTATTCTTTTTAGAGGATGAAAAAATTTTCAAACATGTATTACATAAGAATTTTATATAAAAAAATTTATATAAATCATCTAGTATTAATAAAAAAGTTTCTTAATCAATGAAATATATATATACGTAATTCCAAAAATGAACCATGGTTATCTTACCTATGGTACAATGGTTTCTTTTTATATGATCCTCCCACATCTCATATTAGTGAACACATAAATATTTGTACTAACATCCCTTAGAATCAAACCTAATAGGAATCATCAATATCACATCAGGTATATGATCTACCTTATTAGGTTTATTGAACTCTAATAAGAAAACTGTTGCTAGAGAATTACCATCATATAATTCTTGTCCAAAATAACCCACTAACTACCTAGGATCACATGTTATCAATCAATCAATTGATAAAAGGAAAATCATCTAATTTAATATCAATAATAATTCCAAAATCAATTTCTAATTATTAATTTTCAAAAATCCATTTTACCATCAAAAGTGAATCATGGGTTTTTATGAATTCATGACTATTGATTTAAAAATATATATATGTTTTTATCATTTCAATTAATGGAATTTTCAACAAAATATTCTAAACTAAATACAAAAACATCAATCAATTTTAAATTATACCACAATTTTATATTCTATTTTAATTTGGAGTTTTTTCCAAAATTCCTTGCAAATTAAAATACAATTTCCACTTCATCAAAGTTAATTTTTTCATAAATAAATTGTTTAAAATTTATCAAATCCTAAAAAATTATTATTATTTACATTTAGAAACTCCAACATGCCCACATTAATTTAGTCAAGAAAATAATTAAAATCATTAGACTGGACAATAGAAAAGGAATGAACAAATGATCCTGGATCTATACCTAGAATGAATATTAAATAACACAGAGTTCAGATCCATGGACTCTAATATGACATTCCTACAATGATGATAGAGATAAATATTATAAGATAAATGATGGCCTCTTATGTAAAGATAAGTATTGAAACCACAAACATGATCAATGGTCAAATAGATGATCCTGAGGGACTTCATAACTCCTAAATATCATTGGGATTGATATATATTGAGAGGGAATGGATAAAGGTTAAATAAAAATGAAATTATCCAATATATCTAGTTTAAAGAGATAGGTCTGGGAATTAAATGATGTGTTTTTCGTTTATGTCATATAATCCTGTGAAAATAAATAATTCCAAACAATATTTATCCTTTTCTTTAAAAATATGATCTATGTATTTCACATCGTAATCCAAATTCATATCTTATAAAAAAATTTCTCCATGAACATAATTATGGACATCATTCCAGATATAATTACATGATGTCTAATCACATTACATGATGTGAAAATTTTCAGTAGATATTGCTTCACCCATTCCACTATATAGAATCCCCAAAGAAGTATAACTAAAGGAAAATCCAAATACATGGCATGCAATAAATGTAAATAGTGTGTCACAAAATCCTAATAATAAAATCATTTTTCCCAAGATAGAATTCCCAAAATATTTCATACTAAAAATTTGAATCTACTACTATCAAATATGTTCCTCACACTCTCATGTCTCATGAGAATCAGTATTTGTATACCATTGGACACCAATCAATGTATCATACTCACAGGAAGTTTCTTATTTGAAATTTTCAATTATATCCTTCATTGATACGTAGTGATAGATAAATAATGCCCAAAATCAATATTTTCTATAAAGATACTTGAAAATCTTGGATACATGGAACACCTAATGTATTCCAGTAAACTATGGTGGAAGGGTTAAAAAATATTCCACTTTCCCCATATACACAATGTTTTAAAATGTTCTAAAAAATTAAGAGTAGACAACCCTTTACAATCTTGTCATCGATGACCTATATGAGCTAAAACATTAAATAACACCATGTAACCATCTAAAAACAATAATCATTTATGATGATGATTAAAATAACATTTATATCAGTTATGTACTATTGAAATTAAATAAAAATCAACTTAATATTTGTTTTTATCACTTAGAACATACTCAGTCCAACAAAATTTTTAACCAATACTACAAAAAAAACATAGGGGAATTAAAAGGTTTTCAACACAACACCTTAAAATGATCAATTCTTATTTGAGACTGGTAGCTATTTTTATATTAGGAGTCATCCAGTCATAAATAGTAATCCCAAGTTCCACCAAAATCATGAATACATGCATGATGTGTATCCCGATGAATTAATATAGATTTCTATAATTGGTCATCTTCCTAGGTATGACATGTCATACTCAAATGAACTTGAGATTCCAATTCAGTTTTAATGACTCTCCAAAAAATATAAGTAGAATGAGGATATCTCTAACATACAATTGTAGATGGAACTCTATCAAACTAAATAATCACTTTCATAAAGAGATTTCTTGTATCATCAAATTTTGATATAACAAAAATGGGTATGAAGTTAGATTATTTAATCAATCTACTAATCACACCACCATATCCCATTCTTATTTCTATGGGTACAGATCTTCCCAACTAGACTTTTAATAGAAATATCATCCGACTTCCATGTTTGCACTATAATTTGATGATGAAATCCCAAGGGTATCTAATTCATGACCTTGACCTATTGTAATTTATTATCGAGAAACAAAATCAGTTATTATGCATCTAATACAAGTCCACAAAAATCATTTAATCATGTCATTGGACATTTTTATGGTTACTCGGACCACAACCCACTAGTAATTATGTCAATCCCCCAAAAAACATCCACAGTTGTAATAGAACAAAATAAGTAATTTTGAAAACATAGAATACTCTTTATTGATAAAATCCAGTCAGTAATGGTCATCCCACCATAAAGAGAGTATCTAATGCCATAAAATTAATAATCAACCTAAAATTTTGGTATAATCAACTTAGGAATTGCACATGTCCACTCAACACTATCCATGAAAAACTCAACCACTATTTTCTGAACTCGAATATGAAACAATGAATTAAGATCCATCATGTTACACTATTCTAATTATTGATTCATAGCCACTTTCGAGAGATACCAACTCAAATAATATTCTTTAAAATTACCTTTCACATAGTTATAGGTAAAATAATAATTAACAGTTTTTATATAAAAAACCACATGCATCTATCCCTGAATAAAATATTTTGGAATAAGATATTACTCAAGATATTTTGGTCAAAATATATTTTAATCTTATCTATTAAAAGGTAATTAATCCAATATTAAGTGAATGAAAAAATTCATTGAGTTCATGGTCATTGATTTGGTAATTATTCTAGTGCGGCCAAATCATATGAAATCCATATACAACAACATGATCAAGCATCAAAATAACATAGTCCAACCATCAACCTGATGTGTCATTGTAGCTTGTATATCCTTTACCATAACCTTTTTGATTCATCAACATTGAATAAAGAAAAATACATTTCATCTCATGAAAATAACATAAAAATTTCTTATCCGAACTAATTATCGCTCCTTCTATGTGAGAGTAGTCATCATGTAATAAAAAATTGGTAAATCCATTCCAAAATTCTAAAAATACCCCACTAAAAACCATGATATTTTGAATCTCAAAAAAATTATGTGGTTTATCATATTTCATAACATCATTCATTTTCTGTGGATAAACTAAGATACCATGTTCCAACACCACTTCATCCAGGAACATTCCATCCCTAATCAAAAAATATGCATTCGATATATTGGTATAAAATATGTGATTTCTAAAAAAAATTATTTTCGATTAGATGATGCACAATATCTCCTCATACTAGGGGTAAATCTTAATTTCATCCACAACAAACACCATGAACATATAAAGATAATATTGAAAGATCATGTACGTAAATTCCACAAATAATGTGGGAACATTGGAAAGATGAAATGGAATTACATGATAATAATAATGGTCATACCCTCTATGATGGGTTTTTACCTAATTAAAGTTAATTTTATAGTCAATATGGATGACTAGATAACATATCATCCTTCAAGAACCAATAATTCCATTTCAATGTGTCAAACTTATAATCATCCAATCCTAGTGGATACTAGTTTTTCACCGTAACTCAGTTGAGTTTCTAAAAATACACACATAGTAAATGTATTCCCTCAAATATTATACCGAATATTACTTGAAATGCAAAAGGTGAAATACTTAAGAGTACAAATACTTTAACTAGTTGTTGTATCTGAGTCTTCAACTCATTCATTTCAACTAGATACAATCAGTAAGATGTAATAGGTATTATATGAGTACCAAGAACAAATTCAAAAGAAAAATTTACCTCATTTATCAGTATCATAATTGATAATGTATAATTAAAAATTTTGGGATAAATTAAAGAAAAGTAAGGATATGAATAATCAATCATTACCATAACAGATCAAAAAAAAAACAAAAATATAAATTTTCCATACTCTGGATAATAAGGTACTACTACACTCAACCTCAGCTCACACTCTCCCTGAAATGTTTGTCAAACTCAATCAGAAATATGAAACCAGAACCATATAACAAAACAATAAAGTTATACTATATTTTCAATGATAAAATTCATCTCAAAATTTAGTCATGTATATTCATGTTGAGAACCAGAAAATCTCATGAAATCATGATATTTTATAACAATAATACACAAGTAGGACAATAAAGGCCATACACCATCATTATTTTGAGGGGGATATTAATACCCATCAAAGACGAGAAATGATTTATACGATGATTTTTAAGGTTTATAATAATGGTTAATGTTAATACTAGAGACACACTGGTATCAAATAATCCAAAAAAATATAATGTTATAGTTTCAGTACATCACAATGTTAGAGGACTTATATCAGCTTCCTGACAGACTCTTCCAATGTATAACGAAGCATCCTTCCATTTTCCAATGTCTATAATACCTTATATATTGAATAATTTGAATGAAATTTAGCAATTTTAATGTATAATGAACTCATTACATTACTTGGGGGGTATATAATATATAATTTCAGAATGTTTCTTGAATGAACACATTAATGGACTATATTTGGCGCCTCAGTGAAATCTTGTTTCAAATTACTAGGATTACCACATAATAAGCATGTCAAAGGGCCTCCCCTAAGAACTATTGAAGGTCGAGAAGACACCTAATACATATAAGAACTATGAGATTCACCACCCTTCCTCCTACTCTTATGATAACATATTGAACAACCACTATGAGAAAAAGAAACTCCCATCAACCATAACATACCATACAGATATTGAATGACACATAATTAACTATCCACCATTTTAGCATAAGAAGAATTATTCACCATGAAAACATGATAAATACAATTAGGTCAAAGCACCATATTATACCATTGAGTCTTCATAATCACTTTTGATACATTATCTGGTGAATCGTTCCCAATATCAGTTACTCATTTTCAAATTCAATCAGGGTTCTATCATCTTTCATGAGTATGAAAAACTTTATATCCTTTTCTAACACCATAAACTCTAAATATAATTTGTAATTTAAAAGAAAATTAATGTACTACCACTCCAAAAAACTATTCTTATTCACCACCAACATTGAGTTACCCCTTCTCTTGATAGGGCCATCTATCATTATGGAGACACATTTCATCTAAATTGAATCCGGAATCTCCAATAAGTCTAAAAGAATTTACATCTATATAAACAAATCTGTATCCATTGGAGGGTCATTAAAACCCTATAACGTGGGTGTATTTTAATTAAATAACTCCAATGAATGATTCAAATAATCATCCCTATAATTTTTGGTGTCTTCAGGATAAACCGTAATGGTTCATGTGCTTTTTCCAGAGGTCGGACAACAGATACAATCATTTCAACATGGTGCGTATCTATATGAGGATTTACTCATTGTGGTATTTCATTAGAATCATAATAGATCAAATTAAATGTATTCAAAGATAAATTAAGAAAAAAAATTGAAAAAAAATTGAATAATCTAAATGAACACTTATATAAAATACTCAAACAAGATCAATAGAGAAATTAATCTCGGAAGATTGGTATAATGATTTGGATTTCAACTGATAAAAATTAAAATAAGGTTAAAGAATTAAATTATTCCTCATGATTCCAATCCAAAACCACCCATGGTTATTTACGGCTCATTATAAAGTGATAAATCTAGTAACTCACTCCCATCTACCTCCAATGTTCGGGCATGATATTCCAAAATACTTACTAAAATCTAGGAAAAATGCTCATCCTTAACATCTAATACCATGTTTTTATGATAATGAAAAGACACCCTAATTAAATAATACCTAAAATGACATTGACATGGCTTGAAGGACATTATTAATCCTAATGGGATGGTGACAGGTACCAGGAAACAAAAAATATAATACATGGAAATAATTTTCCACAAAATAGTGGAAGTTAATGAAGAAATTTATTATGCTAAGAACTCAAAAAATATCATATTACCCAAAATTAAATTGTAATAAAATATACATGATAATAAATAACCAAAAAAATAAAAATTATACATGGTAAACATGACTTTCTAAATAACAAATCACACATAACCAAATGGTTCATTAACAACCACCTCTTCCAATGTGAGCATTCTTTTTCCATGGGACTATCAGAATAAAATATATAAAATAATGATAGAAATGGTAGGGTGTTATAAAAACCCTATAAGGGTAACAAAAATTATTTTTCAAAAATATTACACAATATTACACAATATTATTCATTTTCCTTTAGAAAAAACATGGAGTGGAATAATATATCATGTGCATATTACCAACAAAACATTCTTCCTTCCAAATGATTTAAAATACTTCATTCTTATAGGAAATATTAATTTTATATAAAAAATATAAATAAATGAATGATAATTAATAAATAAATTTAAAGATAAATGGATTATATATATATCAATATTATTATAATAAGCACATTGATCATTTACCCAGTGGTACTATAATTTTTTTAGGATCAACACATGTTCGATATTAGTGATCCTCAAAAATGTGTACAACATCCCCCATGAAGATTCTCAATAGTAATTATAATATCACCATGAGGATAAGTTATAAATAACTGTGTTATTTTTATATTTGTTATCATAAATATGTTTTTATCAAATTAAAATCATTACATGTTCTCCCTAAGTATCCCCAAAAATTACACATTCTCATATATAGTCAATAAAAAATTAAAAAAAGATAGATTAATATAATTTTAAATCAATCACCATTCAACATTCAATTTCCACTATTCATTTTTAAAATTCTCATTCACCATAAAAAATGAAACATTTATTTTCATAAATTCATGATGTTTCAATGAAGAACCAATCATAGGTTTTATTCATTTATATTTAAGACATTTTCAAAAATATATTCTCAAATAAATTCAAAAAATCCATAAATTTGAAGTTATGGCCCAAATTCAAATTCCATTTTAATTTAGTGGGTTTCCCAAAATTACATAACAAGTCTAATCACAATTCCTATTTCACTAGAAAGAGTATCTTATAAATGAATTGTATGCAATTTATCAAATCAATAAAATAAATATTTAATTTTATAGAGAAAATAGAATGGAAAAAATAAGATTATTCTGGAAATTTGATACCCATAATGGTACACTAAAAAGGGAAATGAAGGAACAAAAAAATATGATATCTACCTAGAATCAAGATTCAAAAACAAGGAATTAATATACATAAATCCCAAATATTAACTTTCAAAGACCATGGTGTACATAAAGAGACAATAGATGTCATAGGAATACATCTTACCAGAATAGAAGTACCACAACCAACATTGTTTTCTATCAATGAACGAATGATCTAGAGTGATTGGAGAACTCCAAAGTCACATAGTGATGGAACTTGGTTGAGATGGAAATCATGTTTTTCAAAACTATCTAAAACCAGCCAAGTCATATTGTTAAACACAATTGGTTAGTGAATTACAAGAATTGTATCCATCTCACATCATGTAATCCTTCGAAATGGATGATTCCAAAAAAGGCCTTTTTAAACAAAATTATTTATCCATTTCTCATCATGAACCTAGTTCATATAATATAATCATGTTACTCCCCAAAACCATATTCATGACTTCATACTAGAGACAATTATATGAATAAAAATCACATTGCCCAACGTGTAAACTCAGTGAAGATAGTGTTCCACCCATTACCTTATAGAAAATCCCCAAAAATGATGTAATCCAAAAAATGTGCTAGGAATCCATTAGACTATAACAAAATGTTAAATAATCCCTCTAAACCATTACTTGATAGTATCATGAAAACATTTCCTCCTTAGATAAGTATTATACTCTATGTATATAGTCAATAAATTCATTAATCCATGTTTAAGTATACATTTTCTTTTTTGTGTGCTTGTTGAGATCATAAAAATCAATTTATAGGTTCACTGCCCCATCAACATAATATATTAGGAGGAAATACATTCCCCATTGTAAATCACATGGTCATAGTGAACTTTATCAAGATTTTATTTTAGGTACTTCATCAAATTAGTATATTAAATAGTGGAAGACATAAATGGAGTCTCATATATTGTAAAAACTCTCAGTATAATTGTGATTGATAACACAACCAGACATTCTGGAGGATGATAAAAATAGTCATTTATAAGAACATAAAAATACCCTTATAATTTGAGATAAGTTAAATATTAATTTTACTTAGCCTCACACATTTGAAAAATACACACTTTCCCTTACGGATATAATATCAAATATATCAGATAAAGATACTAAAAGATATTAATCCACCTCCTTATACATTTATAGAATTATATGGAGATTCATGATTTATATTGATATTTAAATCTCTTGAACATTTATGTTTTATCACTATAATGAAATCCAATCCATACCCAAAGTAACAAATATAATGAAAACGTGGGTATTAGAATGACTGTTAAGAAATTCACCCTAGACATATGGATAGAGAAGAAGATTTAAAAATGAAATGAAATAATTTCCCAATTTACCATTTTCACATATATATCCTCTTTTATGTTTTTATTAATTATTGAATAGTTCAACTAAAATTAGGTGAATTGATTAATGCATATAAAAATAATCATATAAGACATTTGATTTCAATGAACAGAATAGAAGTCTTAAGTTCACTATTAGATTTCGGTTTTAATCATTTACATTATTCAAAATCAACTCATGGGATATAATTATCAAATTAATAAACATATTATATGAAAAAAAATTTAATGGATATCTCATTTCATTCCAACATTCATTAACCTACGAAATTCAATATTTCAATATTCATTATCCATTGTCTTGTTTTTATCATAATATTTTATGGGTATTTTTGTTCCCATAATAAATGTTTCTAAAGAACATGTTATTTTACCAATTTATATCCACAAGGAATTTTATATTATTTGTATATCACTTCCTAATTTCCATACACTAGGTGATGATTTATTCATTAATAGGTTCATTATCACTTTGTAAAACTGTGATATATCTGCATCTACTTATTTTATAATAAAAATTAATTTTTTTCTTTAAACCCACATAATTTAAGAATTACAGAAATTTAGGTATTTCCTCTTATATTGTGTCATATCGCTTTGGGTTTTTTAATGTTTTTAATATCCTAATACAACAAAATAAATAATCATTCCACTAATAATGAAAATTCAAACACTTATAATTTAACAAAATTATTTTATTATTTATTTCCTAAGGGGGAAAATAAAATTAATCCAAACACATCAATACACCAAATGTAACTTGTAAATTTAATAACTAGCATTATATATTTACATAAGGAAACAACAACCATATTTGGAGTTCTATATCGTGATATGAAAATACTTTTTCACTTATGAAACTATGTTTGATAACCTAGAGACACACATAAGAAATGCTAGATATTTAAATCCATGTAAGGGATTAGTTAAATCAAAACATGGTTAATGTAATATATGTTATTCAAGAGGTAAATCATGGTGAAATATGTCACACCTTATATTGGTGATTGTGTTATCTAATTATTTTGTTGGATTTGGATAATTTTGTTGGGTTTCAAGTTGAAACCTCGAATAAATTATAATATTATTATTAAAAAATGTGTTCCCCTATGATTAGAAGCATCTGACATGCGGGAAGAGTATGGTTAGAAAACAATGTGTTTTCTCTCATGTCACCATGCAGTATGCCCGATATGAGAAAAAAAATATGAAATTAAATAAATAATAATCTATAGTTATAATGAATATAAAATATAATAAGAGATGGGTAAAAAATATAAATGATTATATTAATAATATTTATTTTGATAAAATTATAGGGATTATTGTTATTATTATTATTATTATTATTATTATTATTATCATTATCTATTATTATTATAATTTTTTATTAGGGTCGGGATCCCCCCTAATTGGTTCTCACCCCACTCCTCCCCAAAATACCATTACACCCCTCTCCTCACCTCAATCCCTTCAAACACCTCCTCCTCCACTCCCTATTACGCGAGCAAGCCACCCCCTACTCAGCCATACATCTAGAAAAACACCCCTTGGGGGAAATCCCTCATACTTTATCCCCTACTGGATACTACTGATGATGTGTGTGACCTTAAATTATCATTCTCTTAATTACCCCAAGCTCCCCTACTGGTTGATGGTATCTGATGCCTCCCTCCCTCTGATGAAGATCACTCTGGCTTTGGATTTGGCTTGTGGTCTCCTCAAGTGAGACTCTTCTCTCTTCCCAGTCGACTAATTTAAATTTTTCATTGATTTCATTGGGAGGAAACCCCTTAGATTCATGGACAACTAGTTTATTGGGGTTTTATTTTTTTAAGGATGATATTTATGGTTCAATGGTTCCTGTGAGGGCAGGTTCTCAGAACCCTCCATCAAGGGGAATGGATTTCACATGGATTTTGGTGTAAGGTATTTAAAATTAATTAATGTATTTCATTTTAATATTTATTTTGAGTTTTTTATTTTTTTACTTGTTGGAAATTATTATTGAGTCTGTTTGGTGTTAATGATGTGGTTTTGACTTCTATATTTCACAAACTCCAACATGTACATGCATAAGGTAAGAAATATATATATATATATTCTCACTTTGTAAATAATGTTTCATAGTGTATGGAATATGTCAAATGAAAATGGAGGCAAAATATATGTATACGTATAAATGATTTTGCATGTTAGTGTGGATTTTCAGTTCAGGTTGTCTCCATTAATGAGAGGCAAGACTGAAGTAGGTTCCCTATGCTTTGATATACAATCTGAATTTATATTTTTTCTTGGGGTTCTCTTAATGTATGCCTTCTGCTATTATATGAAATGAACATGCTATAAATATATGTATATAATTAAATTTTTGTGGTTCTTGAAATGTGGTCTCTAAGTTTTTTTGAATGTCTAATGTGTATTTCTAAAGAGGTGTCGCCTTTTGTAAAATTTTATTTATAAAATTGTAATTCAATGATTGTTCTTCCAGAGTTCCAAGGCGATTTTGAAATTGGGTTTCGGTGTGATCATGATATCAAGGAATGGTTTTTTATTTTTAAAATAGATTTCGTTGTTGTAATATAGGAATTTAGGTTGTTTTAAAATATATATTACCATTTATTATTAGTTGCATTTCATATGGTTTTGAAATCATAATAGTGTTTCATGACTATGTGTTCAAAAATGAAAAGTGTTTTTTTCACTAATTATGACAATCTTTCACTTTGATAATGGTTTGTGAAAGTGGAAAACAACATAGAGTAATTCCCTTAGTTTAAGAAATCTGATTTTTATGTTAATATGTGATTGGTGATATGTGCATTTTTCTGAGGATTCTTCATTGTTTTGTGACATAAAAGATAGCATTGCGCATAAGGAGGGAAAATAGTGGTGAATGGTTTAATATGTTTTAGATATATAAAGTGTTAATTTTTAATCATTTTTCTTGACAATACCTCACTACCAAAGAAATAAATAACATTGGAATCTTTTGGAACTTATGTAGGCAAATAAGGCATAGTACGCTAGATGATTCCAAAGTGGTTAAACTCTGTATCCTCTAGCTAGACTGCCACTACAATATTAAATAAACTTTATTGATGATTTGAGACCTTAGGGCATTGAGGTGTCCCCTACTTGTGGCTTGTTTCTAAGAATGATGATGGTCGTGTTAAAAATACCATTTGTCCCTAAGGTATAAGGATCACATGTTCCCAACTAACACTAGCTGATTAGCAATTTCCCAGGGTTATTGTGAGGTTATTTTCACATCACTTGTTTCATACATAATATCTCTTTTTTAAAAATTATATTTTAATAAAAATTGGTTTATTTTATTTTTTAAATTCTAATTCATGATTAGAATAGATTTTGAAATTTTATTGGAAGATAAATTTTTTTCATGAAAATGGGAACTTGTTACTTTATATTAAAAGAGGGAAAAGATGAATATATTATTTCATATTTTCAAATTATGATTTTTTGGATATATGGTAAAAGGTTTGGTACAAGGGAGTTTTTTATAATTGGAATTCATACATAGAATCTTGGTTCTCATGCCCACATTAACATTTTATTTCCAGTTTATACCGTATTTTTAATTCCTCTTAGAGTGACCAGGGTCAGGTGTTTGGTAGTGACCCACGAGGTAACATGAAGTTATGTCTGGTTGTGGTACTTTTTTTATTTATAATTCAGCTATTTATTTATTTTTTCTAGTTTTTTATTTATTTATTTTTCTTTTAGGTCTATTCCAAATCATTCCTAAACATGTTAAATTGATTCTCGACACTAGATGTTTTACCGTGGGGATCAAAAACTCTATTCAGACCATATTTTGGGTGGTCTCAATTATTTAGTTTAGTGTTGAACCATGTTTGTTCTAGAAAAAATGGTATCAGAGGTAGAACCTTGTTATTTATGCTATCAGGTAGCTTAAATATTAGGTGTGTTGGGGGATGAGAGGTAGGAGAGGGAAGGACGTCCTGAACCCTTTCCCATCACGAGCCTTATGTTTCAAAGGGTAATCTGAAATTTGATATTTTTTTCATCATTTGGGGGGATACGTGATGAAAAATAAAGTGATTTGTTATTCCATGATGGGATCGCATGGAGTAGCGACCCATGTACAACCTGGGTGTATATTTTTTTATTGTAATGACCCAATCGTTAATGAATAAAATTATATTTCATTTAAGGAATTATTGAAAACATATGAAATTTTATTTATTTATTATTATTATTGGTTTTATGTAACCATTAAGTATCATAATCATTGATAATATTGTCGTGGAATAGTGATCACATGATTGATATAAATTTAATTTTTTTTAAAATAATCCTTTCAACACTGAAAAAGGTGTGGATTGCTACATCTAGTAATCATGGGTCGTACTGTGCTCATTTGGAGAAGATACAAAATGAGGAATCTACATTTGGATTCACTATAGAGAAAATCCATGAAGAGATTCATCATGTTAATCTTGAATGAAATCAGTTATGGTTGAAGTTCAAGTTAATAGTGATTACCACATGGTAAATGTTATCTGAGTCTGCCCGAGAGTCTGTTACCATCGTAAACCATATCCTTAGGTCCTATGTTGGTGTTTTAAGGGTTTATTTAATAAATTAATTGTTAATTATTTTGTAGTCCTTTTTTATAAAAAAAATATTAGACAATCATTTCCTTTTTGAAAATAGTCTTTCTTAAAAAGTGATGAATTTGATAAATTGTTGTCTCGGGTAAAAATAGTACTTTTGAGAAATATATAAATTAGATTCACATATTTTTTTTTTAAATAATATTTAAAAATTCTTATAAATAATTATTATATTTGTCCCTTATCATTATATGATTAGGAAATCTGTTTGAATAAAGTTATATTTTTTATACAATAAAATAAAAAATGTATTTTTAAAAAATAATATTTAAGGAGTTTTAAATAATTTAAATAAAAAATATTTTAGTAATATATTATTATAAAATCACTTTAATGATTAATATGTCTGTATATAATTTTTATGAATTCAAATTCAATTTTTATTAAGGATTGAAAATAGATTCTGTGAAAACCTAAGAATTTCCAATAAATGTCAGTTTTCATTTTAAATTTGAATATTATAATAATTAGGAATTTATTTAGATAAAATGAATCTTATTTTTGGAATAAAAACATTTTAATTTTCCAATTGTGAATATTTCATAATTTCCTGAGATAGTCAAATTTTTTGGGTAAAAATGAAAAATTGTATAAATAAAATTTGTGTTCAATGACATCATAATGACCCCAAAATTATGTAATAAAAACTATAATGGGTATTCTGTGGCCAATATATTTTTTAAATTTAAAATATTTTGATTTTATATATGTTTAACTTAATTTATAAATCCTTAGTGAATCATCAAAAATGTATAATATACTTTATGATTTAAAATTCATTACATTAATAATGTATCTCAGCTCCACATAAGAAAGGATAATATTTTAATATATTAATCCATTGGCCATATAAAATAATTTTTTCCAATCCAAATTTTCAGAAACCATGGACACAACCCATGGGAATGTATTTGTTTTTGAATATTTAATTATATAGATTCCAAAATATATATTTCTGAAATATTAAATAATTAACCTATAATTTTCTATATAAAACCACTGAGAAACCACCTTATCTTCACTAAAAATCATTATAGAACATCCAATATCTTTCCTTTTTTCACTATAATCCTTTCAAGGTGCCCCAAGCACTCATGAATCCCCACTTCATGCTCTTGAAGTCACAAAATCATGTAAGGGATTCATTACTTTTTCATTTTTATCCATGTTTCTTGTTATTGTCATACCCTTTTTTCATTCAGTAAAAAATAATCGGAAGTGATTTAGTACATCCCCCATACTGTTCTACTTAGGTTAGGTTGATGATATACTACTTTCTCCCTCATTAATGCCTTCCGTGTTCACCTACCTCCATGCCAAAATTCTATATGTCATATCTCTCTTCTTAATACCATTCATGTATATCTCCAATTTTATGCATCTAAATTCCATTTCATATGTTTGAATATTATATTACATTACCCCCCTAAAATATATTTCATTTATAAATGATGTGGTACCCCTTCCTATTTCATTATCCAAATTTATGAATTTTCATATTATGGTGTTATGCTACCAAAATTGCACCGTGATTTTCCCAACCATAATCACAGTATAGTGAATAACATACCTATTTCACTATCAATGGTATTCCCCATTATTCTCATATAGATAATAAATGTTACATACATGTATTTATTCATCATTCCTAAATCTTGTATTAACATATGATGTTTAATGATTCCATTTTACGTGATCCATACATCAAACTTATGGATGAAATGAAATGTTTATAAAGGGGGTTCCCTGAGAGCTCTCTAATGCATTGAGTAATGATTAGTATCATGATAAAACATGTGATGTTAGGGTTTACTAATGATTATTAATTTTCATTGAGGGTTTTATCACTTTAATTTATGTGTAATAATGGTTTACTCATGCTAATTCATGTGCAATGCGGGTTTACTTATGATAATCCATGTTGAATGGGCCATTTCTCATGAAAATATCATGTTGAATAGTGTTGCGACATTTGCAGGTAATGATAATATTTCAGTATCATATCATTACATTCATGTTTCTATTGATCTGTATTTATATGTGTATTGCGTAAGATGTATTGTTTTCTTCATGTTATGCCTTGTTTACTCCCATACTGGGCATTATAGCTCACCCTTTTCTTATTACGTCGTCGGGTTATCCAATTTAATTCAATGTATGAAGGAAGGTTATGTTCATGTAAAATATGTTTTCAAAAGAGATTTTGTGTTTAATGTATTATGTTCTCATGTTGTTTTCTAAATTTTACAAGAAACCATTCCTCTTGATCCTCAATGATGTCTTAATTTAATGTTTATTTATTAAATCATCTTTAAGTGTGTAATAAAAAGTATGGTTGTTATACTTGAAGTCATAGTATATGTTATTTATTTTAAGTATTTTTATTATAAAACCATAGTGAAATCATTAATCATAATCCTACGTATATGAAAAACATCCCTATATTTTGGTGACTATAGAGTAAGTGGTTTATCAATAAAATACATCCATGTCTTAATAAAACCAAGTATAGGTGGCTTTGGATAGATGTAGAAAGGGGTAAAACCTGAAAAAACCAATTTGAGTTGGACTCGAATAAGAAATTGTGCATGAAAACATAACTTGCTTCACTCTTGGTTCAACAATCCTGGGGGTTATGATTTCTTAAATTCACAATCTCAGTATAAACCGGTATTAAGGGAATAAAAAACACCCCTATGAATATATATTTGGATACATATCATTGATAACATATATTGAATCCTAACAATTAATATGTTATATAAATCAATTAAAATTATATGATATCCATTTTGGTCGTTGGATTACCCTTTATGAGTTTATCAATATTACACCTAAGATTCCTATTATTCCATACAATGGCCGGTAATAGGAGGGCTCAGGCTAAAAAATGTCTTGAATATAAATGGGATGGTTGTTCTAATGACATTCCCAATCTTATGGGAGTGGGAATCACAGACATTGTAAGTATTCTATCTCAATTAACTCATGTTTTGAAATGAAACATGGGTAAAAGGGGAACATAAAACCCCCATAAGAAAGAATATGCAACAATCGAGAGGTTCATGAGACAAAGGCCTCCTACTATCAATGGATCATTTGATCCCTGAATCCTCAAACAGTGGATCAAATACATTTATAAGATCCTATCCAAATTTCAATCTCTTAGACAATGGATTTTTTATGGATGATTTTCATATAGAGGTTGAAGCTAATAAATGGTGGACGTTGATCAAAAATACAATGGTCGAAGAAGAGATCGAGGTGATGTAATAGAAGGATATCCAGAAAATGTTTTTAGATATTTATTTTCCTCACACCCTCTAAATTAATATGGAAAGGGACACTTATGTCCCCATGAAAAAAGATGACAAAACAATAAGAGAGTGTGAGGAAAAATTATAATGTCTTTCACAATACTCATCCTCAATTTTCGTTACCCTGAACGTTAGGTTAACTACTTGTTCGATGGGCTAAACTGAAGCCTACACAAATCCCTAGAGATATGTGACCATTGTATCAATGATAAAATTTTATGATGTTAACTCAATGTCAAAATGTATATTGGAGAATATTTGGGGTATCATGGGGATAAGAAGTAGAAAGTGGAAATTAATTTTGGTGGTCCTATGGATAAATCCAATTGTTCTACGAAATTCTTGCACCCCACATTCCAATGGTGGGAAAATAAGCACCCCATAAATTCCCTTATGAGGATGAGTTAATTCATTAGGGGTGGAAGATAAAGGCACCGGTTCATTAATTGATGACAAGAAAAAACTGCTACTATGATAGAGGAAACAAACACTCTATTTGACCATCAAAAGATTGTTAATTTCTTCAACTACAATGAACTAGAGCTATTAGTGAACTAGTGCCCTAAGCCAAGGGTTTTCAAAAGCAACCACCGACCTTCAAGGCTGTAAGGGTGAGATTTATCCCTCAGTACTGCTGAAGTGAATCCTAAAAATGATGTGGTGACAATTACTCATGTTATTCCATAAATTATAGTTAACATACTTTGGTATTCTAGGTCTGTGAATTATTTTATATCAAGAATGTTGAGTAGAACAATCCAAATATCAACAAAAATCATGAGATTATATATGTTAGTTAAAATGGAAAATGGGGCAATTATTGCATCCCATGAATATAACTCCATCCTAGTAGCAATTTTATTGAAGGAACTTCCCATAAAACCTTGTCATACTCTCTCTAGTGTAATTTGATGAAATTATTGGCATGAATTGTCTTTCCCTATATATATCCAAAATATATTTATATGAGGGGGAAATCACTCTCTATATGTAGAATCGACCCCTGATTCTGTACGAGTGCATGAAGGAGGATGAATCTTCTTTAGAACCATCATCTCTATCATGGATATTACAACTTTACTAGAAAGTGTATCTTTATCATATGATTAAGTCTAGGTAAGGAACCATCATCAAAGACATGGTTATTCTGAGGGAATTCCCTAATTTGATTCCCTATGAATTTTTTTTTCTTCCACCTATATGATATGTCATGTTATCAGTTTATCTCAAACCAAGTTCATTTCCAATATCCAAGACTCTGTATCGAATTCCTATTAAAAGGCATGAGGAGCTAAAGAATCAATAATAAGAGAATCTAGATAAAGGGGTTATACAAAGAAGTTACTCACTATGAGGTACAGTAGTGCTCTTCTTCATGAAGAATTATGGGACAATAAACCATTTCATTGAATATCCTGAGATCAAAAAAATAACGATAAATAACAAGTTTTCATTTCCATGAATTGTTGACTTGATCAATTAGTTGTAGGGAGAAGAATAATTCTAAAAGGTGGATCTATAGTTAAGATAATACCTTATATGCGTAAGAATGGATGATATACCCAAGACTACATTCATACATGGCACATGCACTATGAATTCACACCCTCTTATCAAAATCTATTAGCATGAAAAATAAAATTGAGGGATGTTCGAGACCAACCTCTATGATGAATATCTTGAGCTTCCATGGTTTAGTTGGATATTATCGTCAATTTATGAGAAATTTTCCACGATTCTGAAAACAAATTATCAATCCTAGTATAAAGGTATTCATAATTTTTTAGTGATGAATTTGAAGAGATATTCAAGGAGTTAAAAAGGAGGGTTATCACTACACAAATGCTAACACTACCCACAAGTGGAGAAAATTTATTCATATTAAGGTATGCTTCTTAGAAGGGCTTGCGAAGTGTGTTGATGAAAAATGAAAAATTTATTTCCTATGCATAAAGGTTATTGAATTTTTGTGAGACAAACTATACAACACATGATATGGAGTTGGCTACAGTAATATTGGCTTTGAAATTTTGGTGGCATTACCTCTTAGGGGAGATGTGCGATATCTATTTTCATGAAAAAAGACTCATTTATATATTCACATAGAAATATATGAAAATTCACAAATTATGATGGTTATAACTGATTAAATAATATGAAAAATCAATCCATTTCCACCATTGAAAAAAAAGGTGGAGAATTCCTTATGTAGGAAGGAAACAATGATTTAATCATTGATGAGAATTAAAAAGGATCTAATATGACATAATTTTTGAAGATATACATGGGAATAACTATGAAGGTAAAATCATAAATCATTTTTAAAATTATTTCTCAACCATATCATATGGAATTGTTAAAGAAGCATAAAAGGATGATGTTATAATTGAAAAAATAGAGGAAACTATCAGGAAAGGGAAATCCTTAGAGTTCAATGTTAATGAAGAAGTAATTGATAGATTTGGATCAAGACTATGTGTTCCTTCTAATTTGGAGTTATAGAATGCAATTTGGATGATTCCCGTGGAACAAATTTCTCCATTCACCCCTAAAACACAATGACGTATCGAGATATCTAAGAGCATTATTGGTGGGATAACATGAATAATGATATCAATGAGTACACATCAAACATCTTGGTATGTCAGCAAGTGGAGGTTGAGAGGCATAAGTCTAAGGGGATGATGCAAGAATTAACCATACAAAAAGGAAATTTGATAACATCACTGTGGGCATTCTTACTATAAATATGATGACATCCAAAGGAAACAATACTATCTAGGTTGCGGTGGATATCCTTATAAATACTGCACACTTTATTAAAATTCATGAGGATTTATCATTGGATCAACATGAACTGATATACATCTGAGAAGTGGTTTGTCATTATAGAGTACCAATATCGATTGTATCCAATTTGAGACCCACAATTCACCTCTATAATATATAATAGTCACCCAACATTTCTAAATAATATACAGTGCATCATCATGACTTATCATCCTCAAACTGATTGCCAATATGAGCGTATAATCCAAATCCATGAGGACATGTGGAGAAAATTTTCAGTGCACATTAAAGGGGGTTTGATCAACATCTTCCTCTGGTTGAGTACATTTCTGACAATAGTATCCACTCTGGCATCCAAATAGATCATTATGAATCCCTTTATGGGAATAGGTGTAGAACAATGGCAAGTCCGGAAGATGTTGTGGAGTTAAAACATATATGTCTAGATATGGTTGAAGAAAAATTTGTGATGTTTAAGACCATTCAACAGCACATTAAGGCTACCCAGAGTTAGCAAAAGAGTTCTTCTCAAAATCTTCAGTGTAACCTATAATTTGAAGTTTGATACATGTTATTCCTTCGTATATCATCACAAAAGAGAATTATGAGATTTGAAAAGATGAGAAAGCTTAGTATGAGATAAATAAGCCATTTTATGATCTTTTATTGCATCAAAGCTGTAAAGACCCGTAAATTTCAAGGAAATTTTTTTTCTTAATTTTCTTTGGAATTTTACAAGAGCGCAGCTTCAGACGGCACCTGATTCCGAGGCCCGGTGTGCCCGGAATCAATTTCCGAAGTTTGGCTCGGGTACGTTCAGTGAACGGACGAGCGGGCTTTTCTATCTTTTGAACTGGTGCCCGGAATCAAATTCTGAGGGCACCGATGAAATCGCAGCGCCGGTATTTGCTTAGAAACGCCTCTTCCGGAGTTGCGTTTTCTCAGACGTGGTTTTTAAATTTTGCGGCTTTAAGTCAGAAATAAAATAAAGTTTGTGCGACAACTTTATTTTATTTCACTTAAGCTGCTTGGAAGCCACTTGAAGTCACTTAAAGACGGCTTGAACTGAGTTGAACTGGATAGGATGCTATCCAGAAATATCCTACCCTCTTGGTAGGATATTTGTGAGGCAGGGCCCGCACGAGCCCCGCCGTTTCTTTCGCTAAGTAACGCACCCGCGAAAACCCGTCAAAGTAACTGAAAAGTCAACCGACGCGTTTTCTTTAATTCTTAACAGACCATTTAATTGGGCGGTTTATTTCGTGAATTAAATGGACTGTTTCTTTCGTGAATTAAAGGGGCTGTTTCGCTCGTTGAATTAAAAATCAACGAATTAATTGGGTCGTTACTTATGCGTTTTACGTTTGTTGGCAAAATAATAAAATAGACAAACTTGTCTATTTTGGAGGATTGCTATTCCTCTGAGCCTCCACCCTCTCCGCGAAGAACGCGAAGAACGCGAAGAACGCGAAGAACGCGAAGAACGCCGGAACCGGAATCCGACGACGCACGATCCGCGACGTCAACAGCTTTTCCGCGACCTTCTTCTTCTTCTTCTTCGGTGCCTCATCTTCCGCGGCGAACCTGCGATCGGCGGTTAAAGGTGAGAATCGAAACTTCTAATTTCTCCCTTCTTAATTTCAATAACAACGGATTTAATTAATTAAATCCGTTTGTTCTTGATCCGGAGATTGGCGACGCGACGCCGGATACCGCGACGATGCGACGATCTCCTTCTTCCGCGACGAGCAATCCCGCGACGATCCCCCGTTCGGCGACAACAGCTGCGAGGTAGGGATTTATTTTGGAAAAGTTACCCCTTTTAAATTTTCTCGTGAACGTTCTTGAAAATTTAAAAACCCGGTTTCAAACGAACAATTTTATCTTTAAATAAAATTGTTGGATCATGTGTTGATCATCGTTTTCTTTTCTCCCGTTGATTATGGCTAACGCGGAGGGTGCAGGTCTAACGAACAAGACCCGGCAACCCTCCGCCGATCTCTTTTGTTGTGCGGATATGGCGGACGACGACAAACCGCGCGGCAGGGGCGATCCGTTGTTTCCGCAGTGAAGGTCGGCAACCGGGAGGGGCATCGGCGCAGACGGGAGGCAAATCGGGCCACCGGAGCATCTCCGGCGGCTCGCGGAAGGAGGCGGCGGCGCGGGTCGCCGGCGCGGCGGCGCCGGCGACCGGGGGCGGCGGCGCCCGGCGCGCCGCCGGAGGAATCCGCCGCGGCTCGGCCGCGGCGGCGGCGAACCTGCGGACCCGCGGTCCGCGGGTCCGGTCCACCCGGTCGGGACGCGGCAATGCGCCGCGTCCGCTGACCACCCGCGCGGCCCGCGTGCGGGCCGCGGCTCCCTCGACCGCGGGCTGCGCCCGCGGCCTTCCACCCGCGCGGCCGGCCAAGCCGCGCCGGCCGAGCCGGCCGGTCCGGTCGGCCGGGCCGCGCCCAGGCCCAGAACCCCCGTTTTCGGGCCCTCTTCGGTCTTTCGCCCATATCTTGGGCCTGGGACCTCCGATTGACGAACCGTCAGCGGCTACGCGATCCTTGGATCGAGACGGTCGTTTCGGTATATTATACTCAAGGTTTCGGAAGACTTTGGGTTCGGCCGGGTTGGTTCGTACACGAAACCAACCGGGCCCTCGGAGCGGAAACGCTCATAACTTGAGCTACGGACGTCCGAACGACGTACCGTCAGATGTGGTAGTTTCCTCTAAGTGAGACGGAACTTTTGGCATACTCCGCCCGAGGATCGGATACAGGCGGAGTACGGTTGGGTTGGTTTTTCCCTAAAAACCAACCGGGCCCCTGGGACGAAAATGCCAATAACTCTCAGACCGGGCGTCCGATTGACGCGCCGTCTGTTGCGTTGAGATCCTGTTGTCGATGCGGAACTTTTGGATACATCAACTTCGGACTACGTGTCAGTTGATGTATCAGCCTCTCGGCTCGTGGAGCGGAACCTCCTAAACGAGCTCGCTTTGTGCGGGAACCCTAGCGCTGGCTGTGACTTCGACGACAGAGCAGAGATCCTTCGTGGACTGCGACGACGACAGAGCAGAGATCCTTCGTGGACTGCGGCGACGACTGTGCAGAGATCCTCAGTGGACTGCGTCGACTACTGCACTCAGCGATCCCATGTGGATCAGTGCCTACAGGTTCTGTGTGAGCCCGATCCTACGTGGGTCCTTACTACCGGTTCTGTGTGAGCCACTGCCTACCGGTTCTGTGTGAGCCACTGCCTACAGGTTCTGTGTGAGCCCGATCCTACGTGGGTCTTTTGCGGGGGTTAGTACCTATCGATCCTTCGTGGGTCCGACGACTTAGACGGATCAGTGATCGTCTTTGACGTCATCTGAAAAAGTATACCTGGTTGAGCTGAATCTTATGTTACTCTCCTTTGTGGATTGTGTTGAACTATCCTACGTGGATTTACTGTTTACTCTCCTTGTGGATTTGAGTCTTGCTTTCCTTTGTGGATTGAGTTGTTCTTGAGCTCGTGAGCAGAGCAGGAATTGGGGACTTAGGTATATGTATGGGCATATACCTAAGTCGAGTCAGATGTTACTTCGTGATTGCATCTTTCCTTTGTGCTATATCCTTTGTGGATTTCGGGAGACCTTCGGGGGTCTCGGGGTCCTTACTGAGTAGCTTGTACTCACCCCTGCACGGGCTATGCCCGCACCTTGTTGTGTTGGTTGCAGACGACGGACAACGCTGATCACGGTTGGGGCGTGGAGCAGGACGGTACCTGGAGGTGGACCACTGGGCGGGACGTGCTCGGAGCGGACGTGGGACCCGAGGAGCCTGGAGGCTATCTGTACCCACCCTTCAGGTGGGATTGCCAGTGGACGACACGAGGCCGCCGTCTTCTCTTCAATTGCTGTACTTTACTTTTCAGTTGTACTTTACAGTTGGGCTTGTATTTCCGGCCCCTTTTCTTTTCTGCACTTCACTTTCCGCTTGCTGACTCTGTGTGGTTGTTACTTATAAAGGCAATGCCTTCCCTGTTTACTGGGATTTTACGCCTTGGTGCTAGTCGCCAGCCCCTGGCCTATGGAAGGCGGGCTTGGGGTAGTCACGGCACGGGCCCCGAGGACGGGTCGTGACAAATTGGTATCAGAGTTGGTCGGTTCTACCGCAGACTCTGATCGTCCTTTCTTTCTATGTGAAGCAATAGTGTTTAGTGTATTGAGTGTGGTTATCAGTTCAGGGAGCCCAGTGTTGGTGCGGCGGCCGACGTATCCGTACACCAGGACCCTGACTCCTGATTTCCGACTTAATGCATGAAAACATTGATTGCGTGTGTGTTTCAAGTTTTCTTTGTGATTACTTGTGTCAGCTCACCGGGTATACTGATCTGCTTTATGAAAGTCTCAAGTTTTCCTTGCGATTACTTGTGCCAGCTCACCAGGTATACTGTTCTGACTGTGGTGCTCTTGTTCTCCTTTTCAGGATGGCCCCGCGACGACTGCCAGCTAGGGTTCCGAGTGTAGGGCGCGACGGCAGCCCACCGAGCGACGAGGCCTCGGTGCAGGGCCCTTTGCCAGCTGTGGCACCGGCGGTAGCTTTACCCGCCGAGCCACCGATGCTACCAGTACCAGACGCTGACGATGCACGTCGCCTCAGGGCACTGCATGAGTTTCAGAGCCAGCGACCGCCCAGGTTTCGCGGTGAGGCGGACCCCCAGGCCGCCGAGGACTGGCTAGAGGCGGTGGTACGGATCTTCAGACTAGTGAGGACACCAGCGGATCTCATGGTGATTCTCGCAGCGAGCCTCCTGCAGGCGGCGGCAGGACGATGGTGGAGCCTAATGCTCCAGGTTCACGATGAGGCATCCCTGCTCTGGACGGACTTCGAGAGCCTCTTCCGCTCTGAGTTCGTCCCGGCCACCCTCCGAGCGGTGCGCATCCAGGAGCTTCTCCAGCTGCGCCAGGGCAGCATGACGGTCGCTCAGTACGCGGCGAGGTTCACGGACCTATCTCGCTACTCGACCGACATGGTACGGTACCCCCTTCTTCCGGGCCCGGACCTTCGAGCAGGGCTTGCGACAGGAGATTCGGGCGTCGCTGATCTCCCTCAGCATTCCGACCCAGGTGGGAGTGCTGGAGCGAGCCCTCCTGATCGAGAGCTTCCTGGCAGAGCCTTCTTCAGCAGCGATACCTAGCGCAGGGCGGCAGGTAGCTGAGTCTTCGGCAGCAGGTAGCCGACAGATGACTCTCGGTTCCAGGCAGACCAGACCCCCACGCAGACGGCCTCAGGACACCGGCTCAGCAGTGCAGGGCACACATCGGAGTGCCAGCCTTCCGAGAGGCAGGCTATGCTACTCCTGCGGCGGGCAGGGTCACATGGCTCGTGATTGCCCGACTCGCCGATCAGAGGAGCAGCAGACGGTGGAGGGGCCACCCAGGCAGAGGCAGAGGGTCGACCGTGGCGGTCCGCAGGGAGGAGGCGGACGAGGCAGAGGAGCTGGCCGAGCAGCGGGTGGTGGGCGACGCTTCCAGGCTCTACCCCCACCACCACCAGGAGGGCCACCTCGACCACAGGGAGCTGGTGGGCAGAGACAGGCCCAGCTCCAGGCAGTGGAGGCCTACGACCCCGACTTGCCAGAGATGATTCGAGGTACGATCTGTGTCTATTCCACCCTTGCTGCAGTACTTATAGACACAGGAGCGAGTCACTCTTTCATAGCCTCTGCCCTTGTTCGGAGCTCGGAGATTCCGACTGAGCCGTTGGCTCGATCCTTACAGCTAGAGACTCCTACGGGAGCAGACTCGACGATTACGCACTGGTGCCGGCAGTGTGAGCTTACTCTAGGAGGCGAGAGCTTCGGCTGGGATCTCCTTGTAGCGGCGTCGAGGCCTTACGACGTCATCTTGGGCATGGATTGGCTATCCACGGTTCATGCCCAGATCGACTGTTTTAGACGCAAGGTGCGATGTGTTCGCACCGACGGGAGCAGGTTTACCTTCACCGGCGAGAAGGGAACCTTTGCAGCACAGGATGGACTTCCGCGGAGGAGAGTGCAGCCCATCTCTCATCAGTTGGCTAGCCTCATCCTAGGAGCAGTGGACGTGCGGAGTCCGGCTTTTCCTGCAGTGGTGGACCAGTACGTGGACGTCTTTCCCGACGACGTTCCAGGGCTACCTCCTCATAGAGAGGTAGACTTTTACATCGACTTGTACTCCGGGACAGCCCCGATATCTACTCCAGCATATCGGATGGCCCCCGCCGAGCTTCGAGAGCTGCGGGTACAGTTGGAGGACTTGCAGAGCAAGGGGTTTATCCGACCCAGTGTTTCACCCTGGGCTTCCCCGATTTTGTTCGCCAAGAAGGCGGACGGGAGCTTGCGACTGTGTGTCGACTATCGTCGCCTGAACCAGGTGACAGTGAGGAACAAGTATCCGCTGCCACGGATTGATGACCTCTTCGATCAGCTCAAGGGAGCGCGGTGGTTCTCGAAGATAGACCTCCGGTCAGGCTATCATCAGCTCAGAGTTCGAGACGAGGACGTGCAGAAGACGGCCTTCAGGTGTCGGTATGGCCATTATGAGTTCTTGGTTATGCCGTTCGGCGTAACCAATGCTCCAGCAGTGTTCATGAGCCTCATGAACAGGATCTTCCAGCCATACCTCGACCGATTTGTCGTGGTCTTCATTGACGACATTTTGGTATACTCGACGACTGAGGAGGAGCATGCCTACCACCTGCGAGTTGTGCTAGACACACTCCATGAGCACCAGCTTTATGGAAAGCTCTCAAAATGCCAGTTCTGGTTACGTGAGGTCCATTTCTTGGGGCACGTCATTTCTGAGGCGGGAGTTGCAGTGGATCCCGCGAAGATCGAGGCAGTGCTAGCATGGGAGCCACCCAGGAGCGTGACAGAGGTGCGGAGCTTCTTGGGCCTAGCCGGATACTATCGGAGATTCGTGCCAGACTTCTCCAGAGTTGCGGCACCACTCTCAGCCTTGACGAAGAAGGGGAAACCCTTCGTGTGGTCAGACAGATGTCAGCAGAGCTTCCAGGAGCTGAGACAGAGATTGACCAGCGCACCTATCTTGAGGTTGCCTGAGGAGGGAGTTGGATACGTAGTTTACTGCGACGCATCAGGGACTGGACTCGGGTGCGTCCTGATGCAGGAGCGGGCCGTGATCGCCTACGGATCACGTCAGTTGAGGCCGCATGAGCAGAACTACGCCACTCATGACCTGGAGTTAGCAGCAGTGGTCTTCGCTCTGAAGACTTGGCGGCACTATCTGATGGGCGAGCGCTTCACTGTCTTTTCTGACCACCAGAGTCTCAGGTATATCTTCTCTCAGAAGGACTTGAACCTGAGACAGCGGAGATGGCTTGAGTTCCTCCAGGACTATGACTTTGAGATAGTCTATACTCCTGGGAAGGGGAACGTGGTAGCCGATGCCCTCAGCAGGAGGACGGGCATTCAGCTGCTTGAGGAGGCGACGGAGCAGCTAGCCTCCTTGCAGATATCCTTCGTGGATAGAGACAGAGCAGCCTTTCTTCAGTCTCTCACAGTCTCTCCTCCACTTCTACAGCGGGTCAGAGAGGCTCAGCGTGGGGACGCTGACTGTGAGACCCGGCGTGCACTGATATCCTCAGGTCAGGCGCCTGATGGTTTCTCCCTTGGAGCAGAGCACGAAATCCTTTTCAGAGGGCGTACCTTCGTACCAGTTTCTTTACGAGAGGAGGTGCTGAGAGAGTTTCACACTTCTCCCTTGGCGGTACATCCCGGAGTGGCGAAGATGTACCAGGATCTCAGACGACAGCACTGGTGGCCGGGCATGAAGAAAGCTGTGGCAGAGTTCGTTTCACGATGCCTCACCTGCCAGCAGGTGAAGGTAGAGCATCAGGTACCAGCAGGTTTGGTACAGCCCTTGGAGGTCCCGGAGTGGAAGTGGGATAGCATATCTATGGACTTCGTGACTGGACTTCCACGTACTTCCAGAGGTCACGACTCCATTTGGGTGATTGTCGACCGACTCACCAAGTCGGCACACTTCTTACCCATCAGAGAGCAGGGCTCAGTGGAGAGCTTGGGACGTCTTTACGTCCAGGAGATCGTACGGCTTCACGGTGTGCCATCATCTATCGTCTCCGATCGAGATGCTCGTTACACTTCCCGGCTCTGGAAGGGGTTGCAGGAGGCGTTCGGGACGCGGCTCCATTTGAGCACAGCCTTCCACCCTCAGGCGGATGGTCAGACGGAGAGGACCATACAGACACTCGAGGACATGCTCCGTGCATGTGTTCTCGACTTTGGTCGCAGCTGGGAGGACCACCTACCCTTGGTGGAGTTCGCGTACAACAACAGCTACCACTCCACCATCGGGATGGCACCATACGAGGCGTTGTACGGCAGACCCTGCAGATCACCGTTGTGCTGGACAGACCCTGGGGAGTCAGCACTCGTGGGACCAGAGATGGTCCGAGCCACGACAGAGAAGGTCCAGATCATCCAGGAGAGGATGAGGACAGCTCAGAGCCGGCAGAAGTCATATGCTGACAGGAGGCGGAGGCCACTGGAGTTCGAGGATGGCGACCACGTCTTTTTGCGTGTCTCACCTCGACGTGGTTTTCGGAGATTTGGCCGAGGCGGCAAGTTGTCTCCACGCTTCATCGGGCCTTTCCAGGTCCTCAGCAGGATAGGAGAGGTGGCTTATCGCCTGGCTCTACCCCCTCAGTTGCACCGGGTGCACGACGTCTTCCACGTGTCTCAGCTGAGGAGATACGTGCACGACCCGACGCACATCATCGACTTTGGGGAGCTGGACGTGGACGATGGGGCGACTTTTGCGGAGGTCCCAGTGGAGATCGAGGATCGACAAGAGCGGGTCCTACGTGGGCGGTCGATTCCTCTTGTGCGCGTCAGATGGCAGCACGGGAACCTCCAGGAGAGCACTTGGGAGCGGGAGGCTCAGATGCGTGCTCAGTACCCCCATTTGTTCCCCTAGTTTTTGATGTATCTTTACGGGGACGTAAAGCCCTGAGGTGGGAGTAATGTAAAGACCCGCAAATTTCAAGGAAATTTTTTTTCTTAATTTTCTTTGGACTTTTACAAGAGCGCAGCTTCAGACGGCACCTGATTCCGAGGCCCGGTGTGCCCGGAATCAATTTCCGAAGTTTGGCTCGGGTACGTTCAGTGAACGGACGAGCGGGCTTTTCTATCTTTTGAACCGGTGCCCGGAATCAAATTCTGAGGGCACCGATGAAATTGCAGCGCCGGTATTTGCTTAGAAATGCCTCTTCCGGAGTTGCGTTTTCTCAGACGTGGTTTTTAAATTTTGCGGCTTTAAGTCAGAAATAAAATAAAGTTTGTGCGACAACTTTATTTTATTTCACTTAAGCTGCTTGGAAGCCACTTGAAGTCACTTAAAGACGGCTTGAACTGAGTTGAACTGGATAGGATGCTATCCAGAAATATCCTACCCTCTTGGTAGGATATTTGTGAGGCAGGGCCCGCACGAGCCCCGCCGTTTCTTTCGCTAAGTAACGCACCCGCGAAAACCCGTCAAAGTAACTGAAAAGTCAACCGACGCGTTTTCTTTAATTCTTAACAGACCATTTAATTGGGCGGTTTATTTCGTGAATTAAATGGACTGTTTCTTTCGTGAATTAAAGGGGATGTTTCGCTCGTTGAATTAATTCAACGAATTAATTGGGTCGTTACTTATGCGTTTTACGTTTGTTGGCAAAATAATAAAATAGACAAACTTGTCTATTTTGGAGGATTGCTATTCCTCTGAGCCTCCACCCTCTCCGCGAAGAACGCGAAGAACGCGAAGAACGCGAAGAACGCGAAGAACGCCGGAACCGGAATCCGACGACGCACGATCCGCGACGTCAACAGCTTTTCCGCAACCTTCTTCTTCTTCTTCTTCGGTGCCTCATCTTCTGCGGCGAACCTGCGATCGGCGGTTAAAGGTGAGAATCGAAACTTCTAATTTCTCCCTTCTTAATTTCAATAACAACGGATTTAATTAATTAAATCCGTTTGTTCTTGATCCAGAGATTTGCGACGCGACGCCGGATACCGCGACGACGCGACGATCTCCTTCTTCCGCGACGAGCAATCCCGCGACGATCCCCCGTTCGGCGACAACAGCTGCGAGGTAGGGATTTATTTTGGAAAAGTTACCCCTTTTAAATTTTCTCGTGAACGTTCTTGAAAATTTAAAAAGCCGGTTTCAAACGAACAATTTTATCTTTAAATAAAATTGTTGGATCATGTGTTGATCATCGTTTTCTTTTCTCCCGTTGATTATGGCTAACGCGGAGGGTGCGGGTCTAACGAACAAGACCCGACAACCATCCTCCGATCTCTTTTGTTGTGCGGATATGGCGGACGACGACAAACCGCGCGGCAGGGGCGATCCGTTGTTTCCGCAGTGAAGGTCGGCATCCGGGAGGGGCATCGGCGCAGACGGGAGGCAAATCGGGCCACCGGAGCATCTCCGGCGGCCCGCGGAAGGAGGCGGCGGCGTGGGTCGCCGGCGCGGCGGCGGCGGCGACCGGGGGCGGCGGCGCCCGGCGCGCCGCCGGAGGAATCCGCCGCGGCTCGGCCGCGGCGGCGGCGAACCAGCGGACCCACGGTCCGCGGGTCCGGTCCACCCGGTCGGGACGCGGCAATGCGCCGCGTCCGCTGACCACCCGCGCGGCCCGCGTGCGGGCCGCGGCTCCCTCGACCGCGGGCTGCGCCCGCGGCCTTCCACCCGCGCGGCTGGCCAAGCCGCGCCGGCCGAGCCGGCCGGTCCGGTCGGCCGGGCCGCGCCCAGGCCGGATCGGACCCGGCCTCGCCGGGCCGGGCCGGGTCGGGCCGACCCGGTTCGGCCGACCCCAGGGGGGGGGGGGGTTCGGGCCGGGTCGCCCCGGACCCAGAACCCCCGTTTTCGGGCCCTCTTCGGTCTTTCGCCCATATCTTGGGCCTGGGACCTCCGATTGACGAACCGTCAGCGGCTACGCGCTCCTTGGATCGAGACGGTCGTTTCGGTATATTATACTCAAGGTTTCGGAAGACTTTGGGTTCGTCCGGGTTGGTTCGTACATGAAACCAACCGGGCCCTCGGAGCGGAAACGCTCATAACTTGAGCTACGGACGTCCGAACGACGTACCGTCAGCTGTGGTAGTTTCCTCTAAGTGAGACGGAACTTTTGGCATACTCTTCCCGAGGATCGGATACAGGCGGAGTACGGTTGGGTTGGTTTTTCCCTAAAAACCAACCGGGCCCCTGGGACGAAAATGTCAATAACTCTCAGACCGGGCGTCCGATTGACGCGCCGTCTGTTGCGTTGAGATCCTGTTGTCGATACGGAACTTTTGGATACATCAACTTCGGACTACGTGTCAGTTGATGTATCAGCCTCTCGGCTCGTGGAGCGGACCCTCCTAAACGAGCTCGCTTTGTGCGGGAACCCTAGCGCTGGCTGTGACTTCGACGACAGAGCAGAGATCCTTCGTGGACTGCGACGACGACAGAGCAGAGATCCTTCGTGGACTGCGGCGACGACTGTGCAGAGATCCTCAGTGGACTGTGTCGACTACTGCACTCAGCGATCCCATGTGGATCAGTGCCTACAGGTTCTGTGTGAGCCCGATCCTACGTGGGTCCTTAATACCGGTTCTGTGTGAGCCACTGCCTACCGGTTCTGTGTGAGCCACTGCCTACAGGATCTGTGTGAGCCCGATCCTACGTGGGTCTTTTGCGGGGGTTAGTACCTATCGATCCTTCGTGGGTCCGACGACTTAGACGGATCAGTGATCGTCTTTGACGTCATCTGAAAAAGTATACCTGGTTGAGCTGAATCTTATGTTACTCTCCTTTGTGGATTGTGTTGAACTATCCTACGTGGATTTACTGTTTACTCTCCTTGTGGATTTGAGTCTTGCTTTCCTTTGTGGATTGAGTTGTTCTTGAGCTCGTGAGCAGAGATGGAATTGGGGACTTAGGTATATGTATGGGCATATACCTAAGTCGAGTCAGATGTTACTTCGTGATTGCATCTTTCCTTTGTGCTATATCCTTTGTGGATTTCGGGAGACATTCGGGGGTCTCGGGGTCCTTACTGAGTAGCTTGTACTCACCCCTGCACGGGCTATGCCCGCACCTTGTTGTGTTGGTTGCAGACGACGGACAACGCTGATCACGGTTGGGGCGTGGAGCAGGACGGTACCTGGAGGTGGACCACTGGGCGGGACGTGATCGGAGCGGACGTGGGACCCGAGGAGCCTGGAGGCTATCTGTACCCACCCTTCAGGTGGGATTGCCAGTGGACGACACGAGGCCGCCGTCTTTTCTTCAGTTGCTGTACTTTACTTTTCAGTTGTACTTTACAGTTGGGCTTGTATTTCCGGCCCCTTTTCTTTTCTGCACTTTACTTTCCGCTTGCTGACTCTGTGTGGTTGTTACTTATAAAGGCAATGCCTTCCCTGTTTACTGGGATTTTACGCCTTGGTGCTAGTCGCCAGCCCCTGGCCTATGGAAGGCGGGCTTGGGGTAGTCACGGCACGGGCCCCGAGGACGGGTCGTGACAAAAGCAGTTGCATAAAGACTAGAACATCCACCATACCATTATCAAGAACATGATGTATTCCATGTACAAGTCTTGAGGATGTACAAACCTGACCCATTGCATGTACTCAATCTAGAGGTGGTACCAATGGAGAATTACCTCTCTAGTGAAGATAAGTCTTTAAAGATATTTGATCATAGGGAAAATGATCAAAAAAATAAGACAATTCCCCTCATCAAAGTGTTTTCTATAAACCAAAATTCTGACCAAGCAATGCGGGAACCAGAGGATTTGATGAGGCAATGTTACACCAATCTATTTTACTCTAGGAGAAATAAATTTCGAGAAGATATTTCTTAAGGGGGAATGTTGAAATGACCCAATCAGTTATGAATAAAATTTCCATTATTTTAATGATTTTTTATAACAGTTGATTTTGTATATTTATTATTATTATTGAGATTAGATAATCAATAATTATCATTACAATTGGCAGTATAGTCATTGAATAGTTATCACAAGATTGATATAAATTTAATAATTTTAAAAAGAATCCTTTCATCTCAAACAATGGAGAGGATGGAATGATCCAGTAGACTCGGGCCATACAAAGCTTATTAGTTAGAGATCATAATGAAGATCGTATCACTAGAATTCATTCATGACCAAACAGAATCTGAGATTTAACATGTTAAGATTGAAGAAAATCTCTTATGGGAGAAAGTCATTTTAATAGATATTATCACCAGGTCAATTTTTTCTAAGCCTCCCCAAGAGATTGTCACCATCGCAAACCTTTCCCTTAGGACTTACGTGGGTTTTATAAGGGGTTATGTCATATGTTATTTGTAATTTATTCTAAAATACCATTTTATAAATAAGATTCTTACCCCATCAATTCCATTATAAAAATAGTCATTCTTAAAATTTGATGAATTTGATAAATTATCTGTTTGGATAAAAATTGTACATTTGAAAATATATAAATTATTTTAAAATATTATTTTTATTATTAATATTATTAAAAACAATTCTTATAAATTATTATTATATATGTTCCTTGAATTTAACTGATTAGGGAATTAGTTTGATAAAAGTTATATTTTTCATACGATAAAATAGAAAATGTTTTTTTAAACAATTTAAATTAAAGTATTAATGAATTTTTCAAATAATTTATTTTTTGAAAATATATTATTATCAAATTAATTTTATTAATAATAAATGAGTACATAATTTTTATAAATTGATATGCAATTTTAATTAAGGCTTGAATTTTTTTTTTATCAAAACACGTAAATTTTCAATATATATCGGTCTTTATTTTAAAAGTTAAAATTAAAATATTTATGAAATTATTTAGATAAAATGAATATTTCTTTTAATTAAGACATTAAAATTATCTATTTGTAAATTTTATATAATTTTCTTAGATAGTGGAATTTTTCAGTAAAAATTTAATAACGTATAAATAAATTATATTTTTTATGACATTATATTGATCCCAAAATGATGTAAAAAATTCAAAAATGGGAATTCTCAGACCAATATATTTTTGACATTAAAATAATTTTATTTTACAAATGTTTATCATGTTTTATATAACATTACAGAGGCCTCCAACTTTTATAATATACTTTATAATTTTAAATTCATTTCATTAATAATTTCACTAACCTCCATATAAGCAATGATAATATTTTAATATGTTAATCCATTGGAATAATAAAATAATTATTTACAATACAATTTTTAATCAACCACGGGAAAAACCATGGGGTGGATTATAGTTTAGAATATTAAATTATATAGATTCCAAAATAGATGTTTTTGAAATAATAATGATTTCCAATCTCATTTCCTATATAAACCAACCCAATCATAAAATTATCTTCAACAAAAATACATGTATCACGTTCTTCATCATCCATCCTATATCTTGATTCCTCCCATGGTTCCCCTTGTTCTCCATAAGCCCCACTTCAAGCTCTTGAAGTCACACACTCAGGTAAGGGATTCCTAACATTCTAATTTTTATCTCTATTTCTTTATATCGAAATATCCATTTACATTAAATTAGAAATGTAGTTTTATGATTTTTTACCTCAACCATACTTCCCTTAATATGTTTTCATGATGTTTTAACACATTCTATATTATTAATGACTTATGTGTAAACATGTTACCACGCCGACAATATGTAAGGTATTTCTCACTTCTTCATTCCATCCAAGTATTTCTATCATAGTATGCATCTAAATAACATTCCATATGTTTAGATACTGAGTTTTCTAATCCACATAATTTCTATTTCATGTATAAATTATTATGTACCCATTTATCTCTCATCAAAACAACTTATGAATTTCTATATGATGATGTTATGCTACTTAAATTGCTCCATGAGTTTCAAAGGAAAAATCATCATGTAGTTAATACCATATCAATTTATCAATCAAAGGTATTCATCTTTATGCACATATACATATTTTATGGTACTTAAATGTATTCATTATACATTCCTTACTCGTGGATAAACATATAATGTTGAATGATACCATGTTATACGATCCATTTGGCACACTTATTCTTGAAATGAAATTTCTATAAAGGGTTCTCCCTGATATTGCTTTAATTCATTGGGTAATGATTAGTATCTTGATAATCCATTTGAAATGAGGGTTTATTCATGCTAATTCTTGTGCAACGTTGGTTTACTCATTATAATTCACGTGCAATGAGGTTTTTCTCATGCGGATTTACGTGTAATGGTAGTTTACTCATGCTTATCCATGTGCGATGAGCCTCGGCTCTTACTAATATCACGTTGAATGATATTTCCACATTTCCATGTTAATATAATTCTCTTATGTAATCCATGTATATTATTTTTTCTATTGTTCTCGATTGTTATACATATTTCCTAATATGTATTTTATTCTTCATGTTATGCCTTGTTTACTCCCTAACTGGGCATTATAGGTCCCCCATTTCTTATGTATTTCCTATGGTTATCCCAGGCAATGATAATTATAAATTAAGGTTGTGTTCATGTAAAATAGGATTTCAATAATGATTTTATAATTTACGTGATAATTTTTCATGTAATGTATTGAATCTCTCAAGACTCTTTAGCTCTGGATCCTAGGATTTGTGTGAAGTTAAATTTTATGTAATAAATATTATTTTACCATGTAATAAAGAGAAGTCTTGATATGACGATGCATCATATGGTTGATTCCCTCCCAGATAAATATATTCTAAGACATTTCATAGGGTTTACATATCCTATTGTCCGTATTTTTCAGATTCATTAATATGAATTTTGATGGGGTTAGTTTTCTGTTGACTCAAGTGGATTTCAAAAATTACAAAGGTTATAATAAAAGGGGTTTCCAAAATGTAATGTGTTTTTGAGGATGTAAAGTTACTTCTAAATGTAAATATTTTAATTTTAATCAAACTTGTAGTTTCAATGGAAAAAATGTGAGTTATTTGGGAAATTATTTTGTGTTCATGGAATCACTTTTTATAAATTGAAATGGAAATGCTTATTATTTTGGAAATATATTGCATTAATGATAAGAGATTGTATCAAAATTGTTGTGTATTTTTTCATTAGAAGTCATGATATATTTTGGTATATTCAGATGAGTGATAACATATATCGAGGAATGCTTGTTGTGCTGGAATAATTGGTGGTATGTGTGGATTGGTTCCTGAGATGGAATAAGAGTATATATATATATATGAGACTCCATGTAAGACCAATGGTAGATTTTAAAGTTGTTTTCATCATTGATAATTCTTTTCAAAATGTGTAATATCAATGTTTTAAAAAGTGAGTGAGCAATTTTTTAATATTATATTTTCATGATTAGTATTCGTTTTTTGGTTTCATCATGGTTTTGAAATATGGAATTGTGGTTGGGATGGTGATTTGAATTTCAGTTTTAGGTTTTTATTGATGTGTGGAATTTTGATTTATGATGTGATTTGATTATGCTCTGTGATTCTTTTTTTATTATTCCACAGATAAAAGTCCTAGAGTTATCATGTGAGTATCTTATATTTTTTTCTTCCAGGACTCTGAGTGTAGTGGTGGAATAGAGTTTTTTTCTGTTTTTTATATCTTTTGGGGTGATCATGATCTATTAAAGGCAGCATACATGCCTAGTGAAATAATTGGTGTTTTCATGTTATTAGAAACTCCAAAAGCTATGAGATCACATGATGGTTATAGTTCATTTTATTGTTCAATGTTGGATTGGTGAAGGTGGAAATCATTGTGTAATTACTGTATGTGATTTCTTGGAAGGTGTTATAGACCACTTCCATCTGACGGTTTAAACATGAGGAGGTTGTGGCGATGAAATTGGTAGAGCTCATGAGAGTCATGTAAGACCTAAAACATTGATGTCATGTGTTTAGAATCTCAAAGAGTTGGTTATTTTTTATCTAAAGATAATTTTTCTGAATTAGGTAAATATTCTCATTTGTGGGGACATTGTCAATTGTTCATGGAATAAATCATTATTTTCATTTGAAAAATTTAACATCCAGTTAAGAGAGTAACCCATAAGAATGTATTTCATACAAGCCTTTTAATCAATTCCATCATTTAATAGTCAAGAGAGTATCTTGTTTATTTCTAGTGCATTCATTTTGTGTAACACCGCAATATTCCACAGTACATTTTCCATTGAATAATGTAGTAGCTTGCGTTGTACGCACCTTGGAGTTTTTACACACTACGACCAATCAAACTAGCCGTATGAATATTAATACCCACTTTTATGAAATTTTATTAATTTTATGTTTCAAAATGGACGTCATTTTCGGGATCATAATATTAAAATTATCTTAGGATTAATTTTTGGGTATTTTTCTGAAAACCTTCAATTTTTGGTTGAATAGTGAAAATCACCATGTTATTGTTTAAAACAAAAATATTATTTCCTTAATTATTTCTTTTATAAAAATTTATTTATGTCAATATAGATACATAATACCTATATAAGTACAATATAATTCATTTTAATCATTTATTAATATTATTATATGTATAAAATTTTATAGAACTGTTTATCGTCTTGTACCCACCTTCTAGGAACATTTTCAAATTTCTAGAGAACATAATTTTACTGATTCTGTGAATTGAATTTAAAAATTCCTTCAATCATAGTTGACAACTGTAAGTAAAATTCGGTTCAATAATATGAAAATAATTTTGGTGAAGCATAACATTTGACTTTTATTTACCACGATTAAAAGTAAATAAATAAATTAAAGGTAAAAATAATATTATAATTACCCTAAATCATTATATAATTCTATTGAATAAGTGTTCTTCGACTAAAATAATCTTTAATAATAACATTTGATCCATTTTGTCCCCTTGGATTAGATTTGGACATTTATTATTATTTTATTTACAGAAAAGATAAAAGTGTTAAATTAAAATTTTAATAATGATCCATTTTTAATATATGTTTATTCATAAGATAAATAATTCAATATATATTAATTAAATATTTAAAAAATATTTCCTACAAAATAATATTTTATTTAAAATTTTTAGACAATAAATTATTAAATTTATTTATGACACAATGATGATGTAGTAATTACCTTATAAATGAATGATTGAAATAAATTGATATTATAAATATCCAAATAAATAAAAATTGTGACTTTTGATGAATAAATTTTTTTAAGGTTAATATGGAATGTTTGGGTCAATTAAATAATTTTTTTTGGAATTTATAATGTTTTTATGACTTTCAACAAAACAAAATACAAAATAGTGTCAAAATTGACATAAATGAGTTTTTAAAACAAATAATATATTATTAAATGATATAATAATCTTGAAAATATGGTTCAGCCAATGGACATATAAATTTATATATATATATCATTAATTAACAACTTGGGTTTCACTTGGAATTTTATAGTTATATTATAATCCATATAATATAATAATACAAGAATACATGGTAAAAGTTAAACTATTTAACTAAGAGTTAATTATAAAATATAAGGTTGATATGGTTGCCTAAATCTATATAAAACATATTGGTTGAGAGGTTTCACACTCATATCTACTTTATCTTTCAAAGAAAACTTTTTCAATCCATTATAAACCCAATATGATTGAATATTAAAATAATATTTCATGGTTTTCCAAAAGTGACCCTCACCTCTCGTATAAAAATGTATTTCCCCTTCTCTCAAAATCAATCCTCCAATGCCATTTGTCTCGGGAAAAACATTCCCAAATTTCATCCCAACTAATCTCCTGTAGATCTATTGGCCTTACATTTAGTATAATTCCATCTTGAGGAGTAGTTTTCATCAAATCTAAAGGAAACACCCAGAGAAGATATAATAATTTCACCACCACTTTCAATGTTCTTTTCTTATTCTACTTATTCTTTCTTTGTTGTTCCATAATAAAATAATATATCAAGTTTTTTATACATAATGTGATGTTAATATAAATATTTAACATCCATATTCATTATTCTATCCATCTTATGAATGAAAAATCACCATAAGTGCATAAGTACAACTTTTCGTCTCCACGTTGTGGAATAGTTTGTTATTCAAAAACATCATTATTTGGATGGGTTTAATAATGAGTATAACTGATGTTAATAATAAATATAACATGATAAGGATTATTTATATATGATATAACATCCAATTACCTATAATTTCACCATTAATAGAATTGTATTGTCAGTCGTGCGTACATACAGATTACCGTCTCATTGAACATGATGAGATTCATTCCCCATCGTAACCTTTCAAGAATAAATTTCATTTTTTATTTAATATAATATATAGGAACTTAATAAAATTCTAGATATTAATGAAATGCATATTATCCATAAAAATGACTAATGTATCAAAACATATAAAGTAAAACAAATCAGTTAACACCTGAAACAATGATACTACTGAAATATTATAAAAAATGCAATATTAGAAGATCATATATGATATCATATTTATCCATGTGGTTAATGTATTATTTAATAAAAATGAGTTCACTACTATACAGAAGGTCTACATACACTCTATCAAGTAAAATAACTAGGTATTTGTTAAGTATACAATATTTTTATTATCTAAGGTTGTTTATATGTGACTATCTACTAGGACCTCATTGTCATCCACATTCGTGTTTCTTAAAAATTTATTTCAAAACATTTTTACTATTTCCTAGACTTGTTTTTAATGTAACTTACACCATTTTATGAATATTTATAAAATGTTTATAAAGGAATCATTCCACTTTTTATAAATAATGTCTTTTATGTCCTTTTTGACAAAATTATTGAAAGAATGTTTCTTAACATATATGATGAGTGCAACTATTTTCTGCCAGTATAAAACCTTCAAATCATATCATACATGATTATAATATATTTTCAAAATAAATGTTTCCTATTATAATTATTTTAATTTGAAATGATTTCTAAATAGAAATAGATATTTCTCTCAAATAGTTTTGATTTCATCTATCTCAACATCCTTTGTAGGATTTTACAGCTTTTTGATATATATTTATTATGATAAAATGTTATATATTTTATTTAAGGTTCTGTGATATGTTAGACTGTGGATGTGTTATTTTTATTCCATTTTAGGTTTATGGTTAATGTATTAACATTTCATTTGATAATTTTAATATGAATGTTTATGTAGTTTTTCAACCTTTTCATATGAGAAATGCAATGGAATTTTTAAGTGAAAGGTGGAGACCACTATTGCTCCATAATGCATTGATAGGTCTCATGAGACAAATTAGAGACTTGACATAAGGCCTTGACAAAATCTTATTTGTAGTCTTGGCACTAGGTCGTGACTATGTGGTTATGATGTCAGAAATTTTTGCATTCTGTCATTATGAAAGTGGTTATTAATGTTTCATGTGATTACTTGACTAGTAGAATATCCAAGGGAATAAGTAAATGGAATTATTTGATTTATTTTTGAAATATTGTTTTGATGTATATTCATAAATGTCTTTTTTTTCTAATACATTTCCTTAATTTTATATCCTTATTTATGAATGTTTCTACATGATTGTTATCCTTACTGAGTATCTGAGCTCACCCATATCTTTTTTTATGAATGTTTTCGCTATATTATACATAAAAGGATTTTGTTTTAATCATATTATGCACTGATCTGGCTAACTGGTGTTGGGGTGTTAGAGTTGGAATTAGAGGATGTTTTTTACAAACCATAAGAGGATTGATTTAGAAAAAATCTGATTACAGAACATTATAAAAATATAAACATTGAGGATTAGTATAGATGAACATCCTAGAATTTTGGTAATGTAGAGATTTTTTGTGTTTTCCAATAAATACATCCCTATATGAATACAATTAGGTAGGGAAGGCTCTGGCGCAGATGTATATAGGAGTGAAAACTCTGACATGTATTTTCGGGCTTGACCCATTGTATCATAGCACATGAAAATGGGTGTTGCGACACTCTTGGTTACAACACTCTCGGGGGATATTCTTAAGATAATTCAAATTTTCCATACAGACAATTCTGAAATATTTATGAGTATATACCTCCTGAATGAAATCATTTTTATGATTATGGATTATATACATAAACATTTCAAATTATGTTAAGTGTTTTATAAGTATAGAATTAGGTATTATGATTAATAAACTAATCTCGTGTATGAAATTTTTTAGAAATGGAACCTAGTGGATGGAATGGAAACTATATCAATGCACGTAATCCATGTAGGGATTTCCATCTTACTCAAGATAATTATATTAGAGCTGGGACAACTCACCATACCATGACAACTCACACAGGTTATGAATAATAACTTAACCCGTATGGAGAACCCTGATCCACAATGTGGAGGATTAATATTAGACAACTTAATGAGGAAAAAACAAAAAATATTCAATGGGAATAAAAATAAATTAGTAGCTGAGAAATTGATAAGCTCCTTAGAGATAATATTTCATTCTTTGGGGAGATGGGAAAGGGAAAAAGAATTTATGGTAGTTTATCGCCTCATAGGAGATGCAGATCAATGGTGGTCATTAATTCAAAACATGAAGAAGAACGTATAAGTATCAAATATGGAAGAAATATATTTTAAATAACTTTTAATATAAAAATACATTCCTCATGACTATCGAGCAGATATGGAAAGACAATTATTGGTTCCGAGAAAAAAGTTGGATGAGAATGTCGCAAAGTATGAGGTTAACATTACATGTTTTTCAAGGCATGCATCTGAATAAATACATAACCCAATGAGTTTGATTAATCGATTAATTGAGGGGTAAGAAAAATTTTCCCATCGAGCCTTAGTCTCACAATTCTTTTTATCATACGAATATATTGTCTCGTGTTCTATCAAGATAGAAAAGGAATTCTCTATGCCTTATGGATTTAAAACAAATCAAGAGAAGACGAGATCTACTGAACACTCTAGATATGTAAATAAGTTGAAGAATAGAAATTTTGAATTTCCATCTTGTGTTAAATGTTGGAAGAAACACCCTGGTACATTCCTAAATGGAATGAGATTCAGTTACACGTGTGGTGAAAAAGGACAATAAGCTCGTGATTGGAATGGAAAAAAGTGTCTATCAAGGTTGAAAGATACAAATATAGAGAAAATTGGAATTATGAAAATTAATGTCCTAAGCACCAAGGAATATTACCTCATAAAATTACATGGGAGAAATGCCAAGCATATGCGATTACTGATGCTGAGGTTGAAGCTCTAAAAGATGTGGTGGCATGTAATTTAATGGTTTCCTCAATATTAGCCAATTATTTATTTTATTCTAGATCATTGAATTGTTTTATATCATCCAATTTTTCTATGAAAATTCGATATTTCAAATTTTAATTAACAAGGGAGTTTTTAGTAAAAAAACTTATGGGACATATTCGTGCAACACTGTTTTGTGAATCAGTTCCCATTTGAGAATATAATGGTTATTAATCTGTTGATCTCATCATTATACCTTTGATTTAATTTGATATAATATTTAGAATATATTGTATTTCATATAATGAAGTGAAAATTTATTGTAAGAATAAGGTGGGTACAATTTTCGATGATGATAAGTAGTACCTTATCTTTATAGTCGAAACATAACCACATAATATTTATCTAGATCCACCCACAACAGCTCTACTAAATTCAATTATTGTTGAGGATGAGAATGAAATAACTATTGATGAGTAAATCAATGTTTAAATCGAGTACTTACCTATTGTCCAATAATATTTTAATGTGTTTCCATATGATTTACGTGGACATCCTACAGAACAAGATATTGAGTTTTCTATTGATTTAATTCCTAGATCATGGCCCATATCGAAGACTACTAATAGAATGGCCACTGTGTTATTAATGAAACTAAAGAAACAACTACAGGAATATAGTAATAAATTATTTATTCAACCTAGAAATTCTCCTTGGTTGGAACATATTCTTTTTATAAAGAATAAATATGGATATATGAGGTTTTTCATTGACTACCGAGAGATCAATGTTATACCACTAACGAAAAATTATCCCTTACACCGCATTGATGATTTATTCGAACAGTGTCATGGAGCTCAATATTTTTCTATGATTGACCATCGAACTGGACATAATCAGTTATTTATTAAGAAGGAATACATTTCCAAAATTGAATTTTGAACCAGGTACGGGCATTACAAGTTTAAAGTAATGACATTTGGACTGACTAATGATCCCTCTTTTTTCATGGATCTAATGAATAGAGTTTTCAAGGATTATCATGATGAATTTGTAGTGTTATTTATTAATGATATCAGGATTTAATCAAAAAGTAACGATGATCATGAAATTCACATCCACATTATTCTGAAAACCTTCAAAAAAATGAATTATATGGGATGTTTAGAAAGTGTGAGTAATGGTATCAAGAGATTTAATTAATTTTATATATTGTCTCTAAGGATGGAATCTCTATGGTTCCCTAAAAGGCCAAGGTAATACATGAATGGCTAGCACTGATGTGTATAATCGAGGAACGCATTTTTATTGGTTTAGTAGGTTATTATCGGTGTTTCATCCAAAATCTTGTCTGCTTAGCTAAACCCTTAACCAAGCTCACACATAAAGGGGTTAAAATTTTTTTTACCGAATAATGTGATGAATGTTTTGAATAACTGAATAGAAGATTATTCAGTGCTTCTATTTTGACTAAACCATCGGGGAATGATGGATTTTTTATTTATACATATGCTTAATAGAAAGGACATGGTTGTGTCGTTATGAAGAATAATGTATATTTATTTCCTATGCATCGTGATAGATAAACATTAATGAAAAAAAACTATCCCACTCATGATCTTCAGTTTCCACCATTAATATTTTCTTTAAAGATTTGGAGACACTATCTCTATGGTGAAAAATGTGAGATATATAACGATCACAAGAGCTTAACATATATTTTCTCACAAAAAGAACTCAACATGAAGAAAATACGATCACTCGAGCTACTCATGGTTTATGATTCCACTATACACTTCCACCCAAGGATGGAAAATAAGCAGGAAGATGCTCTAAGAAGAATGTATCATGGATTTTTGGACAAGGATATAGTTGAAAAGGATCTTATTTTCATGTATCAAGTAATTATGGATATGGGAATAACCATGGAACATGAAACATCTATAATTATTCAAATGGATGCCAAATAATCATTACTAGAATGGATAATCATTTTTAGACTGATGATGATTAGTTTAAAAACAAAATTTATGCTATGAATGGCGGTATACTGATTTAATTATTATGTGAATATGTGATTTTTTAATTTGGTAAAAGACTTGTGTTCATGATATATCTGATATACAAAGGTAATTTTTGGATGATGATCATGTCTCATATTTCTCTATACACCCTGGTAGCACTAAGATGTATAATTATTTGAACGAACATTTTTGGTGGGATAACAAGAAAATATAGATTGATGATTACATGTCATGACATATGGTTTTTCAATAGGTAATGTCTGGAAGAAAACATCATAGAGGATTCATGAATCCTCTTCCAATACCTAAGTGTAAATGTACAGATATTACAATGGTTTTTTTCATGTGGCTACAAATAAATCCTACAAAGAATGATGCAATATGGGTCATTATTGATCGTTTTACCAAGTCAGCAAATTTTATTTCTATAAGAGAAGATTTAGGACTTGAATGTTTAAAAATACTATATATTTATGATGTTGTCAGACGTTATAGAGTACCCCTATCAATTTTTTCTGATTTTGATCCATATTTTACATCAAGATTCTGGAAATTTATTATAAATGCCTTTGATACTGAGTATCATTTGAGCAGTTCCTAACACCCTTAAACTGATGTAGCATCATAACAGAGTATTAAAACCTTATAATTCATGTTCAGTTCATTCTCACATGAATTTCAAGGTATGTGGAATAAATATTTAACTCCGGTAGAATTTTCTTATATTAATAGTTTCCATTCAAGTATTCATATTGCACCATATAAACTGTTATATGGAAAGAGATGTCGCACACCAACTTGTTGGGAAGTGGTTGGTAAAATAAAACTCATAGGCACATAACTTATTGAGGAAATAATGGAAACATCGAAGGTTATCCAAATCTACATCAATGAAGCTCAATGTCTGAAAAAGATCTATGTTGCTAACCAAAAAAATGATTTGTAATTTCAAGTAGGAGGACATTTTTTCTTGAATTTATCTCCATGGATGGGTGTTATATGTTATGATAAAAGGGTAAATTGTGTTCAAGGTACATTGGACCTTTTGAAATTGTATAACGAATTGGAGTTGTAGACTATCATTTGGCTATGCTACCAAGTCTCTGCAATGTTCATGATGTGTTCAAAATATCATTACTGAGAAAATAAATGCCTAACCCAACACATGTAATCGCCTATTAATAAATTGAACTGGATCCCGACCTGTCTTATTGCGAGGAGCCTATCAAGAATTTTTGATACATAGAACAATCATTGAGAAACTGGAGACTCATCTGGTTAATGTTCTATGAAGAAATCATAAGATGGATGTAGAAATGTGGGAACTCAAGGGACATATGATGAAGAACCAGATGGATCTTTTTATGCTATAATATTCTAAAATTTTTATGGAATAATTTACTTATAGGTGGGGAAAATTTATAACTGCAATCATCCATGGTACATTTTTTCCTATAAATATTTAAATTAATTTTGTTGTACACAACTTGATGTTTTAACACACCACAACCAATCAAACTAGCCATTATGATTAGTAATACACACTATTTTAAAATTTTTAAATTTCAATTTTAAAAATGGATATCATTTTTGGCTTCATAATATCAAAATTATCTTTGGGGGAATTTTATGTATTTTTCTAAAAATATTCAATCATTGAGGATTAGTTAAAAAACAACGTTGTTGTTTAAAAAAACTATTTTTAAAAAAAGTATTTATTTTATTTAAATTTATTTTATGTAAAAATATAAACATAAAACCTATATAAGTTCAATATAATTAATTGGAGTCATTTTATAATAATATTAGATATATAAAATTTTATTAAACTTTTTACCATCATTTACCCACCTCCTAGGCGCATTTGAAAATTTGAATAAAACGTAATTCTATAGCTTTTGTGAATCAAATTTCAAAAATCCAAGAGACATGGCTGAAATCATTAAGTAAAATGTTGTTCAATAAGATGAAAGTATTTTTTTTGTGAATTGTAACTTTGGAATTTTATTTACCAAGGTTAAAATTAAATAAAGTAATTAAAGGTGAAAATGGTATTATATTTACCTTAGCATGTGTCCTAAATTTGTTGGATATATGTTCTTCTACCAAAATCAACCTTAGGAATAAAATATGATCATTTTGTTTCAGATGGATTAGATTCGGTCATTTATTATTATTTTATTTAAAGAAGAGATTAAAGTGTTAAATTCATTGTTTAATAACTAAACCATTTATAATATAGGGTTATACATAATATAAATTAGACTATAAATATTAAATATAATGATAAATTGATTTACTATATAGTGGTATTTTATATATAATTATCAGAAATTAAATAATTAAATTTATTTATGACACAATCACGATACTGTAATTATATTATTAATTATTTCTTGAAATAATTAATATTATAAATATCCAAATAAATATAAATTGAGGATTTTTATGAATTCCACTAATTTTAAAGTTTAATATGACAAGGTAGGTTATATTAAATAATATTTTTTCGAAGTTATTAATATATTATAAATTTGAAAAAAAATACTAAATAGTGTCAAATATGACATAAATGAGTTCTTAAAACAAATAATATATGATTGAATGATATAATAATCGCAAAAATCTAATATTGGGAGAACGAAATTATATAATAATATATATCATTAATGAACCACTTGGTGTTCACCAATAATTTTATAGTATTATTATTAACCATATAATATAATAATAAAAGAATACATGGTGAAAATTTGACTATTTAACTCATAGTTAACTCTAAATGATAAAGTTATTATGGTGACCTAAACAAGTCTAAAACATATTAGTTGTTGGCTTAACGATCCATCCCCACCTTTTCTTTGAAATAAATCAATTTTGGGCCATTATAAACTGAATAAAATTATATAATAAATTAATATTTCAAGGTTTTCCTAAAGTGACCCTCATGTCTCTTATAAAAAGGTACTTTCCCATCTCCCAAAATCACACCTCCAAAGCCATATGTCTCAGCCATCCCCTTCCCAAATATCTTCCCAAATACCCTTCATTTGACTTAGTTGCCCTACTTGGTCATAAATCCAACCCATGGAGCCATTTTTATCAAATCCAAAAGAATCACCTGAAGAAGATGTAACAAGTTCACCACCACATTCAATGTTCATTTCTTATTCCACTTCCTCTTTCATTGTTGTTTCCATACCAAAATAATAAATACAGTATGTTATACATAATTTTATGTTATTATAAATATTGTCCAACACTTTTAGTTGTTCTATCTATCATACGAATAACAAATCACCATACATGTGTACGTACGGCTTATCGTCTCCATGTCGAGGAGTAATTTTTTATTCAAACAGTTAATTATTTAGATTGATATAATAATGATTTTAACTGATGTAAATAATAAATATAACATGATAAGAATTATGTATATATGATATAACATTTAATTACCTATGATTTCACCATCAATAGAATGGTATTGTCGCTCGTGTGTACGTACAAATTTCCGTCTACATGACCGTGATGAGATTAATTCCCCAACATAACCATTCAAGAATAAATTTCATGTTGTGATTAAAAAATAATTTTTATGAACATAATAAAAGTTTAATATGAATCAAATACATCTTATCCATAAAAACATTACATATGAAACCAAACATTGAAACGAAAAAGAATCGATTAACACCTGAAACTATGATACTACTGAAAAATTATTAACAATGGAATATTAGAAGATGATATCCGATATCATATTTATGAATGTGGTTCATGTATAATTTAATAAATATTCATTAACTATTATAAAGTAGGTTAACATACCATATATGATGGAAAATTTTATGGTAAAGGTTAATTCAACAATCTCTTCATTATTCGTGGTTGTTTATACGTGAGTATCTATTACGACCTCTTTATCATCGACATCTGTGTTTCGTAAAAATGTATTTCAAAACAATTTTTCTATTTCCTAGAATATGGGTTAAATTCATTTAAAACCTTTTTTTTAAATTTTTATATAATTTTTATAAATTAATCTTTTTGTCGCTTTCCAAACAAGGTCCTTTATGAACATTTCGACAAAATTAATGATTTTTTAATTATATGGTGAGTGCGGCTTTTTTATGCCATTATAAAACCAATGAAGAATTCCTAAAAATTTTATATTAATATTATCAAAATAAATGTTTTCATTTATAATTATATGACTTTTAAATGATTTCAAAATAGAAGTATTTATTTCTCTCAAATAATTTTAATTTCATCTATGTCAACATCCTTTGATGGATTGTACACTTGTTTGAAGTTGATTTATTATGATACAATATTATATATTATATTGAAGGTTTTGTGATATGTTTTACTATGGATGTGTTATTTTTATACCATTCATGGTTTATGGATAATGTAGAAAAATTTCATATGCTAGTTTTAATAGATAATTTATCTTATGCTTCAACCTTTGCATTTTAGGAGTTCATAGGACTTAGTAAGTAATTTGTGGAGACCTCTATATCTCTTCCATGCATCAGTAGGTCTAATGAGAAAAAATAGTGTTTTGGCACAAGGCATTAACAAAATATTATTTTTAGTCTTGAATTTAGGCCAAGACTTTATGGTTATGATGTCTGACATTATGCATTCCATCATAATAAAATTGGATATTGATGTTGCATGTGATTATTTAATTAGTATAATATCCATGTTAATAATTAAATCACATTAATTGAATTATATTTTCCATATTATGATGATGTATAAGTTTAAAAGGCTTCTGTATTTGTATTTTAGGTTGCCTTAATTGTTTATTCTTTTAAATGAATGTTTCCACTATATTGTTATCCATATTGAGAAACTGAGCTCACCCATTTCTATGTTTTATTTTTCCTAGTATGTGATGAAGTATTTTATGATTGAACTATTGGGATAGGATAAAGGATAGATGTGTGTTCAAGGAGACAATGTGGTTTTTGTTTTTCATTTTATAATTTCATGTAAGACTTATGTTTGTTTGTAGTACATCTATGGATACTAAATTGATTTGTCTTTCACGACATGATAACTTGTATCATGATAATGTAATGTAATAATGCACCAAATCTACATAAATAGGGTTAGAGAGTTACATTTAGATTACTTTTAAGTTTCTTTTATCATCATCCATTTAATATTTTCCATCTATTTTTGTTGTTTTTTATCAGCTATAAATTAACACAACTAAGGTGAGTAAGGTTTATGTGGAAATTTTGAATGATTATTTCTATGAATTTACTCCCCAATGACTCTACCACGCCTCTAAATGGATTGGTATAGCTTGTTTCATTCCAGATAATGGACCAAACCCTATATTCTTGGTTTCACATAAACATTTGATAACATAAAATATAAAATTTACTCATTCATGGAAGCTTACAAAATGTTTGTTCAACCAACATGGTTTCTTATTTAATATAATATTTATTTATTAAGCTGCCCAACCAAAACAGGAATTTTTGGTTGATAAACCTCATCTCCAGACAATGGGTAAAATGATGCATCATGACATCATATTTCTAGATATATGTCATGGTGTGAATCATTTTACCTAGTAATGAATCATCTAGGGTGTTAGAGACATTGGCTGGGTTTTTTATCCAACATCAAAATAGATATGAATTCTGTTCTCATAGCATATTTATCAGTTGTTGTCTCCTATGTTCTTTTGAAATCAACATTGGTTGTATGAATTTTTGGTGGTCTCATTTTCTTGAGATTTCAGTGGTTGTGTATTTATGAATGTGAAAATTTGATTTATCGTCCATGTGTGGTTAGCCTTTGTAAAGTGGATTTGGTTTTTGTTTATGTGATTTTTTAGATTCATTTGTCTTGTTGAAAAGATAAATTTTGGTATGGGTGATGCATTTTTTATTCAGGTTTCATATGTCTTAAACATTTCTGGATTGGATTGGGTGTCCTTAATGGCTGTTCTAGTTGGTTTTTGTAGGATATTTTGGTCTCTATTAGTGGATTCCACTTTTGATCTCATTATTAGTCCTACAGTTGGTCGGTGATGTATGATCCATGGTTTGTAAAATATGGTCAGTTCTTAATGGTTTGGATACCAACCATGTATCATGCTATTACTTCTTCATGCAATGTCCAGTATTAAGAGATATATTATGGCTGGTTGAACCCTCCCCTTTTTAATCATGTATCTCATTATGGTATCTCTTAGATCTGGAAAGGTGTGACTTGTAGAATGAAAAGTAAAAAAAAATCATGATTTCATTGCACTCGATCAGTTTCAAACATGAGATTGATTTCACATTCAGTTGGGTGACTTTATGGTGGAAAAAATTGTTTGTGGTGGGGATAATTTTCACACCCAGCATGTTCTGATTATTTCATTTCTGTTTTTTTCATTGGATATTTTTTATGGGATTTGAATGAATCCAGGTTTTAATTTTTTTTCTTAAAAATGAGTTTTTATGGGATTAACACATTCATACACGTCGGCATAACATAGTTAGAAATTATGTGGCTTAACCCAGGTCACCGTACATCATCCTCGGTATCTGAAATAGATAATAAATTTAATAAATTATAAAATAGAGTTTGAATGAAAATAAAATAAAATAAAATAAAATAATTGTATAGTAAAATCTAAAGGATTGTATTAATAATAATCATAATAAAATTATTAGGTTTATTATGATTATTATTATTATTATTATTATCATCATCTATTATTATTAGTTACTATTTTTTTTAGTTTCTCTCGACCTTCTTGTGCCTCACCCTCCCCCACACTAATCTTATCTCAAAATTCTCCTCACCCCATTCATGTTGAAACAATCCTCCTCCTCTCCCAATTGCGTGACCTTATCACCCCATAGCCATCCATCCTTTCAGCTGAACAACCATATCAGGCATTCCTTCCACCACGATCCCCGACTAGCATAACCCTATGGTGCGTGCCACCCAACCCTCTCCTACTCTTCCATGACTCATGGTCTCCATACAGGATGAGGATTTTTGGCACCTCCCTCCGCTTTCAACCACCATTATGCCTTCCAATTTGGTGAGTTGTATCCTCCAGTGAGCCTCTTCTCCCTTCCCCTATTTTTTACCTTATGTTGATCTGATGGGGTTCACACACCTTTCCCAATCCTTAAATTGATTTTGGGGGGTTTTGTTGTTGAATAATGATGATTATGGTTCATTGGTTCATGTTGTGGATGGTTATAACCAGCACCATCATGTAAAGTGTATTTTCCATATTTTACAAGTAAGGGTTTTTCAAAGTGATTGTTGTCGAATATTTTTAATTTGGAGTTTTGTGATTTTTGAGTTGTTGGTAAAGTTTATTGTGTTCATTGTGTCTTGATGAAGCAATTTCATGTTTTGGGTGTCAAGAACACATACATGTACATGAATAGTGTAATTCATATATATATTCCCAATTTATATATACTCCCTCACAGGGTGGGTAATATGTGAAATTCATATTGGGGTATTTATATTTACGTGTGTGTGTGTATAAATGCATGTGCGTGTTAGTGTGACGTGTCATATTTGTTGGTCACTATAAAAAAATGGCATGTCTAAGTTATGTTCCCTATGCGTCAATAATTAATTATAATTTTCACTATTACTTGGACTTCTTTTACTATAATTTAACAACTTTTATATCAAATGAACTTGAAATATATATACATAAATTTCTGTAGTTCATGAAAAGTGGTCTCCTAGATGTTTTGAATCTGAAATGGATATTTATAAAGATGTTTGGCCTTTTGTCTAGTTTTTCTATAAATGTTTATTTCCATGGTTGTTTTCATAATGATCCCAAGCGATCTACAAAATGGGTTTTCGTGTGATCATTAGATCAAAGGGTGATTTTACCATCATTAAACAGATTTCTACATTGTAATCATGTTTTATGCTGATTTACAAATGTCTATTACCTTGGTTTTTTGTTTAACTATTAAATGGTTTTGGAAAGATAAAAGTGTTGGGTTATTATGTGTTCTAAAATGAAATGTGCTTCTTGTACATAATTAAGCATTTTTTGAATTTAGATAATTGTTTGAGAAAGTGGAAAACCCCTCTTGAGGCATTCCCCCTAGTTTGAGAATTGTGATATTGGTGGTAACATATGATTTCTGATATGTCCCTAGTGTTGTGGCTTTTGCATTATTGTGTGATGTAAAATTTTGGAATGTGATTATCATTTTAAAAAATTGGTCAGTAGTTGAATGGATATTGGATAAATAAAGTGTTACGTTTTTATGTGTATTCTGGATAAAACATCACAAATTATGAAATAGATCACTTGGGAAAACTTTGGTACCTGGGTCAGAAGAATAGGGATATTATGTTCGATGATTTTTAAGTAGTTCCTCCTAGTTTGGTCAAGAAATATTCCCATTACAACTATAAGAAAAACAATTTTAGGATTGGGTACCACCATTCCATTGGGGTGTCACCACATAGTGGATCATGCATGATAATACTATTTTTCTAGGTTTCTATACCACCTTTTTCTTTGGTACGATGATCCTAGGTCCCAAACCAACACTGGCCTCTTAGGTATTACCAATAGTTCTTGTGATGTGATTTTAATTTTAGTGGCCTTATACTTGATGTCTCATTTTATAGAACTTTTTTGAATCTTAATTGTTTTACATTAATTTTTAAATGACCATGCATTCTTGGAAACTGTTTTAAAAATATAGTAGAAGAGAAATATTTTTTCAAGAAAAGGAAAATTTGTTACATGTTATGAAAAGAATGAAAAAAATTATTATACAATATCCTATTTTCATTATAATATGTTTTAAATTTCTTTAAAAAGGTAAGGGAATAATGAATTGTTTATTAATGGAATTAATACTAGTCATACCACTATTCATTCCGACTCTTTCTTTTTTGTTCAGGTTCTTCCATTTTTTGGACCTCTATTTTAGAGAACGTTTCCTATGTTTTGTAGGGACCCATGAGGTCACTTAGAGGTATCTCTGATTGTGATACAATATTTTTATTATTTCCCACTTATAGTGTCTATATATTTTTTCCAGTTTTTCTATATTAATTTTTCTTTTATTTCATGTAAAAAACATTCCCACCTATCTTATATTGAGGCCTCACACAATTTGACAGCCCATATGGATCAAGAATGACCTTTGGGCCATGTCATGGGCCGACTCGGGTAAACAATTCTAGGTTAACCTGGACTGGTTCGTGAAAAATCAATGTGGTGGTAATTATAATGAGTAACATAAATTCGTGATATAGGAAAATAATAATTACAAAAAAATATGAATTTAAAAAAACATCCTACATGGAATCACAATCATATGTAAAGGAAAAACATTGAAACATCATAACCCATTATTATTAAAATAAACTATCCTGAACTATAAATTTTATCTCAGTAAATAAAAACATCACCCAGTTCATTATCATGATATATAATTATGTTCCCACTAATCACATATATATCATGTACAATAATTTGTGTTCTGTGTTGACCATACACCACATTGAAAAGTTTCATCAATTATAATATCATAATTTGTTAGTTGTTTACATATATAGATTTTACTAATTAATTAGGGATATTTCTATATAGGTGAATACACATGGATACAAATGGGGATGGTTATTCACAATACAAATAAATGGAATTGAAATTCACACATTAAAATATTGAAAAATTGAAATCAAAAGTGATTTTAACAAAGATTTTATTTGAAATCAAGGCTGGGGAGAGTATCCCTTAGATAAATTAAGTAATTTTGTAAACGTAATAAATATGGGATAAATTATCACAAATTATTATTATATAAATATTATAATAAAGCGTTATTTATAATTCCATTACAACATAATTAATGGATATTAAAAACTATAATTAACAATATGGTGGTTGAATGTAAAAAATTGAGATAGACTCCATACATTTAATGGAATATTATAAAATATAGGGAGGATATTCATATGAGTTTGGGAACGAAATATGAGGGATATATAATGAATAAGGAGAAATATTTATAGATTAATGGTTTTTTAGTGAATAAGAGTGGGGGGGGGGGTTGAGTGGGTATTTGTTTTAATTTCTAAACATATGTTTTGGATTATTTTTGATAAAATAATCAATGCCAATACCCTTACCATGTGTTTAGACTATGGATTACAACTAATATGATTTGATGGAAGTATATTATATGCCTATGAGTTAAAAATATTAAAATAATACAATTGGAATGTGGAAGTGAGTTTTGTTCTTATTGATTTGACTTTTTATCAATAAAATAAAATATAGGTATCAGAGAATTAATTAATGGACAATGAAATTAGTTAAGTTAAATAAAAAACTCTTTATTTAAGTAGAAAAATCGATATTTGGTCATGGATAAATTTTATTGTATTTATTAAATAACTATTTGGATATTATGATATTATAATATAGATCAAATATTTATAGTGTTTTTAGTTTTTAATGAAAATATCAAATATATCATGAAAATTTGGCCAATGGATAATATTGTGATGTTGATTTAAATATATATATATATATATATATATTAAATAACATAATAAGTATTATAATTTTAAATTTTAAATAAAAATCCATATTTAATGGAATATACATGTTTTTACATTATTAACCACTTTTGGAATCTTATAGAAAAATATAATTGGATTCATTAAATTATATAAACATTTAAAATTAAAAAATTAATATATAATATGAATATTTTATTAAAAAATAATTTATTTCATCAAATATTTAATTTATCAATAGTTTTTCATAATTTAAACTATATACCTTCCAGAAAAAAAGCTTTGACAATATCATGTTCAAAAATATTTATTATCAAAACCATTATGTAATCATGGTTAATGTAATAATTACTTAGATTAAATTTAAAGAATATTATATTAAAAAAATTAATATTCATATTTCTAGGGTATATAAACATAACCCCTTATTAACCCCATATTAGCCAGCTTATTCTATGATGAAAATATAAAAAATCATATTATTATGGTCTAAGAACACAACCCCTTATTAATCCTCTAATTCCTTATGTATATGGTGTTTTATAGCAATTCATTATTAGGTTTATTAGACAATCACTGGTTGGGGTGAAATGTCAACATGTATTCAACTTCTCTGATAAATGGGTTTTTCGAGCTATAGTTCATGAATCTCATCTTGGTCTTGGACATTAAAATATCAATATGATGAAATCAACCTAAAAAGATCTAACAGAAGGGATTCACATGGTTTGTTCATACTAATTGAGGCCACAGGTTCTTATTATTATGTCAATTATATTTTATCATACACATTACAAAAGCTAAGTATTTATATCAGTTAAAAATAAAAATATTATCAGTGGATATGATTCACAACAGTATTAGAATTATTTAATGATGTATTTTATAATAGAATAAAATAACTAAAATACGGTTTGTGTTTCCATTAACTACATTTTTTAATGATTCATTAATTCATTTAAAAATGTAATTTCATTGAGAAAATTTTGGATCATTTCATTCTAAAATCTCTATGAACCCCCTGTCTTGTGCATTTTATTATTATACTTAATCCCCATGGGTAAAATCATATATTTCCCAGTTCTGGAAAATTTAAATAGATTGAGTTAATTATTTCATTAGTGTCAATCAAATGAGTTTAAATTGTTTTATAGAAATTATTTACACCCTAATTTTGTTTAACATGAAGTTCATATTTAAGGATAAATTACACATAGGGATTTCTTGTAAATGTTAGATTCCGTATTTTAGGATCCTCCAAAATTAATTCAAATTCCACCACGTGGATGGTTTCTTCATCCAAGGGTATTAAATGATACCATTGGGTTGATTTATTTGATAGGTATTTCTAGTTATCACCCACTATGTGATCCTGGGATTCTTCTATAATTCATTGATCTCCCACAACTTTTTCAACATGCAAGAGTTCGTCATCTATAAACCATAGCCTTGGGGTAATGATGTCTGAATTTACTTGATCCCCAATAATATTCTCAACATATATAACTTCTTCTAAATAATTTTTTGTAAAAACATATTTTGTGTGTTCCTCTACATATTTATTTAGAAATAATCAAATTACTCAAATAAAATAGTTAATTCTCATGGGAAAACATCTAATACCAGGTACATGAGGGAAATGTTAAGGACTTAGATGACCACTTTGTATTCCAATAATAATAAAATTAGGTTTCTAGATATCCTCAAACATATATTAAATAAATAATCAATTAAATCAATATATTAGGGTGAGTGATAAGTGATAATTTATTTATATTTATTTCAATAGGATAAAAATTATTTTTAAAAATAAAATGATTACTAAATAAATGATCTCTTAGATCCATGAAAAGAACATAATATTTTGACACATAAATTTTATGGGGTGGGAAAAAATTTATTTTTTATCTATTGTATCACAAAGAGTTACCATGGTATTCATAGATGATGATATTTTTTAATCAGGGACTCACTATTAAAAATCATTTTTTATTATTTTTTGTGTGTTCGGTTTATAAAATATATTTTACATGGTATAATTTTTTGATTAAAGACATAAATATTTATATTACCTATAATATGAAATGAATTTATTAAGAAAGGGTTTTCGCCCTGAATAATAACACATATTCATCCATCAATATATTAATATTAGTTTCATATTTTATAATGATTTTTTTATAAATTTAGAACACCATTTTATTCCAATGTTGTGAATATATACTGTTATCATAGGGTATAATTCACACTAACCTCTTATATATATGTAGAATGATGTATAAGAATATATTAAACTATACACAATCCTAGTATAAATTAATTGACTAAAAATCGACCTTAGTGTCGGCCATATAAAATAATACATATAAAAAATTTGTGAAGAAAGGCATGGGATCAACCATAAGATTAACCCCATGGGAGATTTCATAGATTATATAATTATAATTATAATAATAAGAATTCATCTTGAAAAATTATGCAAAAAATCACAGAACACAAATAATAATTTTAAATTTTATGTTATAGAATGAAATGATAGTAATCTATAGTAGTAATCATATGGAAAATAATTGTCATGATTCAGATGGATCTTAATTGTAGTGGGTGATCAAATTAATTGTTGTTTCTTATTCATGTTACTATAGTCATCTTCTTTTTAAAATGATTCAAAATTACTTACACCATTAATTGGTAAAGCTTTTAATTATCCAAAAATTATATTTATTGATGATTACCGTATTCCCTAGGATTCCATTATTTATCATGGATTATAAAATTCATGAGATATTTGGCATGAGGCATTTATTTTTTTGGGTTTTCAAAATAGCAATTCTTTTTAATCATTGTGGATGTATTCAATTACTGGTATGAGTAAACAGGTCAAATCATGGAGTTTTGTTTTGAACTGAATGTCAACATCAAAAATCATGCATAACATCTTCCAAAATCTAGTTTTTTAGAAATGGTTTGGATATACCATATGGAAAAAAGAAACCCTGAAAAAGGGCTAGTTAGTTGTATATTAGAATGGACACGCGGTTTACAAAGGGATGGAATAGTGGAATATATATCTTCTTATTGTGGATAATATCAATGACTACCTGACGAATAAACCTATAATCAATTGAATTCAGGTTTTTGATTTATTGAAGTGTGTATGATATTTCAAGGTAAGGTTATTTATGTATTAAAATTATAGTATTTCCTTAATTAATACATATTTTCATTTACTTATTCACTATTAAACCCTTTCACAAAAATAATTATTAAAACATACTATGATAAATGAATTATTCATTTGATCAATTATATTGACCAATTAAACTATTTAAAAACACCTTTTAATCTAATTTCCAATCAGATAAAAAAAATACAACAATAAAATGTGTATATATATATATATTGATATAATTACACATTAAATTTTTAATCAATGGGGTTAAAATAAATTCATATACAACTGAATATATGATTTTTTTTTCATTTTTTCTAAACCTCAAAACCACTTTACCAATGTATGTGTCCTGAATTATTCCATTAAACATAATATATAAACATTTATAAATATCCATACCTGGATTGAATGCTTCTTCACCCATTTAATTAATCTAGAAGACATTACCAAACCAAATATTAATAGATATATGTTTTGGGATGTCATTTATTAAAATAATAATTTTATCAATATAACATATCATAAGTACTAAAACACTGACATCTATTATCATGTTTACTAAATATTAACCAATATAATTTATAACTACAAACAAATTATTCATAACATAAAATTAGTTATTCAAAATATTTAATGCATTCATTAATATAAAAATAGATTAGAATAATTTTCATACCATATAAGAATCATTTTGAATATAAAAGAAATTGATTATTATAATATGCTTACACTCGAGTACGTTCTCATTATGTACGTTTTTTCTAAAAAAAGATTTTATATATTCATATTAGAATGTAACCAATTATAGATAAAAATATATGAATTTAATTTATCATTTCAATAATTTAACATTATTCATTTTAGTCAAGACCCCGAATTTTTATATAACATTATATCACATTAAATACATTTTAGGCAGACACATTACCATTTAGAGTTGTCTTATTTCTAAAAATCCATTCTTAACTTTATAGGATCCAAACCATTAATTGAATATAATATGTTTTAATAAATGTTCATGTATATGATATCAATGTGATATTTCATGAATTTTATACATTTTATATAATCATGACATTTACTAAGTTATAGGTACATCCTATGTCGATGATTTATGAATAATATGTCATCATCGTCAGCTATGATAAATCCATTCCCCATGGTTTCATGATGAATGATAAAATATAAATATTTTTACTTTGTAACTTTATCCGAGTCACATTCTCTAACTCATTGTGGGACCGAATCACCATCCACATTAGGAACACTGCAAAATTATTTATCCTGAATTCACCAATATCACCTTTACATATACTAACATAGTGATCATTAGGTTTTATTTAATGAAAAAACACCCAAATGTGTAACAAAAACTCTTTTATCAATAGTATTAAATAAAAAATGCAATAGTTTTTTTAGGACAACTATAAAAAACTATTTTGAGGATTATGTTGTTACCCTCCTGTAACCATATTAGTGATTTATTAACCCAAATCCTAAACAAATATATATTGTGTAAAATTGTAGGATTACACATATCATACATTAAAATGGATTATGGTTTTTAAGGATCTTTGAGATAGTGAAATAATATTTATTTTCATAGATGATCGACCTATTAATGGAATAATTATTTTCCACCCTAACATAAAATGATGATATTATTACTTGTACCAAGTTGAATTTGATCGTTGTTCAAAAAATATTTAAACATTTCAATGGAATTAAAAAAATTCATATGATACATTTATATCAATATAATTTAATGTAATTTGTAAATGTAATGTATTTTAAAAAAAATACTTATGAACGAAATGATCTGCATATATCATTATATATAAAATTTAATAGGCGAAAATCCCTTTCAATTCATTGATCATCATCTTCTTTTTCCATCTTTCTTAATAATCTATATTCAGAATTCGGAAAAGATTAATAATAAAATGGTTCCAATAATCTATCTAAATGGATTATATGGAGGTTTTTACCATTTATATTCCAAAATTAATAATGCCAAATATATTTTGGATTAGAATCAGCATTTCGTAAAACATATCATTAATATATATATAATATATATTGATCATATGTGTCAACATATAATGTAGTAACTCTTTCTCCATTATTGACATGAATATATGCATCTAAAATTTTTAATTTTGTTTTATTTCCATGTCTATGTTATTCCTCACAAAATGGGGACACACACCTGTTATCCAAGAACTATGAGTCAGATTCTGTCAAATTAACTTCTATAAAAATAATATTTAGATGCTCTGTATGCATATTTTTATAATACATCTACATATGAGATAATAATAATAAGATTTTATAATGGTTATACATATAACGGTTATCAATATATTTATCATTATGTATACCAAATTTTGAAATAGACACATATCCCTAGGTTATTATCAAGTATTATATCATTTCATCCATTAATTTTTATAATATTACACCCATTGGAAATGATGACCTCGTATAACATTTATGTTTAGTGACCCATGATCTATATTTCACTAATAGTTTTTCCAATTAATTTTCATCTGATGTATTAGTATTTTAGGTAGGGTATCATTAAAATAATAATATTTAACACTCAAAGATTGTCAATGAGATAAAATCATTAACCAAAATGATTATAGTGATTCGCTATACAATATTTTTTGGGTATGCTAATTTTTAGTGTTTCTAACCTACCTATCACACAAATAACATAGTTTGTCTTGGCTATATAATATTTTGGAATATATTTATCTTCCATGACATACAAAAAAAATAAATTTCAAATATTATATTAAAAACAACTACCTGGTTGAATGGTAATGGTTGTAACATGCTCTATTTTTAGGAGTCTCACGCGTAGTATTTTATAGCTATAATAATAAAATTATATTTTTTTAATATATATGAACTACAAATTAATCCCAATTAGTCAAATGATAAAATTATTTCACCAAGATATAATTTTTTTATTTTCATGATTCAAATAGGTATTCTTGGAATCATGTTCTATAAAATAAATAAAAAATTTCCCTCTAAATAAATGGTTAACCATTTAAAAACCCAACAAGATATTATTACTAACAAAAAATGTAAAAATTATTAATACATATATGATTGGAAAACATATATAAGGCACATACATATTTTATGTCAATGAAAATAGTAATGTGATAATTTTTATTTTCATATGAGTAAGACAATAGAAATTGATATCCAAACCATCTCCTTTCTAGAATAAGGGAGAGACATCCATACAGAGGTAGTTTCACCCCACAACCCACCCCCAATGGATACTTCACTAAAAATATAATTAAATTCCATAAATATGTAAAATAGAAAATATAAAAGTATATTAAATGCCATTCCTTAATCCCATATCGCACATATCATGCCATGTTCATAGTGTATTACAATTAAAAACTATAGAGCCGCTACTAGAATGAAATTCAGAGTTCTATCTCCTATAAGAAGTTTATCTCAAAATATTATGTATACATATTATTTTTATTCTATTAATAATTTATAAAAATTTAAATATCCTACAGAATTAGTGTATGTATATAAGAGTTACGATTTATTTTTTGTTAAAAAATATTACAAATAAAAATGAAATTAAGTATAATTTAAAAATTGGAATTCAATCTATCTTTACAATTATTGGAAATTGGATTTTCCTACACAAAAATCGAAATTATCAACTATAGGAAATGTGTGTAATGAAAATTAAGAGGCACAGCGTACATAAACATGTTTTAGATAAAAGGAGTACAACATTAATAGATTTATTATTGTCAATAATCATTGCCTCTCCACCATGATCTAATGTTGACTTCCATGGGTAGTATTTCTCAAACGTATATTGAGTCCCAATGGGTATTCTAGCATCTTATTCAAAACATATATATCTATCCAACATATCATTGGACATCTCATGGATACATCATGATTTTTTCACAATATCCCACCATGGTATATCAGTAATCCCAAAATCCATCAAATGATATTGAATCCAACAATATATAAATATATTTATATTATTACCTACTTGGATTTAGATCACTAGTATTAAAATGATGTCAATACAGCTATTTTAATTGATCTCCATCAACACAACAATATCTTCATCAAATACATATAGATTATCATGAATAATAAATTCAACGTGTTCACCTCTATAGATGATATTAATAAGATTTTATAAAAGAATCTCATATAGTTAAATAAATCAATCCCAAAATGAATTTATTAAAATGATAAAGAGTTGTAGAACTTATTAGAAATTCCTTATATTATTATTCTTCAAACGATTTTTGATCACCTAAACTAAACATCAAATGATTCCCAAAATCGTTTGAAATTTTATTTATTTTTTACTCCTAGTAATATATGGATTCATATTAATATAATATTGTCCAATTTATTCCACTATAGTGATATATAATATTTCATATATCAAGATAGATCTTGTAATCGCCCACTCAAATATAGTTTATTTTTTACTCATTTCATATGAAAGTCACTAAAAAATTGAATTATACCATTTTCAAAACATATTATATATCAATAATATTTCATATGTGATTATTCTAATTTTCATAACATCTTGTATTTTTATAATCTCAAAATATAATTTCTTTTCTCATCAATGATCCACATGAATAAGTCTCCATGTTCCTAGTAGTTATTTTTTATGTAATGAAATTTTTTTATTAATATAAGTAGTTTACATATAATTTACTTAATTATAATTGTTTGATAAAAATAAATATATCTTAAACTCTTCATGTAGTATAAATATTCGCATCATCGTCTTCTAGTAATATTCAAATTGTTCTTTCTTGAAGAACAATATCGAGTTCACATTCTCCATCATCCTCTCAAAATGACCATTGAAAATTAATTTATTGTGTGGTTTATTATTTTTTAATCTCCATGATTTATCAGAAAAACCCACAAATAGGCCCTACAGTGTAGTTTGATTGGTTTTTTCTAATAGATTTAATTATTTACAAATTTTATTATAAAATATTCATAATAAATTTACTATACTATGTTCTTGTTTATTTAATATATCCTTTTGTTACAGTAACTTATTCTATGGCATATATAGACCTCAAAATTTATGTTATTAATTAGGTAACACAATGTATATTCACCATAGACACCTTGTTTCACTAGTGCAGAAAACGTTTTTTACGTCGGTTATTTTTAATTTTTTACGTCGGTTTCTAGCCGACGTTAATACGTGCGACGTTATAAATAAGGTTTTTCACGTCGGTTATTTAAAAACCGACGTCAAAAACATAAAATTACGATGTTTATCACGTCGGTTATTTTAGAACCGACGTGATAAAGGGGACTGGAGAATGGTATATCACGTCGGTTATTTAGAACCGACGTGATAAAGGGCCTGGAGAATGGTTTATCACTTCGGTTATCAAAGAACCGACGTGAAAAACCGGGGGAGGGGGTTTTATCACGTCGGTGATTGTATAACTGCCATGATAAACCGGAGGGGGGGGGGGGGGTTATCACGTCGGTTATTTAATAACTGACGTGATAAACCATTCTCCAGGCCTTTTATCACGTCGGTTATTAAATAAACAATGTGATAAACCATTCTCCAGGCCCTTTATCACGATGGTTATTTAATAACCGATGTGATAAACCATTCTCCAGGCCTTTTATCAGGTTGGTTATGAAATAACCGACGTGATAAACCATACTCCAGGCCTTTTATCACGTCGGTTATTAAATAACCGACGTGATAAACAATTATCCAGGCCTTTTATCACATCGGTTATTAAATAACCGACGTGATAAACAATTCTCCAGGCCTTTTATCACGTCGGTTATTAAATAACCGATGTGATAAACAATTCTCCAGGCCTTTTATCACGTCGGTTTGTTAATAACTGACGTGATAAACCCAATTTTTTTTAAGCAGAATGCAGTGATCTTCTCTCCACCAAAATCAACCAGAAAATAAATCAAGAAATCGTACCACAAAAATAGAAGTACATCAAAATTAAGCATGTACATAGATAACATATAAAACTTACCCACTAGACAGAATCCACCCTCATTTATACCCCATGGACAGCCCTCCCCCACCCCGTTGGAGCCCTCACCCTCATGTATACCCCCTGGACAGCCCTCCCCCACCCCTTTGGAGCTCCCACCCACATGAATACCCCTTGGACAACCCTCCCCAACCCCATTGGAGCCCCCACCACACTCCTGGACTGCCCTCCGACCCCCGGACACCCCCAAACACCCCTCGACAACCCCCCACCCATCTGAACAGCACCTCCTCACCCCCTCACCCCACTTGACAGCCCCCACCACACCCCTGGAAACCCCCCCACCACACCCCTGGACAGCACTCCCACACCCCTGGACCAGCTTCTCACACCCCTGAACATCCCTGCCACCCGCCAGGACTGCCCCCACCCCACTGGACAGCCCTCTCAGACCGCTGGACACCCCCAACCCCACTGAACACACCCCCACACACTTGGAACCCCTCCCCCACAGACCCAAATCCATACCAGAAGAACCATAAAAAGTAGACCCAAACAAGAAGTGTAGAAAAATTAAACATTCACTTATATAACATTCAACACATACACTGTCAACTTAAAAAAAACTAAATCAAACCTAAAAAACTACCAAATACACAATTAAAATGACAATATTCAAAATTACATTTTACATTACAAACAACTAAAATTCAATAAAACCTGTAAAATAATTTGACCACTCCACTTGTACGTGTTTGATGTCTTCAGCAGTATAGGGTTGAGGGTCACCAAAAAGATACAAATGAAAAAGAAGATAGTTAACGTGTATAATGAATAAATAAAATTGAAATATGATGGCAAAGTTTAAGAGAAATCGTACCAGGTCAAAATTCACAACTGTCCCAGTTGTTATTATTTCATACATAAATCTTAACATATAATATCCACATTCGATGAGGCCTTGTTGTTCATGACATTTCTATTTTAATGAGTGTAAATTCAATATATTATTTTTATGTAATAAATCAAAAAGTACAAATTATAAATGGAAATTTACCTTCGCATTTACATATTTGATCTTTGCATTTCTTTTCTTTGTGTTTTTTCGAAAGTAGACCCATGCACTGTTAGAAAATAATACGAATGGGGTAAATTTAAAATTCATTATAATATATAAAACTATTGAGAAATTTAAACATACTTTTCCAATATATTCTTAAAACATTCCCGCACATCACCATGAATCGAGCATATCCAATAAAGAGCTTTCTCCCTTGTGCAAAAAATCCCTAACATCCAATGATCACTGATAAAAGGAAATTTAATGTTAGTTGTTTTTTATGTTAAAATATAATTAACTCTTTGAGAGAAATGTGTTTCATACCTCTCACAAAAAGGCATCATCCAACATTGTTGGATTATATTCTTTTCAAATCTTTCAGCAATATAAACCATTCTTTGATCCTCAGTCAATGCACATGCTTTAGGGGAAATCAATTGCGGGTCCATGAATCCATATACTTCTATCAGTTCATTCCTCTCACAAATTTTATAAAGATACCTAATACAAAACATATATAAGTATACATTTTTAATAAATATAACGCAGGTAAAAGGTGTTAAGACTTACATGGAAAAAATTTGCAACACGTTGATGCCCAACTTATCTCCAGTAACAAGCTCCATGATAATAGATTTTTTAATCCCCACACTTATTTCACGTCCACAAACATGAGATTCCATTGAAAACTCATAAAAACCCAACAACAAATGTGAATATCTTGACAATCTGTCAAGACCACTGGAATTTGTATCTGATGTCATAGCCTGTTGTCTTTGTTGTTGTCTATACAGTATTTCTTTACCTTTGAAGTATTCCTGTGAAAAAAAATTGAGAATTATAGTAGCTTTCAAATGATAAAACAACTTTAATTAAATTATAAAATAAAAGATATAACATTCATACCTCTTTGGTAATGAGTCGAAGAAGTCTGGATGGCCATACAAAAAAATGGCCGATACTCTGTCCAACTGTCGCCACCTCATCTGTAGGTATTGGTACCCTAGCTGATCTATCTATAATATCCTGTACAGTGACCCTCTGATTCTCTACCTCTAATTGTTGATGATGAACTGTATCTCCTATACAATATACCAACCCGTATGCTACTATTTGATGTTGAGGATCATCAACATACAACTCGCAATATGTAGGAAGCTGCGGCGGAGGCGTAGGATAAAAAATGGGGTCGGCATGCTGAGGTGGGGGAGTGGGAGCTACTGGCGGAGGTAGAGGATAAATAATGGGGTATGCAGGGGGAGGTGGAGGAGTGTGACCTGCAGTCTGAAATTTTCTTTGCATTTCTGCAAACATAGACTGCACCGAATATTTAATCTTGTCTTCCATCGTCGCATTAATATTTTGAACTTCAGCCTCCAAGGATTCTATTTTTTTTATAAACCGCCTCAATGTTAGAAGTTGGATAACGTGGAAACACTTTTCTTACCGATACACCTGTCGGATATCCTCTAACACGACCAGGATGTTCGGGCTTTCCCAATGCTGCAAATAAAATATCTTCCCTCCCAGTAGCTGTAAATGTCCCCTATGAACTCTGCTCCTCAAGAGAGTCCTGTATTAATTAATTGAACATTTCTGTAATGATTGAAACTTATATGAAGAAAAAATTTAACTTAAATAAATTAAATAGATATCTTACAATCTTCTCAGCTACGATTCTCGATTCTTCCGAAAGGTATTTCCCTTTTTATCCCTTCCGATCTCTCTTCAATTTTTCATGTCTAGATGGAGGGGATGGAGGGGCCACCTCTCCAGAGCTTGAAGACTCAACTCTTGGTTGTTGAAATTTTTCTGCTATCATTTTTTCTTCCAATAATGTATACCCTCCCTGAGATAAACTACGAGGGTATAAATTTTTAGATTAAATCTCCTGATGAGCTTTCCTTGTTTACTGTAATTTAAGAATAAGAAATCATTAACAAAACATTAATAAAATTAGTTATATAAGAAATTTTATAAAAGTTTACATTGCCCTTACCAGAAATGACTCTTTTTTTCTACTTTCAAAAAATTGTCCCCATGTGTCTTCATCTATAAAAGGATATATACGACATGGATTGTCATGAATCCTATGACCATAAATGAAATCAGATGAGAGGGTTGATTTGAAATCCCTCCATATCCTGGTAGCCAACGATAAACATTTCATCCTGACTCCTCCAGTGTCAGGAATATCAAATTTCATCTGATAAAGAAGAGGTTAAACATATTATATATACTAGAAACATTAAAATAATGGTCAAACAATGACAAAAGATCTTACCAAAATCGTCTCCCACAACTGAGAGATAATCTCTTTATCCACACCTCTCCAATCATCATACAGAATGCTTACTTTGGTCTTAGCCTGAGTTGCAACAATACTCTTAAAATCTTTGGCATTCAGACCTCTAGGAATATCATCTTCATCAAACTCAACTACTATCCTCTGATCCTGTGTACGGGCAAGTGATAATTTTGGTAAACGTGTGCACCCACGTTTACCAACCTTTGAACTCGTTGTCGTAATAGAAGCATGTGAATGTTCATCCCCAGAGGTATGACCAGTAATATGCTCCTCTCCAGAATCATGTGGTTGATCATCTGAATGATCTTTCATTATCCTTCAAATCAAAAAAACAAACGTCGGTTCACAAATATACAAATGCAAATATTTTAATACTACTGTAATCATAAAATAGAAAACTATACTAGGTTACATAATAGTAAACATTGGTAATATGGTAAACATGTTAAACAATGGTAAAGATGTCAAAGATGTTCAAGATGGTCAAGATGGTCAACATGGTAAAAATGGAAAAAATGGTAAACCTGGTAAACATTGTAAACATGGTAAAGTAATTGTTAGTGTACAAATATAAAAATTCAAATATTTTAATACTACTGTAATCAGAAAATAGAAAAGAGTACTAAGTTACATAATAGTAAACATTGGTAATATGGTAAGCATGTTAAACAATGGTAAAGATGGCAAAGATGGTCATGATGGTCAAGATGGTAAAAATGGTAATAATGGTAAACCTGTTAAACATTGTAAACATGGTAATGTAATTGTCAGTGAACAAAAATAAGCATTTTAAAATTCATTTAATGGTTATAAACATGATAAAATAAACTAAAAAAACTTAAAAAAAACAAAAATATATACTTATTTTATTTTAAAACATGTTTTAATAAATAAAAAACATACAATATCTAACATTTATGGAAAAAATAAATGTAAACAAGAAATAAACATATGTTACCTGTAATTTTAGGAATGTACAGATGGATTGTTTTCCCAAATTCCTTCGTCGTGATCGTTCCTTATGGCACAAACTATGTCTTCAACATGATCATCATTATGTTCTGTTAATATTTCCAATGAAGTATGGATCTCACATAAATCAGCATATTCATCAAGTTCATCCTCACGAACTTATTGTTTTTTCCCATGTAAAACAATAGCCCACTGCTTATCTGATTGATCTACTACATAAAAAATTTGTTTTTCATGTGTTGCCATTATAAAATAATCAGCTGTATCATCCAATCTATTCAGATTAACAAGTGTCATTCCAAATTCATCGTGTCTGACACTGTTGTTACCGTTAAACCATTTACAGTTAAAAACATGAACTTTAATTTTAAATTAATCAACCTCCAATATGTCTTCAATCACTCCATAATATGCATTTGATTCAGAAATTGGGTTTTTGTCCTTAGTACTCGAAAAATGCATTGCTTCTGCAAACACCAATACACCACTATTCTGAACTGCACTTCTGTTGTCCTGAGCTTTTGTATGAAATGTATAACCATTAATGTCATAACCAGACCATGTTATCACATTTAAACATGGACCACCCACTATCCATTTTAATGTCTCTGATACATCTGATCTACCAAGAAATGTCTTTTTAATCCATGACAAAAAAGTTTTGTTGTGCTCATTCAAAATCCACATTTCATTCTTCTTTGGATGAAATTGTTTCAACTCATCTATATGCAATGTGATATATGGTTGAGCATCAGCTATGTTATTCAAGATGTATGATTCTAACTTCTTCATCTATTCAGCTGACAATGATTTGACTTTCAAGCCGCGAATCCCCATTCCCTCATTATTAACTCGTTCATGGCGAGATGGAGGCAAACCTATGTGTTGCGCCGGAGCCATGTAGCTCGTACAAAACTCTTCTACCTCCTCAGAAATATACTTTTCAACAATGGAGGCTTCAGGTCGATATAGATTTTTAACATACCCCTTTAATATTTTCATATACCTTTCAAAAGGATACATCCAAGGAAGATATACAGGTCCACAAAGCTTTATTTCTCGAACCAGATGAATCATTAAATGCACAATTATATCAAAAAAAGTTGGAGGAAAATACATTTCCAATTGACAATGTATAAAAATTGCATCCTTTTCCAAAATGTTCAAAGCATTCACATCAATCTCCTTGTTACAAATTGAATTGAAAAAATAACACAACTTCATTACAGTCTTTCTGACACGAATGGGCAATATTCCATGCAATGCAACTGGTAGAATTTGTTGCATCATGACGTGACAATCATGTGATTTCATACCTAACAACTGCAAGTCCTTCAAAGAGACAAAATTTTTTACATTAGAAGAATAACCTTGAGGCACTTTGGTATCATGAAGACACTGAAAGAAGCTAATTTTCTCCCTCTTCGATAATGTATGACAAGCTGGGGGAAGAAATGTTCGTCTTCCTTTAGGAGTGGGAGCTAACTCCAAACGTATTCCCATTGATAGTAAATCTAATCTTGCATTCAACCCATCTTTAGTCTTTCCTTTAATATCTAACAATGTTCCAATCAAAGAATCACAGGTATTCTTCTCCACGTGCATGACATCAATATTATGTTTAACTTCATGATACCTCCAATATGGTAGCTCAAAAAGATTGACCTTTTCTTCCAAATATGTCTATCATTACCAGATTTCTGTGTCTTTCCTAATGTCACGTCAAGGTTTTTCACCCTCTCAAAATACAGATCAGGGGATAAAGGTTTTGGAGCAGTATAAAATTCTTGGGAGCCATTAAATGCCTTTTTTAGTCTTCTATAAAGGTGTTCCATAGGCAAAAACATTCGATGACCCATGTACACTGTTTTCCTCCCATGATTCAATTGACAATAGGACGTCTGTTGTTCGCAAATTGGACATGCTTTATGCCCTTTAACACTGTATCCAGACAAATTTCCATATGCTGGGAAGTCATTTATAGTGAACAGAAGCACTGCATGCAGTTGAAAATATTCCATTTTATAAGAATCATACACCCTAATACCATCAGCCCATAATAGTTTCAAAACATCAATCAACGGTGACAAGTAAACATCAATATCATTACCGGGTTACTTTGGACCAGAGATCATTGTACTCAACATGACATATTTGCACTTCATACAAACTTCAGGAGAGAGGTTGTAAATTACCAATAAAACAGGCCCTGAACTATGTGTGCTACTGAGTGTTCGGTATGGATTCATTCCATCTATGCACAACCCTAGTCTGATATTTCTTATTTCATTTCCAAATGTAGAATACGGCGCATCAATTTTCTTCCATTGTGGACAATCAGCTGGATGATGTATTTTTCCATCACATACCCGCTCTTCAGCATGCCATCTTATCCTTTTTGCATCATGTGAATTAGCAAATAAACGTTTGAAACGATTAATTATAGGAAGATACCAAAATACCTTTGAAGGGAGCTTTTTAATCTCTACATCACCCTGTGATTTTTCTTTCACCTTATACCGTGATGTCCCACATTTTGGACACTCTGACAGAAATTCATATTCCTTCCTATATATAATGCAGTCATTCGGACAGGCATGTATTTTCTTGTATCCCAATCCCATCGGGCATAATATTTTCTTGTCTTTGTAATGTGAATCTGGAAGATCGTTATCTTTTGGAAGAATGTCTTTCATCAATTGTAGCAGCTCTGTAAAACTTCTATCACTCCATCCATGCTTCGCCTTCAGGTTAATCAATCATAACACCACCGACAGAACCGTAAAATTTGTACAACCGGGATATAATGGTTTTTCAGCATCACCATATAGGCGTGCAACTATCGGTTCTATCTCAATTTGTTCTGCTACAATATCGCGAATCATTTCTTCAATTCATTCGGAGTTACCATCTTGCGAATCATCATCATCAGTGACATTCCGTCCAGTTTCACCATGCCAAATCCAAGGGCTGTAACTCGGATTAAAACCATGACATATCAGATGATCTTTTATCTCTCTACTTTTCAACATCTTCATATTCAAACATTTCAGGCATGGACAGAAAAAAATGTCACTACTTGGAACATTTCGTTTTGCAAATTCCAAAAAGGCATCAACACCTTCCTCAAATTCATTGCTCATTCGATGTGCCATAATCCAACTTCGACTCATTATTACCTATAACAAATATCAACAAAAAATATATATTTTTAAGATAAAACAAATACATTTTTATATGAAAAAAAATCATAATTTGAATGTAAAACAATTTAAAATATAAAACAAATCTATAGGTATTTAAAAAAACATGCTTGAATATTATTTTTAAAACAAAATATAGTTAGATGTAACAGTTTAAAATTTCATTGAATCAAAGAAAACCATGACGCCTAATGATTCTCCAAATAAAATATACATCAGTAAAACATAAACAAAATGATTTTTATCTAGAATAAGTGAATATGATCAGATGATACACATTTATAATAATCTCAGGCCAATATTCTAATAAACATGTTAAAATATAGGAATACCTAATGGATCATATAACATGTGTTATTCATGCTTGCTGTTCAATCATTATGATCTAAAGTACTCAACACTTTTTGAAAGTAGTAGTAGTTTTCATAAGTACCCAACACCAAATAGCTATATATCGTAAGTGTCATGTTATAAATATGAATATAGACCATATGTTTTATGTTTAATAATATTGTTATATTATCTGATCATTCTGATTATATATTAGAATTACTATATCCTTTTTATCCGATATATAATCTATGGATTAATATTTCTTTAGAAAAAGTAATGTTAATATCATGGTAATGTAAAAAAAAGTATATGTTGAACTATATATATGTAATACCAATAATATTGCGAGTTTAATGTTGAGAGTTTAATGTTGCGAGTTGAATGGACATAATAACCATTTGCAATGACAAAAAATTCCACGAGATTCAAAAAACGAACGAAAAGCACATCAAGAATCGAAACAAAAACGAAGGAAATAAATTCGTGGAAGGCTTACTTGAATGTCGCTAGTTGTGATGATAGATCCGAGAGGAGTGAAGAAGATAAACAATGAAGCCAAAACGAGTTTAATGCAGGCGATCTACGAGCTGATTAGGGTGTACCGCGCGAGAGAGAGACGAGCCGACGACTTTCAATCGAAAAATCGTAAATGAAAGAACACGGGCTTTAATTTTTTTAAATGTTTTATAATGTCAGTTATTATATAACCGACGTTATAAACTATTTTTGAGCTTTTTTACGTCGGTTATCCTAAAACCGACGTAAAAAAGCCCCTGCGCTTTGGTTTTTTACGTCGGTTATATTATAACCGACGTAAAAAACCCCCCCGGGGCTTTGGTTTTTTACGTCGGTTATATGGTAACCGACCTAAAAAACCAATGCGCGGGGGGGTTTTTACGTCGGTTCCCAAATACCCGACGTAAAAAACCGCGATATATACGCGTTTTTTACATCGGTTATTTGGTAACCGACATAAAAAACCCGATATCGACGCGTTTTTTACGTCTGTTATTATATAACCGACGTAAAAAACCAAAGCCCCGGGGGGTTTTTTACGTCGGTTATTTGATAACCGGCATAAAAAACCAAAGCCCCGGGGGTTTTTTTACAACGGTTATTTGATAACCGATGTAAAAAACGCCCGCGCATTGGTTTTTTATGTCTGTTTTAAGATAACTGACGTAAAAACCCAACAGGCTCGATTTGTAACGTCAGTTATTAAATTAACCGACGTGAAAAATCTACTCGCCACATTTTTACGTCAGTTATATATAACCGACGTAAAAATTGGTGACGTAAAAAACAATTTCTGCACTAGTGTTTTCTCAACCATGTTATTATACGAATGATAAACATACATTTATGAAATATTAAACATATATAACTATCTCCATCATCATTCGATAAATTTTCACATAAAAATTGAATTTCTTATTTATTTGTGCTATAAATATTCCAGAACACAAAGACAACAATAATTTTCCTGTAATCATTGATGACTAGATCATAGTAATTTGACTCATGTATCACACATTTTTTGTTATTTTTTAGCATTGATAAAATTCCATTGAATAATGAAAATAAATTATTCTAAATATTCATATTTGGGACTCTCATATTTGTAACCAGTATCTTGGGGAAAATTTATCTAATTAAATTCTATTTACTCTAAGACAATGGGTTTCACTGTGAATAAAATTATTAAATCAAGATACACTTATGTTTGTAACTTTAAATAGTTTTTTGATAGTCTTAGGCTGAGTACAAAATTTATTAAATTTATCTTATATAGTAGGGATTAATTTTATATTCATACATTGATAACTTTAAATACATAATCATTGAATGATTACACTCCATAGTCATACAGTCGACTAAATAGTTACATTGGTAACTCAATGTCTTATGTTGGGTCCTATTAAAATTTTATAAATATTTGTAGACTCACTAACCTTTTCTGATCAACATGAGAACATTTCAAAACATCTAGATGCCTTTATGAAATTATCTCAAATGGATTCATGTAAAAATTTAAATTGAAATAGAAAATCATTGTTATTGAAAATAATTCCAAAGTAACTTATATTATATAAACTATTCCTTATAGAGTTATAGAGAACTCCAATTCCATCCTTACTCTCACCTCCACTAAATAATACATAATAAAATACCAAAGTTATATATATTTGTTTAAACATCATCATTAAAGCTCATATCCCTAGGATATTATTTTTCAACACACATACACATCAATTTTTGTAAGAAATTTTCACACAGCATATTTACAAATCATTATCTCCTTTCTGAAATAATATTTCTATATAATCAATATCCATATTTATAGATACATCCATGAAGTTTTGTAGTTATATCATCCTAGGTGGTGGGACTTAATTTCATAATCATTACCCATATTCAAGGGATGAACCCCTATTTATTCAGTTAAAATTTGGTGACATAGCTAGTTACCCTCCTATCTCCAATCAAAAATTGGAAACCACAGAACACATGTACGAAAAATACAATAATAGGATCACACAATCTATAAGGTCAATTCAAAAATAAGTCATATGAAGGAAAAAACTAATAAATAAAAATAATATTTATTTCTCAAAAACATGATAAATTAATAAAAACATTTCAAATTATACATGGGAATTAATATTCTGGATTTATAGTTCAAATTCCATAATAAAATTCATAGAACCCATAATTAATGACCTCAAAAATTAATTTTTTTTCATTATCATGCATGATTAATTTTACAATTGAATATAAGTTATGAAATATTGTTGTTATTCGAGGGATGTAGCATTTTGTACTATTCATATTCTTTGATATGCATATGAAACATACAATATTATTAATATTGATATAGTTGATAGATTTTAGTGAATAGAACTAATAATATTTTATGATATATAATATATACTAAATATATGTGGATTTATGGTTGTTTAACATACTTGAATAAAATGTAAGAATATATATGTAATAACATAATGTATAGTAATAAAATTAAACCACATGTTTTTCCAATATCATACTCAATGAAATAAGTTAATAATATATCATTTATAGAAAATAAAATAAATAATTTATTGTTTTATATTTACTTAATGAATGATATTAAGATTCACATGTCATAGAAAAATTAGAGAACAAGACAATTTTACAATATAAAGAAATGTTTCTATAGACGAGTGATGTGTTTTAGGGTATCATATAATAATAATATGTAATTAATCAACCCCTAAAATATATAGATTTGTCATTAAGTTATTATACATGATTCAAAATCATGAAAAACATTCCTATAATTTATAATAAATGGCTTCCATCATGCCTCTTGTATATAATTTGTTTGACGAATTTCACTGAAGCAGTAAACTAATCCTTATGGAACTGTAGGTTGTGTATCATCCTATGTATCTCAGATTTTAACATAAGGATTCCTAAAATATCGATGGTGTTCTTACACACTCACAGTAAAGAAATAAAAAGTCTTCTGTAGAAGACATATTATTATTGGTTTTTTATGGAAAAAGTCAAAATAATAGTGATGGGTCTTAACCAAATATAAACCAAACTAACACTATTCGTTTGATGCATAGTTTCTATCATCAATAATATATTTAATTTCCAACACATAAGTAATGTGTGTTGAATAATTCATTATGGAACACTTTATTAAATTCCCTGAAAGTCTTAAATGATCCATTCTATGGTTCCAAACCAATGGAAACCATGTTTTATTTTGTGTGTATGATGGAGACATCTCATTAATGCTCATCATAATTCAAAATATTAATATATGATTTATCCATAATAATTATTTGATTCTTCTCTAAAGACATAACAAGTTATATATTGTGAAATCCATTATATTAATATCACTAATAATGATATGGGGTATATAGATGTATAATATATATCTCTATTTAGGTAAATATCAATAATGAAATTAATCAAAAAAATTATAAATAATTAGAAAATATAACTTCACTACATTGATTTCACATGATCGACATAGTGTGTGGTGCTAGCGTGGTGAATGTTTCTAAATTCAGCATCCAATCTATTTCAATAGCTAAATTTTATGAAAATAATGAATAAAATCCAAATTCATTTATATAGGATGTTTCAAACTTATTTTACAATTAAATAAAATGATAATTTAGATAAAAATTTACATTTTAAGGTTAAACATTTCCCAATGCATTGGGTCATTATTATGGAATTCCCATCATAATCATGTTGTTTCAATGCCAAAGTGTGGCACATAGATCATACAAAATGGGTTCATCAATCATCATAGTTTATTACATAATCAAGGAAATTTGAAATAAATACATATAGGTCCAAAATAGGTAAATATATATTAATGAATGGGAATACCCATAATAGTGAAGTTGTTGTGGTATTCAATACACACAGACTTTGGCATGAAAAAATAGCTATAGTTTTGGTAGCATAATAGTGTCATATAAACATTCATAAAATTCGTTTATGAGATGAAATGTGTATATAATATTTTATACCTAAAATATAATGTAATAGGGTACTTAAAGGTAATTATCAAACATAAATATTGGGATATATAATTCCTAAAAACATAATATTTCTCAAAGTAAGAGGAGAATGCAAAAAAATCCATCTGGAATATCAATATGGTAACTGGTGTACATAACGGATCATAGATATGATTAATGATATTTAATGGAAGGTATCCTTATTTATAAATCAATTTTATAGTATCTAATCATGAAAAATCATATCCCAACATATTAAAATATGTTTTATGATTCAAAATATTATAGAAGTGCGCGAATGGAAACGAGAAAAGAGAAATCTTATATAGAATTTTCACATTGTAATGACTTATGTAAGGTTCTGAATGTGGGTGGAAAATGATCCCAAATACAAATAAAATTTATTGGATAGTAAGGTAATGATCATGGATGAATGTAAATACATGAAATTTATATTAAAATAACTCATCTCAAAGAATATTCTTGAATTTAGAAGTGAGGAGATAAATCCATTACTTTGATGTGTGACCCCAGTGGTTTAGGATATGATTCATTTAATATTGGTAGAGCATTGAGTGGACTCTAAGGAGTAGAAATAATAGTTCGTATGATCGTAAATGATGTTTAGTGAAGTGAAATTGGATTTTTTTTGGTATTATATTGGAAATGAGGGGGATTTTATTATAATTTTGTTTTTGGACACTACATAATAAAATAATCAAAACCACAAACCATTACTCAGTGTTTTAGTTGGTTTATACTAAATGGTAGTGGAATATGTTAGTTTATAATTCCAAGGGATGATGATGAAAAAATATTTCCCTTATTTAAGTGGTGGTTATTCGCTCTTCCAATGATAGGTTTTTAAAATATTAATTCTATTCTATGTCTTGAAGGATTCACTATGGAATTAAAACATAAATAAAATAAACATAAAATATCACTATTTTTATATAAAAATATATATTTGGCCTTATATATATTTTATTTTATTTATTATGGCATTTTTGATCCATTATGATGTCATAACGCACACAATATATTTATATGGTATTTAATTTTCAACCAAAAATATAACTACCTCAAAAAAATTTAAAAAGATTAATAATTATATAATTTTGATGCCTTGATTCCAAAAATATTTTTCATTTAATTTAAATTATCTTCCAAATCTTTGAATTTTATCCTTTATAATAAAATCCAACAATTATTGAATATGACCAGTTTTTTACGGTAAAAGATTTAGATCACTAATAAAATTATATTTGAATTCATAACATTATAGGATCATTTATTTTTAATAAATTTAATTTAATGATAATTTATTATTAATATAATTTTAATTGTTATGAAATTTAATCATAACACTTTATCACATGAACAAAATCCATAAGAGTAAGGTGCATGATGTTGGGGATTTTATGTAGTCCTTCAATGAACATGTTTTGGGTCATGATCTCTATAAGCATTAACTTCTATGATAAAAAATTTAACTCATGCATAATTTGTTAGATCTCATCTTGGAATTGGTTGAGGAAAACACCCATAAATGTTATCTCCCTTGGATGATCTGATAAATAGGCCCCATAGGGTACAATCCTACTAGATGAGGCCATCACTTCCTTTTTCTTTGTCAATAGGATTTTTCAAAACCCCTAATTTATACTACTTATGTGATCATTGTTCAACAGATATATTATCAATAATAATGACACATAAGGGTCAATTAAATCCATTCTAATTAAATAAATCATAAGACATTCATGTTTTTTCTATATCCATAAGACATTTAAGTGCACCAAAATAATGAGAATTTAATTCATAAATGTTTGTTTCATTACAATTATGGATCAAATATATAAGTATAAATAATGTATATTTATTATAATGGATTATTGGTTATGTATGAATTAAATCATACATAAGGAAAGGTTTTATCATCCCATTGTAACCCCTGTGATACATATTCCATATTTAGTATGTATTTTTTTATATGGTATATACCACACCTTTAATATGGTATATCATGGATATATTTATATTCAAAATATTTAAAATATTTTATTTATTTTATTTATTTCATTTTATTATAATTAAAATCTTACAAATGTGGTAAGGGATTATTTCACAATCTCGTCATCATTCAATATTGTTTATGTTTATTTATCCACTGGGAAAATAGTATGATATCTCTCTCTTAAATGCAATATATTTTATTTTACTCTATCTATTCATGAACATTTCATGTTATGGTAACATTATATACCCTTTTTACATGAAATGATTAGGAATTTTTTAATAAAATATTAATTTTTTCCTCTTTGGATAAGAATTATTTTTCATCTATATCTATATTTTATAAAAATAATTACATTTTTAAATTCTCCATGTTATTTATTAGAGACATATTTACTCGATTTTAAATTTTTCAAGAAAAAAACATTAAATGAATCTTTTTTAATTTTCCAAATATGAAAATTTTTAGTCTTTTATAATATCATGATAAAAAGTTTTTTATAATTTTCTGTATGTAATTTATAATCCACCACAATGACAACTCATTATTTATATGATTTATTTAAAATATTAAAATTGTATGTTCAATTAAATTGTTTTCCCTAGTTTTCTAGAAATTTTTACTCTTTGAAGTTTTTTTTAAAAATAAAAATGATAATTTTTTCAAGTGTAACTTAATATAATATTTAATGTATTTATATTTAGTAGTGAAGGAAAACATTATTTTACTCTGTGATCTAATAGTAATATGTTGTAATGGTATAATGCTGATTAATTTTATAGTGGTTTATAATCTGCCTAACTAGGATGTTTTTTTGATTACATTTACAATGTGAACATGGATGGTTAGTTGTTATGTTCATTAGTTTGAAAGGTTATTAACATTCATTTTCTAGTTTTAGGATACAAATTTCGATATGGATTATTTATTTATGCATGTTATTATCATTTTGAGGATGGAGAGTCACAGATCTGATTGCTTCTGCCCTGCGCGATGATGTGGTCTATGGTTTCCCATGGACGTCCCTTAATTTACTTTGTTTCAATCTCATATCTCCCGACGGTGCTGCATCAGCTGCTTAAGTCCGCGAGTCGCGGTTTGTTCATGAATCTCGCAACCAAAAGGATGCACGTGCTGCGTCAGTTTTTCATGCCACGAATCACAGATCCCTTTCGTTTCCTACAACTAGAAAGTTGAATCATATCACATCTCTGCTGGACCTCATCTCCCTTCAGATACCTCAGGACCTGAGGCACTGTTTCAAGATGACCTCCATATTCTGACGGATCATCTGAAGAGTCACAACTCGGATGGTCACCCAGGTCCAGATCTGCCAGATAAAGATGCCTCTAGTTTTGAAATGAATTTTCCCTTCCTTCATCTGAACAGGATCCGCGCCAGTGCTGGTGTTCGACCTATTGTTGTCATGTATATCAATAGTGGTGATATGCGTATGGAAAAAGTGATGAAGGGAAAGTTGAATCTAGACCCTATTATGTCTTGCAGTAATGCTTCTCAGTCTCATTATTATGCTGATGTTCTAAGTAATGGGAACCCTAGGTTGAATTTTAATGGAGATAGTTCTCTGGGTAATTCATTTCATGGTAGGATCCTAAAAAATGGCTCCTCATCCCATGTTGAATCTGACCCACAACACTTGCTGAGAGATTAGAAATTGGAAAAAATTCATTGATTGCACGGATTGTTTTACCTAAAGGTAAAAATCCATAGAAGCTTGAGGAGTTGGATTTACTAATCTCTATTTTATAGGGTTTCTCTAATTGTAAATGTATATCCCTTGGTAGATGTTTCTTTCATTGTTTATTTCACTCTGAAGAACTGAAGCTTCGAACTTGGAGCATGGGGACCTTATTATTGAAACCTGGCTGGATATATCTACATGAGTGGTCTTTGGACTTTAATGTCTCGCGTGAAAGAAATGCATTTGCACAGGTTTGGGTTCCTCTTCACGGACTCAATTGGGTTCTTTGGAATCCAAATATATTACATGATATTGCTACTTCTTTTGGGAGTCTGATACGCCTTGATAAAGAGACTGAAAATGTCCGGTTTGGTCACTTTTCTCGGATGCAGGTGGAGGTTGATCTCAGCTTGACACTGACTGAAAAGGTAACCCTTTCCATTCCTTCTGATAACATACACATTGATGTCGAATATGAAAAGACCTCTATTTTGCAATGTTTTTATGGATCAAGTCCATTATTTGGATACATGCCGAAGGAATGTATCATGTAATGAGTGTGGAATGAGAGTTCATTCAGCAAAGCTTTGCCGAAGTAAATCAAGAAAGGATGAGGTGCCTTTGACACAACCCTTCTTTAATGATGGCGATCCTGTGAAGGAACCAGATCCCACTATGACTAATGTGATTCTCACTGATAATTCTGACTCTCTCTATAAGGACAAGAATTTTTTTGTGGTTGGAAAGAGAACAGAATGGTTCCTTGGTTCCCATGGTCGATGTGGCTACTTCTGCTGGGAAAACCCCTACACAGCCTCCGGATCCAATAAATTCTGATCCTTCTCAAGCTGATGCCTCTAATCAGACTGATGCTCTTCAAGGTATTGATTATCACCATGATATTCAGAATTTCCAATCCTCTTCTGAATTTCTTAAGAAATGGAGTAATGTCTCTGAGGAGGGAAAAGTAAATGATACCCCAAATAGACCTTTCAATATTGGTGGGAATTTTTATTTCATGGAGGTTTTTCTGAGTAACAAGGGGAAAGATGTCAACTGGGGAGGTCTCTACATCCCCAAAGCGGAGATCAAGCAAGGATTATTCTAGTATTCTCAAGACTGTGTCTACCAGGTTATCTTGGAAACTACCCAAGAAGTTGTGTTCAAATATTTTGAAACATTCCAATCAGAAAGTCTCTCAATCTGAATGGGAACCTGCTAGTGATTATGATTATGGAAATTGTATGTCGTATTATTATTTTTATGAATGTCATCTGATGGATGAGGAAATTTATGTTTGTTTGATCTTGTCCACCTTGTACATTTTATTTTATCTTAATAAATGGTCAGAAGCTCTTTCTTATGACTAGACATTCCGAGTATTATCAACATTTTTATTGTCGTTATTTATTATGTGTTTTTATGTTGATTCTATTTCACCACATTAATATTTGTGACACATTTTACATTTAAAGTGTTGGGGTATGACAATTATAGCCATACTATGAATCATAAGGTCTTATGAGACAAATTATATTGGTTATTTGTTAGAGGTCATAGAAATTTCTGTAAAATGTATTTGTATAAATCATTGAAAAGTATAGTAGTGATGTAGTGTATTATCCATTCCCTCATTATTCGATTAGTTATTGTTTCAAATTTAATTATTTAATTAGTTAGGATATCCTTTAATAAGATTGAATATTATGTGATTATTTATGTTCAATAATTTTTATTGGAATTTACTAATAACCCAGTATTTATCATATTCACGTAATTTATAAAATGGAATGTTTTTTTAGTTATTTATCATTCTATATTGATCAAGCCTATTCATTAGAATAGTTTCTATTATATATATAACATTAATCAACACTTTCTCTCTCCACAATATTATGTTTTTCCCCATGATTCTAAGAAGTGTATTATGTTTTTATACAGGGATAAGCTTAAACAAATGATGGTATTCTCAATGAAAAATATCTTTTTGATTTTATGTTTTCAATTGTAATATAATATTCAAAAATATAACTAGTATTATAAAACTACTAACATATTTGATCCTTTATGATTCTATACATTTTATCCAGTTTGAATTTAATAAATCAGCCACTAACTTTAGGATACTAGGGTCAGGGAATATATAATTTGAATCAAACAATGTTATGTAGAAACTAAGGGAACAAAATTTAAGAAAAAATTTTAAGGGAAAATAATTATTTGATAGACATTGAAGACAACTATAAGTATAAGACAATATCCTCGAGTTTGGTAAACATATCAATTTTCATGTTATCTATAAAATATAGTCATATCTATATAATACAAGTAGATGTGGCTCTAGAATATATTTACCTTGTTGTAATAACATTGAAAAGGGTGCATTTTCCTTTGGCATGATTCTCACCTGGTCTACAACAACGGTCCTCAATATTCACCTAGTTTGAGACATCTAGGGGTTATTATTGGTATACTTAAATCCCTATTTGAAAATAATTATGAAGGACAGGTAAATATTCTTATCATTTGAAAATTATCACAAAGATGAAATGGTTATGATTATGAGATTAACTATGCATATCAAATTAAACCATAGTTATGTTTAACACTAGTATTTAAATTATATATTATAATTTCTAATATTATCTTATATTCTAGTGTTTTGAATTTTTTATAATTAGAACCCAAATGATGAAATATATGCCAAAATGTTTCAAGTAATACCATTTGGAATTTCCCCCATGGGAATGAAAATGAAGCTTGAGTTGGTGTCTCAGGTGGAGACGAACAAATTAAAACTGTATTGGGCTAATTACTCATATTATGTTTAATAACCATACCCATATGACTAATTACACCAACACATAATGGTATGGGAAAATTTTTGTATGTTTCATTTTATTATAACTTCAATTTTAAAAATGGGACTATAATTCCCTTTTTACCTTAGCAATATATAAATTCATTATAGAATAAATTTCTCTCATTGGAATGTCGTGAAAGGGATATCATTTTTATATAATTCTTTCATCACTCAAGGAATTTATATCAATGGTTTCCCATAATTAAAACCACTAACAACGAATAAGACATAGTATCCATGGAGGGGAATAATTTTTATGTATTTTTCATAGAAAAAAAATTATATGACCAAAGGAAGAATTTTTTTTCTTAATCTGTATCAAAATTTAAATTATTATAGATAACATAAGTAAACAATATAAATAATAAATGGATTAATTGTGATTTTTCATTTATGTTTTGAGGCCATTCCATCTAAGGGAACTAGAGTATGAAACATTATCATCATATTAATATATGGTATCATGTTCTACGAAGTAGCCTAACTTTTTTTCAAAGCCTTATGGATTAAATAGAAGTAAATATGAGAAGGGTATTATGCTAAAAATGGAAATTAGGAATTATGGAATAATTTATGATACCAAATTGGATATTTTTGGACAGAAACACATTGATACATGAATGATGTGAAATAGAGTTTACTTGAAGAAATTAGAGAAATACCATCAGGTGTAAGAATGAATGTGTAACAAAAAACCTGTATTTCTTTGTTATTCAACTATAAGGTGACAAGGATATAATATAATAAAATCCCTAATATTCATTGGAGAATTACTAACTAGTATCCTTGGGATCAAAGTCATTCTTATCTTATTAATTCTTCTAAATAGGATTGATTAAAGAGAATGCATATTTAAATTTTAGATATATGTTATAAATTCATTCTATGAATGGTATTCCAATTATTATATTAATTAGAGATATATTTATTGTAATATAATATTTTATCTCAACCTATTTGAACAAATATGTTTAATTATTCCGATTACTAGATAAAGTTATTTAGGTGCCCATTTGGTTTTTTTGGAAAAAACGATTGAGGGAGTATAACTCTTAACATGTTCCCAATGTTATGAAAATAATGATAAAGATATATTTATGGGATTGTATTGGTTACCCTGATATATGATAGTAATTTTATGGTTTATCATATATTTTACACAACATATAGAATTTTTGAATATATTCTATTATCTATTTTTTACGGAATATAGAGAGAAATAATATTTGGAAGAATGCATGTTTCCATTATATATTTTCTATGATAATGGTATTAAAATATTTTTTAAATTACATTAAAATATATTTTTTATTATTTAGCGGATGTAATGTTAAGTTTATTATGGATCTTATGATCTATTATTTTTAATTCTGTTTCATCAAGCATGAAAAATTCATCTTGAATACTTATTGATTGAATGAAAGATTTCAGATAGAGAGGGAAATTTAGTGAAGGATTATATTATACATGAAAATTTTAATTCCTTATGTGTATAGCTAGATATTAAATTTATTAATCAATATAAAGAAATGTGTTTTTTAAAAAATTATCATAGTAACTTTATTTCTGATGAACTTATGGTATTTTCACCATAAATTGATTTGTAGATTCTTTTCATTAAGATTATCCTGATCACTCAACTAATTTTCATGAATGATATTTATCATTCCTTAAAAATTTTATTTTTTTACCCATTAGAGTAATTGCACTTCCTAATAATATTTTCCTAAATGGTTATGTAGTTATGTGTTATTCAAGATAACCTTTGATGTGTATTTTTTATCTTTTCAAGATGAAATTTTTATCCTTTTTAATAATGTTTGATTTAATAAAGGTATATTAAATATAAAACCATTGATTTATGTGTGAAAAAAATATTTAGTGAAAAAATGTGTTGAATGTTGGGATAATTTAATACTCCAATATTTCAGTTGATTAACATAGAGTTAGATAGTATATAAGACTCTCAATATAGAGCTTAAATGAATATTGTAATATGTTATTTATATATGAATGTTATAACCTAGTCAAAAAATGGTGGGTATAAATAAAAATTAATAAATTTTGAAAATAACATTTTTTACGCATGTATAAAATAAATTCATTCTTTATCAACACATTAGGTATGAACATAAAGGCCATTTGGAAGTTAATGAATTTTTCTTTTCTGAAATATAGTTTTTATGTATGTAATGTTTTGTTGTCATTAATAATTTAAATTAATTCTATGTTGGAATTTCTAATTAAAATTATGTATTGTAGATTTAATAAATTATATTATCATTTATCTAATATTTATTTAGGGATAAGGTTAGAATAAATCTATCTTAATGCATACAATTTTTATTTTGTTAAAAAGTAGGGTTGTCACATTTTGTACACTTAATTTAAATTTATTTTTACAAAATTAGAAAAAAAAATTAAATATACTATATTTTTTGAAATATACATATACATATTATCTTACAGGTATGTTTTAATAATTTTCATAAAATATTAATTTTGGAGATGAACATAAAAATTTAATATTGTTTCAAAACTACCATTTCATTTAAAACACTTAAAAGGGTAATTTTTTTAAAAAATCATTTTTCCATGGAAATATGTTAAATTATATTATAATTAATACCATTTATTTTATTTGAATCAATTATATGTTTGATTTGAATAAATAAATTAATACTTATCAAAAAATTTCCTTTGGGAAACATTATTTTGAACGCTTATATGAGTTTCATAGTAAATTTTCCTCTATAAATTTTGTGAATTGAATATAAAAAAACAAATTATATTTTTTGAATCATAATAATTAATATTAAATGACATGTTGAACATAATTTTCTGTCATAATGAATTGTTATATTCATAAAAATTAAAAACCAATGATTGGTTAAAAAAAGGATTATTGGGAATTAAACTATTATGATTAGAGTTAAAATGATCTAAAAATTCAAATTCATGTTTTGTGGTAATATACAGACCTTAAATCATCCAAGGATATATAATGGTCATTTTTTGAATCTTATTGGAATTTTAAAAACGTCTGTACTGTTTATTATTATTAAAATTCATAGTGTTTTCTCCTCCCCACATATAAATTGGAACCATCTTTACTCTCTTATTCATAAATATGATTACATTTTTATGAGAATAATAAATTTAAAATACCTTCATTAAATCAAAAAAAAATAAGTAGAGAACATTTATTAATCATAAAACAAATCTATTAAGGGTTAGATACAAACATAATTTTTTTTTCTAAAGATGGTTTCTAATACATAAATATGCGATTTCATTTTAATATTTCATTTGAAAAAATAAAATATCTAAAAAATATTATAAAATAATGTAAAAAGTATCTCCCATATACTGATATATTATAATGTTAATTTGATGACCTATATCCATCTCATAATCCCTCAAATGAGAATCAATCCTATCAATCTTGTGTTTGACATAATACCTTCTCCCAAACTGACATAATTAGTTTTCCAACACCACATATCACGAATGGATGTAAGGATATATTTAATATAAATTTATTATATTAATTAAAGAATTATAATATAACATATAGCGTTGTACCTTCTAATCATTTGTAAAATGATAACGTCACTCGTGCATATGTGTGGACTACCACCATTCTGAAGTGATGTGAAAAGTTTTTATTTTTGATCCATCTGGTATATAATAAGTATAGATTTAATGAATATATAAGATTTATATATTTCATAATAATTATTAATGAATGGTGTTTTATTATTTTTCTTTTTTTCACCCCATAATTTGAAAAAATGAATAAATTTTTCATGAATATGTATGGTCTACCATCTTTATGAATGGTGTAACTCATTTTTCTAGATCAAACAATTATAAAAAAACTTAAATACTTTTATTATAAATAAATATGATATTTATAACATTTTTATCATATGATATAAATGAGTATGATTATTCTAGAATTTGTAAAAAAAAATTTAATATAGGAGTTTTGGATACATAGAAAAGAAATCAGACCTCATGTAATTGTTTCACATCTCGAATATTCTTATTTGAGACATATGAAATATTCCAAAATTATTTATTTTTTTGTGGTTTATATATTTCATGATTGATATGTTATAATATTAGTATAATTATCTTCATTAAATTTCAATATCTAATTTTATGTAATTTATTTAATTGTTGTACAATTCAATAGTTCCAAATAGGTAAGGGTTTATTTAAAAATATCATCATTATTTAGTATTGTTTATGATAAATTATACCTTAAGATAATTTTAGGATGTTTATATCGAAAACCAAATCTATTTTATCTTCCTCTATCAATTGACAATTGTTTCAAGTAATAGTTCAATGTTACACTCTTATGTACATAATTATTTTTATAAATTGTTTTTTTTAAAAAAATTTGTTTTATTTGACTCTTATAATAAAAATATTTTTTCTTAAATTTATATATTATTTAAATATTTTTTAAAATATTTTTTTAACATTATAAATATATATTATTAAGGACATTATCGTCAATGTTATACTATTTGTCAAAATCAAAGGAAATGAATCTTCATTCCATTTTTTGAATGAGTTCATTTTTACCTTCTCACAAAAATGTGAAAAGAATGATTTTTAAATTTTACATAATGAATCGAATTACACACTATCATGGGAACAATATTTGTTGAATCCATTATATGTTTACAAGTATTTTTTCATATATTTATTGTTTCTTAATGATCTGAATATTTTTAGTTTCTATTAGTGATTTCCAAAGTTAAAAGTGTATTTTAATATGTAATGTTTCTAATGAAACCTTATTTTATTTAAATCATCAATGAAAATGATCCTCATTTATCATATAATATGTATGGAAAATTTTGAAATTATATTATCCTTATTATTTCATTCGATTGTATATTATCTGTCTTAGCATGATGTATTATTTTTTACTGTCCTCCATAGTGTTCTAGATTGTATATGATTATGTATATTGATTAAAGAATGTATTAATATTACTATTCTAGTTTTCCAATAAGAATGTTTTTTCATATTATGTTTACTAATTGGGTAAATTATTAACATATTATATTATTTGTTTTTCAAAACGAATGTTTTTTATAATGTTTCTAACCATTTATATGTGGAATTAAATGGGCATAGTATGTGGTGGATGGGGCCTAATATACTCGCTTGAGGCATTAGTATGTATCATGTGAAAATATAGATTCTGTATTTTGTCATGGGAATATCAATATTTCAAATATTTCTTAGCATAAGGCTTTCATGGTATGTTTATGACGTCCATGAAAATTCATTCCCTCGTTCTAAAATTTGTTATTGATTTCCATGTCATTAATTTTTTAATTTGAATATCCTTGGATAATTTTCAGTCTCATGTTATTATTTATGTGTAATTATTTTTATAATGAATTATTCATACTATATTTTTTTATTTTTCATGTTATTTGTTAAATGGGAAATTTTTGAATTCATTAAAATTATGTATTGATTATACATTATTTATTTCTGGTAGATTATGTTGTACACATTTGCATACTGAAAATTATAGATGAACATTTTATTTGGTTTATTCTCCCCATGATTCTTGGATGTTAATTTTTCTAGATATGTATATATATTCAAAGTGTGATAATAATGTTATCAACGAAAATTATTTTTTGTATTTTATGTTTGTAATTTTAATATGAGATTAATTTATGTTTCATGTTTTCAAGGAAAATTAATCTATTAGTTTCTTCAAGCTGCAATATCATGTTCCTAATGCCAATATAATAATGTAACAATTGAATCTAGGATACTATTTTTAGGGTTTTACCAAAAAATTGACTTAGTTTTCTCTATGATATACCATTTTGTTATTTCTGGTTTAGCAGATATGTGAAATATATGTTCATCACCATTTTTGGAACTTCATTTAAATTTAGTATAATAAAACAACAATAACCAATAAGCGATAATTGAGAATTAAATTATTATTTATCATTATATTGACGATATTCAATATAACTATTTACTATATTCTATATGTGATATCCATCACCAGGACAGTAAAAACCACTATATCGGGAGAATGATCAGATTTGAAACATAAAATTTAAAATTCAATCTACCAACAATATAAAACACACTCTAATCCAAATCAATACCTTGAATCATTATATATAATAACTATTCCATTAAATTTGAATAATTTTTTATTATTTAATTAAATAAGAACATAAACATTAAGATAATTCCATATCATTATTTATATTTTAGATCTCTAAATTTAACGAATCATGGTGTATTAAACACCCATCATTGAATGAATGGTCAGTTTCATTATAAAAATTTGAAAATCATTAGATAGGATTTGGGTGGGGTAATACCCCCTAAAATGATCTAACTAAAATAGAAAAAATAAACCAGAATCTCCAAAAAACACATTAATATTGCTCTTTCATTATATTTGTTCATGGGGTGAAGGCCCCAATTATATTGAACTGTTAAAAAAGATTTGAGGTGAAACATCCTTATGTTGTGTGATACTATTTCAATACTACTATGGAATTATATAAAAAAACCTAGACGGGGTGACACAATGTCTCATTGAATGATGAATTCATTATAGTGGTAGTGTTAAAATAACCCAATAACAATCACTTCCTGCTATACGTGTTATATAATGAACTATATTTTTCATAAAATAATCATAACTGCAGTCATATTCATTATGTTACTTCATGTTGCATTAAAAAACTTCTATTTGAAAAAAAGGATAAACATTGAAAATATTGTAATTCTTGGATTCTAAAATATCCACTTTTTGATGTTATTAAAAATATATATATATTGATAAGTTCCTTCAATAATGATCCTTCTATTATAAATCTTTCAAATATAATTATCTTCATCCATAACCATTCAACCTCTCTAGTTTACCCTTCCTGGATGAATATTAAAGGAAAATTGTTATGTTCTCTATATGTATGAAATTAAAAAATTTATTATTCAAAAGTAAGAATATATCAAATATTTTTTTCAATACTATAATAGTCAAAGATCATTGTAGGAATTAGATGAAAATTTTCTATCAGAGCTATTTTTTCATCCAATATCTCACTTGATCAATCATATGAATAACATTCATCTTCAAAAGGATATTTAATCCATTTTTATATTTTATCAATTATAATATATGATACTTGTAATAAATGGTAACCACATAAAACAAAATATCCAAAGAATAAAGTGGAACTCCACACATCTTTATTTAGTGGTAATTAGATAAAATCATTGTTTCAAATGGTTATTTATAAATATATGTTTACCCATTGTATTGGTAATGATATATTCCTCTTAATATTATGTTCCAAAAAACTTTTGCATAAAAATTTATTTTCCATAGGTTCTTATTTAAAAAGAAACATTATTTCAATATTCGTGGTGAATTAGTTTTGAATCTGATTATTGATTTGTTTAATTTAACATTTCTCCTCAAACTGAATACACATTTCTTGGTGCACTACTTCACAAATGTAAATAATTTATTATTATAATCATATATTTTTTGTATTATCAATTTTAATTTTAATATACTCTAATTCAATTGTACATGATAAATCACAATCAATTTTGTTATATGGATTGCTAAAATGACTTCTTCTAGTATAAAAATATCCATCAAAATATAAAATTTGATCTATATAGTCACATGGTTTTTAATAATATAAATATTCCAAAACATTTAGATATATTTTGTCAATAAAAAAACACATTAATTTAACATTTCATCGATATATAATATAATTCTCCTCACTTACATGACATTATTCATTATGGGAAACCATTATAAATGTTTTACAGTCACATATAATATAATATTTCATACACAGACACATTTAGATAGATTATACTCCTAATAATTCTTCAATATAATATTGATTCTACTCCATTATTCTCATCTCATGATCTGGAATCCTTAAAGAGATATTAATATATGTTAATTTTGTTAAATTTCCTTAAAATGGAATATCTTATTCTTTTCTAGTATAATATATTTATAAAATTGTCATAGGGATTGAGACATAGATAAGATATAAAATAGAACTCATAATTCATGGGTAATGGTTAGATCATGGTTAGGAATAACTATACACAATTATTGTGTGACATGTTTCATGAAGAAGCATAGTTGTCATACTATGAGTGGTTTCCTAGAAACCATGAGGTTTAGGTCTAGATCTATTCACACATCTTCTATAAATTTTGGAAAACAATACTGGCAACCTAAGAGACTATGTGTTTTGATTTATCAATAGATATAGGAGCTCACATAGATATTACATGGATTCTCAAACCATTTAAGAATAAAATATGCCTTATTAAAACTGAAAATTTAATGATTTTCTCCTCCTATAATTATGCCCATATCCACAGATATTCTCACTCATTTCACATCCCTTAAAAATGCGTGGAAAATGAAACCTCCCTCCTTTCTCAAGGAAGGATTATCATTTATTCTGTGTAATTTTATGGTTGATTTCAAGTGATTTTAAGCCCCCTGCATGTCTATAAGTTAGTTTACCTGAATTTCATTGTTGATTCACTACATGGGATTTCCACTTTTAAAAAGCATCATGGTCCATATTCTCATAGTTGTATTCTCTTTTTTGGATAATATTATTTTCTTAAATAAATCTATGAATTTAGAAATATGGTTGTATAAAATAATATTCTCTATGGTATAAAAGATATTCCTCATAGTCTATATTGTTGTTAATCTATTTAATTTGTGTAATACTATGTGATCATGCTACAAAATTCTTACTTGATTAATTATTATATACTAGGAAATAAAATTTTTTGAAAAACCATTTCTAAATCTTTTTGGGTCCATAAATATCTACGTGCTACGGCCTATGGATACCCATGAGGTGTGAAAATATATTAAATATGTTAATATGGGATTTAAATAATTTTATTGAGTGTTTATGTGATTGAAATTGAAACACATTCGGTTTGGAATGGTACTGTAAAAAAGGGTTTATTTTTAATAACATGGGTAATTTAATGTTTTATGATCTGATAAATAAATGAAGTGAAAAATAGTTAAGGGGTTACGTTCATGTTGCTAACTAACTTTAATGAACCTAAAACAATATTGTTTTGTGAGTAAACAATAATGTGGTTATATAATGACATTCAGTCAATGATATTCAGTGTATTTGACTCTGGGAAAATGATAAATGGAAAAATGATACACTTTTTGTTTTAAAATGTTAAAATTATTGGTGTGTAAGACCATGGAATGTCGTTTTTATAAATTGATAAAACTTTTTTCACATGATGATATACACCCTTGGGTTATGATTATGGACACAATAATATACATCACTTATTAGGGTATTTGGAAATGATATTCCATGCTCCTTGGTTTGTGATTTTGGACATGGAGATCCATATAAATGATTTTCATTGTAAGATATGGAACATCATATCCCTATAGTAAATTCATAACCTAATTCTCCTTGATTAAAAAATATAACCTCTATGGTATATTTTTCAGATGATGAGAATGGGACAATTCCGGTTGGGTTGGCTCTAGTGTCACATAGAACGCAAGGAGCGATGTGGTTGGTTAAATTTATATTTAATAATGAAACATGTTATCATTATTTTAATATATATTATATCTATTTTAAATCTAAAGCATGTATTTTTATTTAAATTTATGTTGTTTTTAGACACACTTTGTGGTGGTCAAATGCATTGTACTCACACCAAACATGAAACACATTTGGTACCCGATCAGACATCATGGTTACATGGATTGATAGGATAAATGAAACTATGATTGATGGATGTTTTGTCACTTGGGATGGATCATATATGAGGGAACCTAACATGATTACATGACCCATTTGTGGGATATTCAGTTTTTCTTGATGTTGAGTTTCTTTTCGTATGAGACATTTTCATGGCATGGAATGATTATTATATTGTTTCCAAGTAATTTACCCATTTTTTGGGATTTTTATGTGATTATTTGTTAATAATGTGATTTTCATGGGTTATGGTTAAACCATATTTATGTTACACTGTTAAGAAATCCAAGTGGACGACCAGATTAGTCTATATGGAAAAGGAGTTAGGAGTCTCACTATCATTATAATTATGTATCATTATTTTGATTTAATATTTTTAAAACTACGAAAAATTATTTTATGGGTTTTCCATTGAATTGAAATAGGGTTGAGAATGGAATTTAAAATTCATATGGAATGAATTAGGGGAATTAATATGGACCAAATGATTAATTACAGTTAGATCTATCATTACTATCATTTTTTATAAACAATCTAATTTAATGAGTAGATTCAATATTAGTAAAATATTCACCTGCAATGGTTTTATTATTAATAAAATCAATAATCTATTCAAGAGATATAGAAATGGAATAGTCATTCCACATAATCTCTTGGATGAATTAGTACGAAAATTCTTCATTTGAGTAAAAAAACTCACTCTCAAACCTACTAGAAATCACTTTCCATTCATACAATCAAACAACGAAAATAAATATTTTACGAAGTGTGGTCCAAAAAATGAGGGATACATTGTTGTCCAATTTATGGAAGAGTGATGAATTATAAAATGGACTTTACACTTAAAATAGCCTTCTCCAAACTCCATTATCACTATAACACAATAATTAGAGATGTGATATATTATGAATTAATTGTATAAACTCAATATTCTCAGGATGATACCCCCATAGACCACTCACAATGGGTTATATCTCTTTTTTATAAAGATAAAATCAGTCAAACATCATTGTGGTAAGAAGAAAATAGAAATCAGGGGTGAATAGAAATCCAAGTATGATTTGACAATGAACAAAATGATACAATGAAATACAAAATAAAAAATAAACAATAATGGTGGGATGACCTAATTGACAGAGTCCAAATGAATCAATATGGAGAGATTGAGAGTTATTTATTGAAATTAGGTGAGGAATCAGATTCTTCGTTATTATTAGTGATAATGTGTTCTTTGACTTCAAAAAAATTGATTACACATATCATAGCAGGCCATCATGATTAAATATGGAGAATTAACCTCTCTCTATGATCATGTAAGCATTTAGATTTATTATAATTTTTAATAGATCTAGTGGAAATTCAATGTTATCCAATGTAAAATACATTACTAATTCACACAGTTTCATGTTCCAGAAATTGATATATCGAACTAGATGTATTGTTGAATAAAAACATTTTTATGAGGTCTCACCAACTGATTTATGGACAAATGAATTAATTACATCATTGAATAACATTCATAAATAAGTAAAAAAGACAGAAAATTATAATATTTTTTACGATGTATATATATATATATTTATTTATTTGTACACATATATTCTTCACCTTTATAAAATAATATATGTATATATATATATATGTCATTTTAATTATGTTTTAATTTTGATTTATTTTCTAATTCTTATTTTATTTCCCATCCCAAGGGGGTGAGGACGTTATGTATTGGTTGTTTGTGTTTCTATTACGCCATAGGTGATGGGAATATGGTAATTAGCTTCTCATTGGTGTTTATTGGTGAAAATCAATTTTATCCGCAGTGTTTTAGGATTTGATAGTTAAACTAACACCCCCTATTAGGAAATGACATGATTTCAATTGTCCGACATCATCATTGGGAGTTTAAATTATTCATGAAGATTCTCTACTGGTGTGGCTATGTAAGGATTCATGGTTTGATTGCTGACATTTCTAATGGGGTTTTATTCTTCTTATATGGACTATGTGGCAATGTTATGGGTTCTAGCTTCATCCTCCTTCTTGAGATAATGAAAAATAGAACTTCTTCATTGCTTAGAGTGAGGAAACTGAGGTGCTAAGGAGTGATTCGTGAAATTTATTCTGATGACTTTGAGGAAATATCATAGAGGTGATGATCATATTATATAATTGTACAGTGAGATCTATTCTATGATAGGAATGATCGGGGGTTCTGGTTGAATGGTTTCGATAAGGTGGGTGACTATGTGGGAGGATTTTGTTCAAAAGGGTGGTAAAGGGAGTATGAGAAGATTTAACAATAAGATTCCATACTGTGAGATGAGTGATGGTGTATAAGATTTCATCATGGTCATTATTCTGTCTATTAGGGGGTGGGGTTGAAATAGGCCATCCATGTTTAGTAGACTGACCATTGAGATGATTTTTCAAAGGAAGATATACACATCATGGAATGCTGCACACGATTATTGTTCTGATCGTGTATCACCTCATTAAATCATTTCAATACCCATATTCAAAAATAGTGATTTACAATATTATATTAATCAAATTTAAAATATTAGAAATTAATTATGATTATGATTTCAATTTTATTTATAATTATATGTTCCTTTCGAATACATTTTTGAATAATACTTTTACCCAAGTTAACATAATATTCATTTATATTCATGAAAAAATTAAATAATCCATTTTTAGAATTTGGATTTAATTTAATTTAAGAAATTATTAAGTCAATTATATTGCATAAAAAATCCATTAATGAATTTATGATACACATTTATTCCAATAATTAAATATTAATTTGAATGATTACAATTTTAAATGTGAACTAAAGAAACAATTTGCAAAATTATTAATATAGATTTTTAAATTTAATTCTTATAATAAATCAATGTAAATCATTAATAATATCCCTCAAACCCTAATTTCCTAGAATTAAAAAATTCATAATGATTTCTAGTTTACCATTTTTTGAATTAAATGAAAGCAATATTACTTATGAATAACATATCAAAAGAATAAAATTTACATCTCATATCATTGGTTAATACTATATATTTTTTCCAATTTTTCATTATTATTACATTTTTATATTTAGTTTCATAAAAAGCATGTAGTCTTCCCATATTCCACATCAGACCCTCACTCTAGATCAGAATCCTCTTGAATATGTTGTGGTGTGCCTAAGGCTATATCGAAAAACAATTTGACTAATATTAAGAATAAATCATATTTATGCGTTACAATGTGTTATCAAAATGTTTCATTATGTTGATTTAGTTGTTTGTAATGTAATATATGATACTGGGATGTGTGGGGTTTGTAATGTGCTCATTCATGTGAGTAACAAAACCATGTGTGTTGAAAAACCTACATCCAAGGTGGGATTATATTTTCTCTATTCTCTTCTTAAAATTTAAATTTTATTTCACCTTTGTCGGTCTACTTATTGTTTCATGATGCTATTTTCAATTATTATACTAATGTGATTACTTTGAATTATATATTTGGGGGTTCATTATTATATGTACTCAGGGATTTATGTGATGTGAATCATATTGGGCACACATGTAAAAGTATTTTATGGTTGGGGGTGGGAAATGATATTATTTTGACTTTATATTTTATTTCTCATGAAATATTTCCCAATAAAAAGGTTACAAAATTTATTATTGATTTATATTTATTTAAATGATAATTTTTTTTCAAATGAATAACTATAAATTTGGAATTTCGCTTTACAATGAGTTTACTAGTGGCCTCATAGTATGATGGTTGGGTGTACTATTAATGTTGCATATTTTTCTACTGAGATAGTTTTTGTGGAGTTCATTATTTTTAAAATGTTTTAAACACTTTTTTTAATAATGGTTGATATGTTTTGCTACATGAGATGTTAATTTTTAATAGAATATAGTCACATCCATTATGATGTTTTCTAGTAATAGTATAAGAGGAAATTTTCTCAGAATTCTACACCTGTAGAAGACCCCGAGAAACCATATGTTCTATTGGATATGGTGAAAGAGTAAATCCATCTGAATTTCAATTACATGAAATGTTTTCTCAAGAGCTATCATTTTTGGTTTATTCTGATTATGTTTGACCTAACTATGGAGTTCTATCTATAGCTTCCTTCAATGTTATCTATAGAGGGTATAACTGAGGAAACATATTTCGAGATTGTGTCCATCTATACAATTATGGATTACATATAGACTTCTTTGAGGAAGAGGTTTCTGTTGAAATTTTATATGTTTATAGGACCAACACAACATTGGAGTGATATTTTTTCTTAGATGAGAAACTAGAGGGAATGTATTCGAATAAATTCAACAATAATTTGATAAGTAATTTAAATCCATAATTTTTGAAATAAAATAGATCCATAGATTATATAAATTTTACAAAAGGGGATATTTTACATGCCAGATTATTGTAGCTTCTTTATTTATTTTTAGTGTTTTTTAATGACATTACTAGAAGATGATTTATCCAATGAAAAATATTTTTTTATGAATGTTTATGTGAGATCAAGTATTTTGGAATATATTCACACTGATGAATTTATCTGTGGTGGTAAACCATGCTCTCATTTATAAGGGGATCCAAATTGAGGATTCCATACATAGATATGTAGAATTATATAGTTATGCTAGAGGTGAATATATAAATAGTAGGATGCATTAATATGATAAAATTCATCACAGTTGTCGAATTATGAGTTAATAAGGGACCAAATTCTTTTTAATTGAGTGTGATTTCATGATTTATTAACAATATGGAAATCATTTTCACATACATGTTCAGTTTCCATAACCACTAATAAAATATTGAACATGTGGCATGATGGGGAAAATTATGAGGTTCTGTGGAAACCATGTTAGGATGATATTAATTGATGTAATGGGCCAATACAGAACCCAATAAGGGGATATGATACCTCATATTATTCTAGTTGTTTGATTTATACTTATCAAACTAATTGTGGTGGGGTATGAGGTACTCAATGGATTTAGAGACACTTGTAGTTGAGTTTTGTAGAAAATGGTATATAGACATGAAAATAATGTAGATTGGTTGGAAAAAATACATGCATTTCATCCTATACCCAATAGTAGTGGGGATGGGTCATCAAATTTAAGAGGTATAATTCATATGGCTTATATTACTTCTATTGATTTATTTGAAATTAGATATTAACATTATTTTATATCAACTCATTTATCAATGGATTTGGTTTGGAGATGAATTAATTGATAATTGTTATGTCACTAGACATAACATTTGTGTTAAACATGAGGGCATATAACTCTCTAAGAGATGTTACATCAATGTTTTGGAGTATCATTTCATATTTTTCAGGATTGAAATATCAGGTTTTCATGTGATACTATCTATTTATTGGATTGTTTCATTTCAGTATCATAGTAAAAATTATAGTACTACTGTTACATCCAATTCTAAAAAAGGTGACATTTATTTTTCATCATGGGTAATGGTATATTGTAAAAATATTGTAGGGAAATTTCATCAGAAAAATTTTGTGCTCAAAGACTATAATTATAGACTTATTCTATATGTTTATATAGTAAATTATGATTTCTCCCCTTATGTAGTGATACAGTTTCAATATATTTTTATGATTTATTATTTAGTTATTTAAACTAAGAGAGAAATTGATTTTACTATTGATATTATTCAGGGAGTTAAGAATATTTTCATTCTACCGTATTCAATAGAACCAACATAGACTTATTTGATTAAGAATAATCTTGTTTAATTGAAGGATGAAGGGTTAATCATTCTAATTACGTAACCTGGGAGATTTCTTGTTTGATTTTCAAAAAAGGTTAATGCTACCATGAAATTATAACTCATTTATCATTAATTAAGACATATATAGATCTTATAATACTATCCCTTTCCTCATAATTAGGATATTTTTGACTAGTTGAGGGGTTACTAAGTATTCCCCAAGAATAATTTTTAATCATAATATAATCTTGTGAGGGTGAGATGTTAGATTATACCACCGATAGATTTTATAAAAAATATATGACTTATATGTGTTCCCCATGATGAAATTTGGGATTATAAACACTCATAATATATTTACTGGCCTCATGAATGACCATTTCCAACAATATATTTTTCATATTCTGGTTCTCCCTATTGATGAATTTTTAGTGTAATCGCAAACTCGATTTAGTCATGTGAAACAACTTTTAATTATCTTGAGTATACCCAGGGAGAATCCATGATATGAAAAGATAAATTAGTTTCATTAATTGATTGTCTATGTGCATTTAATATGACACATTATCTCATATGAATGCGTTTCATTGGGCCCCAATAATGTCTGAGATATTTTTTATAGTAAAATCACAAGAATTTTTTTTAACTATTGAATTGTTGGTTTTATGGGTAAATACTGACGGTTCATCGTGGATTTTTGCACTTGGTTGTGTGTCCCTCAATACTACCTACAAAGGACATAAATTTATTTTATTCTAAATGATATCAAATGTATTTGTTGTAATAGATGAGGTTTATAGCATATGACTAGTTATGATTTTATTTGAATCAGATAATATGTATTCTCCATATTGGGATATTTTATGGATTATACATGGTTAAGTGTTGATATAGAAATATATACACATGGTGTAAGGATATTTACTTTTGGGTAAATAGGAATTAAACTATCAAACTATTTATCAATGGATTTCACAACAGTTTATGCATGAAAGTGGGAGTGGCATTATCTCATTGTAAAGAGGTTTACTATTTTATTTTACAATATGATAGTTAATTATTTAATTTTATAAAATGATATATATATTTTGAAGGTGATATTTTATAATCCTGTTTAACATTTTGAATATGAAATAGCTTTTATGAAGAGGAAAGACATAGTTTTTGTGATTCATATTATTAAATTACATGGGCTCATGTAGTTGAGGAGTCTAGTACTGAGAAGAAAATGATATAATTTCTATTGTGGATTGATATAGGAGTTCTAATGAACTAGAAAAAATGAAAATAAATTAATTTTGAACAATACTCCCTCTTCATAATTGGTTCAATATGAGGAAGTATAGGGATCAAGAGTTGCAATAGTTGAGGGAAAAGCTTGGTGATGGGAATATAACTCCAATCATGTATATCAATTATGATGAGAGTATTTGTGTTCATGATTGAGTTTTCAATTCCTACAATAATTTAAGAAGATTTTATAAGTTATTTTCATGCATAAATGATTGTGGCTCACCTTTAATTAACAAAAATATATATGAATATTTATATATTTTCCTAGTGGTTGTGTGCGACGAAGGATATTTTTTGATTTCTGACATGATCCTATAAATCATGGTAAGTGATGATCGTGCATTAATGGTTTTCCAGTAATTTAAATAAATTTCCATTACAAAATGAAATTGGGATGATGTGACAATTGATTTCATATTAGGTCAACTATGGACTCGTTAGGAGAGTGAAATGTTATTTCTGCAATGGATCAGGTAAAAAGGTATCATAATTATTACTAATTTAGGAGACATTCCCCACTGATCAGTTAGGTGATTAGTATTCTATGGAGATTGTACTTTCGTATGAGGTTCTACAAAGTTTTATTTTAGATTTCCATAAATGTTTTATAGTACACATCTATAATGTGTTGCAAAAGGTACTCATTACTTTTTTTATTAAAACCAACCAACTAAAAACAAATAGTAAATCAGATCATACTATCTAGGTGTTATAGGTAAGGATGAGAGAATATGTCAATAATTTTAGTGGTACAAGGAATAGAATAGTGTTCTAGTTGGGGTCACCCTAAATAGTAATAATTAGATAATAATTCAAGAGGTACTATATGGGGAACTCTATGGCATATCATTAAGATCACTGTTATGATATATGGAAGTGGGAGACTCTAATTTTATTTTATATATATTATTGTATTAAATATTGAATCATGTCCATAAAATTCAAAATTATATGTATAAAACACAAATAAAATAGAAGTCATTGATTTGTCTACATTATCACATAATCAATTTCTTATGGGGTACCATGGGTTACATCACATGTCATCATGATTGGGTCATCATCAGATTTTGAATAATCCTATGCTAGTGTGTAGGTAATTGGTCCATTCATGATTATGGATATTATCAGTCTTCTTGTGTATCTATTGGCTCTCCCACATTAGAATTATTCTCTGTAAAATTTTCAAAAGTGACAAAACATAATTAAAATCGCAACAAATAATTCCGAGATTTTGGAATTGGAAAATATGTAATATTGAGGTTACAGTGTATGGAACCAATTTAGGCCATGGTTAGTTTTATCCAGGAACCATGATCGTGAAACATTTTTTTGAGTGAATAATGATTGATAAATACATTAATAGTGTCCTAGAAACAATTTCAGTTGTATCAAAATCCAGTCAAATAGCTTCCATATAGTTTTCTAAACAATGTGTGTCCTGTAGGATACCAATTTGCATGAGTCCCTTATTGAAAATTTGATTTCAAAATTGGAACATTGTATGGAAAAGAATACAATTTAACAATTTTACTCCTTAAAAGTGAAAATTATAGGATTTTCATCTCTATTTAACACATCCATGTAACAAAATATTTCCCATCATATTACACCCATAAACTAGTGTGAAAACCATATCCCTCCCTTATCCTAATTGGAATATCCTTTAGTTTTATACCATTTTATGTGAAAATTCTATTGATTCAATGTCCTGGATAAGTATATAAGTCAATTTTTATTTTTTGTATATATGATTAAATTCATGTTTTTCCCTATTATTTAATGAATGGTTATACATTATTCCATATAGTTCAAATCTATGGTGGATGAGGTTGTTTATGTTTAAAATATTTTTTGTGGTTAGATGATTAGATTCTTATGTGAATATGGTAGTTGATATACAATATAATTCACATGTTATTGATTATTGATCATGTTTATGAAGTGTATATTTATTCACCCATTGGGTATGAAATTTCATCCTTGTATAAGAATAACAGATTCAATATCTAATTGTGGTTATGGACCCACCTCAAATAAATATGGCCTTGTTAAATACTATGAGACTATTCCTATGACCACACATGTAGTGTGAAAATCTATTCAAAATGGTAAATTGCATTGTATATGTTTGAATTAAGGATTTATTTGATTAAACTATTTTTACATGAATGGGACATATTATTCTGGCATTAGTGGCAGTTTTGATTAAATTCAATGATTAATATTGATATCATATGATAAAAGGAATATGTGAAAATTGTTAAAGGGGTGCGTTCATGTTACCAAATGTTTTTAATGAACATGCATGGTTATGTTATATGAGTAAATTTAAAATTGGTTTAATTGTAAAATTTTAAAATGGTATTTAGTTTATGATACCATATGATAAATTAATTATAAAAATGTTAAACCCTTGATTTAATATGTTAAAAGTTCATGTATGTTATCCATGGAAAATATTTTTTTATTGAATGGTAAATGGTTATGGACATGGATCCCAACACTTATGGGTAATTATGTTGTATATGATTTTTCAAAACATTTATTGGTGTTATTGGACATCATGGTCATTTCTCTTTTGATTGTCATGTTAGACATGGAACCCAACATTTTATATCCATATTTTTTGACATAGAAGTCAATATCCATGGTTTGGATTCATAGACTATTTATCCACATTTTTGAGAAGGATTTGTATGCATTGATTAAAATATAAATACCTACATTTCATCAACATATGATGAGGTTGGCTCAATCTTAAAAAATAGTGTAGTGTTCTCAATTCCTCTAAAACTCTATATCAGAGATAGATTATGTGTTTCTCTGACGACATTGCTTAGATCAAAATGTGTAGTCATCATTTTGGTTTTAGTCATAGAATACCTCATTTATTAACCATTTCATCAAAATATTCACTTTTATATTCATCATCAACATGAATATGATAATATTCTATTGAATTGAATTTAATATATTTATTTTCTTCAATGTATTAATTAGAAAATAATATATTTAATTTTAAATGAATTAATTACCTATATCCTTCACATCAATACTTTTAAAAATGTTGTTGAGTAATTTAATGATGTATAATTAGTCCTTAATAATTGAACATTCACCCAAAAAATATGCCTACATCCATTTCATCATCAATTTTTCATTGATTTCGTTATTGGTTTTTAAAATAATAATTTTTTCCATATTCACTAATATGCATTTGTGAGGGATTATCTATAGAAGACACTCAACATAGAATCATATCATATTAAGTACAATAGAAAGGTATAATAATATTAATAATAATAAATCACTCCATCATTCCAGTAGTAGAATGATATGAAAATCATTATAAATAATGTCTTTTTTATTTTTTTCACCATATAATTTTTTCATTTCATAGCCTTATTTCGATGAAGAGTAATTAATATAGATACATAATGATTAAAATCATTTTTCTTATATAACTCTCAACATCCTAATATGTGTATTATATTCCATTATTTTATTATTGAAACACCGTGTTTCTTTAAGATTTATTTTTTTTCTCTACAATATAATCCATTTATTTGATCTAGTTCTTCAAATTTTTATCACCAAACAAATGAGACACAGAAACCTATAGTAATAATATAAAAATTTTATGTTGTAATTCTCATTTTATAGTCATTATTATAATATTATATCAAATATAACTACATGAAAAAATAATGAAAACCTAATTGTTTCCGCTTTTTGGAGGTTAACATTTCTTAAGAATTATACCTTATATTCAATCATCTGACACCACATATCTATTTCTCCTCATATGTGGAATATTCATTGTAGATATATAAAAGGTATATATTTACATTCCTTTTTTTATTAATGTTGTGAATTCTCCATTTCAAGATGTTATTTTATACTTTATAATTTATTTTCACTATTTTCAACCTGATTAATATTTCAACATATTCTCCATCATTTTAGTAGATGTTTTCTTGATTTTTATACATTGAAACAACCACTTGAATAATTAATTCCCTCCAAAACTAAGTCAAAATGAAATCCACATTTCAATAAATTATTAATAATTACAATAATAAAAATAATATATGTATCTTCTATTTCATATATAGTCAGTTGAGATATTCAATTTTCTTTTAAATTTCAATTCCCTACACTTTCATAGGAATTGTATTCGATTAAATATTCATTTAACAATTTTCAATAGATTAATATTACAAACATTATAGATGAAGAATTTTTATCCAAAATAAATGTAATATTAATCACTTAATATTTAAAATAAATTTCATCTGAATGTTCAATCCCATTCTTCTACATTTCCTTCAATGAAATTAATGAATCATCAAAGACACATTTTTATCACTTTCCATTATAATTAGTATAATATGTAAAATTTAAAAATTCATCATTTATAATAGAATAAAAAATACTTTCAATGAATCTTAATTCATTTTTCTTATATCCATTTTCCTTTGACTCCCAATAGAATATCTTGTTGTTTTTTTCATGCGGTTTTCTTCATTATACAAAATTACAGTCCAATTAAAATAGTATCACTAAAATAAATTTGAAAATATACAGGGAAATGTTTTCCCATATATCCATTATTCAGATAAAATGGTATCAAATTTGAGTCAATTTATAAAATTATAACAAAAGGATGTTATGTGATATAAGAATAGAAGAAATATTCAATTTATTTGTACAATTATCTGGTTGTTGAAATTCCTCCACGAATCAACCATTTCATTAAATCCCATATTGATAATTTATATTTTGTTTATGGTTGAGAATATTATTCAATATTATACTTCCCTATGATTTTAATAAATATATTTTTTTACTTAAAAAAATTTAAAGCCATAACCATGACCAGTTATACCAATTCATCCTGGTACATTATATCCCAATATCACATGAAATGACTTAGTGCCTCGATAACCCCTTTAATCTGAAATCCCTTTAGAGAACATCCCTGAATAAATATTTTTTCTTAATCCATCATCAATACTCTCAATTTCATGATTCATACTAAAGGATATAACTGCATACTATAAAATATAATTCTTCTTCACATTACCTATAATGGATATACTTTCATCATAATTGACCGTCATTTTTTCATCAATCATAAATAAGTATTTTAAATAATAATTTATAAGAATCATAAAAAATGTTTCTATATTTTACACATGATGGCCAACATGAGTTTTGTATTCCTAATAATAACTTACATACTCATTCAATATGCCTCCAATTTTTTTTATTAATTATCTATAAATCAAGATCCTCAATGGCCACTTCTATGTTAATTTGAGATATATGACTCCAACTTGGTTATCATTAAATTAAAAAATTGTTTTCGAATCCTCTAAATAAGAAATAATTTCATCAAAATTATCTTTGGTCAATTCATTCTAATTTATTTATTACAAATATACCATAGAATTTCATATAAGTTTTTAAAACATACATCTCGATTAAATATTTTTCAAAATGAATTTTAATAAATTAAATTTCACTTATGAAACATGTAAATTTATTTCTGTGGTAATTAAAACTAAAAATCCTCATCATAACTAATTTCCTGATATGCTTCTGTGATATTTGCAACCATTCAACAATATAATACAGAAAAATGTAAATAGCCACTGAGTTATATTTAATAAAATTTTAACATCATCTCTATGAGTGATAATAGATAACAATATGTATATTTTTAAATTTCACCTCCTCAAAAATCATTCAAATCATTTTTTGTGAATATTTATATTATTACTATAATTATAATGATACTATAGATTTTACCATATTTTGTGTTTTATAAGATTTCTATATTAGTCACCATGGGCGACACTCTACATATTGTTTCCCCATGTACTAAAAACATTGTGTAGTTAATAGTTATAGACGATTTATTAAATTAATTTATAATTTAAAAATACTTTACCTCATTTATAAGTCCACATATTTCACCAATAACATAAATGAGATGATTAAATATTATATCATGTTTTTTAGAAGGATTAAATTTCAAATATTAAAATATATTTGAAAATACATATAATTTTTCTTAATTGACACCATTATCTTCTTCATAAATGATACTGATAATAATCCCAAACATCAATTTTTGTGGGATAATTTTTCACACATATATATATATATTATAATTAGCTCATAAAAATGTTTTTTGATCCTTTAAATCATCATTAATAATCATCTTTTATAATTTCATTATTGAGCTTCACGTAGAATCACTTATATCAATTCCATGAAATTCCACTGAGAATACATTTAACAAAAATCATGTAGATGTGATCTCATCTAGGATTTCAATAATTTATATTTGCGCCCATAAAATAAGGGTACTCCCTTATAAATTAAAATATTCCCTATGATATTATATTTGGATCAGATCCATTAATTAATATATGGATTTAATAACATGTGTTGTACCATGTAGTCTTTTTGTACAGCCTATGTGGGATAAGTTAGGGTATATTAATTTCCTTTTCTTTAGTCAAAATAATTATATATCATATTTACATTAAACCATAAATGTTATTTTTATTCACAACCATTAAAAATAACATTTATAGAATGGATAGATGGATTTAAAATTTTCACCAATAAATATATAACTCAAAAGAAAACATATCAAATATTGGATGATAAAAAAATAAATTAGTATTCCATTATTATATGATTATAGAATGGTAATTATTTCTGTGATTATCCAAGGTCCATCGTCTATTCCTATCTTCCTTTCACTTATTTTAATTTGAATATAAATATAATGTCATTACATGAGTTAGTCATGAAATATATCAATCAATGAACTCAACAAAAAAAGTACATGGGTGTTTTTCATGAATTTATAGTTTTCACCGCATGATTTTTTAGATATATTAATAGTTGAATCTTAATTGGTGATTGATCATTAATTAAATTCAATCTAAAAAATCCTCACATTTATAAACCAAGTATATAATACTTTTACCATTTGTGATCCTTCAATCCCTGATCATATATCCCCCAATATACTCTAATATGATTTTTGTATTATTCTTCAACAAAAAAAATCCACTAAATATTAAGAATAATTATATTTAAATTTTTTTATTCAAAAACCCTCTAACATTAAATTTTCATTCTTCCAAACACATCTTTTGGATATTCATATTCAAAATCCCAACCATTCAATCCAAAAAAAATATTGATTAATTTCTCAAATAACCACGCAACTATCAAGGATAATCCATGCCATAATTTATTTTATAGATCAATTGCTTCCATTAATAATGTGGAAATATAATCCATGTTTGTGCAATACGATTGACTATTTCAGCAATTTTAAATCCCCTATACGTTTTGAACCGTGAAAGAAGGTCTCAAATGTGATTAATCATATAGTGTAAACTAAATTCAACACAAAAAATTCATTGTACTATGGATTTTTCAATGTGGTTGTTCATAACAAAAACCCTTTATTTTAATTTTACAATTTATCATATTATGGTTTGAAGCATACAAACATAATTTTAGATTCATTAAATTGATTCAATAAATTAACCAAAATAAAATTTCATGGAATAATATAACCATTCGTATGTGAAAAAATTATTCTAGTGCCTAGAAAAAATCAAAAAGTTCAATTTTGGTTACTGAGATGTGAGCTTCAAGCATGGGTTAAAAACATTAATATCTGTCAAAACCATAGATGTTTCATTAGGTTACCTTGTTTTGAAACCGTTATTTTAGTATAAAATTCACATAATATTGGATATTAGTTTTTTTTACAATAAAATATTGATTGTTAGATCCCATATTGTTTTGGATTACTGGTGTAATTCCACCAAATTTTATATTTTGTGTATTTAGTTTTAGTCTCCTACCTATGACTTATCATATTTTTGAAGTATTGATAGCACTTTTAGTTATTATCTTCCTGGTAGGGGAAAATAATGTTTCTGGTTCATGACATTCTCTATAGTATTGAGATAATTTCAGAAATATCTAACATTTTCCACAAAATTTCTCTGTATATAGATATTTTAAATATTGATTGTTAAAATATATGTGTTAAAAAACATAATTTCATGCATTCTGTTGTCAGTATAATTTTGTAAATTGTAGTTTGGTGTAGGTGGGTGGTACATGTGCCTCGACTGTGACATCACATGTTAAGGTATCAAATCATCCAACTACCAATGTATCCATCTATTAAATAGGCATTTAATTCTCCCCCTATGATATAGAATTTAGTATTATATACCATCAGTACTGATTCTAATATTAGGTGTTGTTTCTCAATCGTCGTTGGGTAGCGAGTGGATGGGTGGAAAATGAATTGGGGAAAATTCAATTGCCTCGGGATGTGTGTATAAAGAGAAAGGTGCCTCACTCGATAGAGGGGATGGATGTTAAAGGATGTCTAGATTGTGGATATTGGATAGTAAGTGTTCACCATGGGTACACATCAAGTGCATGTGATATGCCAAAACACTTTATTTTAGAAATAAAAACGTCATAATAAAATAATGTGATGACATTTTTTAGGTATTTTTGGGGCCATTGGTTAAATATGTTGTCTTTTAGATAAAAATTGACCATTTAAGATATTTCATAATGTAATAATGGAGTCTTAATAGGTTTTACCCAATCTAAATTGTCATGGATGATGCTAGACCTATTAGTAACCCAAGGGTGCGTGTGTGTGTGATTTTTTTCCCCTACAAATAATAATGAATAATAGAGGTAGTCTAAGTTATACAACATATGAAATATTAATAATATTTTAATTATAAAATAACATATGATGGAATGATCTTATTTAATCATCATTATTTTCATAAAATATACTATATTTAAATTATTTTTAATATAATATATTTTTTTCATTTTTTTAGCTCGTCTCATTAATCCTCCCATTGAACACGTCATGCCATAAATAGTTGGACAATTTATTCAAATAATCATATTTTACGATATAATAATAAATAATATTTTAAATAAATTTATAAATAATTATTTATTTAAATATTCAAATAAATATATAAATATGTTTTCAATATATTCCATAATATGGATACTAAATAATAAATTTATTTATTACACGGTGAATAATATAAAAGAGATAAAATTCATGTACATATTCTTAACCTGAATACATTGTTATGGAATATTTTCAGTAAAAATTACATGATTAATTATTATTCAAAAATAAGGGAATAATATTTATTATAAATAATAAATTCAATAATATTTAATAAGATCCTAGATATTCATATAATGTGACCCAATCAGACTCTTTCTTTGGGGTGCTAGATGATATTAACTAATATAGAAGATTATCTTCTAGCGACACATCTATGAAGGGGTGGATATGTTATTTAATTTTATCGCAATAAAAACATTTTTTCCATCAATACTATGTAATATTATAGCTTTTCTAATGCCCTGACCACAGTAACCCAAAGTCAGTGCACTATTACATAAAATTGGCATGATACCTGGAAATCATGTCCCAAAAGGCCGATCAGTTTAATAGACTTCTAAATACTGGATATGTTTATAATTATTACATTAAATTATAAAATGAAAAACCACAACAACATTGTTTCCATATACCAAACTCACATACCCTCAGACTATCCATGCAGTTCAGTCATAAAATACTTCTCCACATCCTAGGAAAAATAAAACATAGAAAGGGGTGAGATACTATGCTCAGTAAGGATAAAAATATAGCGGAAATTTTCATAAATAAGCATAACAATTTAAGGATATGTATAGGACTAAAACAAAAACCTTTTAAACATGAATTTAAGCATAATATGGAAAAGATAAAATCAAATAATTCCATTTACGTATTCCCAATGATATTCTACTAGTTGAATAATCACATGAAATATCAATAGCCACATTCATTATGATGGAATGCATAATTCCAGACTTCATAACCACATAGTCAAGGCCTTATTCCAACACTAGAAAAAATATTTTTTCATTGCCTTGTGCCAAGACACTAGTTTGTCTCGTGAGACCTACCGATTCATTGAGGAGCTATATCAGGCTCCACCCATCACTTAATAAGTCCAATAAATTCCTCATATGAAAATGTTTAAACATAACATAAACATTCATATTTAAAATATAATATGAAATATCAATAATTTATCTATAAACCATTAATGATATAAAATAACACATCCATAGTCAATCATATCAAAAAACCATCAATACCAAATGGAAGTTTTATATCATAATAAGTTAACTTCAAATTAGCATAAAATCCATCAAATGATGTTGACATGGATGAAATCAATACATTTTTTTGAGTAATAACTCTTTCTATTTTGAAATAATTTAATATTAATGTAATTATAAAAGAAAACATTTATTTTTTAAAATATTCTTATAAGCTGTAATAGATGCTTCAACAATGTTATAGAGGTGGAAAATAACCGCACCTACCGTATAAGATAAAAAATATTCTTACCTTAATTTTGTCAAAAGGATAATAAAATAAATTATTTGGAAAAAGACGAAATGATTACATTAAAAAATATAAGGTCAAATAAAGGTATAAATGACTTAACCCCATTTTTTAGAAAATAATTGAAATATTTTGAAATACATTTTTAAGAATAATGGATGTGGATGATAAAGATATCCCATTAGATAATTAGGTATAAATAACCTCTAATAATTAAGAGACTGTGATATTAACCCTTACCTTGTTCTATTCCTTGGTCGAGTGTCAGTTAACATATTGTTTAATGGTAAAATCATTGTTATTAAATCATACAAGGACCATATACATTAATATTATATCATATATGATCTTATAATATTTTTTTGTAATGATATTTTTGTAGTATCATCGTTTCTTGTGTTGACTGATTCGTTTTCCATGATATTATGTGTTACGTAAGAAAAGTTTGTTGTGGGTATGATGTATCTTATTCATATTCAGAATGATATTATGTCTTTAAACATTATTTTTAATCATCAAATGAAATTAGTCTTGAATGGATACGATGTCGAATGAAAATCCTCGTGTTCTTGGAAACGGTAATCCATACGTACACATGAGTGACAATATCATTCATTTGACATTAAAAAAATATATAATTGGTTGGTATATAATATATATATAGAATCATTATCATGTTATATTTATTATTTACATTAATTATACATCATTATTATACCCATCCAAATTATAATGTATTGAATAACAACTACACCACGATGTGGAGACGGTAAGCCGTACGTACGCACATATGGTGACATGTCATTCAATGGATGTATAGAATAATAAATATGCTTTTAAAATATTTATAACAACATAACAGTATATAGAAGATACTGGGTTTATTATTTTATAATGGAATCAATAAAGAAATATGAAGTGGAAGAATAATGTAACTTCAAAGAGGTGTTGAAATATTTACCTATTTTTTTGGTTCTTCCTTTTGATTTGATCAAAAAGGATTCATAGATTGGTATTATGACTAAACTAAGGCCTCTAGGATGAAGGTAGGACTTTTAAGAGGATATTTGGGCATGGGTTGGCTGAGCCAAATGACTTTGAAGTTGTAAATTTTAGATAAGGGGATGTGCACTTTTATAAGAGTGGTTAGGGGAATCATAGAAAATGATTGAAATAATATTTTATAATAAAATATTTTTTGGATTCTAATGGCTCTAAAATTATATATTTCTAGGATATGGTGGGTATGTTTCGAAAACCACTCAGCCAATAGGTTTTAGATACTTTTGGGTTAATACATTAACCTTATCTTCTAGATTTAACTATTAGTTAATTAGTTTGACATTTACCATGTCACTTTTTATTTTTATATTATATGGTTAATAAACATAAAATAAATATACATGCGAACATGAAGTGGTTCATTAATGACATATATAATATTATATAAGATATTTGGCCTAACCCTAGATTTTTAGGAATTGAATATCAATTAATAAAATAGTATTTTTTTAAAAAACTCTTTTATGTCAATTTTGACACTATTTTCTTTTTGTAGCTAAATTCCAAACATCATTATTACATCAAAAAAATCCGTCTAATCAATCATATCATTTCACATCAACCTTGAAATTTTTTATGGCATTAAAACCATTAAAGTATATTAATTATAACATATGTAATACCATTTATTTGATTATTTCATTAATAATGAAAATACTCCATCAACATTGAGCCATAAATAAATTTAATTATTCAATATTTAAAAATTATAAATAAAAGAAAATTATGTAGGAAATATTTTTATACCTCTAATGAATATTTATATTTGAAAAGATAAAATATAAAACCTTATGTAAAATGTTTTTTGTTCTAAAATATGTATACTTATGTAATTTTTGTATTTACACTATCTTAAATAATATAATGTGTCATTATCACATACAAGAGGATCCAAGGGGTCCCAAAATTGATACAAGGATTCCCATGGTCGGACTTGTATCAGCCAATAGATTTAGAAGATGTGTTAGTTTAATTTAATATTATTATAATATTATTTCATTACTCTTATTTACCAGATTTACCCTTTAACCATTGTAAATAAAATATTTACCGAAATAATTATTCAAAATGTCTAAAAATTAAAGTTACCGATTTACACATTTGGGACCTCCTGATTCTAAATTGGGAATCCATTTTTCTAAATTCAAAACACAAAAGTGCAAGAATTAATTTAAAATTAATTTCATTTGTCAACACAAAAAGCATGTTTTTAAGAAATACTAACTATCAAAAGATTGACACTTGCTTATTTCCAGTTTAAATTTGAAATTACGTCTAAGGACCAACATTCGATTAAATGAAAAAAATATAATATAATTTTAAATAAAAACCACTCAAAATTATAATTTAGTACTATAAATAATTTTTTTAATTTGATTTTAAATAAAATTAAATGTTTTTCACTATTCTTCAAAAACATAGTGTTTTCAGAAAAATATCAAAAACTCACACGAAGCTAATTTCGATATTCGGAACACAAAAATAAAGTCCATTTTGAATGAAAAAATATCAAAAGGTTGTTTTTTATTCATATCAGCTAGTTTGACTGGTCACAATGTGTTAGAATCTCGAAGTTACATACAACAAGAGCTATTCCATTGTTAAAAGGGAAATGTACCTTAGAATCTTGAGGTGTAACATTATCCACTCCTTCAAATAATTTCACCCTTGAAATTTCTAGAATATTACTACATAAAATGATTCAGGTGGTTCTTCATCATATGTTCCTTAGGTTCCCGTATTACCTCTTCTATCTTATGGGTTCTCCATAAAACATTCACCAGACGAGTCGTCTGGCTCCTCAACACTTGTTCTCTTATATCAAGAACCTTGACAGGCTCTACGCAATAAGAAAGTTCAGGTTCTAGTTCTAATTATTTATAGGTAAGTACAGGCGTTGGTCCAGGCATGTATGTTATCAAAAGTGATACGTGGAATACATCATGATATTTTGAGAGACTTGGCGGCATTTCTAAACGGTAAGCTACAACCCCAATTCGTTCTAGAATATTGAAATGTCTGATGTTCTTGGGGCTCAATTTACCCTTCTTACCAAATCGTTTAATTCCCAACCATGGAGATACCTTCAAGAAAAAATGATCTCCTACTGAAAATTACAAATCCTTCCTTCTGTTATTGCATAGCTTGTCTGCCTACATTGAGCTGCATTGATGTGGGTTTGGATTAACTTCAGCTTTTGTATAGCTTACTCAACATTTTCTGGGACTACGAGTTTTCTTTCACCAACATTATCCAACAAGTTGGTGTACAACATCCTGTTTCATATAATTAATTTCTTCTATGAGTCTTCAGGATAATGTGCATGCGATTTTCATGATCTTTGTATCTTTTGGAGTATACAAAGATATTATCAATAAATACAAATATGAAGTCATTAAAATATTCGTTGAATAACCTATTTATCGGATCCATGAAGACAGAAGATGCATTAGTCAACCCAAAGCCATTACAGTAAATTTGTAATGCTCGTACCTGGTTCGAAATGATGTCTTCACAATGTCTTCCTTCTTCACGTACAACTGATGGTATCCGTATCTAAGGTAAATCATTGAATAATATTGAGCTCCATGAATTTGGTCAAATAAATCATCAATGCGAGGTAGGGGATACTTGTTCATTATTTTTATAGCATTGATCTCCCTGTAGTCAATGTACAACCTCATTGATCTCTCTTTCATCATAACAAAAAGGACATGGGATACCCATGGAGAAACAGAAGTGAGAATAAATCCCATATTACTCAATTCCCCTAGTTGTTTCTTTTGGTCGACCAATTCCACAATGGTCATTCTATAAGGGTTCTTGGATATGGGCCTTGGAACACGAATTAATTCAATGAAAAACCCAATTTCACATTCAGGATGATTTCCAGGTAAATCCTCTGGAAATACATCAACATACACTTTCACAATAGGTAAATTCCTTATTTGAAAATTATTTTCCTCACCCATAGTTTTCTCATTCTCTTCCACCCGAATAATTGAATTTAGTTGAGCAACTGGGGGTGGATCCAGAATAGAATCAGGTGGTGATGATTCTGCTCTAAAGATTAGGTGTTCCTTATCATCATCATCAAAAATAGTAACATAATAATTCTTAAAATAAATATTTTCATCATGGTCCGAAAGCCAATCCATACTAAGGATTATATCTAATTCAATCATGGTTATGGTGATGAGATCATTAGATAAAGAACTTTTATATGCACAAATGGGGACTGATTCACAAAACATTATTGCATTGATACTTCCCTTTGGACTTTTGACTAAAATAACACATGCTAATTAAAATTGGAAATATCTAATTTTTTTAGCAAACTGGGAAGATATGAAACAATGCGATGATCCAGAATCAAATAATTCATTTTCTAAAATTGAAGAAACCATTAACTTACCTACCACAACATCTTTCAGAGCTTCCACATCATCAGTAGTGATCACATAAGCTTTTCCTTGATACCTTGGCATTTTCTGAGGTATGTTCCCTTGGACCTTAGGGAATTAATTTGCATAATGCCCTGTTTCTCTACATTTGTAGCATTTAACATTGACAGCCACTTTATTCACTTTGGAATCACAATCTTGGTGGCCTTATTCACCACACTTTTAAAAGACTCCAATTCCCTTCAGAGAAGTAATGGGGTATTTCATAACACATTTACTATAGGATGGTTTTTCAAATTTTCCCTTATTCACCATATTTCCATTTCCAGAGTGTTCAGAAAATCTCTTCTTATCATTATTTTATTTATGTTTATAAGACTTAGAGAATTCTTTTTCTATCTTGATAGCACATAAGACAATATCTTCGTATGGCATGAAGGATTTTGAGACTAATGCTCAACAGATAAATCAATTTAACTCATAAAATAAATGATCAACCATACTACTTGGTTAAGTATATAATATTTAACATGCCTCACTATCCTTGTAAATTTATCTTGATACTTTTCAAAATTTTCATCCATTTTTTAGATCAGTCCCAGCAATTGTATTTCTATATCCACTAGATTGCCATGAAGAAAGTATTTTTCTAAGAAAATATCTTTAAACTGTCTCCATTACATATTTTATAATTCATTATCTTCTTTTTTATTTTGAATCAATGACTGCCATTGATCAACATCTCCAGTGAGGCGGTAAATTTCCATTATAACCTTTTGACTTTCACTACTCCACAAGGAACGGAATATTTTCTCTATAGAGTTTATCCATTGCTGAAATACTAATGGATTTTTACACTAATTGAATGTATGTGGTAGTTTCCTAATGAATTGATCTAACACGGATCTTCCAGATTTTGGTCAGGGTGCTCCATATGGGTAAGGTTATTATTCAAAACCTAAGTGAGTTTTCCTAGTATGGTGAGAAGCTGATCAGAAAAAGTTGATTCACCAGCTTGAATATAATTACCTTTAGTAGGAGTTAAATACCTACATGGATTGCATGCGTTTATACAATTTCCATTCCTTCCACTAGGCTCTATTTCTAAAAAATTCCATAAACTATATTCATTTATGACTCGAAATACATAATTCAAAAATTGTAAAACACTTAAATTAAACTAAAATGTTTATGGATATAATCCATACTAGTAAAAAAGTTTTCTTTGAGGATTTAAATAATCATAAACCCTTCATAATTATTTGTAAATAAAATGAGATTTTTATGAAGAATATCCATCGAGAGTGTCGTAACCAAAAGTGCAGCAATGCCCATTTTTTCACTATTTCTCACTCGAGTCTAGCTCAAAGAGGAGTTTTTGGGTTTTACCCCAAGGTAAATCTATGCCAGATCCGCATATCCATGTTCATATGCAGAGAAGAATCTATTTCTTGGAAAACTCACAAAATCACAAAAATACTAAAATTCATGATGTTCTTCTATAATAATCCAAAAAGTCTATCGTTGGATAATTTTCTCTAATCAGAGTTTATCTAGATCTTGATTCCAAGGATTGTATTAAACATCCTCTAATACCAGCTATAATTACATGACCCCAGTTTCCCAGAGTCAATGCATTATTACATTTCATTGGAATGATACCAGTAAATCATGTCCCGAAAGACCGATCCGTTTAGTAGCCTTGGAAATACTAGATACATTCATAAGTTTAACTTACATTATTAAATGAAAAACTACCACAAAATTGTATCCATTGAACACACTCATATCCCATCAGACTATCCCTACAAGTTAGTGATGAAACACTTTAAACCATATGGGGAAAAATAAAACATAAAAATGGGTGAGCTCAGATTATCTATAAGGATAAAAATATAGAGTAAAATTTCATAAATGAGCATAAAAATTTAAGGGAATGTATATGAATAAAATAAAATCCTTTTAAAAATTAAATTATGTATAATATGGAAAAGAAAAAATTAAATAATTACATTTACTTATTCACGTGGATATTCTACTATTCGAATAATCACATGCAATATCAATAGCCACGTTCATAATGATGGAATGAATAATGTGAGACTTCATACCCATATAGTCAAGGACTTAAGCCAAAAATACAAATAAGATTTTTTAAAAGCCTTGTTCCAAGACACTACTTTTTATCATGACACCTACTGATATATTGAGAAACTATAGCGGCCTCTACCCTTAACTTACTAAGTCCAATGCATTCCTAATATGAAAATGTTTAATCATAACATAAACATTCACATTAAAACTATTATACGAGATATCACTAATTTCTCCATAAACCATGAATGGTATAAAATTAAACATCCACAGTCATACATATCACAAAAACATCAATAAAATATGGAAGTTTTGTATTATAATAATTTAAATTCAAACAAGCTTATAATCCATCAAAAGATTTTGACATAGATAAAATCAATTTTTTTTCGAGAAATACCTCTTTCTATTTTGAAATCATTTAATAGTCATGTAATTAAAAAAAACTTTATTTTTAAAAATATTATTATAAGATTCTAATAGAGTATTTGACATTGTTATAACGGTAGAAAATAGTCTCACTCTCTGTATATGTTAAAAAACATTCTTACCTTAATTTTGTCGAATAGGTCATAAATTAAATTGTTTGGAAAATGGTATTAATATTTCGTTAAAAAAATATAAGGTCAAATAAGGATATAAATGACTTTACACAATTGATTCGTAATTAGTAAAAATGTTTTGAAATACATTTATAAGAATCATAGGTGTGGATGATAAAGAGGTTACAGAAGATAATTACATATAAACAACCTTAGATAATGAAGTGATTGTGAAATTACCCCTTACCTTGTTGATTTCCTTTGTCGAGGGTCAGTTAACCTCTTGTATAATGGTGAAATCATTGTTATCAAATTATACAAGAACCATATAGACTAATATGATATCATATATGATCTTATAATATTGCTTTGTTAATGATATTTCAGTAGTATCATCATTTCATGTTTAACTGATTCATTTTCCATTATATGATTTGTTATGTATGTAATGTTTTTTGTTGATATTATGTATCTTAGTCATATTAAAAATGATATTATGTCTTTAAACATTATTTTTAATCATCAAATTAAAATTCGTCTTCAATGGATTTGATAGCGAATGGATCTCATCTTGCTCGTGGAAATGGTAATCTGTACGCACGCTTTAGCGACAATATCATTATATTGATATTAAAATAATATATAATTGGGTGTTATATCATATAAAAGGAATCATTATCATATAATATTTATTATTTACATCAATTATACATCATTATTATAACAATCCAAATAATAATGTATTGAATAACAACTAGACTACGTCATGGAGAAGGTAAGCTATACGTAAGCACATATGGTGACATGTCAATCAAAGGATGGATAGATTAATGAATATTTTTGTACCATATTTATAAAAAAATCAAAATATATATATACGTTAATGGAGTTATTTTTTTATAATGGATCCAACAAAGAAAGAGGAAGTGGAAGAATAAAGGAACCTGAAAGAGGTGATAAAATATTTACCACTTCTTCAGGTTCTTCCTTTTTATTTGATCAAAAAGAAACCATTGGTTGGATTTCAAACTAAAATAAGTCCTCTAGGATGAATGGAGGACAATTTAGAGGATATTTTTGTATGTTTTGGCCAATAAAAATGGCCTTGATGGTGTGAATATGAAAGAAGGGGAGTTCTATTTTATAAGAGGGGTGATGGGAACCTTAGAAAAATATTGAAATATTATTTTATAATAAAATCATTTTCGGTTTCTAATGGATCCAAAATTATTTATTTCAAAGATAAGGTGGGGATGGGTCTCAAACCACTCACCAAATAGGTTTTAGATAGGTTTGGGTCCCTGTGATAACTGTTTCTTCTAGATTTGACTCCTAATTAATTAGTTTGACATTTACCATGTCTCTTCATATTTTTATATTATATTGTTAATAAACATACTATAAACTTCCAATAGAACCTCAAGTGGTTCGTTAATGAAATATATAATATTATTTCAGACCATTGGTTGAACAAAATATTTCTATCAATATAATATCAATTAATAATATAATATTTGTTTTAGAAACTATATTATTTTAATTTTGACACTATTTGAAATTTAGTTTTTGTTAAATTCTTAACATTATTATTATTTGGAAAAAAATAATGTAATCAATACTAACAAGTCAAATAAATCTATAACATTCGTTCATGTAATCAATACAGTTAAGTTATATTTATTTTAACATCTATAATACCATTTATTTGATTCTTTCATTAATAATGAAAATATTGCATCATCATTGTGTCTTAAATAAATTTAATTATTAAATGTCTAAAAATTATAAATAAAATAACATTATGTAGGAAATAATTTTATACTTCTAAATAATAATTATAGTCGAATAGATAACAAATATAACCTTATTTAAAAATTGATTTACTATCAGATATATGCTTATGCTATTTTTGTATTTACTTTAATTTAATAAATATAATGTGTCATTATCAATTACAAGTGGCTCCATGGGGTCCCAAAATCGACACAAGGATTCCCATGGTCGGACGTGTATCATCCAATTGGGTTAGTAAACATTGTAGTTTAATTTAATAATATTATAATATTAATTTTTACCCTTATTTTCTGGATTTTCCCTTTAACCATGGTAAATAAAATATTTACCGAAATAATTATTCAAAATGTCTAAAAATAAAATATACCTCTTTACACAATATGGACCTCCTGATTCTAAATTTGGACTCAATTATTCTAAATTGAAAACAAATAAGTGGCGGAAATTAATATAAAATTAATTCCTGTAGTCAAAACTAAAAGCGTGTTTTTAATAAATAATAACTATCAAAAGATTGGCACATGCTTATTCCAGTTTAAATATGAAATTACGCCCAATGAACAACATTGGATTAAACGGTAAAACTATAATCTAATTATACTTAAATTCCACTCAATAGTATATTTTATCATAATAAGTTATTTTGATTAAAAAAAATTATTTAAATTTAGTATTATTTAGTATTCATAAAAAACTAAATGTTTCAGAATAATACAAAATATTCACTCGACATTAATTTTGATATTATAAACCCAAAAATGAAGTTTATTTTGAATGATAAAATTTATAAAATATCAAACATTTTGTTTAACTATTCGCAACGAATAATATGATTTGTCACAATGTGTTATAATCTCGATGTTGCATACAACAAAAGCTATTGCATTATTTAGAGGGAAATTGAGTCATATGTACATTAGAACTTTCATGGATTTCTGATGACTTTACCAGAATCTTGAGGGTGGTAGGTAGTGATCAAACGAAGTTCAGTATCCATGGATTTCTGATGACTTTACCAGAATCTTGATGTACAACAGATATCACGATTGGAAACAATTAATAGGGGTAATCTATGAAGTCTTAAAACATCATTAATATAAAGTCATGCTAATTGTTCAAGTGGTAAATCTTATCTTATAGTATGAAAATGTGTTGACATAGTAAGATGATCAACAATGAACCATATGCATCGTACCTTCTAGGAGACTTTGGTAGTCCCATGACAGAGTCCATAGTAATATTATCCCATTTCCACTCATGTGTGAGAAGTGGTTGCAATACTCTTCTAGGATTTTTCCTTCCTTATTTCACTTGTTGAAAAACTATACATCTTCACACAAAATCATCGATCTCTATCTTCATGTTGTCCCACCATAAATGTTCCTTCAAATATTTATACATTTTGGTGCTCCATGGTGTATAGAGAAATTAGAGATATGTGCAACATCCAACAATTCTATTTTTAGATCATGTACATCGGGAACACAATGCCTCTTCCAAAATTTCAAAATTCCATCTTCATATAAGATGTTACTCAATCTCCCGTTATTCACAGCTTTAATATTCATTGAAACTCCTCATCATCATCCTGAGGGATTTTCATCCTTTATTGTAAATATGATTTTGAAACCATTTAGAAAATCATTGATGTTTAAACTTCAAGGGATATTCCCATATCCAATTTCACTAGATCGATGAAAATATGATCCCTTTCTTCTCTCATCTTGTTCAAAACTCCATGATAATTTCTAATCAATGAATCAGCCACCTTATATTCCTTCCCAAGGTGTCAGTTTATAGTGCAATCATAATACTTTAGTAGATCAATCCATCCCATTTGCCTCATATTGAGTTATTTTTGTGAGAAAATATACATCAAAATCTGTTGATCAGTATAAATCTCAAAATTTTCACCATAGAGATGATTTATCCATATCTTCCAAGCAAAAATACTGCTGCTAACTCAATATCATGAGTAGTATTGTTTTTAGGATTAACTTATAGCTGCCGTGATGCAGAGGAAATAACCCTATCATTCTATATAAAGACACAAACATGTCCTTTCTTTGAAGCTTCACAATAAATAACAAACCCATCATTCCACGTTGGTAGAGTCAATATAAGTGCATTGATTAATCTCCTCTAACATTCTTCAAAAAATTCTTCACACTCTTTTTTCTAATCAAATTTAACCCATTTATGTGTGAGATTGGTTAATGGGTTTTCCAATTGGGAAAAATTTGGGATGAAACACTTATAATAACGTGCTATACCAATAAAATTGTGTACCTCAGTTATATTCTTCATTGCTGGCCATTCATAGATTTCCTTGGTCTTTGAAGGATCAACAAATATTCCATCCTTAGAGACAATATGGCCTTGAAAATATTCACATGAAACCAGAATTCATGCTTACAAATCATCCAATATAATTCATTTCATTTAAGAGTCTTCTAGATAATGCGCAATTGATTTTCATTATCATTGTAGATTTTGGAGTGTACCAAGATATCATCAATATATACAACTGAAAAGTCATCAAGATATTCTTTGAAAACCCTATTCATCAGATCCATGAAGATAGTGGATGCATCAATCAATCCCAAATGCATTATTGTAAATTTGTAATGCTCATACCTGGTTCGAAATGCTATATTCGGAATTTCTTCCTTCTTCACGCACAACTGATGGTATCCAGATCGAAGGTCAATCATTGAAAAATATTGAGCTCAATGAACCCTCCCATTTTACACATGTATTTCATTATGGTTTCTATTAGATCTGGTAAAGTGTTACTGGTAGAACAATAATTCACACAAATTTCATGATTTCATTGACCTCAATCAGTTTCAAACATGAGATTGATTTCACATTGGGTTGGGTGACTTTATGGAGGGAATTTTTTTTGTGGTGGGGATAATTTTTGCACCATGCCCGTTGTGATTATTTCATTTAGGTTTTTTTCAGTGGATATTTTTTATGGGATTTTGTTGAAACCGGGTTTTAATTTTTTTTTCTTGAAAAATTTGTTTTTCTGGGCTTAACACCTTCTGAAATGTGGTCATATCATAGATAGAAATTGTACAGCATAACCTAGGTCATTGTACATCATTCTCTGTATCTGAAACAAATAAGAAATTAAATACATTATAAAATAGTGATTGAATGCAAAAAATTAAAAAAAATTGTATATTAAAATCTAAATAATGTTATTAATAATAATCATAATTAAATTATTAGGTTCATTATTATTATTGTTATTATTATTATTATCCTTATCAGTATATACTATTATTAGTTAATTGTTTTTGGTTTTCCTCCAGCCTATTGTGTCTCACCCTCCCCAACTCTAATATAGTCTCAACACTCTTTTCACCCCAATCCTATTAAGACCATCCTCCTACTCTCCCTATTGTGTGTCCTTATCACCTCGTAGTGATCCATCCATTCAACTAAACAACCATGTTAGGCCTTACATCCATCATGATCCCCGAGTAGAAAAACCCTATGGTGCTTTCCACCCAACCCTCTCCCACTCTTCCATGCCTCATGATTTCCGTACATACTGATGGTATTTGGTACCTCCCTCCCCCTTCGACCACCATTCTACCTTCCAAATTGGTGTATGGTATCCTCTAGTGAGCCTCTCCTCCTTTCCCCTATTTTTTTATCTTTTTTTTGATTTTATGGGGTTCAAACACCATGGCCAAACCATAAATTGATTTTTGGGGGGTTTATTTGTTGTATATTGACGAGTAGGGTTCATTGGTTCATGTTGAGGATTGTTCTAACCACCACCATCAAGTAAAGTGGATTCAACATGGTTTTTGGGTAAGGGTTTTTCAATGTCATAAATTTGGTATTCTTTTTATTAGGAGTTCTATGATTTTAGAGTTGTTGGTAATTTTTTTAGTTCATTGGGTCTTAATGATGTTGTTTATAGTTTAGGATTTCAGGAATACCTACATGTACATGCATAGTGTAAGTCTTATATATATTCCAAATTTATACATACTCCCACATAGGGTTGGTAATTAGTGAAATGTAGCTTGTGGTATATATATATATATATATATGTTAGTGTGTATAAATGCATGTGTGTGTTAGTGTGATGTGTCAGATTGGGTGGTCACTATAATAGGGAGGCATGTCTAAGGTATGTTCTCTATGCCTCAGTCATTAATTAAAATGTTTATTATTTGTTTTTGTTATTTAACTATATTTCAACTACATTTATATGAAATGAACCTGATATTTATATATACATAAATTTTGGTAGTTCATGAAAAGTGGTCTACTATGTATTTTGAATGAGAAATGGATATTTATAAAGATGTGTGGCCTTTTGGCCAACTTTTCTATAAAAGTATATTGCCATGCATGATTTTATAATGTTCCCAAGAGATTTCCAAAATGGGTTTTGGTATGAACATGAGGTCAAAGGGTTATATTCCAATAATAAATCATATTTCTCTATTATAAGGATGATTTAAGATAGTTTACAAATATCTATTACCTTGGTTTTTGTTTTAACTATTAAATGGTTTTGGAAACCTAAAAGTGTTGGGTGATTATGTGTTCTAAAATGAAATGTGTTTCCTGTAAGTAATAAAGCATGTTTGGAATTTTGATAATGGTTAGAAAAATTAGAAAACCCCTCTTGAGCCTATCATCCTAGTTTGAGAATTGTGATGTTGTTGGTAATAAATGATTTCTGATATGTTCCTAGTGATGAAGCTTCTGCATTATTTTGTGACGTAAAAGTGTGGAATGTGTTTAATAAGGGAAGACATTGGACTTCTATTGAATGGATATTCGATAAATAATGTGTTATGTTTTTATGTGTATTATGAATAAAACATCACCGCTTTTTTAAATTTATCACCAGGTAAACCATTCGTACCTCGGTGGGAAGACTAGATCTATTACGCTAGATGATTTGTAAGTGGTTCCTCCTAGTTTGGTCTTGTAGTATTCTCACTACAACTATAACAAAACATTTTTGATGATTGGAGACCACCATTTCATTGGGGTGTCACCAATTAGTGTCTCATGCATGAGATTACGAATGGATGGGATTTCAATACCACTTTTCTCTTTGGTACGATGATCTTAGGTCCCAAACAAACACTAGAATCATATGTATTACCAAAAGTGCTAGTGATGTGATTTTAATTTTAGTTTATTTTATACTTTATGTATCATTTTTTAGAACCATCTTTGAATCAAAATTATTTTACATTAATTTTGAAATGACAATTCATTCTTGGAACCTGTATTGAAATGTTGTAGAATAGAAATATTTTTTCATGAAAATGAAAATTTCTTCCTTGATTCGAAAAGAATGAAAAAAATTATTATACAATGTCCGATTTTCAGACTAGCATGTTTTAGATTTATTTTAAATGGTAAGGGATTATATAATGTTTTATTAATGGAATTAATACTGGTCATCGGAGTGTTACTTCCGAGTCTATATTTTTATTTAAGGTTCTTCCATTTTTGGACCTCTCTTGGAGAGAACATGGTCATATGTTTTGTAGGGACCCATGAGGTCACATAGAGGTATGTCTGGTTGTGTTAAATTAATTTTATTATTTCCCATTAATATTATATATATATATATTTTCCCAGTTTTTCGTTAGTAATTTTTCTTTTATTTCTTGTCCAAATCATTCCCAGCTATCTTATTTTGATGCCTCACACTAGTTTACAACCCATGTGGTTCTCGAACGACCGTCAGGAAATGTCATTGGCCAACTCAGGTAAACAATTCTAGGTTGACCCTGGCTGGTTTGTGAAAAATAAATATGGTTGTAATTATAATGAGTAACATAAATTTGTGATATAGGAAAACAATATTTACAAAAAAGATGAATTTAGAAAAAACATCAGACATGGAATCATAATCATATGTCAAGGAAAATCATTGAAACATCATAACACATTGTTATTAAAACAACCTACCCGGAACCATAAATTGTATCTCATTAAATAAAAACATAACCCAATGCATTATCATGATATATAATTATGGTCCCACCCATCACATATATATCATGTCCATCCATTTGTGTTCTATGTTGACAAAACTCCACATTGGAAAATTACATCAATTATAAATGCATAATTAATTAGTGGGTTACATATATATATTTAACTAATTTACTAAGGATATGTCTATATAATTGAATACACATGGATATAAATGGGGATGGTTATTCACAATACAAATATATGACATTGAAAATAACACATTAAAATATTGAAAAATGGAAATAAAAGTAATTTGTACAATAATTTTAACGGAAATAAAGGCTAGGGAGAGTATCCCTTACATTGATAAATTATGGAATTCTGTAAAGGAAATACGGATGGGATAAATTATCACTCATTCTTAGTATAGAAATATCATAATAGTGGTTTATTTATAATTTCATTACAACATAATTAATTTATATTAAAAACATTAATTACAAAGATGGTGCACGAATGTAAAAAAAGTGTGATTGCCTTCTTACATTTAATAGAATATTATAAGAGATTTGGAGGATCTTCATAGGAGTTTGGGAACAAAATACGAGGTATGTATAATGAATAAAGATAAGTATTTATAGATTAATGTATTTTTAGGGAATGAGAGTGGGGGGAGGGGTTGTGTGGGTAATTTTATTAATTTCTAAACATATCTTTTGGATTATTTCTGATAAAATAATCATTTCTAATACCCATACCATGGGTTTAGACAATGGATTCTAACTAATATGATTGGATGAATGTATATTATATGTCTATGAGCTGAAAATATTAAAATAATATTATTGAAATGTGGAAGTGAGTTTGGATCTTTTAGAAATGATATTTTATCAACAAAATAAAATATAGGTTTTGAGTTATAATTAATAGATTGTGAAATTAGTTAAGTTAAATAAAAAACTAATTATTTAACTAGGAAAATCTATATTTGTTCCTCAAAAAATTTTATAGAATTTATTAAATAACTATTTGGATATTATGATACTATTATAAGACCGAATATTTATATTTTTATTATTTTTTAATGAAAATATCATTTGTATCATGAAAATTTGACCACTGGATAATATTGACATGTTGATTTAAAAAAATATTTATTTTTAAATACAACATAATAACTATTATAATTTTCAATTTTAAATAGAAATCCACATTTAATGGAATATACTACTTTTTACATTGTTAAGCACTTTTGGACTCTTATAGAAAAATATAATTGACTTCATTAGATTATATAATTAATTAAAATTAAAAAGTTAATATATAATATGAATATTTTGTTATGAAATTTTTTATTTCTACAAATATTTAATTTATCAATAGTTAGTCTTAATTTAAACTATATACATTTGACAAATAAATTTTTTATTATATCTTGTCCAAATATATTTTTTATCAAAACCTATATTTAACTATTGTTAATGTAATAATTAAATCAACTAAATATAATGAATATTATATTAAAAGAAAATTTAAAAATTCATATTTATAGTGTATATAAACATAGCCCCCTATTAACCCCTTATTAACCAGCTTATTCTCTGATGAAAATTTAAAAAATCATATTATTAGGGTATATGAACATAACCCCTAATTAACCCTATTATTCCTTATAGGTATAGTGATTGATAGTGATTCATTGTTATGGTTATTCTATAATCATTGTATGGGGTGAAATGTAAATAAGTTTTCAACTTCTCTGATAAATGTGTTTTCTCAAGCTATAGTTCATGAATCTCAACATTGTCTTAGACATTAAAATATAAAAATGATGACATTTCCCTAAAAATCTCTGATAGATTGAATTAATAAGGTTTGATAATACTAATCGAGGCCATCAGTTCTTAGGTCTGTGTCAATTAGAGTTTATCATACACATTACAAAAACTGACTATTTTTATTAGTTAAAAATATAAATATTATCAATGGATATGATTCACAACAGTATTATAAATCTGAAATTTTGTATTTTATAATAGAATAAAATAACTAAAATAGGGATTGTGTTTCCAATAACTACATTTTTTAATGAGTCATTAATTCTTTTAAAAAGTTTATTTCATTAGGAAATATTTGGGTCATTACATTCTAAAATCTATATGTACTCCCTATCTTGTGCATTTTATTTTTATACTTCATCCCCTAAAAAATCATATATTTCCCAATTCTAGATAATTTAAATAATTAGAGATAATTTTTTCATTAGTTTCAATCAAATGAGTTTAAATTGTTTTATAGAAGTTATTAACAACCAATTTTTTTTAACAGTAAGTTCTAAATTAAGGATAAATTACACATAGGGATTTCTTGTAAAGGATGGATTCCATAATTTAGGCTCCTCCAAAATTTATTCAAAATCCACCATGTGGAATGTTTCTTCATCCAATGGTCTTGAATGTTACCATTGTGTTGATTAATTTCATAGATATTTCTAGTTATCTTCCACTAACTGATACTTGTAATCTTCTATATTTCATTGATCTCCCATAACTATGTCAACATGAAAGAGTTCATCATCTATAACCCATAGCCTTGGGGAAGTGATGTATGAATTTAGTTGATCCCCAAGAATATCCTCATCCTATATAACTTCTTCAATATAATTTTTTGAAAAAAAAATATTTTCTATGTTCCCTTAAATATTTATATTGAAATCATCAGGTTACTCAAATATAATAGTTAATTAGAATGGGAAAACATCTAATACCAGGTACTTGATGGAAATGTTAAAGATATAGATGGCAACTTTGCATTACAACAATAATAAAATCAGTTTTCTAGATATCCTCAAATGTATATAAAATAATGAATCAATATCGTCAATATATTATGGTGAGTGATATGTAATAAATTATTTATATTTATTTTAATAGAATAAAAATAATTATTAAAAATAAAATGATTATTGAATAAATGATCTCTTAGATCCATGACAAGGACATAATATTTGGACACATAAATGTTATGGGGTGTGAAAAAATTTATTTTCTCTCTAACGTATCACAAAGTGGTACCATGGTATTATTTGTTAAAGATATTTTTTAATCAGTGACTCACTATAAAAATTCCGTTTTTATCATTTTAGTGTGTTCTATTTATAAAATATATTATAAATGGTATAATTTTTTGAATAAAAGACCTAAATGATTATATTCTCTAATATATGAAATGATTTTATGCAGAAAGGGTTACCTCCCAGATGAATAACAAAGATTCACCTATCAATATCATATTATTAATGTCAAAATTGATTGATGAATTTTTTTTATCATTTTAGAACACCATTTTCGTCAAACGTTTTGATAATAGAGTGTTCTTATGGTGTATACATCACAGTCACCTCATATATCATGTTATATTGGTGTATAAGAATCAGTTAAACTCTATACAATACTAGTATGGATTAATTTACTACAAATCAACCTCAGTGTAAGTAATATAATATAATATATATAAAACATTTCTTAACAAAGGCATGGGATAAATAATAAGATTAACCCCATGGTAGATTTCAATGTTTATATAATCTTAATTATAATTAAAATAATTAATCTTTAATAAATATTCAAAAAATCACAGAAATAAAATTATAATTTTAAATTTTGAGTTATAGAACGAAGTGGCCATAATCTACTGTATGAATGTTAAGGAAAATAATGTTCATGATTCAGATGGATCTTAATTGTAGTGGTTGATCAAATTAATAGTTGTGTATTATTTATATTACTATAGAAATATTCCTTTTTAAATTATTAAAAATTACCTACATCATCGATTTGTAAAACATTCCATGATCCAAAAATAAATTTAATAGATGATCCCCATATTAACTAGGATTACATATTTTCTAATGGATTAGAATATTCATGAGATCTTTGGCATGAGGAAATTTTTTTTGGTTTTCAAAATATCAATACTTTTTAATAATTGTGTACTTATTCAATTACTGCTATGATAAAAGAGATCGAATCATGGTGTTTTTCTTTGTACTGAATTTCAACTTCAAAAAACATTCACAACATCTTCCATAATCCAGTTTTTTGGAAAAGGATTCGATCTACCATATGGAAAAATATAACCATGAAAAAGGATCAGTGTGATCTATATTAGAATGTATGCGTGTTCAACTAAGGGAAGGAATAATGGAATATATATCATCTTATGGTGGGTAATATCAATGATTACATGACGAATAAACCTATAATCAGTTTCATTCAGTTATTTGATTTATTGAGGTGTATATGATAATTCAAGATAAGGTAACCTATCTATTAAAATTATAGTATTACCCTAATTAATACATATTTTCATTTATTTATTCACATTTAAACTCTTTTACAAAAAAAATCATTAAAAAATACTTGGATAAATGAAGTATTCATTTAAACAATTACTATTACCAATTAATGTAATTAGAACCCCCTTTTAATCCAATTTCTCATTATATGAAAAAATAATACAATAACACAAACACACACACACACACACACACACATATATATATATATATTTGATATAACTAACCATTAAATGTTGAATCAGTGGGATTAAAATCATTTAACATACAACTGAATAAATGAATTTATTTACTTTTTCATTAAACCTCAAAACCACATTACCAATGTATGTGTCCTGAAATTATTCCAGTAAACATAATAGATACGGTTTTATAAATCTCCATACCCATCTTTAATACTTCTTCACTCATGTCATTCATCAGGAAGCCATTACCCAAACACATTTTAATAGAGATATGTTTTGGTATATCTTTTTTGAAAATAATAATGTTATCAATATAAAATATCCTAAATACTAAAACATTGACATTTATTATCATTTATACAAAATATTAATCAATATATTTTATTACAACAAACTCTTTAATCAAAATGTAAAATTATATATTCAATTTATTTGGAGATTTCATTAATCCAGAAATAGGTTAGTATAATTTTTATACCCTACAAAAATCATTTCGAATATAAAATCCATCAATTATTATAATATACATACACTCGAGTACTTTCTCATTATGTGTGGTTTTATTGACTAATATGTTATATATTTCATTTAAAATTAACCAATTATAGATAAAAATATGAATGAAATATACCATTTCAACTATTTAAAATGATTCGTTATAGTAAAAGCCGTGAATTTTCTTATAACATTATATCATATTAAATACATTTTAGGAAGAAACATTACCATCAAGAGATGTTTTATTTCTAAATATCCATTCTTAACTATATAGGTTCCAATCCTTTAATTAAATACAATATGTTTTAATTGATTTTAGTGTATATGATATCAATTTCTTATTTCTTGATTTTTATCCAATTCTTTTAATCATGGAATTTATTGAGTTATGGGTACGTCTTAGGTTGATCATCTATGAATATTATGTCATCATCATCAGATATGAAAAATCCATTCCCCATGGTTTCATGATGAATCATATAATAATAATATTCTTACTATGTAACATTATCCAATTCAAATTCTCTAACAATTTGTGGGACCGAATCACTATCCATATTAGGAACACTACAAAATTATTTATCCTAAATTCACCAACATTGCCTTTCCATATACTAAAAAAATGTTCATTAGGTTTTCTCACATTAAAAGCACCCAAAAAGGCCACAATCACTATTTTATCAATAGTATTGAATAAATAATATGCTATACATTCGTTAGTACATCCAAACAATTAATTTTGGGGATTATGTTGTCACAATCCAATCACCATAGTAGTTATTTATAAACCGAAATCCTAATAAAATATATTTTCTGAAAAATCGATATCCAAATATCACATTGTTTCTTTATAACTACATTATATGTAATTTAGATTATAAGAAATATTGAAATAGCTTGATCCTAATACCAAAATGAAATATGATGGTTAAATGGATACATTATTGATCGATCTATATGTAAATTCATAGGATTACACATATCATACATTAAAATGGATTATTGTTTTTAAGGATCTTTGAGATAGTGATATATTATTTATTTTCATAGATGATACACCTATTAATGGGATAATTATTCACCACCCTAACTTAAAATGTTGATATTATTACTTTTACCAAGTTGAAAAGTTCTAAAAATATTTAAAAATTTCAATGGATTAAAAAAATATTTCAAACATACATTTATATCAATATAATTTAATCTAATTTGTAAATGTAACATATTTTAAAAAAACTTATGTACGAAATGATCAGAATACATCATTATATATAATATCTAATAGTCTATAATCCCTTTCAAATATTCGAACATCATTTTATTTTTCCATATTTCCTAAGAATCTGTATTCAGAATTCGGAGAAGATTAATAATTTAATAGTTCCAATATTCTATATATATGAATTATTTGGAGGTTTTTGCCATTTATATTCCCAAACTAATAATGCATAGACATGTTAGATTAGAATCATCATTCAATAAAACATATCATTTATATTTATATAATATCTCTTGATCATATGTGTTATCATATAATATAGTAACTATTTCTACATTATTGACATGAATATATGAATCCCCATTTTTTATTTATATTTTATTTCCATGTCTATGTTTTTTCACACAAATTTATGACACACAATTGTTATCTAAGGACTATGAGTTAGATTTTTTCGAATTAACTTCTATAACAATAATATTTAGATGCTCTGAATGCATATTTTCTGAACACATCTACATATCAGATAGAAATAATAAGGTTTTATAATAGTTATATATATAATGAGATCAATATAATTATCATGGAGTATGCCAAAATTTTAAATAGACACATATCCCTAGGTTATTATAAAGTATTATATAATTTCATCCATTATTTTCTATAATATTACACCCATTGGAAATGATGACCTCGTACAATATACTTGTTTAGTGACCAATAATCTATATTTTACTAAGAATTTTTCCAATTAATTTTCAACTCAATTATTAGTAATTTATGTAGGGTTTAATCCATATAATAATATTTGACACTCCAATATTTTCGAGGAGATAAATTCATTAACCAAATTCATTATAGAGATTCACTATACAATACTTATTGGATATGAAAATTTTTAGTGATTCCAACCTACCTAACACATAAATAACAATAGTGGGACTTGGCTATATAATATTTAGAAATATATGTCTCTACCATGACATACAAACAATAATCAATGTCAAATCTTATTTGAAAAAAAACTACTTGGTTGAATAGTAATGGTCTTAACATGCTCTATTTTGTTAGGAATCGCAAACTTAGTATTTTATAGGTATTATTATTAAAGTATATTTATTATTAATATATACCAACTACATATTAAACCCTATTAATCATGTGATAAAATTATTTCATCATGATTTAATTTTTCTCTTTGGGTGATTCAAATATGTATTCTTGGAATCATGTTCTATAAAATAAATAAATTATTTCCAACTAAATAAATGATTAACTCTTTAAACCCCCCCCCCATTATATTATTAATCATAGAAAATGTAAAAAATATTAATATATATGATGAAAATTATATTTAAGGAAGATTCACATTTTCTGTCAATGAACATTTTTATGCGATAATGGTAATGTTCAGATGAGTAAGTCAATAGAAATTGATATCCAACCCACACCTTTCTAGAATAAGGCATAAGAATCATTTATATAGGTAGTTTTACCCCACAACGAACCCAAAATGGATACTTCATTAAAAATATAATTAAATTATTTAATTTTGTAATAGATATAATAGAAAAGTATATTCAACAACATTCTTTAATCCCATATCTAACAAAGCAATCCATAATCATAGTGTATGACAATTAAATACTATCGAGCCATAACTAGAATGAAATTTAATGCTCTATCTCATATAAGAAGTTTATCTAATAAAATTATGTATATATATTATTTTTATTCTATTAATAATTTATAAAAATTTAAATATCCTACAGAATTGGTGAATGTATATTATAGTTATGATTAATTTGTTATTACACATTATTAAAAATTAAAATGATATTAGGTATACATACCCATTAGAATTCAATTTCTATTTATAATTATTAGAAATTTGATTTTCGTACATTAAAATAGAAATTATCAAATATAGGAAATGAGTGTAATGAAATGTAAGAGACATGGTGTACTTAAACAAGTTTTAGATAAAAGATGTACAACATTAAAAGATTTTTTACTGTCAGCAATCATTGTATCTCCACCATGATAAAATATTGAATTTCATGAGTTGTGTTTCACACAGTTATATTGAGTCCCAATGGGTATACCAGTGTCTTCTTCCAGTAATATATCATTATCCAACATCTCATTGGACTTATTTTTGATACAACATGATGTTTTCATAGTATACCACCATGGTATCTCGGTAATCCCTACATCCATCAAATTATATTGAATACAACAATATATAAAAAATTTATTTTATTACCACCTTGGATTTATATCATAGGTATTAACATGATTTCAGTACAACTATTTTAATTTCTCTCCATGAACTGAACACTATATTCATAGAATACTTAAATATCATCATGATTAAAACATGCAACTTCTTCACTACTATAGACGATATACATAAGATTGGATAAAAGAATCTCATCTTGTTATATATATCATTCCTTGAATGAATTTATTTAAATGATAAGGAGTTATAGAACTTATTGGACAATCATTATATTTTTATTCCTCAAACTATTTTTGATCTCCTAAACTAAACACAAAAATATGGTCAAAATCGTCTGGCGTTTTATTTAGTATTTACTCCTAGTAATATATGGATTCCTATTAGTATAATATTTACTTATTTATTTCACTATAGAGTTATATAATATTTCATATATCAAAATAAATCTTTTATTCATACTCTAAAATAGATTTTATAATTTTTTCATTTCATATGTATGTCCCTTGAAATTGAATTATCCCTTTTTCAAAATATATAATATATCCATAATATTACATATGTGATTATTCTAATTTTCATAACATGTTGTATTTTTTAATCTCACAATATCGTTTCATTTATCATGAATGATCCACATGAATAAGTTTCCAAGATCCTAGTAGTTGTTTTTGATGAAATGAAATTTTCATAAAGAATGTAAGGATTTGACTTATAATTTATTTAATTATCATTGTTTTATAAAAATAAATATATCATAAACTCTTCATTTGGTATAAATATTCTCTTCGTCTTCTTCTTGGAATACTCATATTCTTCTTTCTTGAAAAACAATCTCGAGTTCACATTATCCATCATCATCACAAAATGACTATTGAAAATACATTACTATGTGGTTTATTATTTTTTAATATCCATGATTGATCAAAAAACCCACAATATCCCCAACAGTTTATTCTGATTTGATGTTTCTAATAGATGTAATTATTTACAAATTTCATTATAAAATATTCACAATAAATTCCCTACATTATGGTCTTGTTCATTTAATATATCCTTTTATTGCAGTAACTTCTTCTATGGAATATATGTCATTCAAAATTTAGGTTAATAATTAGGAAACATCGTGTATATTCACTATAGACACCTTCTTTTCAAAACCATGTTATTATAGGAATAAAACACATATATTAATGAAATATTATACAATTATAACTATCTCTATCATCATCCGATAAATTTTCACATAAATTTTTAATTTCTTATTTATTTGTGCTCTAAATATTCCAGAACAAAAATACAATAATACGTTTCCAGTAATCATTGAAGGCCATATCATAGTAATTTTAATCATGTCTCAGGCATGTTTTTTTTATTTTAGCATTGATAAAATTTTATAGAATCATGAAAATAGTTTCTTCTTAAATATTCATATTTGGGACTCTAATATTTGTAACATGTATCTTGGTGAAAATTTATCTTATTAAATTTTATTTACTCTAAGAAAAAGGATATCACTATGAATAAAATGATAACATTAGGATACACTTAATTTTGTAAAATTAAATAGTTTCTGGATATTATTATGTTGAGTCTAAAATATATATACATTATCTTAGAGAGTATTGATTACTATAATATTCATACATTGATAATATTAAAGACATAATCATTGAATGATTATACACTATAGTCATCCACTAGAATAAATAGAAACATTGGTAACTCAATGTCTTATGTTGTGTCCTATTTCAATTTTATAAATATTTGTAGACTCACCAACCTTTTCTGATCAACATCAAAACAATTGAAGACATCTAGATGCATTTATGAAACAAAATCAAATGGATTCAAATGAAAATGAAAATTTAAATAGAAAACCAATGTTATTGAACATAATTCCAAAGTACCTTATATTAAATAGACTATTACTTATATAGTTATAGATAACTCCAATTCCATCCATACTCTCACCTCAGTTCTATCATTCATAAAAAAATATCAAAGTGATATGTATCCCTTTAAACATCATCATTCAAGCTCATGTCCCTAGGATATTATTTTTCAACACATAAAAACATCAATTATTGTTAGAATGTTTCACACAGTATATTCAAACATCATTATTTCTTTTCTTAAATAATACTTCTATATAAAAAATAATCCAAATTTATAGATACAACCATGAAGGTTTCTAGTTATATCATCCTAGGTAGTAGGACTTAATTTCCTAACCATTACCCATAGTCAAGGGATGAACCCCCATTTCACTAGTTAATAGTTGGGTACATAGTTAGATACACTCCAATAGCCAAAAAAAATTGGAAACCATATAACACAAGTAAAAAAATACAAAATAGAATCACTCAATCTATAAGATAAATTCTAAAATAAATCATATAAATTTTAAAAAAATTAATAAAAACAATTTTTATTTCTCTAAAACTTGATAAATTAATAAAAACATTTAATATTATACATGAGAATTAATATTCTGGATTTATAGTTTAAAATACATTATAATATTCTTATAACCCATAGTTAATAAGATAAAAAATTAAATTTTTAGTCCTTACCATGAATGTTGTATTTTACTATGGAATATTAGCCAGGAAATATTATCGTTATTCGAGAGATGTAGCTTTTCATACTATTAATACTATATGATATGAATATGAAACATAAAATATGATAAAAATTGATGTATTTGATATACTATATTTAATGGAACTAATCATATTTTAAAATATTTAATATATGATAAATATATGTGGTGTTATGGTTGTTAAAAATACTTGAATAAAATGTAAGAAAATATATTTAATATCATAATTTATTGTAAAAAATTAATCCACATGTTTTTTCTGTATCATACTCAATTATATAAGTTTATCATACATTATTGATAAAAAATAAAATAACTAATATATTGTTTTATATATAATTAGTGAATGATATTAAAATACACATGTCATTGTAAAATTAGAGAACAATACAAGTTTACACTATAGCGAATGTTTTATAGAGACAAATGCTGTGTTTTAGGGTATTTCATAATAATAATATTTAATGAAACAATCCCAAAAATATATTGATTTTTCAGTAAGATATTAAAAATGAATAAATATCATGAAAAACATTCCTATAATGCATAAAAAATAGCTTCTATCATTCTTTTTGTATATAATATATTTGAGGAAGCTCACTAATGTAGTAAACGGGTCATTAAATAATTGTAGGTTAAGTATCAACCTAAGTATCTCTGTTTCTAAAATAAGTATTCCTAAAATATCAATGGTGTTCTTACACACTCACAGTAAAGAAATTAAAATTCTTATTTAGAGGACAGATTAATATTAGTTTTTCATGGAAAAAGTAATAATAACAGTGATGATTCTTAACCACAGATAGACCTAACAAAAATTATTCATTTGATGAAGAGTTTCTATCAAGGATAATATATTTAGATTGAACACATAAGTAATGTGTGTTGAATAATTAATTATTAAACACATTAATAAATTAATTGAATGTCTTAAATGATGCATTCAATGGTTCCAAACCAATGGAAACCATGTTGGATTTTATGTGTATGATGGAGGAATCTCATAAATTCTCGTCATAATTTATATTATTAATATATGATTTATCCATAAAGATTTTTTGATTCTTCTCTAAATACACAACATATTATATATTGTGACACCCATTATATGAATATCAGTAACAATGATATGGGGTATATACATGAATATTATATATCTCTATTTAATTATATTTTCGTCATGAAATTAATAAATAAAATTGTAAATAATTATAAAATATAACTTGACAACATTTATTTCACATGATCTACATAGTGTGTGGTGTTAACAAGGTAAATGTTTCCAAATTCAGCATTCAATCTATTTCAATAGTTAAATTTTAAGATCCTAACAAAAAAATACCAAATTCAAATATATAGGGTGTATCAAATTTAGTTTACAATTAAATAAAATGATAATTTAACTAAAAATGTAAATATTTAGGTTAATCATTTCCCGATGCATTGGGTCATTATTAGGGAAATCCCTTCATAATCATTTCATTTTCATGCCTAAGTGTGGCACATATATCATACAAAATAAATTCAATAATTATCATAGATTATTACATAATAATGTAAATTTTAAATAAATACATATAGATACAAAAGAAATAAAAATAAATGAATAAATATGAACACCCTTAATAGAGAAGTTGGTGTGGTATTCAATGCAAAGTGATTTTGGCAGGAAAAATCTAGGTGCAATTTTGGCTGCATAATAGTTTCATATAAACATTCATAAAATGGGTTTATGATATTGAAAGGGGTATATCATATTTTATAACTAAAATATAATGTAATTGTGGAATTTAAAGACATTATCCAACATAATTAATGGGATATATATTGCATAACTACATAATGATTCTCCAAGTAAATGGATAATGAAAAAGATCCTTTTGAAATATTTGTATGGTAACTGTTGTACATAATGGATCATTGAGAGAAATAATGACATTTAAATGATGATCTCATTATTTACACATAATATATACATAATGGGAATCATGGAAAATCATTTCCCATCATATTAAAATGGGTTTTATAAAACATATTATAATAGAAGTGCTTGAATGGAAATGAGATGTGAGAAATATCTTATGGAATTTCGACATTGTAATAACATAGGTAAGGTTCTAAATGAGGGGGATAAATGATCCCAAATACAAATAAAATCCATTGTATAGAAAGGTATTGTTTATGGATGAATGAAAATACATGAAATTTATATTAATAGAACTAATATCAAAGAAGCTTCTGGAATTCAAATGTGAGGAGATAAATCCATTACTTGGATGTGTGACTATAATAGTTTATGATATGCTTCATGAGATATTGGGAGATCCTGTAGTGTACTTTAAAGAGCAGAAATAATAGTTCGTATGATCGTAAAGGTGGTTTAGAAAAGTGAAATGGGATCTTTTTTGGTTTCATATTAGAAATGATGGGGATTTCATTATTATTTTCTTTTTGGACACTACGTAATAATATATTCAAAACCAAAACCCATTAAATAGTTTATTCATTGTTTTATAATAATTGGGAGTGGAATATATTATTTTATAATTCCAAGGACTGACGATGAAAAAATATTGAACTTGTTTAAGTGTAGGTGACTCAATATTCCAATGAAATTTTTCTAAAATATTAAATTGTATTCTATATCTTGGAGGATTCTCTAAGGAATTAAAACATAACTAAAATAAACAGAAAATCTCACTATCTTTATAGAAAAATATATTTTTGACCTTATATACGTTTTATTTTATTTATTATGTCATTATTGATCCATTATGATGTCATAAAGAACACAATATATTCTTACGGTATTTAAATTTCAACCAATAGTTATAGTACGTTAGAAAAATAAAAAAAAATTAATAATTATATAATTATGATGGATTGATTCCAAAAATATTATTCATTTAATATAAATAATCGTCTATATTTATGAATGTTTTATATTATATTAAAATCTGATAATTATTGATGATGAACCTTTTTTTATAGAAAAAGTTTTATATCCCAAATAAAATTATATATGACTTCATAAAAATTACAGGATCATTTATTTTCTAATAAATTTAATTTAATAACAATTAATTATTAATAAAATATTTATATATATGAAATTTAAGCATAACACTTTATCACACCAAATAAATCCATAAGTGTAAGGTGCATGATGTTGGGGACTTTATGTGTTCTTTCAGTGAACATGTCTTTTGTCCTAATCTCTATGAGCATGAACTTCTCTCATAAACAATTTCACTCATGCATAAGTTGTTAGATCTCAGATTGGTATTAGTATAGGGAATCTCCCATATATGTTATCTCCATTTGATGATCTAATTAATAGGCCCCATAGGGTACAATCCTTTTGAATTGGGCAATCACTTTCTTTTTTTCTTGTTAATACGATTTTTTAAATCCCATTATTTATACTAGTTATGTGATCATTGATCAATAGATATCTTATCAACAAATATGATACATAAAACTCAGTTAAATCCAATCTGATAAAATAAATCATAATACATGCTTGTATTCTCGATATCTATAAGATACTTACTTACACCATAATAATGGGAATTGTATTCATAAATATTCAGTTCGTTACAATTATGGAACAAATATATATATATAAAATCTATATTCATTATAGTGGATTTTCTGTTATGTATGAAGGAAGTCAAACAAGTGGAAAGGTTTTCTCATCCCATTGTTACCCCTACGATACATATTCCATATTTATTGTGCTTTTTATATGGTATATGCTACACCTTTAATATGTTATATCATGAATATATTTATATTCACATTATTAAAAATATTTATTTTATTTTATTTCTTTCATTAGATTATAGTTATAATATTACAAATGGGGTAAGGGTTTATTTCACAATCTCATCATAAATCAATATTGTTTATGTTTATTTATCCACTGGGACAATAGTTTGATAGCTCTATCATAAATTCAATATATTTTATTTTACTCTATCCATTCATGAACCTTTCATGTAATTGTAACATTTTATTCCCTTATTGACATGAAATGATTAGGAATTTTTTTATGAAAATATTACTTTTTCACTCTTTAGTTGAGAATAATTTTTTTTAGTATCTATGTTTTATAAAAATAATTAACTTTTCTAATTTCTCCAAGTAATTTATTGGAGAAACATTTAATATATTTAAAATTTTTCACATAAAAAGCATTAAATGGATCTATTTTCATTTTCTATATACGGTAATTTTTCATCATTTAATAATAGCATGAATAGAAGGATTTTATTATTTAATGTATTTAATTAATAATCGACCAGAATGACCACTCATTATTAAGATTATTTATTGAAAATATTAAAATTTTATTTTCAATTAAATTTTCTTCAATAGATTTCTAGAAATGTTTACTCTATGAATTTTGTTTTAAAAATGAAAATGATAATTTTTTCACAAATTATTTAATATAAATTTTAATGTATTTATATATAGTAGTCAAGAAAAACATTATTTTACTTTTTGATCTATTATTAATATGTTTTAATGGTACAACACTTATGAAAATTACAGTGGTTTATTATCCGCCTGACTAGATTTTTTTTCTCATTACATTCCCTATATAAACATGGATGGTTATTGGTTATATTCATTGGTTGGGGAGTGTATTAATATTCATTTTCTAGTTCTAAGATACAAATTTCGATATGAATTATTTTTTATCTATATTATTAACAATTTTATTGTAATTTTTTAATATGAGTTTGTATGTTGGTTTTGTACCTCCACATTAGTAAGTGGTACACATTTGACATATAAAGTGATGGGATTTGACAATTATAGCCCTATTATTAATTGGTTGGTCTTATGAGACAAATTATATTGGTTATTTTGGAGATGTCATACTAATTTCCGTACAGTGTTTTTGTATGAGGCCTTGAAAAGTATAGTTGTGATGTTATGTATTATATATTCCCTCATTAGGTGAATAGTTGTTGTCATAAATTTGACTATTATATTATTTATTAAATACCTTAATAACATTGAATATAATGTGATTATTTATGTTGAATTATTTTTATCATCATTTATTAATAATATTTTAGTCATTATATTCATGTAGTTTTTTACATTTATTTTTTTTAGTTATTTACCTTCTTATATTGATTAGGCCTACTATTTAGAATAGTTTCTCTTATATTCATAACCTTAATAAACATTATTTTACCTTCATGTGATTATTTGTGTTTCTTATTCAAGGATAAGTTAAATTAAATGATGGTATTCTCATTTAAAAAAATTTCTTTTTCATTTTATGTTTTAAATTGTAATATAATAATCAGATATATTACTAGTATTATAAGACTAATATCATATTTTATCCTTTGTGATTCAATACATTTTATCTAGTTAAAATTTAATAAATCAGCCACTAACTATAAGATACTAGGGTCAGGGAATTTATTATTTGAATCAAACAATGTTATGTAGAAACAAAGGGAACCATATTTTGGAAAACATAGAAAGAGAAAATAAATCTTTGACAGACATTGAAGGGAACTTAAGTATAGGATAATATCCACAAGTTTGGTTAACATATCAATTTTCAGGTTTTCTATGAAATACATTCATATCTATATAATACATGTGGATGTGGCTCCAGAATATATTTACCTTGTTGTAATAACATTGACTAGTGTGCATTAGTCATTGTCCTCATCTTCACCCCATGTACTACAATGGTCCCCACTTCACACCTAGTTTGAGACATCTAGGGGTTATTATTAGGATAATTAAAAAATTAATTAAAGATAATTAAAAAAGAATTGGAAATATTCATATCATTTGAAAATGATCACAAAGATAAAATGGTTATGATTATGAGATTAACTATGCAAACGAAATTCAAATTTAGTTATGTGTATCACTAGTATTGAAATTATATATTATGATTTCTAATATTATCATATATTACAATGTGTTTAATTGTGTATAATTTTAACACACTAGATAAAATATAATTCTCAATGTTTTAGGTAATCTCTTTTGGAATTTCCCCCATGGGAATGAAAATGAATCTTGCGCCGGTGTCTCAAGTGAAGATAAACAAATTAAAACAATATTGGGCCAACAAACTCAAATTATGTTTAATTAACATACCCATAAGAAGAATTACACCAATACATAATGTTATGGAAAAATTTTTATGTTTTATTTTATAATTACTTATATCTTTTAATGGGGCTATAATTACCTTTTTACCTAAGTAATAGATGCATTCCTTATAGAATAAATTTCACTCATTGAAATTTAGTGAAAGGGAGACCGTTCTTATAGAATATTTTCATCACTCATGAAATTTAGATCAATGGTTTCCCATAATTAAAAAAACTAATGATCAAGATGTCATAGTATCCATGGAGGAGAAGCATTTGTATGTATTCTTCATTGAAGTTTTTTTATATGGCCAAAGGATGAAAAAAAATTTCTATGACTGTGTAAAAATTTAAATTATTATAGATAACTTATTTAAACTATATAAATTATAAATAGAGTAATAATTAATTTTTTTTTATGTATTGAAGTCAATTCATCTAAGGGCACTAGAATCACAAACTTTATCATCATATTAAGATATGGTATCATGTTCTACGAAGAAGCATAAAATATGCGCAAAGCCTTATGGATTAAATAGAATTAAATATAAGAAGACTATGGTGGTAAAACATTAAAATTATGAATTATTGAATAATTTATTTTACTAAATTTAATATTTTTAGACAGAAACACACCGGTACATGAATAAAGTGATATAGAGTTTACTTTAAGAATGTAGAGAACTACCATCAGTGTTATGAATGAATGTGTTACAAAAAGCATGTATTTCATAGTTATTCAACTATAAGGTGATAGGTAAGTAATATAATTAATTCCCAAATATTCATGGGAGAATAACAAACAAGTATCCATGGGATCAAAGTTATTCTTATCTTATTAAATCAGCTAAAGAAGATTGATTAAAGAGAATTAATATTTTAATTTTAGAAATATGTTATAAATTCATTCTAACTATGGTATTCCAATTATGATATTAATTATAGATATATTTATCATAATATATAATTTTTCTCAATGTATTTGAACAAATATGTTTATTGATATCGGGGAATATAAAAAGTTAATTAGGTGACCAGTTGATTATTTAGAAAACAAATGATTGAGGGAGTATAACTCTTAATATGTTACCAATGTTATAATAATATTGATAATGATATATTTATGGCATATTAATGGTTACCCTGATATATGACATTAATTTTATTGTTTATGCTGGATTTTTGAGCATTTCAAGAATTATAAAATATAATCTATAATCAAATTTTTTAAGGAATATGGAGAGAAATAATATTGCGAAGAATGCTTGTTTCCAATATATATTTTTTATGATAATTGAATTAAAATATTTTTTATATGACAAAAAATTATATTTTTTTATTTAGGGGATCTAATTTTATGTTAATTATGGATCTTATGATCTATTATGGTTTTTTTTCTTCAGGCAAGAAAAATTCATCTTGAATACTTATTGTTTGGGAGAATGATTGGAGATAGTGAGGGAAATTTAGTAAATGTTGATATTATCAATAAAAATTTTATTTCCTTATGTGTATACCTAGAAAATAATGTTATTAAAAAAATTTACAATAGTATTTTTATAAAAATTATCATAGTACCTTTATTTCGGATGAACATATGATATTTTCACCCTTAATAGATTTGTTGATTTTTTTTCATTAAGTTTACCTTCATCACTCAACTAATTTTGATGAATTATTTATATCATTCTATAAAATTATTATTTTTTTACCCATTCCCATAATTTCACTTCCCAAAAGAATTTTCATAAATGGTTACCTAGTTATGTGTTATTCAAGATGAAAATAAAATAATATTTTTTCTCTTTTCAAGATGAGGATTTTATCCCTTTTAAAGATGTTTTATTTAATAATTGTATATTAAAATATAAAACCATTTATTTATAAGTGAAATAAAAAATTTTGGGAATTAATGTATTGAATGTTGGCATAATTTAACACTACAATATTTCAGAAGATTAACATTGAGTTTGATATTATATAAGACAAGAAAAACAGAGCATAAATGACCAGTGAAATAAATTATTTACCTATAAACATCATAACACAGCCAAACAAATTTGTGAGTATGAATATAAATTAATCATTTATGAAAAAAAAAATTTCTACACATGTATAAAATATATTCATTCATTATCAACACATTAAGAATTAAAATAAAAACCACTTTGATATTAATGAATTTATTTTTTCTGAAATATTGTTTTTATGCATGTAATATTTTTTTGTCATTAAAAATTTAAATTAATTATGATGGGGAAATTTTTAATTAATATTATTTATTATAAATTTAATAAATTATATTATCATTCATATAACATTTATCTAGGAATTAGGTTAGAATGAATCTAGTTTAATGAATACAAATAGTATTTTGTTAAAAAAATGTGTCTTCAGAATTTGTACACTTAATTAAAATTAATTTTAAAAAATTATTAAATTTATTTTTTAAAAAAGAACTATATTGTTTTAAATAAATATATTCATATTATTTTACATGTATGTTTTAATAATTTTCATGAAAATTTATTTGTCTATGAACATAAATAATTAATATTATTTTAAAAGATACCATTTCATTTAAAACACATTAAAGGGTAATTTTTTTAAAAACATCATTTAAAGTAAAATTAGTAAAATTATGACATAATTAATACCATTTAAGTCATTTCAATCAATTATATGTTTGATTTATATAAAAAAACATTTTATACTAATGAAAAAATTTCCTTTAGAAAACTATATTTTGATCACGTTTATGTGTTTCATAATAAATTATGATCTATAATTTTTTTGTCTTGAATTTACAAAAATGAATTAAATTTATTTAATCATAATAGTTAATAATAAATAACATGTTCAACATAAATTTTGGTAATAATGAATTCTTATATTAATAAAAATTAATAACCAATGAATGGTTAAAATGAAATTATTGGGGACTAAACTAATATGATTAGAGTAAAAATGACCTAAAAATTCAAAATCATATTCTATGGTAATATAAATACCTTAAATCATTCAAGGATATATAGTGGTAAATTTGGGATCCTATTGGAATGTTAAAAAACGTTTGTACAGTTTATTATTATTAAAATTGTTATTGTTTCCTCCTCCCCACATATTAATGCGAACCATCATTACTCTCTACTTCAGAATTATGAATTCATTTTTGAGAGAAAGATAAATTAAAAATTCCTTCCTTAAATCCCAGAAAAATTAACTAGGGTACTTGTATTAATCATAAAATAAATATATTATGGGTTAGTTACAAACATAATGTTTTTTCCTAAAGATGGATTGTAATACAAAACTATGCGATATCATTTTTATTTATCATTTGAAACCATAAAATATCCAAATAAATATAATATAATAATTGAAAAATAATCTCCCATATACTGATATATTATTATGTTAATTTAATGATACATATCCATCTCACAATCCCTCAAATGAGAAACAATCCTATCAATCTAGTGTATGTCATATTATCGCCTCCCGAACTAACATAATTAGTTTTCCAACACCAGATCTCATTAATGGATGTAATGATGTATTTAATATAGATTTAGTATATTAATCATAGAATTATAATATAAAATATTGCGTTGTACCTTCCATTAATTTGTAAAATGATAACATCACTCATGCGTATGTGTAGACTACTGCCTTTATGAAGTGATGTGAAATGTTTTTATCTTAGTTTTATTTGTTATATAATAAGTATATAATTAACGATTATATAAGATTTTTATTATACATAATAATTATTCTTGAATGGTGTAATATTATTGATCTTTTTTCACCCCATCCTTTGAAAAAATAAAAAACTTGTTCATGCATATGCATGGTATACCATCTATATGAATGGTGTAATGCATTTTTTCTACATCAAACCTTTATAAAACCTTATAAATACTTTTATAATTAATAAGTATTATATTTATAACGTTTTTATCATATCATATAAATGAGTATGATTATACTGTTGTTTATAAAATATATATATATATTAATACTGGTGTTTTGGAGACAATGAAAGAAAATAAGACATCATGCAAGGGTTTCACATCTCAAATATTCTTATTTAAGACATATGACATATTCAACAATTATTTATTTTATATGTTATATATATATTTCAGGATTGATATGTAATAATATTTTTATAATTATCTTTATTGAATTTAAATGTCTCATGTTCTGTAATTTATTTCATGGTGGTACAATTCAATAGTACCAAATAGGTAAGGGTTTATATCAAAATATCATCATTATTTAGTACTGTTTATGATAAATTCTACCTTATGAGAATTATAGGATATTTATATCTAAAACCACATCTATTTTATATTCCGTTTTCAAATGGATAATGATTCAAGTTATAGTTCAATGTTACACTCTTGTGTACATAATTATTATTATAAATTTTTTTTAACTGATTTTATTTCACTCTTCTGAGAAAAATACTTTTTCTTAAATTTATATATTTTATAAACATATATTAAAATATTTTTTAAAATAATAAATATATATTATTAAGGATATTATCATCTATGTTATACTTTTCTTCAGAATCAAATGAAAAAATCCCCTTTCCATTTTTTGAATGGGTTAATTTTTACCTTCTGATGATAATATGAAAATAGTGATTTTAAAATTTTATGTAATCTACTGAATTACACAGAATCATGAAAAATAATAGATTTGATGAATCCTTTTTATTTTTAAAATTATTTTTGAAGATAATTATTTTTTATTAATCATCTGAATCTTTTTAGTTTATGTTTGAGATTTACAATGTTAAAAGGGTATTTTCCCTTGTATTGTTTCTAATAAAATATTATTGTATTTAAATCATCAATGAATATGATAAAAATATTGAAATATAATATGTATGAAAAAATTTGAAATTATATTATCCTTATTATTTTGTTAAATGGTATATGATCAGTCTTAATATGATGTAGTGTTTTTCTACCATCCTCCATATTGTTCTATATTTTATAAGATTGTGTTTATTGATTAGAGAATAAATTAATTTTTTTTTTCCAGTTTTCCAATCATAATGGTTTTTCATATTATTTTTACTAATTGGGTAAATTATTAATATATTATATTCTTTTTATTTACCATGAATGTTTTTTATAATATTTTTACCCTTCCATATGGGGAATCAAATGGACATGGTATTTAGTGTATATGGCCTATTATACTCCCTTGAGGCATTAGTATGACTCCTATGAAAATCTAGCATCTGTATTTGGTCATGGGAATATCAATATTTCTAATATTTCTTGGCATTTTGCTTTCATGGTATGGTTATGATGTCCATGAATTTTCTTTCCCTCATTCTGAAATTAGTTATTTTTTTCCATGTGATTAATTTTATTAGTTATAATATCCTTGGATAATTTTCAAGCTCATGTTTTTATATATGTGGAATTTTTTTATGTTCAATTATTAAGACTATTATTTTCATATTTCATGTTATCTATTAAATGGTAAATGTTTAAATTCATTAAAATTCCATATTGATTATACTTTATTTATTTCTGGTGGATTATTTTGTACACATTCCAATAATAAAAATTAGTGATCGATATTTTATTTTTATTCTTCTCCCCATGATTCCTGGAAGATAATTATTATAGATATGTACATATATTCTAAAGGTGATAATAATATTCACAACGAAAATTAGTTGTTATATTTTATGTTTGTAATTTTAATATGAGATTCAGTTATGATTCTAGTTTTCCAAGAAAAATAATCTATTATTTTCTTCGAGCTGCAATCTCGTGTACTTAATGCAAATGTAATTATGTAACTACTGAATCTGGGATACTATTTTTAGGGTATTTATAAAAAATAGACTAGGTTTTCTCTATGATATCCCGTTTTTTTATTTTAGGTTTATCATATATGTGAAATATATATTCATCACCATTTTTGGATCTTCATTTCAATTCAGTATAATAAAACAACACTAATAATTATGTGATATTTGAAAATTTAATAATTATTTATAATTAGATCCACGATATTCAATATAACACTTTACTATATTCTATAGGTGATATCCACCGTCAGGATAATAAAAACCTCTATATCGTAAGAACATTTGGATTGGAAACCTAAAATTTAAAATTCATACTTCCAGCAACATAAAACACACTCTAAACCAAATAAATGCCTCAAATAATCTTATATAATATCTTTTCCATTAAATTTGAATAATTTTTTATTATTTAATTCAATAACAACATAAAATTTAAGAGAATTCGGTATAATTATTTATATTTTAAAACGATAAATATCACAAATCATGGTTTATCAATCACCTTTCACTGAATGAATGGTCAATTCCACTATAAAAATCTGAAAATAATAAGATAGGTTTTGGTTGGGGTAATACCCCCTAGAATGATCTATCTAAAATAGAAAAAAGAAATCAGAATCTCCAGAAAACAATTTAATTTTGAATTTTCATTCTATGTGTTCATTGTGTGTATCCCCCAATTATATTGAATAGTTAAAAAGATTAGGGGTGAATCATCTTTACGCTATGTGATAATATTTAAACAGTATCATGAAATTATACAAAAAAACCTAGATGGGGTGATATTATGTCTCATTGAATGATGAATTCATTCTAGTGGTATTTTCAAAATAACCCAATGACATTCACTTCTTGTTATATGTGTTATAGAAAGAAATAAATTTTTCTTAAAAATATCATAACTGCAGTCATATTCTTTATTTTCCTTCATGGTCCATTACAAAAACAACTATTTGGCAAAAATGTTAACCATTTCAAAAAATATAATTCTTGGATTCTATAATAATAACCTTTTGATGTTTTCAAAAATATTAATATATTGATAAGTTCTTTCAATAAAGATCATTACAATTATAAATCTTCAAATATAAATATTTTCTTCCATTACCATTCTCTAACTATAGTTTACCCTTCCTCGATGAATATAAATGGAAAAGTATTATTTTCTCTCGATATATGATATTAAAAAATTAATTATTCCAAATAAAGAAAATATCAAATATTGTTTTCAATACTATAATTTTCAAATATCATTATAATAATCAGATGAAAATTCTCTATCACAACAATTTTTTTCAGCCAATATCTCACATGATCAATCATATGACTAACATTCATCTTTACAAGGATATTGAATCCCTTTTTATATTTAATCAATTAAAATATCTGATCCTTATAAAAAACTGTAACCACATAAACCAAATTATTTAATGAATGAAGTTGAATTCCACACATCTTTATTTAGAGCTAAATAGTTAAAATCATTATTTCAAAATGATATTTATATATATATGATTACTCAATTTATTGGTAATGATATATTATTCCTAATATTTTTTCCCAAATAATTGTAGAAATAAAATTTATTTTTCTATAGGTTATTATTTTAAATGAAAATTTATTTCATTATTCGTTGTTAATTAGTGTTTAATACTATTATTGGTTAATTTAATTTATCATTTCTCATCATATTGAATACACATTTCCTGTTTCACTACTTCAAAATTGTCATAAAATTATTTTTTCAATCATATAAGTTTTGTATTATCAATTTTTATAGTAATATACTCTAATTAAAATGTGCATCATAAATCAAAATCAATTTTGTAATATGGATTGCCAAAATGATTTCATCCAGTATAATCATATCCACCAAAATATAACATTTGATCTGTATTGGAACATGGTTAGTTGGAATCTAAATTTTCCAACACATTTAGATACCTTTCATCATGAACAAAAGCATTGATTTAACATTTCATCAATGTATAATATACTTTTTTTCACATACATTACATGATCCATTATAGGAAACCATTATAAATGTTTTATAGTCACATATAATTTAAAATTCTTTACATGGTCACGTTTAGGTAGATTATACTCTTAATTATTCTTCAATATAATATTGAGTCTACTCCATTATTCTTATTTCATGATCCAGAATCCATAAAGAGTTGTTAATATATATTAATTTTTGTTAAATTTCATTATAAAGGAACAACTTATGCTTCTCTTGAATATGAAATGTGTTAAATTGACATAGAGATTGAGAAATATTGAAGATAGAAAATTAAACTCATAATTCGTGGGTAATGTTTAGATAATGGTTAGGAATAACTATACACTATGATTGTGTGAAAAGTTTCATGGAGAAGAATATTTGTATATACCATGTGTGGTTTCATTGAAACCAAGAGGATTGGGTCTAGATCTATTCACACAGCTTCAATAAAATTTGGAAAACTATACTAGTAGCCCAAGTTACTATGTGTCCTAATTTCTATATAGATATAGGATCTCACATAGTTTTTACCTGGTTCTCAAACAGTTTATGAAAACCAAATGCCTTATTAAAAATAAAAGTTTAATGAATTTTTCCTCCAATAATTATATCCATATCCATAGATATTTTCACTCATTTCACATCCCTAATACATGTGTGAAAAATGAATCCTCCCACCTCTCTTAAGGAAGGATTTCATTTATTATATATAATTTTATGATTGATTTCCTATGATTTGAAGCCCCCTGCATGTCTAGAAGTCAGTTTCCCTCAATTTTGTTGTTGATTCACTACATGGGGTATTTATTTTTCTATGTTTCATGGTCCATATTCTCAATGTGATATTCTATTTTTTGGATAATATTCCTTTCCTAACTAAATGTATTAATTGAGAAATATGTTTGTATAAATTAATATAGTATATGATCTAAAAGATATTCATCATAGTGTAGATTGGTGTTAATCTGTACGATTTAGGTAATACCATGTGATCATGCTACAGAATTTCTTTCATGATTAATTATTATATATCTGGCATTTAAATGTTTTGAAAACCCATTTTTTAATCCTTTTGGGTCTATAAATGACTATGAAAAATTCCCTAGGGATACTCATGGGGTGTGAAAATATATTACATATGTTATTCTGGGATGTAAATAATTTTATTGAGGGTTTATGTGATTTAAATTGATACATATTCAATTTAGAATGGTATGACAGAAAAAGGCATTATTTTTAATAACATGGGTAATTTAATGTGTTATGATATAATAAATAGAAGATGTGTATAATAGTTAAGGTATTATGTTCATATTGCTAAAAAACTATAATGACCCTCAAATGAGATTTTTTGTGATTAAATAGTAATGTTGTTAAATAATGACATTTGATCAATGATGTTGAGTGTATTTGACTCTGGGAAAATGATATATGAAAAAATGATACACTTTTTGTGTTAAATGTAAAAATTCTAGGTATGTCAGACCATGTAAAGTGGGTTTTATATATTGATAAACATTTTTGGAAATGATAATCCACACCTGTGGGAAAGGATTATGGACACAATAATCTACATCATTTATTAGGGTATTTGGAAATGACATTCCAAGATCCTAGGTCAGTGATTTTGGACACAAAGATCCAAATAAATTATTACCATTTTAAGATATAGAACACCATATCCCTATAGTAATTTCATAGCCTAATGCTACTTGATTAAAAAATATAACCTCTATAGAATAGTTTTTAGATGATGAGCATGGGAAAGTTCCAGTTGGGATGGCTCTGGTGTCACGTAGAACGCAAGGAGCGATGAGGTTGGTTAAATTTATATTTAATTATGAAACATGTTATCATTATTTAACTATATATTATATCTATTGTACAACTAAAGCATGTATTTTTATTAGAATTAATGTTGTTTTAGACACAATTAGTGGTGGAAAAAATGAATTGTAATCACACCAAACAAGAAACACAATTGGTACCCGATCAGACATTATCGTTACATGGATTGATAAGATCAATGAAACTATAATAGATGGATGGTTTGTGACCTGTAATGGAGAATAGATGAGGGAACCTAGAATGATGTCATGACCCATTTGGGGGATTGATAGTGCGTTTTTATGTTGAGTTTCTTTTCACACCAGACATTATCATGGCATAGAATGATTGTTATATAGTTTTCTAGTAATTTACCCAATTTTTTGTGATATTTTATGTTATTAATAGTTAATGATGTGTTTTTCATGGGTTATGGTTAAACAGAATTTATATTACACACTTAATTCATCCATGTGGCTGACCAAAGTTGCCTCTCTGAAAAAAGAGCTAGGAGTCTCACTATCATTATAATTATGTATTATTATTTTTATTTATTATTAATAAAACTACCCATAATTATTTTATGGGTTTTCAATTGAATTTAAATAGGGTTGAGAGTGGAAATTAAAATTTAGAGGGAATGAATGCAATGAATTCTTATGGACCAAATGATTAATTACGGTTAAATCTATTCTTGTTTTATTTTTTATAAATAACCTAATTTAAAGAGTTTATTCAATATCAGTAAAATATTCACCCTCTATGGGTTTTTTATTATAAAATAAATAATCTATTAAAGAGATAAATAAATTGAATAGTCATTTTAGGTAATCTCTATGGTGAATTTTTACAAAAACTCCTCAATCAAGTGGAGAAATTCACTCCCAAACCTACTATAAATCACATTCCATTCATACAATAAAAACACAAAAATAAATATTTTACAAAGTGTGGTCCCAAATTGAGGGATACATTGTTGTCCAAATGCTGGAAGAGTGATGAATTATTAAATGGATTGTACACTAAAAATAGCCTTCTCAAACTTCATTATCACTATAACACAATAATTATAGATGAGATATACTATGAATTAATTTCTTGAATTCGAATTCAATATTCTCATGATGATACTCCCCTTAGACCACTCATAATGGTTTATATCTCTTTTTTTATAGATATAAATTCACTCAAACATCATTGTTGTGAGATGGAGATAGAAATTAGGGGTGAATAAGTAATCCAAGAATGATTTGACAACGAACAGAATGAAACATTGAATTACAAAATAATAATGAAACAATAATTATGGGATGATCTGATTGATAAAGTGTAAATGAATCTATATGGAGAGAATAAGATATATTTATAGATATCAAGTGAGGAATCATATTCATCTTTATTATTTTTTATGATGTGATATTTGACTTCATCATAATAGATAACACATATCATAGAATGCCATCAAGATTAACTATGAAGAAAAAACATCTCTCTATGATCATGTAAGTGTTTAAATTTTTTATAATGGTTCAGAGATCTAGTGGAAATTCCAAGTTTCCTAGTGTAAAATAAAATGCTTATTCACATAGTTTCATGTACCGGAAATTTAGTTCTAGAACTATATGTAATTTGGAATTAATACATTTTATTGAGGTGTCACCAAGAGATTTAGAGACTGATTAATTATGTACTTCCTTGAATAAAATGCATAGATAATTAAAAAAGTCAACAAATAAATAATATTTTGCACAATATATATACATATATTTATTTATTTTTATATATTTATTCTTATTATTTGTAAAATAATATATGTATATGTATATATATATATGTTATTTTAATTATGTTTTACTTTTGATTTATTTTCTAATTTTTTTAATTTCCCATCCCAAGGGGGTGAGGACATCACGTAGTGGTTGGTTGGGTTTCTTTTTCTCCATATGTGATGGGAATTGGGTTTTTATCTCCTCATTGGTGTTTTATTTGTGAAAATCAATTTTATCTATAGTGTTTTAGGCTTTGATAGTTTAATTACCCCCCCCCCATTACGAAGTGACGTGATTTCAGTGGTCCACCATTATCATTGGGTGGAGGAATTGGTGATGCTGATTATACACTAGTATGGTGATGTAAGGTTTCAAGGTTTGATTGCTGACATTCACAATGGGATTTATTCATCAGATATGGACTAGGTGGCACAATTGTGGGTTCTAGCTTCATCCTCCATCACGAGATAATGCAAAAATGAGCGTCTTCCTTATATATAGTGAGGGTACTTCGGTGATGAGGAGTGATTCATGATATTTATTCTAATGTCTTTTAGGAGCTATCACATAGGTGATGATCATTTTAGATAATGGTATATTGAGATCTGATCTCTAATAGCCATGATCAAGTGTTCTGGTTGAATGGTTGCGACAAGGTGGGTGACTGTTTGGGAGGCTTATGTTATGAATGGTAGTAAAGGGAATATGAGAAGATTTAATAGTAAGAATTCATATTAGAAGAGAATTGGTGGTGTATAATAGTTTCTCATGTTCATTATTTTGTCTATTAGGGGTTGGGGTTGAAATAGGTGATCCACGTTTAGTGTACTGACCATTGAGTTGATTTGTGGAAGGATGATATACACATCATGGTATGCTACACACGATTAGTGTTATGAACGTGTCTAGACTCTATACATCATTTCAATACCTATATTAAAAAATATGGATTTATATTATTATATTAATCCAATTTACATTATTAGAAATTAATTAAGATTAAAATTGCAATTTTACTGAAAATTATATGTTCCATTCAAATTCATTTGTGTATAATATATATTCACAATTTAAAATCATATTCATTTATATTCAAGAAATAATTAAATAATCCATTTTCAAAATTTGGATTTAATTTAATTTAGTATATATTTAAATCAATTATATTCCATAAAAAATCCAATAATAAATTTATGATACAAATTTATTCCAATTATTAAATAATAATTTTAATGTATAATATTAAAAATTTGAACATAATTAATCATTTTCAAAATTAATAATATATATTCTTAAATATAATCCAAATAATAAATCATTATTAATCATTAATTTTATCCATCAAAGAATAATTTCCTAGAATTTAAAAAATACACAATGATTTCTAGGTTACCTTTTTTTGAATTAAATGAACTGGGTATTATCTATGAATAATATATCAAAAGAATAAAATTCGCATCTCACATCATTGTTTACTAATATATATTTTTCAATTTTTTATTATTATTACATTTAAATATTTAGTATCATAAAAAGCATGTAGTCTTCCCATATTTCACATCAGACCCTCAGTCCAAGTCAAAAACCTCGTAAATATGGTGTGGTGTGCCTAAGTCCATATAGAAAAACAATTTGACTAATATTAAGAATAAATCATATTTATTTGTTACAAAGTTTTATCAAATTGTTTATTTCTATTGATTTAGTTATATTTAATGTAATATAGGATACATGGATGTGTTGGGTTAGTAATGTTCTCATTCATGGGAGTAACAAAACCATGTGTATTGAAAAAACAACATCCAAAGTGGGATTATATTTTTAACTATTCTCTCCTAACAATTTAAATTTTGTTACACCTTTTTCGGTCTACTGATTGTGTGATGTTTCTATTTTCAATTATTATACTAATCTGATTACATTGAATTATATTTTTGTTGTTTTATTATTTTTTCACTCAAGGATTTACTTGACTTGAATCATATTTGGCACACATGTGAAGGTATTTTATGGTTGGGTGGTGGTAAATGACATTATTTTATATTTATATTTTTTTCACATGAAATAGTCCCAAAAAAAGGTTACAAATTTTTTTATTGATTTATATTTATTTAAATGATTAATTTTTTTAATGAATAACTAGAAATTGGGAATGTCGTTTTACCCTGAGTTTACCAGTGGCCTTAGAGTTTAACGGCTAGGTGTACTATTAGTGTAGCATATTTTTCTAATTTGATAGTTTATTTGCTGTTTATTATTTGTAAAATGATTTAAACCCTAGTTTTTTTTAACGGTTGATATGTTATGTTATATGAGATGTGTTATTTCCATAGTTTAGATTCACGTCCATTATCATGTTTAATAGTAATGGTATAAGAAGAAATTTCTTAGAATTCTCCACATGTAGTAGAACCAGAGAAACTATAAGTTCTGTTTGATACAGTCAAAGAGTAAATCAATCTAAATTTCAACTCTATGAAATGCTTTATCAAGAACTATCATGATTGGTTTATTTTGAGTATGTTTGACCTAGCTATGGTGTTCTATCTAGATCACCATTTAATGTTCTCTGTAGATGGCATAACTAAGGAAACTACTTTCAGGATTGTTTCCATCTATACAATTATGGATCACATATATAATTCTCTGAGGAAGAGGTTTATGTTGTAAGTTTATATGTTTATTTGACCAACCAAACATTGGTGTGATATTTTCCATTCCAGATTATTGTAGCATCATCATTTATTTTTAGTGTTTTTTAATGAAATTACAAGGAGATGAGTTATCCATCTCAAAACATTTTTCGTGTGAACATTGATCTGTGATCAAGTCATTTAAATATATCCCCACTGAAGAAGTTAACTGTGGTAGTAAACCATGGACTCATTTATAAGGGAAACCAAATTGAGGATTCCATACAAGGATATGTATAATTATGATGTTATGCTATAGGTGAATCCACAAATAGTATGATGCATTAATATGATAAAATTCATCACGCTTGTGGAATGATGAGTTTATAGGGGACCAAATTATTCTCTAAGGAGTGTGATTTAATTATTATTTATCAATATGGAAATAATTTTCACATACATGTTCAGTGTTATTGACTGCCAATAAAATGTTGAACATGTGCCAAGATGGGGAAAATTACGAGGTTCTGCAGAAACCATGTTAGGTCGATAGTAATTGAAGGCATATGACAATACAGAACACTATAAGTGCATATTATACCTCATATTATTCTAGATGTTGGATTTATACTTATCATACCAATTTGGGTGGGGTATGACTTACTCAATGGATTGAGAGACACATTAAGATGTGTTTTGTAGAAACTGGTATATTGACATGAACAAAATGGTGATGGGTAGGACAACAACATGTTTTTCATCCTATACCCAATAGTAGTGATGATGGGTCATCAAATATCTGAGGTATAATTCATATGGATTCTATTACTACTATTGATTTATTTGAAAATATATATTAAAATTCTTTTATATCAACTAGTGTATTAATGGTTTTTGTTTGGATTTGAATTAATTGAATAATTTTTATTTCACTCGATATAACATTTGTGTTAAACTAGAGGCCATATAACTCTCTAAGGGCTATTACATCAAGGCTTTGGAGTATCATTTCTTAGTTTTCAGGATTGATTTATCAGGTTTTCATGTGATACTATCTATTAAATGGATTGTTTCATTTCATGATCATAATAACAAGTATAGTAGTAGTTTGAATTCCAATTCTCAAAAGGGTGAGATATATTTTTCATCATGGGTAATGTGATATTGAAAAAATAGCATAGGAAAATTTCATCAGCAACACTCTATGCTCGAATACTAGGTTTCTAGGATTATTGTTTATTTTTATAGAGTAATGTATCATTTCATTCCTTATGTAGTGATACAGTTTCAATATGTTTTTATGATTTATTTTTTAGTTCTTTGAACTAAGAGAGAAATTGAGTTTACTATTGATATTATTCTAGGAGTTAAGAATATTTTCATTCTACATTATTCAATAGAACCAATATATATTTATGTGACTATGAATAATATTGTTTAATTGAATTATGAAGGGTTCATCATTATGATTAAATCACCTTGGAGATATGTTTTTTTATTTTAAAAGAAGGTTATTGCATCCATGAAATTATAACTCATTTATCTTAAATTAAGACATATATAGATCTTAGACTAGTATCACCTTCCTCATATTTAGCATATTTTTGACAAGTTTAGGGGTTCTTATGTATTCCACAAGAATAATTTTTTATCAGGGTATTATCTTGTGAGGGTGAGATATTAGGGTAAACCACCGTTAGCTTCCCGAAAAATATATTATTTATATGTGTTCCACATGAGGAAATTTGGGATTATGAATATTCTTAATATATTTATAGGCCTCATGAATGACCATATTAAACCATATATTATTTAATTTCTGGTTATCCCTATTTATGAATTGTTAGTGTACTCCCTGACTCGATTTAGACTTGTTAAACATCTTTTATTTATCTTGAGTATACCCTGGGAGAATCCATGATATGAAAAGATAAATAAGTTTCATTATTGGATTGTCAAGGTGCATTTAATATGACACATAATATCATAAAAATGTGTTTTAGTGGGCCTTAATAATGTCTCAGTTATTTTTTCATTGGAAAATAACAAGAAGGTATTTTCTAACTATTGATTTGTTGGTTAAGTGGGTAAATATTAACGGTTCATCATGAATTTTTTTCAATTGGTTGTGTGTCCCTCAATAATTCCTAGAAAGGAAAATAATATATTGTATTCTAAATGATATAAAAAGTATTTTTAGTAATTCAATAGTTTTATAACATGTAACATGTTGTGATCTTATTTGAATCAGATAATTTGTATACTCCATATTTGGATATGTTAAAAATTATATATGGGGAAGTTTTGATGTCGAATGATATAGTCATGGTGTATGGATCATGACTTTTGGGTAAATATGAATGAAACTATCATACTGTTTATCAATGGCTTTCAGCACTGTTTATGAATGAAATTTGGGGTGACATTATCTCATTTTTAAGAGTTTTACTATTTATTTTTACTATATTATGCTTAATTATTTGATTTTATAAAATATTTTGTATAATTAGAAGTTGATATTTTATATGTTTGATCATGATTGATTTTTCATACATAAAAAAAATTATGAGGGTTTTATAAGTGATTTCCATGCATAAAAGATATTGGCTCACCTTGCTTTAACCAATATATATAATAATATTTATATATTTTACTGATGGCCCTGTGCAATGAAGGATGTAATAGGTTTTCTGACATGATTATATAACTCTTGGAAGGTGATGATTGAGAATTTATGGTTATCTAGTCTTATAAATCAATTACCATTATAAAAATGAAATTTGGATGACGTGACAATGGATTTTATATTAGGTAAACTAAGGACTCGTTAGGAGAGTGAAATGATATAGCGGTAATGGTTCATGGTAAAAACGTATCATAATTCTTTGTAATTTAGGTGACATTCCCCACTGATCAGTTTTGTGACTTGTATTCTATGGAGATCGTACATTCGAATGGGGTTCCACATAGTTTTGTTTTAGATTGTCATCAATGATTATACAGTGTACATATACAATGTGCTTCAAAAGGTACTCAGTACTTATTTTTTTTGAGTAAATCCTACCAAATTAAAAAATACATTAATTCAGATCAAACTATATAGGTGTTAAAGGTTATGATGAGAGCATATTTCCATGATTTTAGTGGATCATGGAATACAATAGTGTTCTTGTTGGGGTCACCTCAAATGGTAATAATTAGATAATAATTCAAGAGGTACTATATGGTTAAATCTATGGAAGACCGTTTAGATCACCGCTATGATATATGGAAGTAGGAAACTCTAATTTTAATTATTAGATATTAAAGTAGGAGATATTGAAGCATTTCCATTTATTCCAATATTATATGTATATAACCCATATAAAATAGAAGTCATTCATTGGTCGATATCATCACATAATCAATTTTTTTTAGGTTACAATGTGTTACATCACATGTCATCATGATTGAGTCACCATAGGATTTTGAATAATGATAAGTTAATATCTAGGTACATTGGTCCATTCATGATTATGGATATTATCAGTCTTCTTCTGTATCTAATGGCCCTCCAACATTGGAATTATTCTATGTACAATTTTATTAAGTGACAAAACATAATAAAAAATCACCTAAAATAACATGGGGATTTTGGAAAAGGAAAATATGTTATATAGAGCTTAGAGTGTATGTAAACAATTTTGGTCATGGTTAGTTTTAGCAATTCCCCATGACCATGAATTAATTTTCAGGGAGATTATGTATTGTAAAATACATTAATAGTCGCCTAGAAACAATGTCGATCGTATCCAAATCCATTCATATAGATTCCACATGGTTTTCTAAACTATGTGTGTGGCATTGGAGACCAATTATCTTGAGTCTCGTATTGAAAAAGTGATTTCATAATTGAAACATTGTTTGGAAATCCATAAAATATAACAATTTGACCCATTAAAAGTCTAAATTTTATGATTTTCATCTCCATATAACACATCCATGTAACCTAATATTTTCCATTATACAACACCCATCATTCCAGTGTGAAAATCAAATCATCCCTCTTCTCCTAATAGGAATATCCATTAATTTTATGTCATTCGATGTGTATATTATGGTGATTCAATTCCCCATATATATATATATAAGTCTATTTTTCTTTTCTTATATATGATTAAATTCTTAGTTTTTCCTATTATTCAATGAATCTTGATACATTATTCCATATAGTTCAAATCTATTGTGGATGAGGACACTTCGATTTAAAATATTTATCGGGGTTAGATGATTGGATTCCTAATAGAATAGGGAAGTTGATATACAATAAAATTTATATGTTCTTGATTATTGATCTTGATTATGTAGTGTATATTTATTGACCCTTTGGTTACTAAATTTCATACTTGTATAAGAATAACATATTTAGTATCAAATTGTGGTTCTAAACCCACCTCAAATTATTATGGCCTTGTTAAAGACTCTTAGATTATGCCTATGACCACACATGTAGTGTGACAATCGCTTTAAAATAGTAAAGTGGGTTGTATAAGGTAGAATTAACTATTTATTAGCTTAAAATATTCTTACATGTTTGGGACATATTATCCTAAAATTAGGGGTATTTTTGTTTAAATTTGATGATTGATATTGATATCATATGTTAAATGAAAGATGTGAAAATTGTTAACGACGAACATTCATGTTATCAAATGTTTTTAATGAACATGAAATGGTTATGTTCTATGAGTAAATTTAAAACATGGTTAATTATTAAATTGGAAAAAGGTATTTAATTTATGATACCATAGGATAATGTAATGATGAAAAATTTGAACCGTTGTTGTTTAAATATGTTAAATGTTCATGTATTTTTTTTCATAGAAAATATTTTTTATTGAATAATAAATTGTTATTGTCATGGATCCCCACACTTATGGGTAATGAAGTTGTATATGATTTTCCAAAACATTTATTGGTGTTATTGGATATCATGGTCATTGCTCCTGGGTTTTTCATCTTAGTCATGGATCCCCACATTTTGTATCCATGATTTCTAAACATAGAAGTCAATATCCATGATTTTCATACATTGACTATTTGTCCACATTGATGATCAGAATTTTTAGGCATTGATTTAAAGAGAAATTCCTACATTGCAACCACATATGATAAGGTTGGTTCAATATCCAAAAATAGAGTAATGTGCTCTATTCCTCCAGAACACTATATCAAAGATTGATTATGTTTTCCTCTGACAACATTGCTCATATCAACATGTGTAGTTGTCATTTTTGTTTTATTCACAGATTAACTCATTTATTTACCATTTTAATCAAAATATTTACTTTTATATTCATCATAAACATGAATATGTTAATATTCACTTTAATTAACTATAATATATTGATCCACTTCAAATTATTCATCAGAAACTAATATATATAATTTTAAATGATTTAATTTGCTATAACCTTCAAATCAATACTCTTAAAAATGATGTCGAGTAGTTTAATGAGGAAAATTAGTCCTTTATAATGGAAAATTAACCCAAAAAATATGCCTCCATCCATTTTATCATCAATTTTTCATTGATTTCATACTTGGTTTTGATTATAATAATTTTTCCCATATTCACTATGATGAATATTTGAGTGATTATCTATAGGAGACACTCAACATTGAATCATATCATATAAGTAAAATGTAAGGGTATAATAATAAAAATAATAAATCACTCCCTCATTCCCGTACTAGAGTGATATGAGAATCAATATAAATAAAGAATCTTCTATTTTTCACCATATACTTTTTTCACTCGACACCACTATTTTAAAGTAGTGTAATTAATATAGATACATAATAATTAAACCCATTTTTCTTATATAACTCTCAACATCATAAGATTTGTATTCTGCTCTATTGTATTATTATAGAAACGTAACGGTTATTTAAGTATTATTTTTTTTCTACAATAAAATCCATTTATGGGATCTAGTTCTTCAAATTTTTATCACATAAAATTTGACACAAACAATCCTATAGTAATAAAATAAAAATGTTAAGTTGTAATTCTAATTTTATATTCATTATTATAATAGTTTACCAAAAATAACTACATGAAAAAGAATTAAAACCTAGTTCTTTCATATTCTTTGGAGGATAACATTTCTAATGAATTTTACCTTATATTAAATCAGCTGACACCACATATCTATTTCTTTACATATGTGTAATATTCATTGTAGATCTATAAAAGGAATTTATATACATACCTTTTTTTATTAATGTGGTCTATTCTCTATATCAAGATGTTATTTTATTCATTATCATTTATTTTCACTATTTTCAACCTGATTAATAGTTCAACATATTCTCCATCATTCTAGTAGATATTTTCCAGAAGTCTAAAAATTGAAATAACCACTTCAATCAATCATGCCCACCAAAACTGAGTCAAAATTAAATCTATATATCAATAAATTATAAATAATTCCAATAATACAAATAACATAAGTATTTATCAATTCATCTCTAGTCAATTGGGATATTCAATGTCCTTTAAATTTCAGTTCACAATAATTTCCATGGAATTTTATTCGATTAACTCTTTATTTCACAATTTTCAATAGATTTATATTACTAATATTATAGATGAAAACTTTTTATCCAAATTAAATGTAATATTAATCAAAAAATATATAAAATAAATATCATCTAAATGTTCTATCCCATTTTTCTACATTTCCTACCATGAATTTAAAGAATTAATAAAGGAACATTTTTATCACTTTTCATTATAATTAGTATATGATATAAAATTTAAATATTCATAATAAATATTATAATAAAATATAATTTCAATTAATCTTCATTCAGTTTTCTTATATCGATTTTATGTTGACTCCCATTAGAATATCTGCTAGTTTTTTTTCATGTATTCTGTTTCTTTATAAAAAATTATATAACAAAAAAAATAGTATCCCTAAAATAAATTCCAAAATATGTATGGAAAATATATTCCATATATGAATTATTGAAATAAAATTGTTTCAAATTTTAATCATTTACCAAATTTATAATAATAGGATGTTATGTTCTCTATGAATACCAAAAAAATTCAATTTCTGTGTACAATTATCTGGTTCTTGAAATTCCTCCATTAATCACCCATTTCAGTAAATACCATAATTTTAATTTATATTTTGTTGATGGTTGAGAATATTTTTCATTATTATACTTACCTATGATCTTAATAGTTGTTTTTTTACTTTATAATTTTAAAACCATAACCCTGACTAGTTATACACATTCATCTTGGTACTTTATATCCAAATATAACTTGAAATTACTTGGTGCCTCGATATCCCCTTTACTCTGAAACCCCTTTAGAGAACATCCATGAATAAAGATTTTTCGTTAATCCATAATCATTACTCTCAATGTCGCGATACTTTCTAAAGGTAATAAATGATAACTATAAAATATAATTATTCTTCACATTTCCTATAATGTGTTTTATTTCATCATAAATAACCATAGTTTTTTAATCAATCATAAATATGTAATTTCAAGAAGAATTTATAATAATCTTACAAAATGTATCTATAATTTATTCAAGATGGCCAACATGAGTTTCCTATTCCTCATAATAACTTACATACTCATTCAATAGGCCTCCAATTTTCATTTTCATAATTATCTATAAATCATTATCCTCAATGGCCCCTTCTAATTCAATATGAGATATAGGACTCGATCATGGATATCATTGAATTCAAAATCTTTTTTCAAATCCTCTAAAGAAGAAATAATTTCATCAAAATATTCTTTTGGTTAATTCATTCTAATTTATTTATTAAATATATACCATAGCTTCCAATATTTTTTTAATAAAAATACATGTCGATTAAATATTTTTCAAAATGAATTCAATAATTTCAATTTAACTTAAGAAACATGTAAATTTATTTCGGTGGTAATTAAAAATAAACATCCTCATCATAAAAATTTCCCTAACATGATTCAGCGATATTTTCAACAATTCTATAATATAATAACGAAAAATGTAAATAGCAATTATTTAATATTTTATAACTTTTTAACTTCATCTCCATGAGTGATAATAAATAACAACATGTATATTTTAAAATTTCACCTACTCTAAAATCATTCATATCATTTTATGTGAATATTTTTACTATGAATAAAATTATAATCATATCTCTAGATTTTACCATATTTCATGTTTTACAATATTTCTATATTTGTCACAATAGGAAACACTCTATGTATCATTTCACAATGTAATAAAAACATTGGTTTATTAATAGCTATAGACCATTTGTGAATTTTATTTATAATTTAATAATATTTTCACTCATGTGTAAATCCACATATTTCACCAATAACATAAATGAGATGAATAAATATTCTATCAAAATTTTCACATGGATTAAATTTCAAATCATATAATATATTTTCAAAATACTTATAATTTTTCTCCATTGACACCAATATCTTCTTAATAAAATGATTCAAAATATAATCTGAAACATCCGTTTTTTTGGGATAATTTTTCACATATATATATATATATTTGTATAATTTGCCCATAAATTGTGTTTTGATCCACTAAATCATCGTTAAAAATCATCTTTTCTAATTTCATTATTGATCTACAAGTAGAATCACTTACATAAATTCCATAAAAATCCACTGAGAATAATTTTAACAAAACTCTTGTTGATGTTGTCTCATCTAGGTTTTCCATAATTTATATTTTCACCCAACAAATAATGGTAATCCCTTAGAAATTAAAATATTATCTATGATATTAGATTTGGATCATATTCATGAATTAATATATGGATTTAATAACATTTTTAAACCATCTAGTCATGTTGTACAACCTATGGGGGATATGTTAGGGTATATTAAATTCAATTTCATTAGTAAAAATAACTATATATCAACATCACATTAGATTATAAATTTATTTTTATTCATGACCATACAAAATAATATTAATATAGTGGATAGTTGGTTTTAAATTCTTCACCAATAAATATATAAATCAAAGTAAAATAGATCAAAAATGTGATGGTAAATAAATAAATTAGCATTCCATTAATATATGATTATAGCACGGTAATGATCTCTATGATTATCCATGGTCTATAGTCTCTTCCTCTCTTCCTTTGACTCCTTTTATGATTAATATACAGATAACATCATTAAATAAGTCAGTCATGAAATATATCAATCAATTAAATCAACAAAATAATTACATGGGTGTTCTACATGGCGTTATAGTTTTCACCGTGTGATTTTTTAGATACATTAATAGTTGAATCTTCATTGATGACTGATCATCAAATAAATTCAATCTCATCAATCATCTAATTTTAAAACAATGTATATAATAATTTTATTATTTTTTATTCTTATATCCCTAATCATATTTCCACCACTATACTCTATTATGATTGTTGTATTATTCTTCTACATAAAAAATACACTACATCTTAAGAATAATTAGATTTCAATTTATGTATTCAAAAACCCTCTAACATCGAATTTTCATTCTTCCAAACACATCTTTTGTATCATTATATTCAAAATCAAAACCATTGAATACAAAAAATATTGACTAATTTCTCAAATAACTACTCAACTATCAAGGATAATCCATGTCATCACTTTTTTATAGATCAATAGTTTCAATAAATCATATAGAAATAGAATCCATTTTTCTGTGATACAATTTTCTATTTATAAAAATTTTAATTCCCTTATATTTTTTGAACAATGGAACAATACCTCACATGTGATTAATCTATAAAGTAAAACAAAATCTACCCAAAACAATTATACTACTATTTCTTTTTCAATGTCGGTGTTCAAAACACAAAACCGTAATTTTTTTATTACAATTTATCATTTTTTGGCTTCAAACATACAAACATAATTTTAGCCTCATTAAATTGAATCAAAAAAATAACTAAAATAATATTTCATGGAATAATATAACCATTAGTATTCTACTAAATCATTCCACTGCCTTGAGAAAATCATAAAGTAGCCTTCTATTTTCAAATATTTCTATCATCTATTACAAATTATATTTCATAAAAATAATTTAATTTACTCTAGATTCATTAATTTCATTCATTATATTTTTTTAAAAGTATAATTCAATGATGATCCAATAATTAATATCCATGGTTTTAAAAAACTATGATTTTGGTTATTAAGATGTGATCATCTAGCATGTGTTCACAACATTTATATGTTTCAAATACATATATGTTACTTTTGGTAACCTTGTTTTGGAACCTTTATTTTAGAATGAAATTAACATAATAGTGGATATTAGTTTCTTTTTACAATAAAATGTCGATTGTTAGATCCCCTATTGTTTTGGATTATTGGGGAAATTCCACCAATTTTTATATTTTGTGTAGTTAGTTTTATCCTCCTGCCTGTGACTTATCATATTTGTAAAGTAGTCATAAATCTTATAGTTGTTATCTTCTTATCCTGGGAAAATAGTGTATGTGGTTCATGACATTCCCTATAGACTTGAGATAATTTCAGAAATTGCTTACATTTTCCAAAAAATTCCTCTGTATGTAGATATTTTAAATATTTATTGTTAAATTATATGTGTTAAAAAAATATGTTCAGACATTCCCTTGTTAGTATAATTTTTTATACATTGTATTTTGGTGTATTTGGGTGGAACATGTTCCTCGACTATGACGTCACATGTTAACGGATGAAATTATCCAACTACTTGTGTATCCTTCTATTCTAGGGGAATTAAATTTTCTTCCTATAATATTGAATTTAGTATTATCTACCATCAGTATTGCTTATATTATTTGGTGTTGTTTCTCAATCTTTGTTGGGTATCCAATGGATGGTTGGAAAATGAACCAGGGAAAATTCAGTAGCCTCAAAATTTGTGCAGAACGAGAAAGGTGTCTCACTCGATATAGGGGATGGAATTTAGAGGATGTCTAGATTTTGGCTACTGGATAGTTAGGTGTCACCATTAGTATGCATAAAATTAATGGTGCATGCCAAAAAGAAATTATTTTAGAAATAGAAACATTTTAATAAAGTAATGTGATGACATTTTTTCATGATTCTTCAGGGCCATTGGTTAAATATATTGTATTTTAAATGGAAAATGATCTTTCAAGATATTTCATATTGTAATAATGTAGTCCTAATTGGTGTTACCCAATCTAAATTGTCATGGATTAGGCTATTACTAATATTAAACCAAGGGTGTGTGTTTGTTTTATTGTTATTTTTATTCCCTTCAAATAATAATAAATAATAGAGGTAGACTAAGTTATACCACATATGAAATGATAATAATATTTTAATTATAAATATAGCATCTGATGGAATGATCTTATTTAATCATTATTATTATAATAAAATATAAATTATATAAATTATTTTTAATAAAATATATCTTTTTTTTCATGTCTTTTACTCATCTCGTTAATCCTCCCATTGAACTCGTCATTCCAGGAATAGTATAACAATTTATTCAAATAAATATATTTTCATATATACAAGTAAATATTATTTTATATAAATTTATAAATAATTATTTATATCAATATTCAAATAAATATTGGGAAATTTTTAAATATACTCAATAATTTGGTTATTAAATAATAATTTTTTTATTGCACGATGAACAATATAAAAGAGATAAAATTCAAGTACATATTTTTATCCTGAATACATCTTTATGGAATATTATTAGTAAAAATTACATGAATAATTATTATTCAAAAATATGGGAATAATATTTAATATAAATTATAAATTCAATAATATTTAATGAAATCCTACATAGTAAAATTATGTGACCCTATCAAACTCTTTCTTTCTAGTGTTAGATGAACTAACATAATATAGAAGATAATTTTCTAGTGACAATTCTATGAACAGGTGGAGAAATAATTTAATTTTATCACAATTAAAACATTTCTACGAACACTAATATGTAATTTAATATCCTTTGAAATTCCATGAACCTAGTTACCTTGGGTCGGTGCCCTATTATATAACATTGGCATGATACAAGGAAATCATGTCCTGAATGACCGATCAGTTCAGTATCCTTGGAAATATTAGATACATTCATAATTTTTACATTACATTATAAAATGAAAAACTACAATAACATTATTTCCATAGACCACACTCATATCCCCGTATAATATCCCTAAAGTTGAATCATAAAATAATTTTCTTATCATGGGAAAATTAAAACATAGAAAGGGGTGAGCTCAGATTCTCAGTAAGGATAACAATATTGAAAAATCTTTCAGAAATAAGCATAAACATTTAAGGATATTTATAATACTAAAAATAACCTTTTAAATTTGAACTTCATTATAATATGGAAAAAATAAAATCAAATAAATCCATTTACTTATTCTTATGAATATTCTACTAGTCGAATAATCAGAAGGAATATCAATATCCACTTTCATAATGATGGAATGCATACTTCAAGACTTCATAACAACATAGTTAAGGCCTTTTTCCAATACTACTAATAATAATTTGTCATTGCCTTGTTCCAAGACACTAGTTTGTCTCATGAGACCTACCGATGCATTGAGGAGCATTATTGGGCTCCACCCGTCAATTAGTAAGTCCAATTCAATACTCATATAAAAATGTTTAAACATAACGTAAACATTATTATTAAAAATAGCATATGAAATATAAATAATTTATCCATAAACCCTTAGTGGTATAAAATAACACATCCACATTCAATCATATCACAAAACCTTCAATACAGTATCAATGTTTTTTATCATAATAAATTAACTTCAAATAAAATTAAAATCCATCAAAAGATGTTTATATAGATGAAATCAAAACTTTTTTTAGAGAAATAACTTTTTCTATTTTGAAATCATTTAGTAGTCATGTAATTATAAAAGAACATTTATTTTAGAAAATATTCTTATATTTTTGTAAGGGATGCTTCAAAAATGTTATAATGGTAGAAAATAACTGCACCCACCGTATAAGATAAATAATCATTCATACATTAATTTTTTCGAAAAGGTCATAATGTACATTGATTGGAAGAAGACAAAAAGATTCCATTAAAAAAATATAAGGTAAAATAATAGTATAAATTACATTACCCCATTTTTTAGTAATTAATAAAAATGTTTTGAAATACATTTTTAATAAACATGGATGTGGTTGATAAAGAGATCCTAGTATACAATTACATATAAACAACCTCAGATTATTAAGAGATTGTGAAATTAACCTTAACTTTCTTATTTTACTTGGTCGAGGGTCGGTTAACCTTTTTTATAATGGTTAAATCATTGTTATTAAATTATAAATTAACCATATACATTAATATGATATAATATACGATCTTATAATATAGCTTATTTAATGATATTTCAATAGTATAATCATTTTTTGTTTTAACTAATTCGTTTTCCTTTATAATATTTGTCATGTAAGTAATGTTTTTTGTGGATATTATGTATAGTTTTGGTATTCAGTATTATATTAAGTCATTATTCATTTTTTTATCAACAAATGAAAATTATTCTTGAATGTATATGATGGGGAATGAATCTCATCGCGTTCGTATATATGGTAATCTATATGTACGCACGAGCGACAATATCATTATTTTTAAATGAAAATAATATATAATTTCATGATATACAATCTATATATAATAATTATCATGTTATATTTATTATTTAAATGAATTATACATCATTTTTATATTCATCCTAATAATAATCTATTGAATAAAAACTCCACTACGACGTGGAGACGGTAAGTCGTACGTACGCACGTTTGGTGACATGTCATTCCAAAGATGGATTGAATAATTAATATTGTTGTAACATATTGATAATAACATCACAGTATATCTAAGATACTGGATTTATTATTTTAGAATGTAAACAATAATTAATGAGGAAGTGGAATAACAAAAGAACATGAAATAGGTGATAAAATATTTACCTCTTCTTCGGGTTATTACTTTTCATTTGATCAAAATGGATCCATAGATTAGCTTTATGAATAAATTAAGTACTCTATGATGAAGGTAGGGCAGTTGAGATAATATCTGCATAGATGTTCTCTTATCCAAATGGCTTTAAAGGTGTAAAATTTGAGATAAGGGTAAGTTCCCTTTTATAAGAGGGGTGAGGGGCACAATTGGAAAGGATTGAAATATTATTTTATAATAAAATAATTTTTAGTTTATAATTGTTACAAAATGATTTATTTCAATCATAAGGTTGGGATGGGTTGAAAAACACTCAACCAATAGGTTTTAGATGGGATTGGGTCACTATTTTAACCTTATCTTCTATATTAAACTCTAAGTTAATTAGTTTGACATTTACTATGACTCTTTGTATTTTTATGTTATATGGTTAATAAACATACAATAAACATCCTTGAAAACATTAAGTGGTTCTTTAATGAAATTTATAATATTATATAATACATTTGGCCGATCTTTAGATTTTTAGGAATAGAATATCAATTAATAATATAATATTTTTTATAAAAACTTTTCTGTAAATTTTAACACTATTTAGTATTCTGTTTTTGTAAAATTCCGAGCCTCATTATTTCATCGAAAAAAATTTATTTAATCATTCCTAACATTTCCCGTTAACCTAGAATATTTGTGGATGGCATAAAAACCATTAAATTATATTTATTTTATCATCTATAATACAATTTATTTGATTGTTTCATTAATATGGAAAATATTGCATCATGATTGTGTAATAAATAAATTTAATTAGTCAATATTTGTTTTATAAACCCTTTTATGTCAATTTTGAAACTATTTAATATTTTGTTTTTGATAAATTTCTATCCGTAATATTTCATCGAAAAAAATTTATTTAATCAATCCTAACATGTCCCGTTAACCTAGAAAATTTGTGGATGGCATAAAAACTGTTAAATTATATTTATTTTAACATCTATAATACAATTTATTTGATTGTTTCATTAATATGGAAAATATTGCCTCATCATTGTGTAATAAATAAATTTAATTAGTCAATGTCTAAAATTTTTAAATAAAATTCCATTATATAGTAAATAATCTTAGACTTCGATGTAATATTTATAATTGAAAACATAACATATATAACCTTATGTTAATATTGATTTACTAAAAGATATATGCTTATGTCATTTTTGTATTTAATTTAACTTAATTAATATAATGTGTCATTATCACTTACAAGTGGCTCCATGGGGTCCCAAAATCAACCCAAAGATGCCCATGGTTGGACATATATTAGAAAATAGGGTTAGGACATGTTTTCGGGTAATTTAATATTGTTATTATATTATTATTTTTACCCTTTTTTACGGGATTTACCCATTAACCTTGGTAAATAAAATATTTATCTAAGTAATTATTCAAAATGTATAAAACTAAAATATACCTATTTACAAAATTTTGACCTCTTGATTCAAAATTTACAATCTATTTTTCTAAATTCAAAATATAGAAGTGGCAGAAATTAATTCAAAACTAATTTCTGTTGTCAAACCTAAAAAGGTGTTTTAAAGAAATAATAACAATCAAAAGATTGATATTTTCTTATGTCCAGTTTAAATTTGAAATTATGTCCAATGACAAAAATTCGATTAAATGGTAAAAATATAATCTAATTATACTAAAAAACACCCAATGGTATAATTAATCACTATATATTATTTTGAATAAAAAATTTGTTTTTAATTAAAATTTATTATTTTTAACTATTCATCAAAAACTGATTGTTTTCAGAAAAATAACAAAAATATTCCCTAATCTATTTTCTATATTCTGAACCAAATAATGATATCCATTTTGAATGATAAAATTGTTAATATTTCAAAAAGTGGGTATTACTATTAATAACAGCGAGTTTGATTGCTCGCAATGAGTTAGAATATCGAAGATGCCTACAATGCATGCAATTATATTATTCAAAGGGAAATGTACCATGGAAGCTTGGGGTGTTACATTTGAAGGATCCGTGCATTGAGGAAGCATGTGGTTGGAATTTACCACTTGTACTTTTGACATTAGTAATGATCAATCTGGAATCAATACGACGATAAACGCCAGTCTCCACAGAACAAATCACATAAATAGACAAAGAAGAAGGATGGTCCTGGACCCAAAAATGAGGATCGTCACAGGATTATTGTACATAATTTAATTAATTTACAAAATTTATCTTTTTTATTTTTTATTTTTTGATATTTTTGATCACGTTCGGATTTGATTTGTCATTGCGTCACAGAAACCAAAGATAGACATCCTCTAGCGGTGATCCACATGTGCACCATGTATCTCTGGACATCGCAAAAGGATTATCTGGGTGCTAACATGGTGAAACATTTTCTTGCGTTTTCCGCCTTGGATCTTCTAGATCTGATGGAAGAGAAACTCTCTCTGTCTGGAGAGAATTCATGGAGGAAGGAGTTCTTTCAGTCTGGAGATAATTCTCCATAATTGTTGTGCACAATGATTGGGGAAAAGTGTTGGGGTTGTGAGGATATTTATAATCGGGATTTAGGTTATAGGTTTATGACAATAAATAAATGCCTTATGCAGATGATTTATTTCATTAACTCTTATTGGGATCCTCCATGTCGAATAATTAATTCTTTGACATGCTCCCACACTGATTATAATAAATATCATTTAATAAAACAATATTATATCCTCAAAATCCTGACTGGAAAAACTACATGGCATGTAATCATTAATACATGAAGTGTACCTGTTTTTCATAAAAACTACATATTGTGTAATCATTAATACACCACATGTACTTGTTTTTAATTTCCATTCAAAAATGAAAACTATATGGCATGTATTCATTAATACACGGTCTGTATATATTGTTTTTCATTTTATTCATCCTCCATCATTAAAAAAGATTGAGACATCCTTTAATTATTATTAAAACACATAAGAGAATAGTCTTTATTATACTTGAGTTACATGGATACACTTAGTGTGTGACCCTATGGGCCTCTTTCTTATTGGCATTAGGAGGGCTTGCCTAAAGTCCAAGATTACTGTCTAGCAAAGGGTCAAGTCACCTAAGAGAAGGAAGATGATTATGCATTGACGTGTCACCTCATACGAACTCTTACCATGTAATTTAATCCCTTTGTCTCAATATCTCGTCAATAATGTTTCATTGCAATGACATAAACCTATATGCTTGATCTTTCATTCTTTGACTTCCAGAAATAAACTCGTCAATACACCATGGACATGGAATTTGGGCGATAGTACTATTTCAATCAAAGGGCCCAAGATATCTACTTCCATAAATATGGAAGGGACAAATCCATCCTCAACATATCTGTTAACAACAAGTCATTCGTGATGCACCCAATGTACACTACTTTCGTCCAACTATCTTCTTGATGGGTTTTGTCAGCAAATCTAAGTGCGCAATTCATGACACGAGTTAATGATAATCTTCCAGTATAAGGACCATTACCCCCACACGTAGATAGTAATGTAAGATGACACCAAGACATGCAGAATGACTACTGGCTGGTCTGTTCTCAAAATCTATCATCTTAAATATTACCAAGTGCAAACTCTATGAGAGAGAGTCTCGTCTTCTTACGAGTACTCGCACATGATGGTCTGTATAATATGTGTCCTATCATTGATTGCCATCCAATCGTAGAACTTTAGTTAAGAATATTGTTATCAAATTTCAAGGTTCTCATCAGAGTAGGGATCTGCCATGACCTGATTGATGAAATAAATATTCTAGGACATTATTATATTATAGTCATTCAGAACATTGAACAATATATAATAAGTGTACATTCATGTAATCAAAGTATAAACACTTGGTTCTCAGGACACCAACTCTAAAAAACACCCCCTCAGACTAGAGCCAACTTCCTATGACTTTTAGTCCTCTAGACCTCACATGATGATCATGTTTCTGCTAGGTCAAGGATTTATTCAAGGGGTCTGCCACGTTTTATTCTATGGAAATACTACTCACTGCATCTTCACCTCTCAGAGAAAAATCCCTCAATAGATGATACTACTAAATTATGTTCATTGTCCACTGATGTGACCTTGGCCCTTTTTCAGGTTACACTGGTGTAGTATTATCACAATAGAGTGTGATAGGATCTTTACTACTAGGTCCTACATCCAGCTCTTGGAAGAATCTTTATTCCATACTGCATCATTAGCTTCATCAGAAGATGCGATATACTTAGACTCTGTTGTAGAATCTTCCACTACAATTTTATTTGAGTACTTCTAGCTCACGACACCACCATTCAAACTGAATATGTATCCAGTTTGCAACTTCATGTCATCTTGATCAAAGACACAACGTTTCCTATGATGAATAGTTCCTCATCTCCTCCATAAACCAGAAATATATCCTTAGTATGCCTATGATACTTATGGATAGTCTTGACTGTCATCCAATGGCGGTCTCCTTGATCACTTTGATATTTGTCTACCGCACTTAATGCCTAAGAAATACATAGCATTGTACATAGCATATCATAATTTATTGGCCCAATAATGGATGTGTAAGGGATCATTCCCATTTTCATTATTTCCACTTGTGTCTGAGGACACATTTTCTTAGATAGATGAATGCCATGTGACACTAGAAACAATCTCATCTTGGACTGTTCCATACTGAATCACTTCAATATCTTTTCAATGTATGTACATTGACTCAGGCCAAACATTCTGTTGGATCTATCATGATGGATCTTGATCAGAAGAATATATACTACCTCGCCAATGTCTTTCATAGATAACCATTTATCCAACCATGCCTTAACTAACTGTATGACAGATAATTCGTTTCCAATTAGTAATATGTCTTCAACAAATACTATTAGGAAAACGACTGCACTTCCACCAAACCATTGGTATACATAAGGGTCAAATTAGTTATTAACAAATCCAAATTACATTACAGCTTCATCAAAACGAATTTTCCATGACCTTGATGCTTGCATTAATCCATAAATGGATTTCTACAACTTGCATACCTTGTTGGCATCCATTGGAGTCACAATCCCATTAGGTTGTGTCATGTAGACATATTCATGGAGGTTTCTATTATGTAATGTTGTTTTGAATTCCATTTTACAAATTTCATTGTCATGATATTTGGTAATGGACAATAGTATTCTGATGGATTTCATCATCAAAACCTTTGAGAAGGTTTCATCATAGTCAATTCCATGATGTTGTCTTTATCTTTTAGTAACCATTCATTCCTTATAGGTCATGACTTGTACCTCTATGTTTAGTTTCTTCATTAATACTCATTTATTACCAATAGGCTTTAAATCAACTGGAGGATCTACCAAAATACAATCTTGGTTTTGGTACATGGAATCCATTTTAGAATTCATGGCTTCTTTCCACTTGGCAACGTTTGTGGCTTCAACTGCTTCCTTTTATGTAATAGGATCATCATCGTGAACCAATAATGAGTCAACATCCTCAGTGAAAAGAAAACAATATCGTTCTGGTTCTCTCACCTCTATCAGGCTCCAACGCTGTTCTTGTTTCTATCGAACATATTGTTCTTCCATGGGGCTTTGTGGAATCTGTTATTGTACCAACTCATGTGTATCATGAGCCTAGAATTCATTGCATAATATCTCGCTACCACTATCTCTTTTGAATATTTACTCCCTCTTATGTAATATTTAATTTCATTCCATTGCTTCCTTTTTATCTGAAGGGTTGTATAGGTAATATCCCCTTTTTTCCTTGGGATATCTTATAATGATAAAAATTGTTCCTCAGGGTGCAGGTTTGTTTCCTGATGTGGCCTTAACAAATGCTTCACTACACCACACATGTATATTTGATAACATGGCTTTGCGTCCACTCCATAACTCATATGGAATACCATTTATCGATTTATTTTGTACTTGGTTTAGTATCTGTGTTGCTGTTTGTAATTCATATCCCAAAAATGATAATGGAAGCCTCACATGACTCATCATTGATCTCACCATGTCCAAAAGGGTGTGGTTCATCCTTTCACTTACACTATTCCACTGAGGTGTGTAAGGAGGAGTGAGTTGAGATAGAATCCCAAAGTCTCGCAAGAAATCAATGACGTTTTGATTATGATATTCTTCGCCTCTGTCTAAGAAGAGTTTCTTAATATTCATAACAAGATGGTTCTATAATTCACTCTTAAATTATTTAAACCAATCAAAAGAATCTGACTTATACCTCATTATGTAAATATATCCATATCTACGAAAATCATCAGTAAAAGTTATGATGTACCATATCCCACCCCTTGATTCAACTAGAAATAGTCCACACACATCTGTGTGAGACAATTCTATAAGCCCTTTATCCCTTTCACAATTCCCACTAAATGGGGATTTGGACATTTTTCCTTGTAGACACAGATGACATACACCAAGTTGTTTTAGTTTGAGAGAATCTAAATACCCATATTGATGTAATTTTGTCAAACTTTTCTCTTTGAAATGAATTAGTCGGTGATTAAAAAGTTGGGTGTGGTATGAGTAATGTGAATTTGCTTTTTCATCGATTGACATTACTTGGTTTGTGTAGTCTAACACATAAATGTCATTATATAAATTTTCCCTACCAAAACAAATGCTGTATTTATAAAATTAGTAACATTCATTTACAAACATGAAGATGAATCCATGAGTATCTAATCTGGATACTGAAATAACGTTTCTGGTTACAGAGGGTACATGATAACATCTTTTCAATTACAAGACCATCCTAATAGGAAATGTGATGTGGTAGTCTCCGACAGCTACAACAGCGTGTCTGGCTCTGTTGGCTGCTCACAGATCCACCTCACCTCAGTTAATCATTCAGAATCTACTTGGTTCCTATATTTGGATACAGATTTGAGTACCACAAGTAGTATCTAATACCCAATTAGTAGAAACAGATAGATTTCATTCGATAAAAAACTCACCTGAAGCTTACCCTTGCATCCTTGTGTGGGTGATGTTTTTCTTCTAGTGGCCCTTCTTGACACATACGAAACTAATAGCCTCATGTATTATTTCCTCCCCTTTGATCTTCATTTTTTGGTAGGCCTTAAAGAATCATTGGTCTTAAATCTCTTCACCTTCCCTTTCCTTTTATTCACCATAAATACAAAAGGATTTTCACACTTCATATCATTGTCCACTTGGTGAATGAGGTAAAAGAAACTAGATAGAGACTTATCAAAGTTGTTAATGATGAAATTTACCACAATGTTAGAGAAGCTCTGGGGGAGTGATGCATGAATGAGATCAGTACCCAGTTCTTCGGGGAGTTTCAGCCCTAGAACCTCTAATCTCTCAACATACCCAATGATCATGACTATATGAGGCCAATATTGGGTAACCTCTCCATGCTTTCTGTCGAATAGAGCCTTTGAGATCTCAAATTGTTCCTACCTCGCTCTCTCCTAGTATATACCACGGAGGTGCTCGTGCATACTATAGGCATCCATGTATTCATGAGAATTCATGTGATTGCAAGACATTGATGATAACATCAAACATTTAACGTCGAGTGCATCATTCAAATGTTGATCATACACTATGAAATATTCATCACTTTCCCCTTGGGTGGGTGAATCACAAAGTGAGGACTCCCACATATAAAATATTTGTTCATGGTGTAGGATAACCCAATGGTAATTAAACCATTCCTGAAAGTTACTTTTAGTGGGGATATTTTCTTTATCCAGAATTGATCGCAGAGAAAATATGGTTGATAAGATATTCATATTGATTTTACAAATTAAAAGAGCATATTTATCAGTACCTTTTTATTACATTTTATAAAAAATAATAAATGAATTTATAAATTCTGCCAATATTTTATCATGTCTTGATGGCCCTCACCATTGAAATTGGAATGTCCGGTTGCATTGACATTCTAGAGGAAATGATCTGCATTCCCCTTCACTTGACCCCAACAGGGGTTGGTCAAGCTATTAGAAGGTATTTAGGTAGGCTATACTTTTCTAACTATGAGCATATAGTTCCTTTATCTGTTGATTAGACTTCCCAATCCTAAAATCCTGGCTTGGATTTCCTCAACACATGACTCTATTTTATAACAAGTCTACCAAGGGATAAAACTATTGATGTAAAATCATTAAGTCAACTCGAATCTTTCACAAGAGATTCGGTTATAAAAGTAAGTGTTCCAACAAGGGTTGGTCAAACACATAGTTTATGGAGTATTTCCCTTAATAAACTAATAGAAGGCTTGGTCTGACGTAATATGGTATTTTAGGGATTTAATTATTTATGCGTAGTTTTTCATTATCACAATATTGTTAATATTACCTAATACTTGATTAAATGATTAACCATGTTCTGATAATGTTTATGCATAGTCTAGTTTTTTATTTTATTTCATCCTTGCATTCTGGTTTATTCCATTAATTATGTGAACGCAACAACAAATACATACTAAATAAAACATAAAACCAGATATAAATAAAATAATATGGCATGATCATGACCTTCTATTGGATAACTTAACTATCAGTTTTGATAATATAACCTTGTCCCAGTGAAAAACACCTTGAACCTGATGGTCCTTGTTTTGCAGCTCCCACCAGTCCACATTTGTATCTTCCTGGTTTGGTTTCACCTCAGCTTCAGGTTTTGAACCGTCTCCTATGGAATGGGAGATCCCCCATTACATAGGTTTTACATTAAAAAACCATGGGCACGTAGGCCCTACATATTTTTGGAAGAAGGCTCACAGGCCAACGAATTTAAATCAAATAAATTTAAATGAAACCATACACACACAAAGGGTCTCTGTTCTAGCTAATGATCATCCATATCATGTAATGACATGTACGCATATTTTGAATAGAAATTATATTAATCGTTCTTTAATTAAATATTTTTTGCACTTGAATTCAATTAATTATGATCTTATAATTAATCAATTCTTTATCTTAAATTCTTTTCTGAATATCATTGAGATTTTTCTCATCCATATCCCGGGTATATCTCTTTGTACATTAAAAGAAACATGCTGAAATTCCATTTCTGGAAAGTTCACAGTGTGTAGACTATATTTACACGGCATGTATTTATTTTCACCCTTTATCCAAAGTACACCCCGGGGGCTTTGGCGTGTTTTCTGTACTTTGGAAATATGTAGTACATAGCATTTAGAGTAATCTAACATGGCGTCTTCTTCCTTGTTACACTGTTACCGGCAAGAAAATCCCGTGTACGTGGTACATAGCTTCTCCTTTTACACATTTTTACCTTGGATGGATTGGACTACCCAGCATGTTGATTCAACATGCATGTCGTGTATTCCGATTTCCACGCTCCATTCATTTCTGGTCAACACAGTGTAATAAATAATTAGGTATACTCAATTCACATAGTGTTGTATGGAGGACCAGTACCAGTTCATAGAACATAAGTACACGACATGTATTTTTCACTACACATCGTGTATTCTTGTTTTGTATAGACAGAATGAGTGGTCCTCCGGATGAGTTCCTCATTTTTATTTTAATCAAACATAAAATTGAATGTTCATTTCAGTGATGTGAATAGAGAAACATAGGATTAATATATATCAGTTATTTAGTTTTATAGAAATATTTATCTTGAATTTAATAAAATGTAAATGAATAAATAATCAACGAAAATTAAATAACTATAATCGCCATTGTAACCTACCTATGATACCATTTGAATGTTTCAGGTTTAGCAGAAGAGCATGGGTGGATGTTCCCACTTGGATTTTTTTCATTATTAATGATCAACCAAGGGATCAATATGATGATAAATTCCAGTCTCCACAGATTGAATCATAGAAATAGACAAAGAAGAAGGATTTTTCGGGATCCAAAAATGAGGATCATCACAAACTGATTATAATTAATTTATTTAATTTACAAGAGTTACCTTTTTGGTTTTTTTTTGTTGTTGATATTTCTGATCATGTTCCGATGTAATTCATCGTTGTGTCGCAGAAGCCAAAGATAAAAATCCTCTAGTGGTCATCCACATGTGCACCACATATCTCTGGATGTTGCCAAAGGATTCTCCGGGTGTTAGCATGGAGAAACCTTTTCTTGAGTTGTCTGGCTTAGATCGTCTTGTTCTGATGGAGGAGGATCTCTATCGGTCTTGATATCATTCCTGGATGAATGTGATATTTCAGTCTTGAGAGAATTATTGAGAATTGTTGTGCACAATGATTGGGGAAATGTGTTGGGTTTGTGAGGATATTTATAATCGGGTTTGAGGTTATTGAGTTATGACAATAAATAAATTCATTATGGGTTTTATTTATTTCATTAAATCTTATTGAAAAATCCCATGTCGAATAATTAATTCCTTGACATCTACCCATGATTATTATTAAAAATATCATTTAATAAAAAAATATTATATCCTCAAAATCCTGATAAGAAAAACTACACGGTGTGTAATCATTAATACATGGTATGTACTTGTTTTTCATAAAAAACTACATGGTTTGTGATCATTAATACACGACATGTACTTGCTTTTCATTTCCCTTCCAAAAATAAAAACTACACTGCATGTAATCATTAATACCCAGCGTGTATATCTTGTTTTTAATTTTATTCTTCCTCCATCATGAAAAAAGATTTAGGATACCTTGAATAATTATTAAATAATGTACATGAATAATCATTATTCAATATTAGATACTTGGATACAATTAATGTGTGACCCTCTAGGCCTCATTCACGTTGGCATTAGGCGGGCTTTCCTAAAGTCCATGATTAATTTCATGCAACAGTTCAAGGAAACCAAGAAAAGGAAGATGACGCTGCATTGACATGTCACCTCATATGAACACTTTCCATGTAATTTAATCCTTTTGTCTCAATATCTCATCAATTAGGTTTCATGGTAGTGTCATGAACCTATATGCTTGATCTATCATTCTTTGACTTCGAGAAATAATATTGGTGTTACACCATGGCCATGGAATTTCGGTGATAGTTCTATTTCAATCAAATGGCCCAAGATATAAATTTCCATAAATATGCAAGGGACAAATCCTTCCTCAACTGATCCATTAACAACATGTCATTAGTGACATACCAAATGTACCCTACTTCATGTCAACTGTCTTCATGACATTTTTCGTTAGAAAATTTGTGTGTGTGAGTCCTGACATGAGTTAATAATTTTCTTCTAGTCTATGGTAAACTACACACGATCAGATAGAGTAATGTCTGATGACAACAAGAAATGAAAAATTACTACTAGTTAGTCTGTTCTCATAATCTCCCATCATAGAGATTACCAAGTGCAAACTCCACGAGAGAGAGTATTGTCTTCTTACGAATACTCTCACATGATGGTCTGTATACTGTGTTTCCTATCGTATTATGTCATCCAACTGTATAACATTATTTAAGAACATTTTTATGGAATTTCCAGGTTCACAACATAGCGGGGATCTACCATGACCTTTTTAATGCAACAAATATTCTGGGACATTATTTTATTATAGTCATGCAGAACAATGAACAATATATAATATGTTTACATTCATGTAATCAACGTATGAATAGTTAGTTTTCAGGACACCAACTCTAACAACATTCTCCTCTCCTTCAAATTATTTCATCATCGATATTTATAGAATATTACTGCTTAAAATGATTCAGGTGGTTCTTCATCATAAGATCCTCGGGTTCCCACAGTGCATCTTCCATCTTATGGTTTCTCAATAGAACATTTACCAGAAGAGTCATGTGGTTTCTCAAAAATTGTTCTCTCGTATCAAGAACCATGATAGGATCTTTGTAATAAGACAAATCAGGTTCCAGTTATAATTCTTTATAGGTAAGTACATGTGTGGGGCCATGAATATATTTTCTCAATAGGGATACGTGGAAGACATCATGAATTATGGATAGACAGACATTGCTAATTGGTAAGCTAAAACCCTAATTTCTTCTAGAATATTGAATGTTCTGATATACCTAGGACTCAATTTACCCTTATTACTGAATCATATAATTCCCTTCTAAGGAGATACCTTCAATAAAACTTGATATAATATCAAAAATTACAAACCATTCCTTCAATTATCTGCATAGCTCTTCTTCCTACTTTGAGCTGCTTTGATGTGGGTTTGGATTACATTAAATTTTCCATCATTTTCTAATCCTTTTATTGGACTACGAGTTTTTTTTACTAACATAATCCCAACAAGTTGTTGTTTGAATATCCTTTCTTATAACGGTTCATATGGTTCCATATGTATACATGAATGAAAGCTATTGTTATTGGAAAACTCTACAATAGGTAAATATTTATCCCACATACTTTGAAAGTCAAGTGATCAAGATCTCAACATGTCTTCTAAGGTATTCATAGTTAATTTTGATTGTCAATAAGTTTGAGGGTGGTTGGAAGTTCTCAAACAATGTTTAGTATCCAGGGTTATCTGAAGTCTTTTTCGGAATCTTGATGAAAAAAAGGTTTCACGATCAGAAACAATCGATAGGGGTACTCCATGAAGTCTTACAACTTAATTAATATAAATTCATGATAGAATTTCATGTGGTAAATCTTTACTTATATAAAAGAAATGTGCTGAATTTGTAAGATGATCAGCAGTGACCCATATTGCATCATTCCTTCTAGGAGCCTTTTGTAGTCCCATGAAAAATTCTATCGTAATATTATCCCTTTTCCACTCAGGTATGGGAAGTGGTTTCATGACTCCTCTAGTTTTTTTCCTTCTGGATTTCACTTGTTGAAAAACCATATAACTTGATACAAAATCAGAAATCTCCCTCTTAATGGTGTCCCACAAAAAAGTTCGTTTAAATAATTATACATTTTAGTTCTCCCTGGGTGTATAGATAAATTGGAGCTATGAGCTTCATCCAACAATTATCTTTTAATATCTGGTAAATCAGGATCACAAAGTCGCTACCCAAATTTCAAAATTCCATCTACATATACAATGTCACTCAATTTCCCATTATTCACAGCTTTAATCTTCTTTGAAACTCCTCATCATCATCCTGAGAACATTTTACCCATTCTAGTAAATATGGTTTGGCCACCATTTGAAAAATAATTGATGTTTCACCTTACATGTATATTAACATATCCATTTTCACTAGATCCATGTAAATATGATCCCTTTCAAATAACATCTTGTTAATAACTCCATGAACCTTTCTACTCAAATCATTTGCAACCATATTTCCTTCCCCAGGTGGTAGTGTATAGGGAAATCATAATCCTTTAGTATTTCAAGCCAACAAAATTTCCTCATATTGAGTTCTATTTGTGAGAAAATATACTTCAAAATCTTGTGATCAGTATAAATCTAAAAAATTTAACCATAGAGATAATGTCTCCCTATCTTCAAAGTAACAAATATATCTACTAAATCATGATCATGAGTATATAGGTTTGATCAATATTTTTAGCTATTGTGATGTATAGGAAATTACCCTATCATTCTGCATAAGGACACAACCAAGTCCTTTCTTTGAAGCATCACTTTAAATAACAAACCCGTCATTCCCCGATGGTAGTGTCATTATAGGAGCATTGAATAATATCCTATTAAATTATTGAAAACATTACTCACACTATTTTTTCTAAAAAAGCTTAACACCTTTACGTGTGAGCTTGGTTAAAGGGTTTTCTAATCAGGAAAAATACAGGATGAAACACTGATAATAACCAGCTAAACCAATAAAATTGCATACCTCAGTTATACTCATTTTTTCATCCCATTCATGGATTTTCTTGGTCGTTAAAGGATCAACAGATATTCCATCCATAGAGACAATATGGACAAGAAAGTAAATCTCTTGAATTCAGAATTCACACTTCTTAAACATCCCATATAATTTATTTTTTCTGAGAGTCATCACGATAAAGGGCAAGTAATTTTCATGATCTTCGTAACTTTTGGATCATACCAATATATCATCGTTAAATACCACTAAAAAGACATCAAGATATTCCTTGAAAACCCTATTCATTAGATCAATAAAGGCAGAGGTTGCGTTAGTCAATACAAAAGGAATTACTGTAAACTTGTAATACTCGTACCTGGTTCAAAATAATGTCTTCAGAATGTCTTCATTTTTCTCGCACAACTGCTGGTATCCAGATTAAAGGTCAATCTTTGAAAAATATTGATCACCATGAAGTTATTCAAAGAAATCATAATTTTGAGTTAGGGGATAATATTTATTTTTTGATATAACATTTATCCCCCTGTAGTCAATGCCCAACCTTATAGATCCATCTTTCTTCTTAACAAAAAGGACAGTGGATCCCCATGGAGAAACACAAGGTCTAATAAATCCATTATTAATAAATTCCTCTAGTTGTTTCATTTTTTCCACTATTTCCACAGTGTTAATTCTAAAAGGGATATTCGATATAAGCCTTGAAATAGGAATTATTTCAATGGAAAACCCAATCTCTCATTCAGTAGGATGTCTAGGTAAATCCTCTAGAAATACATCAACATACTCTTGCATAATAGGTACATCCTCTATTTGAACTTTATTTTCCTCAACCACCGTTCTTTAATTCTCTTCCTCCACAATAATTGAATTCAGTTGAACTAATGTGGGTGGATCTATATAAGAATCAGGTGGTGATGATTCAACACTAAAGATAAGGTAATCCTTATCATCAAAATCAAAAGTAGTAGCCTCCTACTTATTACAATAAATTTTTTCATCAGGGTGTGAAATCCAATCCATACCGAGGATTATATCAAATTCAATCATGTGTATGATGATGAGCTTAGTAGATAAAGATCATTTATATTCCCTAATGTGGACTGATTCACAAAACATTATTATATTGATACTTAGCTTTTGATTTTTTACTGACAACTCCCTTGTTAAATCAAATTGGAAATATCTATATTTCGTAGAAAATTGAGAAGAAATGAACAATACGATGATCCAGAATCAAATAAATCTTTTTCTAAACATGAATAAACCATTTAATTACCTGCCACCACGTCTTTCAGAGCTGTAACCTCAGGAGTAGTGATCCCATAATATATTCCATGATCCAATGTCCTATTTTGAGGTATGTTCCCTTGGCGCTTAGGATATTCGTTTTCCTAATTCCCCTTTCTCTACAATTATAGCATTCACCATTGACAACAACTTTCTTCCCCTTGCAATCACAAGCCTAGTGACCGTTTTCATCACACATGTGACAGACTCCAATTCCCATCAGAAAAGTATTGGGGTGTTTCTTCCCATATTTACTGTAGGATGGATATTCAACTATTCCCTTCTTCCCCTTATTTCCATTTCCAGAGTGTTCATAAAATCTCAACTTCCCTTATTTTATTTAATGTCATAAGACTTATAGAATTCCTTTTCTCTCTTGATAGTACATGAGACAATATATTCATAAAATGAGAAGGAATGTGAGAATAATGCTCAATGGAGAAATGGTTTTAACCCATCAACGAAATGATCAATATTTCTTCTTGTGTTAGGTATATAATATGCAACATTCCTTGATAATCATGTAATTTTATCTTCATTCTTTATGACATATTCATCCTCATTTTTCCTCATACTGAGAAATTGTTTTTCCAAATTCTCTCGATTATCATGAGAAAAGTATTTCTCTAAGAAACTCTCTTTAAACTACATCCATTTCATATTTTATACTTCATTATCTTTATTTGTGTTTTGAATCAATGACCAACATTGATCATCATATAATGTGAGGTTGTAAATTGACATGACAACTTTTTCCCTTTCACTACTCCCCAAGGAATGGAATATTTTCCCTATGGAATTTATCCATTGATTAGCTACTAATGGAATTTTACACCAATTTAATGTTAGTGGATGTTTCCTTATGATGTGATCTGACATTGATCCTCTATGTTGTGGATCAGGGTGCTCCATATGGGTAATGTTATTATTCATAAACTGAGTGAGTTGTCCCAGTATGGTGATAAGCTGATCATTAATAGTTTCTTCACCAGATCCACTATAATTATCCTTTGTAGGAGGTCAATCTCTACATGGATTTCGTGCATTGATACAGTTTCCATTATTTCTACTAGGTACCACTTCTAAAAAAATGACATAAACTATATTTTTTTATGAATCGAAAAAAATAATTCCAAACTTGTAATACACTTAACATAAGCATAACAGTTTTTGGATATAATAAATAGTCATAAAAATGTTTTCTTTGTTGAATTATATACTCATAAAAAATTCATAAGTATTTGAAAATAAAATGATTATTTTCAGAATCATATCCCCTGGGAGTGTCATAACCAAGAGTGAAACAAGGCCCGTTGGCGTGCCCTAGTTCCTTTTCGAGTCTAGCTCAAAGCGATGTTTTTGAGTTTTACCCCTAGGTACATCTATGCTAGAGCTTCCTCTACCTGATCGTATTCAGATAGGAATCTATTTCCTTGAAAAATCACAAAATCTCTACAATACAAATATTCTATGAAGTTCTTCTACAATAGTCCTTAAAGTCTATCTTAGGGTAATGTGATATAATCAGTGATTATCAAAATCTATATTTCATGTTTGGTACTGAGCTTCTTCTGATACCAACTATAACGCTCTGACCCCAGTTACCCAGAGTCGGTGCATTGTTATATAACATTGGAATGATATCATGAAATCATGCCCTGAATGACCGACCAGTTTAGTAGCCTTGAAAATACTAGATACATTCATAATTTTTACATTACATTATAAAATGAAAAAATACAACAAAATTGTATCCCTAGATCACACTCATACCCCCTCAGACTATCCCTATAGGTCAGTCATAAAACACTTCATCGCATCCTGGGAAAAATAAAACATAGAAATGGGCGAGCTCAATTGCTCTGTAAGGATAACATTATAGAGAAATCATTCATAAATGAGCATAAACATTTAATGAAATTTATAAGACTAAAACAGTATCCTATTAAACTTGAACATCATCTTAATATGAAAAATATTAAATCAAATAATTCAATTTGCTTATTCACATAGACATTCTACTAGTCGAATAATCACATGAAATATCAATATACACTTTCATAGTGATGGAATGCATAATGTCAGACATCATAACCATATAGCGGGCTCCACCAATCACTTACTAAGTCCAATCCATTCCTCATATCAAATGTTTTAACCATAACATAAACATTATTATTAAAACTAGCATATTAAAGATCAATAATTTATCCATAAACCATAAATGGTATAAAATAACAAATCCACATTCAAACATATCAAAAATCCTTCCATACAATGTGGATGTTTTGTATTATAATAAAATATTATCAAACAAGCTTAAAATCCATCAAAGGATTTTGACATAGATGAAATAAAATTTATTTGAGAAAGACCTCTTTCTATTTTGAAATAATTTAATAGTCATGTAATTATAAAATAAAACCATAATTTTTTAAAATATTTTTTTAATATTGAAAGGGAACATTCGACAATGTTATAACTATGGAAAATAGTCGCACCTTCCGTATAAGTTAATAAAACATTATTACCATATTTTTGTCTAAAAGGCCATAAAGTGCCTTTTTTTGGAAAATGACGTAAAGATTTCTTTCAAAAACATATAATGTAAAATAAGTGTATACATGAAATTACACCATCGTTTAGTAAATATTAAAAATGTTTTGATATACATTTTTAAGAAACATGGATATTGATGAAAATGATATCTTAGTAGATAATTACATATAAAAAACCTCACATAATGTAGAGATTGTAAAATTAACCCTTACCATGTTCTTTTAATTAATCAAGGGACGGCTAACAACCTGTATAATGGTCAAATAAATTTTATTAAATTATACAAGAACCATATACTATAATATTATATAATATATTATCTTCTATTATTTCTTTATTAATGATATTTCAGTAGCATCATCGTTTTAGGTGTTAACTGATTCGTTTTCCTTTATATGATTTGTTACGTATGTAATGTTTGTTTTGAATATTATGTATCTTAGTCATATTTATAATGATATTATGACTTTAAATAATATTTTTATTCTTCAAATTTAAATTAGTCTTCAATGGATACGATGGGGAATGAATCTCATCGCCCTCATGGAGACAATAATCTGTACATACGCACGAGCGACAATATCATTTTTTTGAAAATAAAATAATATATAATTGGATGGTATGTAATAGATAAAAAATCATTATCATGTTATATTTTTTATTTACATCAATTATAAATCATTATTATACACATCCAAAAAATGTATTGAATAACAACTACACCAAGACGTGGAGACTGTAAGCCGTACGTACGCTCATATGGTGACATGTCATTCAAAAGACTGATAGAATAATGAATATGGTTGTACCATATTTATAATAATATCACATTATATAGAAGATACATGTTTTATTATTTTAGAATGGAAACAACAAAGAAAGAGGAAGTGGAATAAAAAAGGAACTTGATGGAAGTGATGAAATATTTATCTCTACATTGGGTTCTTCCTTTTAATTTGATCAAAAGGGCTCCATGGAATGGATTCAGTCAAAAGGAAGGCCTCTAGGATTAACGAATGATAGTTGAGAGAAAACTTGTGTAGTTTTTGGACAAGAAAAATGGATTTTATGGTGTGAATATGAGAGAAGAGGAAGTGACTTTTATAAGAGGGGTGAGGGGCACCTTAAAAAATATTAAAATTTTATTTTATAATAAAATCATTTTAGGGTTATAATGGCTCCAAAATGAATTATTTAGAGGATAATGTGGGGATGTGTAGAATAAAACTCAACCAATAGCTTTTATATCGGTTAGGGTCACTATATTAACCTTATCATCAATATTTAACTCTTAGTTAATTAGTTTGACATTTCCCATGTCTCTTTTTATTTTTATATTATACGGTTTATAAACATACTATTAACATCCAAGAGAACCACAGGTGGTTCATTAATGACATATATAATATTATTCAAGCCCTTTTTCTGATCCTTAGAATTTTACAAATAGAATATCAATTAATAATATAATATTTGTTTTAAAATCTCTTTTTTGACAAATAGGGCACTAATTGTTATTTTGATTTTGTTAAAATTCCTAACTGCATTATTACATCAAAAAAATTCATTTAATCATTCATAACATGTCACATTCACCTATAAAATTCTTTTATGGAATAAAAACGGTTAATGTATATTTATATTATCATCAATAATACCATTTAATTGATTCTTTCATTAATACGGAAAATACTACATCATCATTATATCATAAATAAATTTATATATTCAATGTCTAAAAATTATAATTAAAATAAAATTATGTATAAAATCTTTTTATACTTCTAATGAATATTTATAGTCAAATAGATAACATATATAACCTTATGTAAAATATTTTTTACTATAAAATATATGCTTATGTCATTTTTGTATTTACTTTAACTTTATTAATATAATGTGTCATTATCACTTACAAGTGGCTCCATGGGGTCCCAAAGTCTACCCAAGGATGCCCATGGTCATAAATGTATCATCCAATAGGGTTATGACATGTGTTAGGGTAATTTAATATTATTATAATATTATTTTTTATCCTTATTTACCAGATTTACCTTTTAAGAATGGTAATAAAATATTTTACGAAATAATTATTCAATATTTCTAAAAATAAAAGTTTTATATTTACAAAATTTGGACCTCTTAATTCTAAAATTGGAATCCATTTTCTGAAATTCAAAACATAGAAGTGGCAGAAATTAATTTAAAATTAATTCTCGTTGTCAAAACAAAAAGTGTGTTTTTAAGAAATAATAACTATCAAAAGATTGACACCTGTTTATCTCCAGTTTAAATTTTAAATTACGTCCAATAACCAACATTGGATTAAATGATAAAAATATAATATAACAATAACTGAATGTTTTCAGAAGAATTCCATAAAGCTACCCTATGCTAATTATGATATTATTAACCCTAAAATGAAGTCAATTTTGAATTATAAAATTTATAAAATTTCAAAACATAGGTATTACTATTCATAACGGCTAGTTTGATTGGTCACAATGTGTTAGAATCTCGAAGTTTCGTTAAACGCATGTTATTGCATTATTCAATGGGAAATGTACTGTGGAAGCCTGGGGTGTTACTTTATACCCTCCTTAAAATAACTTTTTCCTAAAAATTTGTATAATATTACAGTATAAAATGATTAGGGTGGTTCTTCATTATATGTTCCTCAGGTTCCCACGTTGCCTCTTCCATCTTATGGTTTCTCCATAGAACTTTTACAGATGACTCGTCTGGTTTCTCAACAATTATTAACTTGTTATCAAGAACTATGACATGCTCTTCACAATAAGATAGATCAGGTTCCTGTTCTAATTCCTTATATGTATGTACATGTGTTGGTTCAGGCATGTATTTTCTCAATAGTGATACGTGGAACACGTCATGAACTTTGGGGAGACATGGCGGCAATGCCAAATGGTAATCTAAAACACCAATTAGTTCTGGAATTTTGAATGGTTCGATGTACCTCAGACTCAATTTACCCTTCATACTGAATCGTATAATTCCCTTCCATGGATATACCTTCATGAAAACATGATCTCTTGTATAAAATTCCAAATACTTCCTTCAGTTATCTGCATAGATCTTCTAACTACTTTGATCTTCTTTGATATGGGTTTGGATTACCTTCACCTTTTCCATCGTTTCCTCAACAAGTTCTGAGACTACAAGTTTTATTTCACAAAAATCATCACAAAAAGATGTTGTATGACATCACTTACCATATAACGCTTCATATGGTTCTATCTGAATACTTGAATGGAGGATGTTTTTTATAGGAAAATTATAATAAATATAAATATTTATCCCACATACTTTGAAGGTCATGTGAGAAAGATTTAAACATGTCTTCTAAGGTTTGAACAGTCTGTCCTGATTATCAGTCAGTTTGAGGGTGGTAGGTCATGCTCAATCGAAGTTTAGGATCTAGGGATTTCTGATGACTTTTCAGGAATCTTGATTTAATATTGGGATCACGATCCGAAACAATCGATAGGGGTACTCCATTATGTATTAAAACTTCATTAATATACTGTCTTTATAAACGTTTAAGTGGAAAATCTTCTCTTATAGCAAGAAAATGTACTGACATGGTAAGATGATCTACAATGACACATATTGCATCGTTCCTTCTAGGATTCCTTGGTAGTCCCATGGCAAATTCCATGGAAATATTATCTCATTTCAACTCAGGTATGGGAAGAAGTTGAATGACTCCTCCAAGATATTTCCTTCTAGATTTCACTTTTTTACAAACCATATATCTTGACACAAAATCAACAATCTCCCTCTTCATGTTGTGCCATCCTAAATGTTGCTTAAAATCATTATAAATTTTGGTTCTCCTAGTGTGTATAGAGAAATTGGAGCTATGATCATCATCCAACAATTCCATTTTTTGATTAGGTACACCTGGAACACAATGTCTTTTAAAAAATTTCAAAGTTCCATCCTCATATACGAAGTCACTCAATTTCCCGTTATTCACAACATTAATCTTCATTTGATTTCCTTATCATCATCCTGAAAACTTTATATAATTTTTAGTAAATATGGTTTGGAAACCATTTGAACAATCATTTATGTTTCACCTTCCATGGATATTACCATATCTATTTTCACTAGATCCATGAATATATGATCCCTTTAAACTCTCATCTTGTTCAAAACTCCATGATCCTTTCTAATCAAATCATGTTCTACCTTATTTGCCGTCCCCGAGTGGTAGTGTATAGTGCAATCACAATACTTGATTAGTTAAATACATCGCCTATGCCTCATGTTGAGTTCTTTTGGTGAGAATATAAATTTCAAACTCTTGTTGTTAGTATAAATCTAAAATTTTTCACCATAGAGATAATGTCTCCATATCTTCAAGGAAATGAATACAACTGCTAACTCAAGATCATGCATAGGACAGTTTTTATCATGAATCTTTATCTATCGTGGTGCATATAAAATAACCATATTATTCTTAATAAGGACACAACCAAGTCCATTATTTGAAGCATCACTAAAAATAAAAAAACCATCATTCACCAATGGTAGAATCAATATAAGAGAATTGACTAATATTCTATTAAATTATTCAAAACATTTTTCACAATCTTTTTTCTAAATAAATTTAACCCCTTTACGTGTGAGCTTGGTTAACGGGTTTTCCAATTTGGAAAAATTCAGGACGAAACACTAATAATAACCAGCTAAACCAATAAAATTGAGTACCTCAGTTTTACTCATCATTGCGGGCCATTCATTTATTGCCTTGTTGTTTAAAGGTTCAACAGATATTCCATACATAGAGATAATATACCGAAGAAAAGAAATCTTTTGAAGCCAGAATTCACACATCATAAACTTTCCATATAATTCATTTCTATGATGAGTCTTCAGAATAATGTGCAAGTTAATTTCATGATCCTCATATCTTTTGGAGTATACCAAGAGGTCGTCAATAAATACAACTACATAGTCATCATGATATTCCTTGAAAACACTATTAATTGGATTCAGGAAAATAGAGGCTTCATTTTTCAATCCCAAAGTCATTACTGTAAACTTATAATGCCCATACCTGGTACGAAATGTTGTCTTTGGAATGTATTCCTTCTTCTTTCAGAATTGATGGTATCTAGATCGAAGGACAATCTCTGAAAAATATGGAGCTACATGATTTTGGTCATATAAATAATAATTGTGAGGTTGGAGATACTTGTTCATTATAATTATAGCATTGATCTCCATGATGTCAACACAAAACCTCATAGACCCATTTTCTTCTTAACAAAAAGGATAGGGTATCCCCATGGAGAAACACTAGGGTGAATAAATCCCTTATTACTCCATTCATATAGTTGTTTCAATTGTTCCATTAATCACACATTGGTCATTTTATATGTGTTCATTGATATGTTCCTTGAAGAAGGAATAAATTCAATGGAAAACTCAATTTCTTGTTCTAGAGGATTTCTTGCTAAATCCTCTATAAATCAATCAAAATTCACTTGCATAATAGGTACATCCTCTATTTGAACATTCTTTTCATCACCCACCATTTTTTCATTTCCTTCATCCAAATAATAGAATTTAGTTGAGCTTCTTGTTGTGGGCCATGATAAGAATAATGTGGTGACGATTATGCTCTAAAGATAAGGTGTTTTTTATCATCGTCATCAAAAATTGTAACCTCCTGCTTCATAAAAAAATTGAATCATGGTCTGAAAGACAATCTATAACAAGGATTTTATCAAATTCAATCATGGGTATGACGATGAGATCAGATGATAAAAAACATTTATATGCCCAAATAAAGACTGATTCATTAAAAATTGTTGCAATGATACATCCCTTAAGAGTTTTTACTGAAAAATCCCATGTTAAATAAAAATAAAAATATCTAATTTCCATAGAAAACTAGGAATATATGAATCAATGCGATGATCTATAATAAAATAAATCATTTTCTAAATATGATTTAACCATTAAATTACAAGCCACCACGTCTTTCAGAACATCAACCTCAGCAGTAGTGATCGCATAAGCCTTCCCTAGATCCCATGGCCTTTTCTGAGGTACGTTCCCTTGGAACATTGGACATTCATTTACATAATTATCCATTTCACTACAGTTGTAGAATTCAACATTGACAGCCTCTTTATTCCTCTTGCAATCACAAGCATGGTGGTCTTTTTCCCCACACTAGTAACAGACTCAATTTCCCATCATACAAGTACCACGGCATTTCGTCCAACATTTAATGCATGATGGATATTCAACTATTCACTTCATCCCATTTTTTCCATTTCTAGAGAGTTTATCAGATCTCATATTCTCTTTCTTTTCTTTAATTACATATGACTAAGAGAATTCATTTTCTATCTTGATATCACATGAGACATATCTCTGCAAGACGAGAAGGATTATGAGACTAATGCTAAACAGAGAAATGGTTTTAACCCATCAAATAAAGAATCATTCTAACTTCATGTGTTATGTATATAATTTGCATCATGACTTTCTAACAATGTAAAGTTGGCTTCATACATTGTGACATTCTTATCCTCCTTTTTCCTGAGTCCCAGAAATTGTTTTTCCATACCCACACTATGGTCATGAGGAATGTATTTTTCTTTGAAAATATCATTAAAATACCTTCATTCCATATTTTATACATAATCATCATCCTTTTTGTTTTAAATCAATGACCACCATTTATCATCATCTCCAGTGAGGCGGTAAACTGCAATGACAACATTTTTCCTTTCACTGCTCCCCAAAGCATGGAATATTTTCTCTAAGAAATATATCCTTTTCTCTACTACTAATGGATTTGTACTCCCATTGAATTATTATGGTTATTAGATCATTAATAGATTTAACATTGATCCTCCACTTTGTTGATTAGGGTGCTCTATATGGGAAAGATTATTATTCATAACCTGAGTGAGTTGTCCCAGTATGGTGATATGCTGATAAGCAATAGCTGCTTCACTAGCTCGAAAATAATTATTGTGAGTATGAGGTCAATACTACATGGATTATGTTAATTTAAATAGTTTACATTCCTTCCTCTAGGTGCCATTTCTAAACAATGACATAAACTAGATTAGTTTATGAATCAAAATACACAACTCCAAACTTGTAAAACACATATAATTAACTATAAAGTTAATATATATAATATGTAATCATAAAAATGTTTTCATTAAGAAATTATATACTTATAAACCCTTCATAATGATTTTTAATGAAAATTATAATTTTATGTAGCATATCGCCATGCAGTTTTGTAACCAAAGTTCAACAAGGCCCATTGTCGTGCACCAATTCCCATTCGAGTGTAGCTCAAAGTGGTGTTTTCAGGTTTTACCCTTGGGAACATCATGCCAGATCCACCTCTACCTACTCGTATCCAGACAGGGATGTATTGCCTGGAATACCAACAAAATATCTACAATACTAAATATCTATGAAGTTCTCCTATATTAATTCTCAATGTCTATCATAGGGTAATGTTCTCTAATAATATTTTATCTAAATATATATTCCATGGTTTGTAGTAAACATCCTCTAAGACCAACTGTAATGCCCCTACCCCAGTTACCCAGATTCGGTGCATTATTACATAACATTGGAATGATACCATGAAATTATGTCCTGAAAGACCAATCATTTTAGTAACTTTGGAAATACTAGATACATTCATAAGTTTTACATTAAATTATAATAGAAAAAACATAAACTAAATTGTATCCATAGACCACACTCATATCCCTTCAGACTATCCCTATAGGTCATTCATAAAACACTTCATCGCATCCTAGGAAAAATAAAACATACAAATTGATGAGCTCAGATGGTAAGTAAGGATAATAATATAGATGAAACATTCCAAAATAAGCATAATAAATTCTAGCAACATATAATACTAAAACAAAATCCATTTAAACATGAACTTCAGCATAATATTGAGAAGAAAAAATCAAATAATTCTATTTACATATTCACAAGGATATTATACTAATTGAATAACAACATGAAATATCAATAGCCACTTTCATAATGATGGAATGCATAATTCCAGATTTCACGACGACATGGTAATGGCCTTGATCCAAGACTAAAAATAATATTTTTTCAATGCCTTGTTCCAAGAAATGTTTTTGTCTAATGAGACCATCCGATGCATCGAGGAGCTATAGTGGGCTCCACCTGTCACATACTAAGTCCAATGCATTCCTCGTATGACAAGGTTTAACCATAAAATAAACATTGATATTAAACCTTTCATAGGAAAAATCTATAATTTATCCATAAACCCTAAATGGTATAAAATAACACATCCATAGTTAGACATATCCCAAAACCTTTAATACAATATGGATGTTTTGTATTATAATAAATTAACTTTATACAAGCTTAAAATCCATCAAATGATTTTTACATAGATGAAATCTAATTTTTTTAGAATAATACCTATTTATATTTTGAAATAATTTAATAATCATGGAATTATAAAATAAAACATTCATTTTTCAAAATATTCATATAATCTTTTAAGGGAAGTTTCGACAATGTTATAACGGCGGAAAATAGTCGTACCCTCCCTATAAGTTAAAAAACATTCTTACCTTAATGTTTTTGAAAAAGGTCATAAAGTACCATGTTTGGAAAACGAAGGAATGATTCCTTTAAAAAACATATAAGGTAAAATAAGGATATAATGGAAATTACCCCATTTTTTAGTAAATAGTAATACTTATTTGAAATACATTTTTATGAAACATGGATGTGGATGATAAAGAGATCCCAGTAGATAATTACATATAAAAAACCTCGGATATTGATAAGATTGTGAAATTATCCCTTTCCTTTTTATTTTCCTTGGTAGAGGGTCAATTAAACCTTTATATAATGGTGTAAAAATTAGTATTAAATTATAAAAGAACCATTTACATTAATATGATATCATATATGATATTCTAATATTTCTTTGTTAATGATATTTCAGTAGTATCATCCTTTCGGTTGTTAACTGATTCAGTTTCCTTTATATGATTTGTCGTTAAAGTAATGATTGATGTGTATATGATGTATCATAGTGATATTTAAAATGATATTATGACATTAAAAATTATTTTTAGTCATCAAATTCAAATTAGTGTTGAATGGATATGATGGGGAATTAATCTCATCGCGCTCGTGGAGACGATAATATATATGTACACACGAGCGACAATATCAATCTTTTGAAATTAAAATAATATATAAATGGATGGTATATCATATATAAATAATCATTATAATGTTATATTTACTATTTAAATCAATTATATATCATTATTATACCCATCTATATAATAATTTATTGAATAACAACTACACGACGACGTGGAGACGGTAAACCGTACATACGCACGTATGGTGACCTGTCATTCAAAGGATAGAGAGAATAATGAATATGGCGGTACCATATTTTTAATAATATCATAGTATATAGAAGATACATGAGTTATTATTTTACATTGGAAAAAACAATGAAAGAGGATGTGGAAGAAGAAATGAAATTGAAAGAGGTGATGAAATATTTACCTCTTCTTCAGGTTCTACCTTTTGATTTGATAAAAAGGGTTCCATTGGTTGGCTTTAGAACAAAAGGAATTACTCTAATGTAAAGGTAGTAAAGTTGAGAGGATATTTTTTCAGGGTTTGGCCAAGCCAAATGGCTTCGATGGTGTGAATCTGAGATAAGGTGAAGTTCCCTTTTATAAAACGGGTGAGCGGAACCTTAGGAAAATATTGAAATATTATTTTATAATAAAGTCATGTTTGATTAATAGTAGCTCAAAAATGATTTATTTAGAGGCTAATGTGGTTATGGGTATCAAATCACTCAACCAATAGGTTTTATATAGTTTTGGGTAACTATATTAACTTTATCTTATAGATTTAACTCTTAGTTAATTAGTTTGACATTTACCATGTCTCTTTGTATTTTAATATTATAGGGATAACAAACATACTATAAACAACCAAGACAACCTCAACTGATTCATTAATGACATATATAATATTATTTAAGACATTTATCTAAGCCGGTGATTTTTAGAAATAGAATATAATTTATTTATATAATATTTTTTAAAAAAAACTCTTTTATGTCAATTTTGACACTAATTGCTATTTTTCTTTGTTTAAATTTATAACAGCATTATTAATTCAAAAAATTCTCTTAATAAATCATAACATGTCAAAATAATCTAGAAGATTCGTGGATGGCATAAAAATCAGTAAATTATATTTATTTTAACATCTATATTACCATTTATTTGATTGTTTCATTAATAAGGAAAACATTGTATCATCATTGTGTCATGAATAAATTAAATTATTCATTGTCTAAAAATTATAAATAAAATACCATTATGTATGAAATATTTTTAGATTTATAATGAATTTTTGTAGTTCAAGTGATAACATATATAACCATATGTAAAAAAAATTATTAAAAGTTATATGATTATGTTATTTTTGTATTTACATTTACTTAATTGATATAATGTTTCATTGCCACATACAAGTTTCTCCATGGGGTCTCCAAATCGACCCAAGGATTACCATGGTCGGACATGTATCATCCAATAGGGTTAGAACATGTGTTAGGGTAATTTATTATTATTATAATATAATTTTGTTACCCTTATTTACTGGATTTACCCTTCCACCATGGTAAATAAAATATTTACCGAAGTAATTATTCAAAATGTATAATAATAAAAGTTACCTATTTCTAAAATTGGGACTTCCTGATTCATAATTTGGAATGGATTTTTCTAAATTCAAATCATTGATGTTTTAGAAATTAATTTAAAATTAATTCCCATTGTCAAAATAAAAATATTGTTTTTAAGAAATAATTACTCTCAAAAGATTGAAACTAGATTATGTCCAGTTTAAATATGAAATTATGCCCAATGATCAACATTTTATTAAATGTAATAATTTAGCACTATAAATTAGTTTGAATAAATTTTTTTTAAATTATAAATTTATTACATTTCACTATTCATAAAAAACTGAATGTTTTCAGAAAAATACCCAAAATTCTCCCTAAGCTAATTTCGATATTCCGAACACAAAAATGAATTCCCTTTTAAAAGATAAAATTTATAAAATCTCAAAATGTGGGTATTAATATTTGTAATGTCTAGTTTTTTTGTCTCAATGTGTTAGAATCTCAATGTTTCGTACAACACAAGCTATTGCATTACTAAAAAGAAAACATACTATGGAAACTTGAGGTGTTACAACTATTTATATCAGTATCACTTATATCAAGATGCATTCATATTACATTACCATATAAATATAATTAATCATTATATTAATTTCCAAAATTAACTAATCAATGAACTAACATGGATATTTTTATAATTACATATTTCTATTTCTATAAAAATTCTATTGATATATTTTTTTGTTAAATTGTACTAGATAAATTCCTTCTTCAATTTTAGAATTAATTTCATATAACTTAAGATTAACCCAAAATAAAATTCCATTGATGATTATATTTCAATATTTTATTCATCAATACATTGAAATATATGATACTTGATATCCACTAACAATATAATCAATTATTATAACTCATAAACATTCAATGATACAAAAATCTAGTATATTTTAAATTAGGGAATTTATATTTGTGGGAATGTGGCTAGAACTATAATCATTGAGATAATAATGTGTATGGTTCATGATAAGAATAGTAAATTTATTATGAACCCTCAAATCCTAATAGTCAAACATAATCTATTTTTGAATCAAAAATAATTAATCTGGACGATATGACATGTGTTTTTAGAATATCATCACAACATCACCATTTTCTCATTATTTTTTGAAACTAAAATATAATTTATATGAAATAAATACTCTATTGACATAAAAAATTAATATTATGTATAAGAAAAACAATTATTTTATAATATTTTTATATATATTATGATAATAATAAAATTTTCTTATATGTATTTTCGGAACTAGCTATATCAATGGATAGCATAGGAAAGTCATTAATTAGTAAGATGGTATACTAATCCACTTATACCTTCCCATGTATAATTCCTAATTTAATTAATATTCCCTCATTTTTTATGATTATATAGTTTATTTTTATTCCTAGTTATAAAATCATTTACATAACTTTTAAGGGTTTCTCATTTCTTGATATGTTTTCAAATTTGGGGTATTATATTCCAAGTTACTCTAATACTGAATGTGGCTGCTTATTATCTATTATCTTATGCTGACGATTCTTAATGAATGGATTGACATAAAAAATGTGATATAGTGAATGTGTTTTGGAATGTATCTTTTATTTATCATATGATGTTGGGGTAATGGATTTGATTCCCTTAATTTGATGTTAATGTTTTATGGGATACACATCCCAACAATGATATGTTTATTAATTGAGTGAATATATTCCCATTATTTGTGGTTCTCATGATTATGGATGAGATACCTAGTTTTTTTATTTCCCTCAAGAGATTTATATACTAACCATGTTCAATCATTTCCATTGATGGTGAATAATATTTTAAATATGGAATGCAATGTAATTTTTTATTTCCCATGGATGTGGGGTGTACTCCCCTTATTGTGAGAGATCCATGAATGGTGACCATATTTTCAGAATGGAAGTCATAGATATTTTTTACGTCAATATTTATAATGATATAGTACCCGTGATTAAATTTAAATATGGAATGTGATGAGATGAAAAAGTCTAAATTTAATGTTATTTGATATTACCATTGGTATATTGATGAACTACCAATGACATAATTCTTTTATGTAAGTGGGATAAATATTTATACTTCATAAAATGTTATGGTAAAGGATAAATTACCATATAATAAAACATATGACTGGGAATATCATCCCAAATGTGTTTATTCTGATGACTAAGGATGTTATTTCCTCTCTACATGATTTATCTAGGTACTGATTCAAACTATTATATAGTATTTGGGATGTTATTCTAGCATCTTTTACTTTATCATTATGATTTTAAACTAATTAGTATGTTCTTGTGATATCTCAGGGACGTTATTCCCGTGGGTTGGTAATTTTGAATTACTTTATTGATCACATTTTGGTCAAGATAATATTGAATGATGTTATCCATATTGATATTGATATGATATGTGTTTCACTATTAGTTGTTTTATGAAACATTTAATGAATCCCTAGTACTAAATGAAAAATAACATAATTAATTTTGGGGACCATGAGACACACATTTTTGTGACACACTTATTACTAAAAAAATTCTTATCAGCATTTATTTAAAAAAATATTACACTAGAAATAAAAATTAAAATACGGTATAAGTATAGAAAATATGTGTATGGTGTCCTAGGGAGTTATACTCGCACAAAGACCAATCATCATGGTACACATGAGGACTTCATGGAAGAAATCTTTGGTGGTGGAATGGTTCCTATTTAATAATTATTATTAGTCAGAGTCTGGTTAGATTTAAGAGACTATAAAGAGAAGATACTTAAGAACTAGTTTTCCAATAGAATCTATTAATGAAATTCTTATAATTAAAAGACACACAGTAATTCTTTGGGTTATTGTTATTTATAAATTCTTGAAACAAACTTCTATTACTCATCTCTTTTTTCATGGGGATTTTTTTCTCATTACTTTCCTATAGTAATGTTTTTTTTGTTTTTTTCCTTATTATGATTTATTTAATATTATTAAATATTTGTTTTATTTTTTTCATTATAAAATGATATTATCTACCTATGGAATCACCATATACGCTCAGTGTTACATGGTGGCCTCTATTACACAGAAATGAATTCTTGATTTATGGGGTATATAGTTTTGTCATTTTGGAGTTGAAATACAATTGGAACTCTACAAGGAGAAGAAATTTTATTTCATATATAGATAATTTTAAAAAAATTCATTATTTTTACCAATGTTAAATTTGTATACCAATATTTTTTGATACATGATTATGTTTTTGAAAAAAGTGTTCAGTGGAAACCGAATATGTTCCATACAAGTTGAAATTCTATAGAGGTAGTGAATGATGACACAAAAATATGATGACAGGATAACATTATACTAACTACTAACAATGGAAACTCAACTCAATGAATTAATTATTAATTTATATGTGTTTTTTTCTATTTTATCTAACTCAAAATAGATAATAAAATAGATAATAATCATCTAACTGAGACTATCAAAGTGTGATCACAATACCAGAATGATAACCTAGACTTGAAGTAACATCTGTATAATTATCATTTATTTAATTTGGGAATCCAAATATATTTAACACACAATTTTAAATAGTCATCGAAAAATATTGAAGAGAGAAATGGTTTACATTCATCATATCCATGGATAGAGAGGGAATATTAATGCTTTATATAAATCCATTGCTATATAATCCTAGCCCTATTGAGAAACTACGTAATAGGTTGTACTACAATGATTGAACTCAAATAATTACATATTCTTTTAACTAAAAACACTCTCATGAATATTAATTTCATTAATCATTGATTGAGGATGAATCCCCAAGATATGTAGATATGAGAAAATATTTTATGAAACCATGATCTGGTAACCATTAATATTATAAGTAAATATCTAATTTTACAACTCATATTACAAAAAATAATGAATGTATTTTTCTTATTAATAAAATAGGAATGAATATGATAATATGTGGTTTTAAAGATCATTTTATCCAATTTGTATAAATGAATTATGATGCTAGATAAATGATTCAATAGTCATTTAGATTCATTTTTTAAAATTTATTTATAAAATTTTAATTTATGACATTCTTTATTATGTTATAATGAGTATAATATATGAACTTTTTTTACCGTAGTGAATTTGTTTTTCATTACAATTAATACATCTTATGATGTTATATTTTTAATGAATTATACTTCCTTGACAATAAAAAAATACCTAACAATCACACAATTGTAAACTTATATTTGTAAGGAGGTATGACTACACTTCAAAAGATAAAATCCCAAATTGTCTACCCAACCACTTTTTGAATTAGAGGTCGTTTTGATAGTAGAAGGGGACATTTTTTGAACCACTAAAAAAATTCTACTTCTTAGATTTTTTTTTAATTATTTTAAATTTGATAATAATCAATTCCACATCAAAAAATATTTATTGAAAAATAATAATACTTTGGTATATGACTAGTATACGAGCATCAAGATACATTGGATATTTTATAATTTAAAAAATCTATCTTATAAGCTATATTTCTTATGGAATTATGATTCTTTTCATGAGTTTTCAGGGAACAAATAATTGATGGATATAATAGAAATAAGATTATTTTGATGAAAATGAATTTGTAAATTGGAATACATAAATAGACTCCTATATAAAGAATGAAGTATAATTGTTTCATTATAGAAAACCTTGTGGTTAATGAATGGCGTTTGTTCGTGGACATGGCACAACCCTTCACAACTGATGTATATTTTCATGTCATATCAAAGATGATTTCAATGGGGTTTAAAAGTTGAAAAAGTAACATACAATGTTTCCATTACTCATGAAATTGTTTAAAAGGATGGATGGTCACTCTCATTATTCATTTTTTGAGGAATTTTTTCTTCTTATGGGACTCTCATATTGATTTATGTCATGTTCATGAATCATTTATATAATCCAAAAAATAAAACGAGTCACCCCAGTATTACCAATCATTTTTTTCATGTATTTTCTGTAGAATAATAATAATACATCCATGGGTTTTCATCGATAGAAATATCAATATCTATACCAGGGTCTCCATCAATGGCGACATTTTTAAATGTATTATATATTATTTTCTTCTTTGTTAATATGATATTTGTTTCATACCACACAATTGGGTGAACTATATTTTATCATCATCTAGGATGAAAAGAGTTATTTTGATACCAGGATCAAGCCGATAAAATGGGATTTCTATATAACATTTTGAAAGTAATCCGACCCTGAGTAGTTTAATTAAACTTTATTAGATATAACAGTCCATTTATGGTTATTTAAAAACGACCAAACTTTATATTTTAATGTACTTTTGATTAGATATATGGGATAATGTTTCTTAGTCAGGGGATTGGATATGACTTTTGATAAAGTATCATATGGGAACATTATGGGTTTTGGCCTCCTATATGTGGGCATGATCTCATTTGTAATATGGTATAATAATTATAATAATGAAAAGTGATCAAAAAATAATATAACACTCTAATATGGATATGACCCCACCAAATATATGGATGGTAAAAAATTAGGTTGGATTTACATTTTAGGTTTAAAACTCAGAGAGGCATCCAATGTATCCTATTAGAAAAGAATCAATGAATACATAGTGTGAGAATGAGGGGATTACAACTATTTAGAGGCCTTTATAAAGGTGAGAGGGATATATAAAAATTACCCTCATCTAATATATTAATTGTATCATATAGAATACATGATGATCACTGACCTCAAAACTCATGTCAGTCATGATCAGTGTGAGAAACAAGAGGATGTGAAAGCACTAGAATATTACAAAATCTCATTAATATTATGCTAGAATATTGTAGGAATATAGTACAAGGGGTAATGACATACAAAAATTAATTGGGGCTTAATCCACAAGGGATTACCTAGTGAAAACACTCATATAATCCCCTTTCAATTGGTGGAAGATACTCCAAGGATAAAATGATGGCTGAGAAGAGGGACCTAATATATTATTTTCATCCCATTTAATAAAATTCATGTCCATACTGAAACTATAAACCCATTTTCAACCACCCATACTCTTGGGAATCCCAGTTCCTAAGGAATTATAGACTACGAACATTATGACTATCCCCTCAACCATAGAGGTCAAATGTGGGTATTTAATAGCATTAGAATGATAGATGGTATGAGATAAAAATATTATTCCTTTTCCTAGGACTGAATTAATCAGGTGTCCATGGAATTTTTTTTTATAAGTGGATTTCTCACTTCCAATATGATATATGTTAAAATATTTGTATTGTTCTAGAAGGTGGAAATATAAGGTTAAACAATATGTAAAAAGTTGGCCACATGTCAATAATGGAAAAATATGCTTACGATATTCGATTTTTCATACCATTATTCTCTTTATTGGTTGGGGAATCACAAAGGGTCTCACGAAGTGGTTCACATTGTGGTCTTCGTTTGGGGGATCAAGGGAATCCTTTGTCGTTGGGAAGATTCATTTTATCATGAAAGATCAAATTAATTGTCTCATTTTTCGAATGCCATATATAAATTTAGAAAATGAGTCTTCCCAAGTTTATTTGGTAGTTGATGCATAAGTATTTCTCAAAAGAATTTTTTTAGTGGAAATGTAAATAATTGTTTTCCAATGATATCTGGTTCGATTCATAACATACATGTAACTATGTAATTATGTTTTAAAACAATCATATTCGAAATATTTTGTGGTTTGGGAGGTGGAAAAAGTATTCCTCACAACATAAAAGTAAAACTCATTTTCTGGGGGTGCCAAATCAATTAAGACTACGAGGAATTAAAATGTCTCTTGTGGGGAGTTAAATCACCACATTTTTTCGCAAATGAAAATAGTTTGGGGGGTATTATGTCACAAACTATCCCCAAAAAAATTATTTTCTCATATATGGGAGCTCCATGTGAAGTGGATATTCTGTAATTCAAAGAACTATAGGAAAGGAATGGAATACGTTTTGGTTCCTTGATAATTCAACAATTTTAATCTCCATGAATTCCTTATCCATTGGATATTTTTTATTTTTCAAACTCATAAGTGGTTTTGAGAATTATTTTGCATCCAATAAATTGACCTAATCAGAATTGGGATCGATCAGAATGGATACGAGTCCCTTCCAATGTAAAAGTAATCGATTTTGAATGATTTGTGGGGTAACTATGGACTTAGACGAGTTTCCACAATTATAAAATGTTTCATGATGAAAAATTTGTATCATAGATACATACCAATGCTTTATTATTATCCCTATTATTGGGATGTAACTTCATTCCCCACATAGTGACTTCCTTTTGGTAAACAACAATTTCTGTCGACTGAAGCCTTACAATCTATAAACTATGACTCCCATAAATTAATTAATTTTATTCCCTGAAGAGTAGTCACCTAAGAACAATTTTAAACTCCACATAATAAATTTAAATTGTAATAATGTTTACGTAACACACTATGCATGTCACATTACACGCTATGTGGGTATTATCATTTTTGTTAAAATATGACATATTTTTTATTTTTTATTTATAAAATATGGATAAAATGAATCCTAGGAAAAATAATATTTCGTGTTAGATTACATAATTTTTCCATGATTTAGTGTATAAAATCTCCTGATAAAAACTTCAAAATTAAGCCATTATATCGTATAATTCTTCATAATTAAATTTTTAATGATTCTTCATTTGCAAAATCTCATGATTTATTTATTGTCCAAAAAATTACCTCAATAAAACATGAGGCATCCCGAAGGATATACAATTCTTTGGGATGATAATAAATATCCAAATACTTGGTTTAATGTTTCCTCATATCATTTTGATGTTAAATTTTCACTACATGGCATATCACTCATGAATCGAGTCAAGGGACGGTTTTCATTATGAGTTTTTCATTATAGACATAGAGGATCCAACATAGTAACAACATATCCTTTAATTCTTCAAAATAATACTAATAATCCATTTTTAACCACTATCATGGTGGTTCCATCAAATATTGGACCTCTAAGTGATATTTCTACTGTGGATGCTATTTTTTGTGAATGGGCTTGGGAATTCATCCTCCATCAAAATTGTGTAAAATTTGATGAACAGTTGGTGGAAATCAGCCTAAACCAAAGGGATTAGATTTCCCTATTTTTTACAGTATTCCCTAACTATGATACATAAATTAAATAGTTTTTTTGTATTCTAGAACCTTTAACTTCAACTGATTTCATGGTGGAGAATAGATCCTTTTTTTGGGATATCTAATAATTAGGGCGAATGACTATTCTACATAACATATTTGATGAGTTCCATGTTATATTTAAAAGTTGGGTAAACACCCAATAGAATTATCTATTATAAAGATATCAAATTATCATTGTATAAAGTTCACCAGTTCATCATATTCACACTACTTCACTAATTCTATTCAGTGAATAGATAACTCTATTATTTCATTATTTTTATCTAATTCCAAAAAATGGTGCACCAAGGCACATCCAATTCAATAATATCTAGATTTTCTTAGTTCATACTGGGCCACTCTTGTGTAATTCCATAATAATACCTTAGGATATATGATTCATCAATAAATAACTCTAGACATTGAGTTGGAATGATTTTCCTAAAAAATTGAACGAATGGATCTTTCTCTCTAGTGATGCTTATACTGAGGTTATGGTATAAAATATTATTATGGAATCAAAATTGATCATGGGAAATTAAATTTAACTATATGTTGCCACCATCAATTGTATTTATGCATTTCTTGGACACAGATATTAGAGAAGACACCTATATCAACTTACCAGGCCCTTGAAATTTTTATATTATATGGGTATTAAATCATTTTCGATGATACTCATATCATAAGCCTTGATGATTCTTTATTCCACAATTCTCCTGGTACATCGAAACATTTTTTTAATTAGCAAGAAATACAAATAAATTCACTATTTTATAGAATTGTTAATGGATCATTCTATTTTCTTACTCACCATTCAAAACATTCTTGATTAGTGATAGATAATAGTGGAGGAACATCAGAAGAATCATCCTACATCATCTCACTGTGAGATGGTATTAATAATTTTTAGATTGATGGGGTGACCATTTTTGAAACTGGTGATCCCTATAGGTTTTGATGATTATTTATAGGTCTTCAAAATGTATCATCCATACCCATAACGATGAATAAAATGGAATCACAACTAGTCATCCAATTCCAACTATGGTTGATACTGATCCAATAGGATACTAAAATTGATGATTCGTCAGAATTCAAGAATGATCAAACCATATATTCAGTGGGTTACTCTAAAATAAATTTGGAACACAATCTAGATGGAATGTTGATAAACCATGTCTAACAGGTGTATAAATTATTGTATTATATGTGTTCCTTGTCTACCATTATTTTTACAAGAATTTATTATCAATAAAATTATAGTCCTAATGTTTGAAGCATTGTAGTGGTGCTTTTGATTCATGTTCCCCTCTTACTATGAATAATATAATCCGAAAAAAAAATCTAAACTATTGGATACCCCATTGATGTTGACCCCAATCAAATAGATTCAGTTACCTTATTGATAGGCACTGAACATTCTGTCTCAATCCATGAAATTATATAGGAGGTATTGATTGAGGCAAATTGTAATAACATTATCTTAATTTGGAGAAACCTTGGCCACGATGAATGTGATCACAATTTTATAACTATTTTAGTTGGGGAATCGGGATTGGAGCCTAGTGTTATTATTGAACAAAAAATCCATGAGAATGTTGTATTGTTTATAGGTTTTATTTATCAATATAGAAATTACATTAGAATATTTATTTTGATATTGGGGATAAAATTTTCCAATTCATCGTCAGCTTAGACATATGTTGGTTTGAGTACTAATATTTATATGTCTTTAGCCATCTTGTTCTCACATTCTGGGAGGATTTGGACACTCATGAATGTGATTTTAAATATTTTAATTTTTAAATAATTATGTGTATGATATAAATGATACTACTATTGTTATTTTTCATTTATCTACTAAGGAAGATAAAATTCATCACATGATAAATATATTGAATGCCGACTATAGATAATATGAGTCTCTCATTGAAATAATAAAGGAAAAACTTTCATCATTATATATAGAGATTGATACATTAGATAGAAAATTTGATAGCTCAATGAATTTATCAATGGCATTAATCCATTCTAAAATTCTTAATCTTGTTAGAGAACCAATCACAAGAAATACCCTAATGCCTCGTTTTTGGAATTAACAGATCTATTGAATAAATCATCTGAATTTTCACTATAATAATATTTTATGTTTCTCATTTCCCAATAATGTTAAGGACATGATATAGGATTTGAATTAACCCACCCCACCTCCCAAACCTTATTCATTTTTCAATGAATGGAAACATTTTCTCAATTGAATATATATATATATCCATCTTGTTTCTTCACATCAACATGCAATGTTTAAAAAAACAAAATTTAGCAAATATTTTTACTATTTATTAAAAAACAATCCGTTATAATTATCATATAGAAACATGTTTTTTGTTTATCTTTATTTTGGAATGGACCATAGAAGGGTATAGGTATGATTACCATCATTTTATCACTTCATTTGTCTTGATTGAATGAATAAATGATATTGTATTAGAATATTTTAATATCTAAATTTAAATATTTTGAATGGTTTTATGTAATGAATTTTTTCTTTCCTAGGCAGCAGAACCTAGAGAAAATAGTTTTAATATTTACAGGGACACATAATTATCCCTTCAAAAATTAAGTTTCATCATTTATCGACATATAAATTTCTTATGTCTAATGTTTTGTTGACATAGAAGGAATTTAATGATTTTTTATCGCATCTCCCTCAATGATATTTCAAATATACGAGTTCTAAATATTTTTAAATTGGTTTTTTTAGTCATTATATTCACGAATAGTGAAACTAGTGTTGTAGGTATAAGGGATTTTAAAATGTGTTATGGAGAAATGAATCTGTAATAGTTTACTATTCATCAATTCTCAAATAATTTTGAAATATGAGGAGGGAAATGTTAAATCATTATATTGTTATATCAAACTCTAAATATATTATATGGGATATATATGTGGGAATAACCACATAACATGTTTCAAAAGTGGTTTTCAACATTTTTTTTCATAGTATATAAATATATAACTGGTTTCCCCTAAGGATGATGGTGCTTTTGGTTGATTGGAATTTTAGGGAGACTTATAAAAATATAGAATGAGGTGTCACAATTAATATCCATTTAATTTGCATCAAATTGTATTTTATGTTATATTAATGATGTATGGTGATGCTTATAGAGATTTTAGATATCACTACATACCACATTTTTATGAGAATAATGAAATTTGGTGGTTCCTTGTGGCCAAGTCCCCATATGTATTTGACTTGACCACAAATTGGGTAATATTATTAATAAGTGTCTATGACTAGGATGAGGGTCAAAATAATCACTATGTGGATTGAATAAATGAGTAACTGATCATAAATAACTTTTCATAGTGATGCGGTGGTTGACCGCCCCAAGAAGGGAAGGATCCTACCATACCACAGGTAAAGTATTACATTTATGAATGTTGTCTGAAAAAGATATATAGCGTGTAATTTAGAAACTTATTGAAACAAAAATTTAGGGATAAAATTTAAATAAATTTATAATTGACAAAAATATTAGAGATTTTCCATTTCACAGTGTTCTAAATGAAAATGATACATTAGTTTTTTCTCATGATGAGGGAATGTCACAAGATACAATATGGGGTATTATGGATCCAAAAAGTGATATGGGACTAGTATGTAGAGAATGAAAACGGGATGTTTTTTAAAGTTTGATTATTGAATGATTTTTCTAGGGATTAATGAGATAGATGTGGTTTCCCCAAAGGATAATGGTTCCTCTAGTTGATCAAACTTTTGAGGAAATTTTATGCAAATACTAAATAAGGTGTATCAATACAAATTCAATACAATGTTGTCCACATGTATAAGACATTATATTACTAATTGAAGAGGAAATCATATAGATATCATAATTTATAAATAATATATGTTAGATTTGTGAAAGGAATTCACCAATGTAAGAATATAAAAATTATACTAAAAACAACCCTAAATCGAGATGATGTTCGTTGTGAAGGTTTTACCCACACATAATGTGAGAAAATTGTTTTTAAATTATTGTTATGAATTTACCTAGATGTAGTTTTCAGAATCAATAATTATCTTGTTATTGATGGAATCTATCAACACATTTTATTGGGAATGATTTTGCAATGTGATCAATATTTTATGGGCATGATACAATTTTTCAAACCATGGCTAGGAAAGGATATAGAATAATAGAATCACTATGTACCTCAATTCTATTAGAATCAAGGATCACAAAATTTATAATAAACATTCATCACATATTTCATACCTACATACAAAGAGAGGAAATTTTGGAAATATGGATTATCGAATGGGGTAAGAACCCACATTAGACTCTACCAGGAAGATTTGGATCACCAATTGGAAAATGAGAAAAAAATTATATTTGGGATGGACAATGATGTTGTATTCCTAATTTACAACATCTCTCAAAGGGTTGAAAATCAATCCAAACGTAGTTCATCAGATAATGAAATTGTAGGGGTCTAACAGTAAGGATTTTGATCCTCTTGGGAAAGGGACATAGCAATTCATAGGCCCAAATCATGAAAGGGACGTAAAACATAAATTTTGACATCATGAGGTAATGTTGTTTGGTATCATTTCTTGTTCATCTATCTTGGGCCATATTTAATCTTACATGAAATGATACATCTCAATAATGTATTGAGACCTTAAAAAAATTTCTAATCATATGTGGGATATTATTAGTTTGAGAATCATGGTGTAAAAGGATCCTTTAATAACATTGATGTAACTAAAATAAATGGTCAGGTAATTTTTTTATTCGGGGTTTGGACCAAGATGTATGATCCGAGCATTGTTACTAATTTCACAATTGTGGGAATCAGTATATTGGTAGTTCAAGGAGAATAATCTCATCAAATAATAGCGTAGTGAACCATGATATTTAACATAATGAGTTAAGAAACAATGGTGTCTTTTAGTGTTAAGTCATACAACTAGGACGATAAATGTGGAATCGCAGAGATTCCTATGGATATCTAAGATATTGATGTTCTGAAACACATCAGATATAATAAATAAACTATAACCCTTTATTTTGGTTCGCAAATCATGATAAGAGATATAGAACATCAATATAGGGATTTTCCACTAAGATTATATGAATAATTGATTTTGGAATTATGTTTCTATGGAATAAAATGATTGTATAGTTTTCCCCTAAGGATTCAGGCACCTGGGATTTATAGGAATTTTGGGAGAGATTTCTGAAAATACAGACTTGGGAGTATCGATGCATAGTAAAAAAATGTGTTCAATTAAATGATATATTAATTTAATGATAATAAGAGAATTTATATGCAGATTTGTAATTAATAAGTATAAAGAGTGGGTCATTATGAAGGAATGTGTCTATGAATAGTGAACGTATTTAGATTGGGGATGGCTGTGGAGTGTAAAGTTCTATGAATCATTTTTTTATTGTTCGTGGGAGAGTTAGAATTTAATATAATTATTTTAAATTTCTAAAATATAATGTATGGTAATTACTATATATCCCATTGAGAAGATAATAAATCCACAAGATTTTTTGGAATGGGATTTTGGGCGGAGACTTCCACAAAATCTTGTGAATCTTTGATGAACATAATGAAATGTTATGAAATTTGACATCACACTACAATGAATTGAACCAAGATGTTTTAGAAAAGCTGGAATTGTGTTGTTGAAAAATTTGACATTATCTTAATAGAATTTTACAATATAAATATATATATATATATAGTTTAGAGTCTTACATCTCATACCTGAGTGTCTTGGAGTTGTTGACCATACAACAACTTCCACAAGTCATGACATTTATTATCTTGTTATGAAGACCATAACATGATTATAAAAATAATTTAATAAGAAAACATTCATTTTTAGGGCCTTTAACAATATCTCCATCCATTGAGATCAAATAATGTTCTCTATTAGAGGGGACCATGTATATAAAATAATAAACCACCGATATTTGATCATTCTTTAGAGGTTTCTTACAATTTATCATTATGGTCTTCAGAATCGATATCAGTTCTCCAAGGAAGATTGAGTGGAGGTGTAAATTCTTATTAATAGCTTATTCTTTCTTATTTTAGTGAACTTAAATATAAATAATGGTATTTAATCTTTTATCATCAAGTAACTTCTATAAATCCATCATTTTTTGTGACCTCATTTCATCATATAGATGACTGTAAAATTAAATGTTAAAAGAGGGTAATTTGGCCCTATTTCACCTTATTGATTTTGAACATGATACTAATGAATATGGGGTCACATATGCAGTGGTGTTGGTTGAAGTCTGATAATACCACAATGAACAAAAGATCATTTCAAAAAAATAATTTTAATGTTTATAAATTATATTTTTATTATGTTTTATATGTTATAGTTGGAGGCCTCTATATGTATATTATCCACATCATTATTCTGAGATTAATGGTTGGATCACATATTATACTTCCAATATATTTTCTTCCACTCATAAGAAAACGAATTAGTTCCATTGTACATAATTATAATATTAGAGATAATAAGTATAGTAATTAAATTATATTTATTTAATTTTATAGTGATTTTGGAACTGAAATCATTTAGGGATATTACATTAGAACTTTTGTTAAATAGGTCAGTAGTAGTCGGTATTTACGTGAATTTCATGGCTGTATCAAAAATAATTCAGCCCAAAAACATCCATTACCCATATTGAAAATGGAAGGTGTATTTGGATGTCTGTATAAACTCTATGGGTTAATGGATGGAGTTTGGATGCACGTGGTTGGTGTGGTACGTTTTGATGATATTTTTGAAAGAAAATATTCATGAATACTAGGATTATGTAAGCATCCAAGATTAATAGAAATTTATAAACCCAGTATGGTTGGAAGCCCATGACATGTTATTCACATATTCCATTAAAGGAATAGTCTCCTATCGTTTAATTTAAACTAGAGGGACTCTATCAAATTTTTTTTATGGAACATTATTAGTTATTTGGTCTATCATAAAGAATAAATTTTGTATCTCATCATTCTGATTTAACTTTAATAAGTTTTTTCTGTATGATAAAACCATTTTTATGTTAGTAAATATTGGGAATTGGCCAACTGATGGTAATACTATTTGGTTCATAGAAGAAATTGAACTCATTTATTACATCCATGTTAAAATAAATGGAACATGGGACCATTTAGGGGTGAGAAATGCTGACAACTATTTCATCCAATTATGGATCCACAAAATCCATATCCATATCCTCCAATTCAATACCCTAGGATTTTTTATGATTGCATGTGATTCAATTCCCCCTTCTAGGGTAATTAAATAATTATTCCTCATACATAGTGAAGAATAAAGAATATCTCTTCATTTTTAATGATATAATATCTATAAAACTACTTAATTTCTAAATTTGAATTTATTTTTACATTCATGTGGTATATTTAATATTATTATGATAGTTCTATCAATATAATTAGGTCTTGATACCATCCCTCATTATTTGTGAAATATTCTAAAAATAGTAAAGATTTGGGTAAGATTTTATCTAATGGGGAGTTGAGTGGGGATCACAACTATACAGTATTAAGAATTGGGTCTTCAACACATTTCCAAATTTAGATTCTAGAGGAACCATATAAATAAATCTACATATATTTGTGTTCCCACTAAAATAGAGATGAATATTTCATCTAAATATTGAGTACTCAATGACATTGTTTTTATAAGGATTTATCATAATTCCTAATCTATTACCTCTTTTTAATCATGATCTTAATGTAAATCTAATAAAATAGAGTCCCATATTAATAATAATACTGTCAGTATAAGGTGGATTATGATGTATTTGAGCGGGTTATCATAAGAGACTAGGTGGTAATATTAGTGTTTAATGTAGTGCCTCTTATTATGGACCCTACAGATTAAGTCCATGTATATCTTATTGATATCAATATAAAAATTCTTGGTATTGGGAATGTTTAAAATAAGATAAATAAGATTACCTCATTCATGAAATCAGTTTTTCATGTGATTAATGAACAAAGTGATTATTCGAAGGCCTTCACATACAAAATGAGAATCTGTATCTTAAAAAGAGATATCATCATTGTAGGAATGAAAAGATATTTCAAGAGAAAATAAAATGCATCTTATCATTTATCAGTCCATTTATATATGAACCCAATTTTCATCCAACTTTTTATGGGAAAAACCATCTTATGAGGTTTTCTTTGAATCATAATCTATAAGAATTGGATCTATGTAATCTGATCAAATATCTAAGATTTTAGGTAGGTGTAATATTAATGATATAAATTGTATTATTAGTATTGAATTCTATGCCATGATGGCATAACACAAATACAATAAAATAATCCATAGGTAGAAATAAAAGAACATTGGAAGGAGTTCGTGACTTTCTATGCCTTTATAGTATATTGAAGATCGTCTCAAGATCATGTAGATAGCCAGAATTCTTCAAAAAAATAACCATCATATCATTGACATAGCATTGGATACAGATTCCCAAAAAGGGATCTATAGTGAGATGTATGGAACACTGGTATATTGTGAAATAATTATTCAAACAAATGTGAATTACCTAATATTAATGCACCCACTTGTGTGATCTGAATGTGGTGGATTCATCATCTTAATTTTCCACCATAACTTAGGGTTAGTTTGTCACGACCCATCCTCGGGGCCCGTGCCGTGACTACCCCAAACTCACCTTCCATAGGCCAGGGGCTGGAGACTAGCACCAAGGCGTAAATCCCGGAAAAAGGGAAGGCATTGCCTTTGAAAAGTAAACAAGCACCACTGAGTAAGAAAGCGGAAAAGTAAACATTAAGAAAAAACAGTAACAAGCTGTGCTGAAAGTAAAAGGGGCCAAAAATACAAGCCCAACTGTAAAGTACAACTGAAAGGAAAAAACATCAACTGAAAAGAAAAGCCGCAGCGTCAAGCCGTCCAATGGAAGTCCCACCTAATGGGTGGGTACAGATAGCCTCCACAGCTCCTCAGTCCAGCCATCTGCTCCGAGTACGTCCCATCCAGTGGTCCACCACCAGGTACTGTCCGGCTCCGCAAGCCTCCACCATGATCAGCGTTGTCTGTCGTCTACAACCAACACAACGAAGTGCGTGCAAAGCCAGTGCAGGGGTGAGTATAAACTACTCAATAGGACCCCCAAGACCCCCGAAGGTCTCCCAAAATCCACAATGGATAAACCACAAGGAAAGATTCAATCAAGAAGTAACATCCAACACTGCTTAGGTATATGCCCATACATATACCTAAGTCATCAATTTCCGTTCGGCACCAACACCTGAGCCCAAGCACAACCCAGTCCACACAAGAAAGAAAAACGTAAACCCACACAGGATAGCACAACACAATACACAAATGAGAGTAAACAGTAAATCCACACAGGATAGTTCAACACAATCCACAAAGGATAGTAACACAGGATTCAGCTCACACAGGTATACTTCTTGTATGACGATAAAGAAGATCATTGATCCATCTAAGTCGTCGGACCCACAAAGGATCGATAGGTACTAACCCCCGCAATGACTCACATAGGATCGGACCCACACAGGATCAATAGGTAACTAACCCCCACAAAGACCCACATAGGATCGGGCCCACATAGGACCTATAGGCGCTGGCTCACACAGAAGCGCTGAGCACTGACCCACATAGGATCGGATCCATGCAGGATCTGTAGCACTGATCCACGTAGCATCGCTGTGTGCAGTAGTCGTTGCAGTGTACTAGGGATCTCTGCACCGTCATCGTCGCAGTCCACTGAGGATCTCTGCAGAGTCGTCGTCGGAGTCCACTGAGGATCTCTGCACAGTTGTCGATGGAGTCGCAGCCAGTACTAGTGTTCCCGCACACCGCAAGCTCGTTCGGGAGGGTCCGCTCCACGAGCCGAGAGTCAGATACATCAAATGACACAAATTCCGAATTTGATGTATCCAAAATTTCCGTATCGCCAACAGTAACTCAACGCCATAGACGGCGCGTCAATCGGACGCCCGGTCTGAGAGTTATTTGATTTTTCGTTCCAGGGGCCCGGTTGGTTTTTTAGGCAAATCCAACCTGACCGTACTCCACATGCGTCCAAACCTCTGGCGGAGTGATCCAAAAGATCCGTCTCACTTATAGGAATTCAACGAATTGGACGACACGTCGATCGGACGTCTGAAGCTCAAGATATGAGTGTTTCCGCTCTGAGGGCCCGGTTGGTTTCGTGTACGAACCAACCCGGCCAAACCCAAAGTAATCTGAAACCTTAAGTGCGATATATTGAAACGACTGTCTCGATCCAAGCATCGCATTTCCGCTGACGGCGCGTCGTTCGGAGGCTTGTAGCTTATGTTACGGGCAAAAGACTGAAAACTGTCCGAAGACGGGTGGTATGGGCCCGGGCCGACCCGGCCCGACCCCCCCTCGGTCGGCCGAACCGGGTCGACCCGACCCGGTCTGACCCTGCTGGACCCGGTTCGGCCAGGCCAGGGCATGGCCCGGCTTGGTCGGCCGGTCCGGTTCGGCTCGGCTGGGCAGCCGAGCAGCTCGGGGGGCTCGCTGCCCCCACGTGACAGCACCGCGGCCCCCGCGGGGGGCCGCCCTGGTCAATGGACGCGGCAAAGGCCGCATCCCGCGTGTGCGCTGGACCCGTGCGGCCGCGGGTCCACCGGCGGCGCCACCGCCGCGGCTTCAGGAACGACGACCTTGTCCGGCGGCGCGCCGGGGCACCGCCGCCGGCGCCAGTGGCTTCTGCGGGCCACCGGAGTTGCTCTGGTGGTCCGTTTTCCTTCTTGTCTGCACCACTGTTCCTCCCGGGTTCCGTTATTCACTGAGGAATCATCAAATCACCCTTGCATCACATTTTGTCATCGCTCGCCAAATCCACACAACAACTAAGAACTGCGGAGGGTTGTCGGGCAGTGTTCGTTTGGCCCGCACCCTCCACGTTAGGCGTTAACAACCGGGAAGAATAATCAACATATCAAACAACAATTTTAATGAATTAAAATTGTTCTTATTAACCGGGTTCATCATTTTAAATGAGATGTTCACAGGAGTATAAAATATTCAATAAAACCCATACCTCATCAAGTGTCGCACACGCATTCTTCGCGGAATTGTTCGTCGTGGAAGGAGAGAACTATCGCGTCGTCGCGGTATCTGGCATTGCGTCGACGAACTCCGAGGACCAAGAAACAACAGATTTAATTTTTATAATTAATTCCATATTGAAGTTATAATCCAAAAAGGAATTAAATAACCGCCATCTCTCACCTCAACAGATGATCAAAGATTTTTTCACAGAGGAAGAGACGTCGCAGAAGAACGTTGCGGGAAAGGAAACGTCGGTGTCGCGGCACACGGTGTCGCGTCGTCGATTTCCGCGGGTTCGGCGTTCTTCGTCGGAGGCTGGAGTTCTTCACGTTCTTCGCGTTCTTCACAATCTTCTCGTTCTTCGCGTTCTTCGCGAAGAAGGAGGAAGATCCTTAGAGGTTTTTCAAAGGTTTAACACAACATTTCAAAAGGAGGGTGTGTTGGCCTTATTTTATTAACATGCCAACAAAACGAAAATGTGTTATGAAACGAATGAAATAAATTCATTGATTTAATTTCAATGAATAAACTGCCCATTTAATTCACGAATAAAACCGCCCAATTAAATGATGCGTTAAGAAATTAAGAAAACGCGTCAGTTGACTTCATAATGACGGGTTTTCAAGGGTGCGTTACTTAGTGGAAAAGAAACGGTTGGGCTATTGTGGGCCCCACCTTACAAATATCCTACCAAGAGGGTAAGATATTTTTGGATAGCACCCTATCCCCATCATCTCATCTTAAGCAGCTTTAAGTGGCATCAAGTGGCTTCCAAGTGGCTTAAGTGAAATAAAATAAAGTTTGTCGAACAATTTATTTTATTTCATAACTTTAAGCCCAAAAATTAAAAACCACTCCCAAGCAAACACAACTCCGGAAGAGGCGTTTCTAAGAAAATAATGGCACTGTGATTCCATCAGTGCCCTCAGAATTCGATTTCGAGCACTGGTTCAAAACATAGAAAAACCCGCTCGTCCGTTCTCTGAACGTACCCGAGCCAAACTTCGGAAAATGATTCCGGGCTCACCGGGCCTCGGAATCAGGTGCCGGCAGAAACTGAGTTCATGTAAAATCCAAAGAAAATTATGAAAAAAAATTACCTTGATTTTTTAGGGACTTTACATTACTCCAACCTCAGGGCTTTACGTCCCCGTAAAGATACATCATAAACTAGGGAAACAAATGTGGGTACTGAGCACGCATCTGAGCCTCCCGCTCCCAAGTGCTCTCCTGGAGGTTCCCGTGCTGCCATATGATGTGGACTAGAGGAATCGATTGTCCACGTAGGACCCGCTCCTGTCGATCCTCAATCTCCACCGGGACCTCCGTAAATGTCGCCCCATCATCAACGTCTAGCTCCCCATAGTCAATGATATGCGTCCGGTCGTGCACGTATCTCCTCAGCTGAGATACGTGAAAGACGTCGTGCACTCGGTGCAACTGAGGTGGTAGAGCCATGCGATAATCCACCTCGCCAATCCTGCTGATGACCTGGAATGGTCCGATGAAGCGTGGAGACAACATGATGCCTCGGCCAAATCTCCGTAAACCACGTCGAGGTGAGACACGCAAGAAGACATGGTCGCCATCCATGAACTCTAGTGGCCTCTGCCTCCTGTCAGCATAGGACTTCTGCCAGCTCTAAGTTGTCCTCATCCGCTCCTGGATGACCTGGACCTTCTCTGTCATGGCCCGGACCATCTCTGGTCCCACGAGTACTAACTCCCCAGGGTCAGTCCATCACAATGGAGATCTGCAATGTCTGCCGTACAACGCCTCGTATGGTGCCATCCTGATGGTGGAGTGGTAGCTGTTGTTGTATGCGAACTCCACCAAGGGTAGGTGATCCTCCCAACTGTGACCAAAGTCGAGGACACATGTGCAGAGCATGTCCTCGAGAGTCTGAATGGTCATCTCTGTCTGACCATCCGTCTGAGGGTGAAAGGCGGTGCTCAGACGTAGCCGCGTCCTAAACGCCTCCTGCAACCCCTTCCAAAGCCGGGATGTAAAGCGAGCGTCCCGATCGGAGACGATAGACGATGGTATGCCGTGAAGTAGTACAATCTCCTGAATGTAGAGACGCCCCAAGCTCTCTACTGAGCCCTGCTCTCTTATGGGTAAGAAGTGTGCCGACATGGTGAGTTGGTCAACAATCACCCAAATGTATTCGTGACCTCTGGAAGTGCGTGGAAGTCCACTCACTAAGTCCATAGATATCCCGTCCCACTTCACTCCAGGACCTCCAAGGGCTGTACCAAGCTTGCTGGTACCTAATGCTCTACCTTCACCTACTGGAAAGTGAGGCATCGAGAAATGAACTCTGCCACAGAATTCTTCATGCCCGACCACCAGTGCTGTCGTCTGAGGTCCTTGTACATCTTCACCACTCCAGGATGTACTGCCAAAGGAGAAGTCTGAAACTCTCTCAGCACCTCCTCCCGTAAAGCAACTGGTACCAAGGTACGTCCTCTGAAAAGGACATTGTGCTCTGCTCCAAGGGAGAAACAATCAGGTGCCTGTCCAAAGGATATCTGTGTACGCCATGTCTCACAGTCAGCGTCCCCACGCTGTGCCTCTCTGACCTGATGTAGAAGTGGAGGAGAGACTGTAAGAGACTGAAGGAAGTCTGCTCCGTCCCTATCCATGAAGGATATCTTCAAGGCGTCTAGCTTCTATGTTGCCTCCTCAAGTAGCTGAATGACCGTCCTCCTGCTGAGGGCATCGACTACTACGTTCCCCTTTCCAGGAGTATAGACTATCTCAAAGTCATAGTCCTGGAGGAACTCGAGCCATCCCCGCTATCTCAGGTTCAGGTCCTTCTGAGAGAAGGTGTACCTGAGACTCTGGTGGTCAGAAAAGACTACAAAGTGCTCACCCATCAGATAGTTCCACCATGTCTTCAGTGCGAAGACCACTGCTGCTAACTACAGGTCATGGGTATTGTAGTTCTCCTCATGCGGCCTCAACTAACATGATCCATAGGCAATCACGGCCCGCTCCTGCATCAGGACACATTCGAGTCTGGTCCCTGATGCATCGCAGTAGACTACGTATCCAACTCCCTCCTCAGGCAACCTCAAGATATGTGCGCTGGTCAATCTCTGTCTCAGCTCTTGGAAGCTCTGCTGACATCTGTCTGACCACACAAAGGGTTTCCCCTTCTTCTTCAAAGCTGAGAGTGGCACCTCAACTCTGGTGAAGTCCGGCACAAATCTCCGATAGTATCCGGCTAGACCCAAGAAACTCCGCACCTCTGTCACGCTCCTGGGTGGCTCCCAAGCTAGCACTGCCTCGATATTTGAGGGATCCACTAAAACTCCCACCTCAGAAATGACATGCCTCAATAAGTGGACCTCACGTAACCAAAACTGGCACTTTTAGATATTTCCATAAAGCTGGTGCTCTCGGAGTGTGTCTAGTATAACCTGCAAGTGGTAGGCGTCCTCCTCCTACGTGGTCGAGTACAACAAAATGTCGTCGATGAAGACCATGACAAATCGATCGAGGTATGGCTGGAAGATCCTGTTCATGATGCTCATGAACACTGCTAGAGCATTGGTTACGCCGAATGGCATAACCAAGAGTTCATAGTGGCCAAACCGACACCTTAAGGTCGTCTTCTGCACGTCCTCGTCTCGAACTCTGAGCTGATGATAGTCTGACCTGAGGACTATCTTCGAGACCCACCGTGCTCCATTGAGTTGATCGAAGAGGTCATCAATCCTCATTAGCGAATACTTGTTCCTCACTGTCTCTTGGTTCAGGTGACAATAGTCGACACACAGTCGCAAGCTCTCGTCCGCCTTCTTGGCAAACAATATTGGGGAAGCCTAGGGTGAAACACTGGGTCGGATGAACCCCTTGCCCTACAAGTCCTCCAACTGTATATGTAGGTCCCGAAGCTCGGCGGGGGCCATCCGATATGCTGGAGTCAAAATCGGGGTTGTCCCGGGGTACAGATCAGTATAAAAGTCTACCTCTCTGAGAGGAGGTAGCCCTAGAATGTCGTCGGGAAAGAAGTCCGCGTACTGATCCACCACTACTAGAAAACTAGGACTCTGTACGTTAACTGCTCCTAGGATGAGGCTAGCCAGCTGATGAGTGATAGGCTTTCCCCTCCTCTGCGAGAGTCCCACATGTGCTGCAAAGGCTCCTTTCTCGCTGGTGAAGGTGAACCTGCTCCTGTCGGTGCGCACACATCGCACCTTGCGCCTAAAACAGTCAATCTAAGCATGGACTGTAGACAACCAATCCATTCCCAAGATGACGTCGTAAGGCCTCGACGCCACTACAAGAAGATCCCAGCCGAAGCTCTAGCCTCCTAGAGTAAGCTCACACTGCCGACACCAGTTCGTAATCGTCGAGTCTTCACCCGTAGGAGTCTCTAGCCGTAAGGATTGAGCCAACAGCTCTGTCGGAATCTCCGAGCTCCGAACAAGGGCCGCGGCTATGAAATAGTGACTCGCTCCTGTGTCTATAAGAACTACAGCAAGAGTGGAATAGACACAGATCATACCTTGAATCATCTCTGGCACACCGTGGTCGTAGGACTCCGCTGCCTGGAGTTGTGCCTGTCTCTGCCCGCCAGCTCTCTCTGGTCGGGGCGGACCTCCCGGTGGTGGTGGTGGCAGAGCTTCAAAGCGTTTCCCACCACCTGCTGCTCGGCCAGCTCCTCTGCCTCGTCCGCCTCCTCCCTGAAGACCGCCACGGTCGCCCCTCTTCCTCTTCCTGGGTGGCCCCTCCACCGTCTACTGCTCCTCGGTACGGCTGTTCGGGCAGTCACGAGCCATGTGGCCCTGCCCGCCGCATGCGTAGCACTGCCTGCCTCTCGAAAGACTGGCTCCACGCTGTGTGACCCGCACTGCTGAGCCAGTGTCCTGAGGTCGTCTACGAGAGGGTCTGGTCTGCCTGGAACCCTGAGTCATCCATCGGCTACCTGCTGCCAAAGACTCCGCTACCTGCCGCCCTGCGGTAGGTCTCACTGCTGAAGTAGACTCAGCAAAAAAGATCTCGATCAGAGGGGCTCGCTCCTGTACTCCTGCCTGGGTCAGGATGCTGAGGGAGATCAGCGATGCCCTGATCTCGTGTCTCAAACGCTGCTCAAAGGTCTGGGCCCAGAAGAATGGGTCCCGTACTATATCTGTCGAGTATCGAGAAAGATCCATAAACCTCGTCACGTACTAGGTGACCGTCAAGCTGCCCTACCGTAGGTGAAGTAGCTCCTGAATGCGCACTGCACGGAGGGTGGTCGGGAAGAACCCTGATCGGAAGAGGCTCTAAAAGTCCGTCCAGAGAAGAGATGCCTCATCGTGCACCTGGAACATCAAGCTCCACCATCGGCCCGCTGCTGCGTGTAGTAGGCTCGCCGCGAGGATCACCATGAGGTCTGCTGGTGTCCTCACTAGCATAAAAACTCGTTCGACCGCCTCCAGCCAGTCCTCGGCTGACTGGGGGTCCGTCTTCCCACGAAATCTGGGTGGTCGCTGGCATTGGAACTCGTGCAGAGCTCCGAGGTGACGTGCATCGTCAGCAGTCGGTGCTGGAAGCATCGAGGGCTCGGCGGTAAAGGTACAGCCGGTGCCTCTGCTGTCAACGGGCCTTGTACCAAGGCCTCATCGCTCGGCGGGCTGTCGTTGCGCTCTACTCTCGGAACCCTAGCAAGCTGCCATTGTGGGGCCATCCTGAAAATGATACAAGTGCGCCATGGTTAAAACAGTATTCCTGGTGAGCTGACACAAGGAATCACAAAGAAAACATGAAACACACATGCAATCAATGTTTTCTTGCATTAAGTCGGAAATCAGAAGTCAGGGTCCTGGTGTACGGATACGTCGGCCGCCGCACCAACACTGGACTCCCTGGACTGATAACCACACCCAATACGCTAAACACTATTGCTTAACATAGAAAAATGGTCAGAGTCTGCGGTAGAACCGACCACCTATGATACCAATTTGTCACGTCCCGTCCTCGGGGCCCGTGCCGTGACTACCCTAAGCCCGCCTTCCATAGGCTAGGGGCTGGCGACTAGCACCGAGGCATAAATCCTGGAAAAAGGAAGGGTATTTCCTTTGAAAAGTGAACAAGAACCATAGATTAAGCAAGTGGATAAGTAAACACTAAGTAAAAACTGTAACAAGCTGTGTTGAAAGTAAAAGGGGCCGGAATTACAAGCCCAACTGTAAAGTACAACTGAAAGGGAAAAACAGCAACTGAAAATAAAATCTGCAGCGTTGAGCCGTCCTCTGGAAGTCCCACCTGAAGGGTGGGTATAGATAGCCTCCACAACTCATCGGTACAGCCATATGCTCCAAGTACGTCCCGCCCAGTGGTCCACCTCCAGGTACCGTCCAGCTCCGCAAGCCTCCACCACGATCAGCGCTGTCCGTCGTCTGTAACCAACACAACGAATTGTGGGCAAAGCCTATGAAGGGGTGAGTATAAGCTACTCAGTAGGGACCCCGAGACCCCCGAAGGTTTCCCAAAATACACAAAGGATAAACCACAAGGAAATATACAATCACAAAGTAAAATCCGACACTGCTTAGGTATATGCCCATACATATACCTAAGTCATCAATTTCCGTTCGGCTCCAACACCCGAGCCCAAGCACAACCCAGTCCACACAAGAAAGCAAAACGTAAACCCACACAGGATAGAACAACACAATCCACAAAAGAAGATTAAACAGTAAATCCACACAGGATAGTTCAACACAATCCAGAAAGGAGAGTAACATAGGATTCAGCTCACACAGGTACACTTCTTGTATGACGATAAAGATGATCACTGATCCATCTATGTCGTCGGACCCACAAAGGATCGATAGGTACTAACCCCCGCAATGACCCACACAGGATCAGACCCACACTGGATCAATAGGTAACTAACCCCCGCAAAGACCCACACAGGATCGGGCCCACAAAAGACCTGTAGGCACTGGCTCACACATAACCGATGAGCGCTGACTCACACAGGATCGGATCCACACAGGATCTGTAGCACTGATCCACGTAGGATCACTGTGTGCAGTAGTAATCGTAGTCCAATGGGATCTCTGCACAGTCGTCGTCATAGTCCACTGAGGATCTCTGCATAGTCGTCTTTGGAGTCCACTGAGGATCTCTGTACATTCGTCGTCGGAGTCGCATCCAGCACTAGGGTTCTCGCACACAGCAAGCTCGTTCGGGAGGCTCCGCTCCACGAGCTGAGAGGCTGATACATCAACTGACACAAAGTCCGATGTTGATGTATCCAAAAGTTCTGTATCGTCAACAAGAACTCAACGCCGCAGACGGCGCGTCAATCGGACGCCCGGTCTGATAGTTATTGGCTTTTTCGTTCCAGGGGGCCATGTTGGTTTTTAAGGAAAAACCAACCCGAATGTACTCCACCAGCAACCAAACCTCAGGTAGAGTGAGCCAAAAGATCTGTCTCACTTATAGGAATTCAACGAAGTCGATGGCACGTCGATCGGACGTCCGAAGCTCTAAATATGAGCGTTTCCGCTCCGAGGGCCCGATTGGTTTCGTGTATGAACCAACCCGGCCGAAACCAAAGTAATCCGAAACCTTGAGTGCGATATATCGAAACGAACGTCTCGATCCAAGGATCGCATTTCCACTGACGGCGCGTCGTTCATAGGCCCGTAGCTAATGTTACGGGAAAAAGATCCAAAACGGTCCGAAGACGGGGGGCTCGTTGCCCCCGCGTGACAGCACCGCGTCCCACGTGGGGGGCCGCCCTGGTCAACGGACGCGGAAAAGGCCGCATCCCACGTGTGCGCCGGACCTGCGCAGCCACGGTTCCGCTGGCGCCGCCGACCTCCGGTGCCACCGCGCCAGTGACCCGCGCCGCCGGTGGCTTCCGCGGGCCACCGGAGTTGCTCTGGTGGTCCGTTTTCCTTCCCGTCTGCGCCGTTGTTCCTTCCGGGTTCCGTTCTTCACCGAGGAATCATCAAATCGCCCTTGCGTCATGTTTTGTCGTCACCCGCCAAATACACACAACAACGAAGAACTGCGGAGGGTTTTTGGGCCGTGTTCGTTTGGCCCGCACCCTTAGCGTTAGGCGATAACAACCGGGAAGAATAATCAACATATCAAACAACAATTTTAATGAATTAAAATTTTTCTTATTAACCGGGTTCTTCATTTTAAAAGATAAGTTCACGGGAATATAAAACATTCAATAAAACCCCTACCTCGTCAAGTGTCGCACGCTCGTTCATCGCGGAATTGTTCGTCGCAGAATGAGGGAGCCGTCGCGTCGTCGCGGTATCCGGCATTGCGTCAACGAACTCCGAGGACCAAGAAACAACAGATTTAATTTTTATAATTAAATCCATATTGAAGTATTAATCCACAAAGGAATTAAATAACCATCATCTCTCACCTCAACAGATGATCGAAGATTTTGTCGAGGAGGAAGAGGCGTCGCAAATGAACGTTGCGGGAAAGGAAACGTCAGCGTCGCGGCACACGGCGTCGCGTCGTCGATTTCCGCGGGTTCGGCTTTCTTCGTCGGAGGCCGGAGTTCTTTGCGTTATTCACATTCTTCGTGTTCTTTGCGAAGAAGGAGGAAGATCTTTAGAGGTTCTTCAAAGGTTTAACACAACATTTCAAATGGAGGGTGTGTTGGCCTTATTTTATTAACATGACAACAAAATGAAAACGTGTTAAGAAACGAATGAAATTAATTTATTGAATTAATTTCAACGAATAAACCTCCCATTTAATTCATGAATAAAACCGCCCAATTGAATGGTGTGTTAAGAAATTAATAAAACCCGTCAGTTGACTTCATAATGACAAGTTTTCGCGGGTGCGTTACTTAGTGGAAAAAAAACGGTTGGGCTCGTGCGGGCCCCACCTTACAAATATCCTTCTAAGAGGGTAGGATATTTTTGGATAGCACCCTATCCGCATCAATTCAGCTTAATCAGCTTTAAGTGGCTTTCAATTGGCTTAAGTGAAATAAAATAATGTTTTTCGAAAAATTTATTTTATTTCTTAACATTAAGCCCAAAAATTAAAAACCACACCCGAGAAAATGCAACTTCGGAAGAGGTGTTTCTAAGAAAATACCAGAGCTGCTATTCTTTCAGTGCCCTCAGAATTTGATTTCGAACACCTGTTCAAAAGTTAGAAAAACTCGCTCGTCCGTTCACTGAACGTACCCGAGCCAAACATCGGAAAATGATTCCGGGAACACCGGGCCTCGGAATCAGGTGCCATCACAAACTGTGTTCTTGTAAAAATCCAAAGAAAATTAAGAAAAAAAAATTCCATGAATTTTCCGGGTCATTACATTGTTGAAAAATCCATCAATGATGAAAAGGTCTTGATATCCATCCACAACATTTATTATTAGTTATTTGACCACAATGAGGAATTCATCTTCCATACAATGACTCTTCGGATCTATCAAGTCTATATAGACCATTTTTTCACATTTTTTTCTTTACACGAACAATATTATATGTCAATTTCAGATACTCTACTTCCCAAATGAAACTAGTGTTCTTAATATTTTCTATTTATTCCTTATTTTTTGTGGCATGAGTCAGGTCAGTCATTTTGGATTCATGTTTGTAACCTCGTCGGTTTTCTAGAAAGACCTGGTGGTGGGTGGATACATCGCAATTGATGAATGTAATTTCATTGTAGTTATTCTAAAAAACAATTCTATGATTCTACAAATATTATGTATATAAATATTTTTTCGGAGTACATGGTATTTATAATGGATTATGGGTCTTCGGTCCACCTTTGGAAGAATTTTTGTTTGATTTTGATCATCAATAATGGTAGAAAAATATTCCTACAATATTAATGGGGGTTCGATGATGTCCTCCTCCTCCTTCAATTATTCTTCACCTTCACCTTCCTCTTCCTCTTTCTCCTCACGCTTAGGGGAATTAGGTGATGAAGGATTATTTTGATAGTTAAAATAGCAAACATCATTTTTTACACCAGGAAGATGAAATAGCTTCCTCCGACATGAATAATGATTTGGGGTTTAATTGAATTTTTTAAGGATATATTATGGGTCTATATAAAGTATCTAAAATATCTCATAGTGAAATGATATCGTTTTCTTCTTCATCTAATGCGTTAGGGGCCAGTTAAGGATTATGGGATGGAAAGAGGAAATATCCCCCAAGATTTGACCACTCTTTGGTGGGTTGATTCTCATTTTAGAACTCTCTGGCATTGTAACAATGATTTATGTCATTAAAGTCATTGAATATGAAATACAATTAATACTTATATCTTTGATTTGATTTATAGTAACGATATAATTATTTCTCGTGTGTTTTAATGGAATTGATGTGGTTATTTATAGACTTTTTTGGTAATGAACTAAGTGAATCCTTTTGTCATGGGTTGATTCCCTTCCATATTGTAGAGTACTATTGAAATATATTGTGAATTTCATTATACAAATGGGGATTTATTAACATGGAATATCCCAGTTTGACTGTTATTGAAATATTTCAGACATTGAATGTATGATGAGGGATCTTCTAAGTGTTGATTCAACCTGGACCTTTCTATAAGAATTTTAATGTCCATATAATTCTAAAAAACAAAAAATATTAGTCACAAACATGGTACCCATACAAAAAATAAAGCTCCATTATTTTTAGGGTATTTCTCTCACCATTTTCACAACCTTATAGAATTAGAGATGAATGGGATTGTTTCATTATAATCCAATAAAGGTAGTGCTTATAATTTAATGAAGGTGAATTATTGTATCATATCAATGAAACCCTATCACATACCAACATTATTTATATTTACAAACATATACAACGGTTTAATGTGTCCTAATATAACAACTTATTCAATGTGTCCTGATATAACAACTTATTCATTTTCCTACTATTTGAAAGATATGATCATGTGACATTATAAAAGATCAGTCAATATAAAATTTAATTTTGTAGCAATAATATCTAATTAAAACATATTATGGCTAAAAAGTGCCTCTATGAGGGAACCACTGAGGTCTTTTTATATACATAGAGAAACTAGGATAGAAAACCTGGCCAAAACTAGCTCTAATATCATTTTAATGTAATCATTTTGTTCTTAAATATCTATACATCCAAAAAACATAAATTTAATTCACATGGACTTTATAAGATGATGAAATTATGTAGGAAGATCATCCATTGGAAAAATAGTTGAACATGATTCAATCCTCAGTGGGTTAGGCCTAAGAGGTCGGCCTTCTCACTAAACACTAATCTGAAAATTTTACCCCCTCCAATTCATCTTCTATGTTTATCAAGCTGGGGAGAGTCCAAGATTATTTGGGTAGAATTAACTCTTTTGGTGGGATCACTAGAGAGATCAAAATTCAGTTTCATTAGCATACCCATTCTAAGAAAGAATGTGACTAGCGTATTGAGTTCATCCATGGTTGCATCATCCCATGCAACTACATCCCTTGAGGAATCTAACAATGGTTCCCCAATTAGATGAAAGGAAGTTCAAATCATGTCTGTATTTATCATTATCTAAGGGAAACATAAATTTAATTAACATAATTGAATTGATGATTAATTCATTGTCTTATAAGGATTCTATCAGGTAGGTAAACTCTTGTTGTACCATTTTGTGGGGTGCTTTCCATTTTTATTTTTGTCTAGGGGAATAATGTTTGAGATAGTGGGTGATATTTTTGGAATCATTGAAGAAATTTCATCTTGTACATGTATTATTATTCATTGATGGAACTGATTCATTGATTTCAAATGGTTAGAGAGATGCAATGCTGATGATTTTATACATGCCACAGAAGGATAAACATGGGTAATGGTTGGTTGATTGAACTTCTCTAGGAGGAGGGTATGAATTTGATTGATTTGGATCATGGTCATAAAATTATTTAACGTCTATTAACATATTATAGAAATATATTTACACTCACATTCATCCTCTAGGGTAGTGGTTGAAATGTATTCTACTTTTTCGGGTGGTTTCCGAAAATTCACATACCCAGAAGCCCATATTTTTTTCAGATGTCTTTGAAACCAAAGAATTGACTAATATTGTAACATAATGTCTATTAAAATGGTAAATATTTTGATACATAATTGATAAAAACGTAATCGAGCCTCCAGGTATTTGTCATGTTGATGAAATATACTAATGGAACTATGATATTTTTGGGTAATATTACCCTTAAAAAATTTCCATTATTTATAATTATTTCTAATCCTATTACCTCCCATTTGAGATTACCTTGTAGATTCATAGAGAATGGTTAATTTAAAGGGACCATCACACTACATCGTTGTACACGATCCGAGGGAGGAATTCATCTCATGATGAGGGATGATTTGAGAGGATACATTTTTCTGTCCCCCTCTTTATTGAGAAAATTATAATATCCAATGAATATTGGGATGATGTATAAATTCCCATATCCCTTTGGGATGGGGTTTTTGAATTTCCCAATTTTCATGCCCCATTAAAAAAATTATAGGGGTAAATTCTGTTAAATTTGTCCCAATCCTTGTTGGCTAGGGGTGTTCGTGTATTGTGGTAGTTGATGTTACCCTATAATATCTCTTGGGGTTTTAATCCATTTTTTTGAATGATCCATGAGTAATATATCATGTTTACATTATCCACATTATTTTGAAAGAATCAATGGTATCCATTTATTGGATTCCCCTAAGAGGGTTGATTATTATATTTTATTAGATACTTGATGTTGGAGCATTTAGATAAAATTCAATCATCAGTATTGATGCATCTAAGACTTATTCAAGGACAACCATTATAGGGTGAAACATCTATCATGTACGAGGCCTACATATGATAATTGACTCGATGAAATTTCATTTTACAATGCTACTTAAGATATATATTTTTATCAGAGACAAAGGTGAAATAAAACGATCCACTATCTCCCAATCCAATGATATGGAAAATGAATATGTAAATAATAATCATCCAATGTAGTTAATGAAATTCATTGTGAAATTCAATTTGAAAATCCTTCTGGTTTTTTTTCATTTAGGGTTTCATGTAGTGGAATGGGATACTATGAAAATTTGTTAATGAAATTGTTCTATAATCTTAATTTGGTGAACATTCCCATAATAAGGCATGAAATTGTATTCAGGTGTAGAATATTATATTAAAGGTGTATATAAATGTTGTGCATGAACGTTTTCAATAGTACCTTCAAAATGTCAAATTGATAAGTGGATGAGGGAAAAATATGATAGTTATATTATCTGTATGTAGTTTTTGTATCATACGGTAGATATTCACATATTCAACCACTAAGGATTCCCCTACCAGATCTAATAAATGTTGTAATTTCTCATATGCATTTTTTGTGGAAAATTGGGCCAATACTGATATCTTATATTTCATTGGAAGGCATTTTTTCTAGGGGTGTATTTGACAATGACTATTACCTTGGGTTGTCTTCTAGAAGAGAAAAGATGTCACATTTCAATGATGAGTCAATATAAATGACTAGCCTCATTTTTTCAAGTGCATCGTGATAGGACGTCTTCCTCATGGTTGATTTGGAAAGGGAATGATCTAACTGAAAAAATCATCTATAACTATGAGGAATACCATCATAGTGAATTATATCATGGTGAGAACTACCATCAAAGTATGAAATCAAATTACAGGGGAAATTCATGTACAATATACCCTTAGGTGGACCATCATTGAATAATATATAAATGTAAATTCATGATAGTAGTTTTATAATCTAATAACAAGAATGGATTTTTGTGTCACATTAGGAGATCAGTTCTTCTAATCAATGGGATTGAGGGAATGAAGTAAACTTCTGTAGTAAGATGTTTGGGAGGACATCCTTAACTACCGAACGTAATGTTGGGGGGAGGACCTATTTTATTGTAACATCTATCTTATAAATTTATAAACAAATTAATTAGATCATACGATATCATAGAAAAGAATCTATGTTATTCATGTACACACGAATTGAAAAGAGCTTGTCTCTACAACATCTCTTCATTTTCCTATCACATTTTTTGTTTCTTTAGTTTGGAATCAACATTGTTGTAGATTAGGGCATCTTAAACTGGATAATGAATTTCATAGGTTGGTGGTTTTTTATGTATGGTTTGTGTTGTTTATTTAATTTTATAAATTAATATATTTTCATAATAGATATATTCTGTCCATGGAGTGGTCACATGGATTGAACGATAACCTTCGGTTGGAATAATGATGTAGTCCTTATCTAGTTTTTCATATTCTGTGGGATGTCACCATTTATCCCCTTAAAATGGATCTAGAATATGTGTCTAATCTGGAGTGACCCTCACATTATGTTTATGAGTAACCCTATTTATGGGGATATAGCTGTGTGCTTTCCATTATAAGTCTTCCACTACCATAATTATTTAATAGAATGAATATATTATGATGGTAGTTTTTCTTCATTTTCATCAGTTTGAAGTAATATAGAGTGAAATGAGTATAAAAAATATGTTTATATACCCACTTCATGTTTAGATAATGGTTTTAGGCTATTAAGGTCCTCCATTCCATGTCGGTATATACTAATAGTATTCATGTGTAGGGGTGAAGATATCAGTCCACCTTGATTTAATTATGGGATTTTTACGATAATTGTTTTAATTGTAACTAGGTCATGGTTGAAAATGGTAATATATGAACAAGGGTTTTCATCTTATCATTGGTTTCAGCCATATTTTATGATGGGTCATTTTGTTCAAGGGACAGTTACACTACTATACTAGATGGGTACAGACATGAATTTCAACGTGAACATTAATTAACTCCTTGTTTAATTAGTGGGATTAATTGAAGGGGACATGGATGTAAGTTTATTTATAGTTTTCTGATATCAACCATAAAAAGTCTTACCTAGGTTTCCTTGTTTGAAGGACCTAGGTAGGATTCCTTCGGGTGGTATCATCATCATGGTGGGGACATTAGTCCAAAATGTGTTGATGCCAGAGGAGACTATAAGAAGAACCTTAGTGGGACCCTTTTGTTGTTGTTATGAGGCCATTAGAGACCTCTTGATAATCCTCCTATAGGTAAGGTAATAATATATTTATTCATTCTGGGGGAAAGGATCAATGAATAGACTGAAATAGATACTATTATTATCTTCTTTGGGGCCCCAAATTTTCATTGAGAGGATGGTCCGTGGGGCGTCATGTAATCATATGGATTATCAAGAAAACTCTGGATTCAGGATTTTACCATTGAGGTGGTACTCCTAAATCAACACATTTGAAAACATGTATTGAAGGCATTTGGATAATAATGAAATCCTCAAGTTATGTAAGGGACCAAAAAATACATTATATTATTTGTATGTTCATGTTCACTAAAAAACAAATTCGATTATAGGGTGTTATTTTCAAGAGTTCATGTGTATATATTAATAAAAAAAATTAAAGACTCTATCTAATAAAAATCATAATAAATGATAAAAGATGTAATTTATTATTTCAAATGCTTCTTAAGGATACATTTATTTTTTGATATCATGAAAGGGGATTGTCATGAGGGAGACAAAGTCATTTTTGTTTATGGATTCACATTGGGTTACCCATTTTTTTATCATTCATGAAAACCTCATGGGGGTATGAATGAAATATTTTGGTGGAGTTCACTTGACCTTCATTCCAGAAACATATATCCATGACATTTACAGGAATATTCCATCATGGATTATTTTCGGAATCGAAATTATCCATCAGGAAACTTATTAAATATGTCTGAAAAACGTGGTTTCCAAAGGTAGTATGTCATTGGGATTTGGATCCAAAAACACATATGGACTCACGTGGGATGAGAGTATTGGTGATAATTATAATTGATCTATAGGGAGGGGTAATTTCTGAATCTATAACTCTTTTATAAATTTCTATTATATTCATCTAAGTCATACTTATTCAAAAAAATGAATTAGTCTCCATTTAATTAATAATCAATTTTTATCTTGTATTTTCATTATAATAATAATTATGAGTCTAATATTCTTCATCGATGGAGATATATTTATGTATCAAAAAATATATATCAATGGAACAATGTATAAATGTATTACAGATAAATTTTTCATTTATTATTATGATTCTAGTTCCAGTCCATTATGGGGTGCTATGGTGGTTTTTATCATCAATGTATCCAAGAGTTATTTTTCATAAAGCACTATGACCATGAGAAGGGATACCAACATATCACTTTTAATTTAATTAGATCCCATATAGTTTGGTGAAACATAACATTACATAATATAAGTTTTATGGTCTTGTGATGGGGATAAAACCAATAATTTTAACATTGTTCATCAACTAATTTTAGATAAATGTTTCCTATACAAGGGTCGGTGTCTTGATAATAATGATGTGGAATATGAGACAATGAAGGGATGTGGTAACTTTGGTGTTTTTATTATATTATTGGTAATTTATTATAATAAATATCATTGTGAAAAATCACAGAAAAGGAATAAAAACCTCATAGTTGGATATTATACTTCTAGAGAAATAGCCCAGATAAGATAAAGGTGATTATTGGGTGTTGGTATTGAATCTAATGGATGATTTATATATATACCATTTCTATTATAATCAGTTCACATTTAGTTATAAATTTTTTGACTACACATATAAGGAGGCCCTTGGCTATACGGGAGGACTATCTAGACATTGAATCTCTTATGAGATAATAATTTGATCAGGTATATGACATGAGGTTTACAACCCTTTATGACCATGTGGTTCATTCTCAGTTTATGAAACAATACAAAATTGAATATTTAGATAACCCCACAATATCTTTAATCATATGCTAAATAAGTAATGGGATATAGATGTCGGGGGAAATGCCCTAGAAGATAGACTTGGTGCTTCCTCTAGCAAGGATTCTTTTGGAAAAACATCATATCATCCCCTTTTGACCAGTGGAATAGTAGGGGGTGATTAATGAAAATTAGGGATTTGAAAAGGATTTCTTTTTCATTTTTGGAAACCAATGTCTCCACCCATCCTGAGAATCCATCATTGACCCCCTTAAAATTGGGATCAACATTACCATATGTATTAATTAATGTGAACTTTATAAGGTTTCCCATTACTAAGGAGGATAAATGAAGGGATTTTATAACTATGAGAATGAAACCCCAAATGTGGTACACACTTATATTTAATATCCCTCGGTTAAATAAATCAACCAATTTTGAATGAAACATTAATGACTGAATTCCTGGGTACGTGTAGGAGAGAAGTGAATACATTTGGATAGATCATGAAGGGTCAAATAAGGGGTCAGAACCTAAGTGGAACAAATTCGATAGTGTCGTAAAAGAAAAAATATTGAATGATACCACATCCAACATAATTTCATTTGTTATGCATCGTGGTGAATCATGAAGGGCCTCCCAATGGAGTATACATCAGGAGTATTTTCTGGTTATAAAGTCACTCTTTGAGGGATTCCAGCATGGTCTTCTCATGAAGGAGCATTATACAGGACTCTATCTATGTATTTCCTAACAGAGTTACCTAGATGATTCTTCTCAAATATTTTTTTATCTATTTGTACTTATTTCTATAGAGAATAGGTATTTGTAGGCATGGTAAATGATAGTTTTACTAGGATTGTTGGTCTGCCACATATATTACTTTTCACTGTGTGATTAAGTGATAAAATTGTGATTATCATAATATTTTGTTGTTTTTTTGTAGTTGAAAGGACACCTCATTACCAAAATGAGACTGATATTTTTTGTGTCTGTCAAATCGCATCACATTACATCAAATTAAATGTTTGCTTACGAGGTTTTATTAAGTAACTACCTTATCTTGATATCAAAAAATTCATTTTAATTTTGTGTTAAGTCACCACCTCAATCCTTAAATGATTTATTTTCATATATCATATAAAAATGATTAGAATTGATTATACAAATTATTTTTATATGCATGAGGAATGGGACCCTTGGTGGTTCTTGTTTGCATTAATGATACATATTTGATTGAATGTCATCGCCGATCTATTTTTTTGACTATCCAAATTAATCAGTGTTTTGAAGTATTTTTCTATAGACGTAAAACTATAAAGTCCAAAAAAATTATATCTATAAAGGGATAAAATTTTTTATGTTATTTTACTATGTACATTCTGAATCAATATTTTATGACTAAATTTTATTATTTTATCTGTATAATTGTATGATGTAATTTTTTAAACAATAATTTAGCTTCTAAAAATAATATGACTTTAATGGAAAATAGTTATTAAATAAATGTCAATAATGAATAATTTATGGGAATTATGTTTAAAAAAAATTATATATGAAAATGAATTCAGGAATGAATTGTTCATTATTTCTTGAAAAAATTTACGAGATTTATTATTTTTTGTATTATTTAAATAAATCAATGATTAATGAATTTAATCAATGATTAATATCTAACAAAAAATAGGGTTGAATGTTTTAAAAATAAATATTCTTATGGAATATATAATCAATTATTATATTTTATCACTACATCCATTATATATTGAATTTAATAACATATCTAAGGATTTAAAAAATTAGTCCACTAGAAATATTATACACTAGTATGATATAATTTTATATGATATTATTGTTCTCTCTAGGAATAATCTTGGTGTTCCCTCATATAGGGTGTGTCCCCTTACACTTGGGATCAAATTCCATTGATCCTACTTCATCATGTTGATCTCCATGGTTTAATTCCCTATCATGTTTTTCATTCATAATGGTTTTATTTTTCATTGATTCCTCGGTAGATTACCTACCGTAATTTTTCATCTTGATCCCATTTTAATCATTCCTACCATCCCACCAGACTAGATGATTCATAACTTTCACGTACACCAGCATCTTATTACATATCCTATTCTATATCTGAATGAAAGTACTTGGTGGGAGAAAATATTCGTTATATTTTTAGTAAAAATATTTATTTTTTATCTCATATATGGGTACTAGAAATCATAATCGATAGTGGTGTTTTCCTGGTTCCTAAACAATGGTAGTGGTTTGATTATAAATGTTGATTATTTTCAAGGTTATGTAACTATGATGGTGTGTTGTTGACATTCATTCGCTTATGGATAGTTTTATTCGGGTTCTTCTTTTGTTTTTTTGGTTATTCATTAGATTATTTTTTTGATTAGATAATGTGGTGGTTCTATCTTATATAATTGTTTCATTTTTTTAGGAACATGGAAGGTTATTGAATCAGAATGATGTAAGTATTCAACTATTAAGATATAAGGATTTTTAGTGTCTCTTCATGGTAGATCTTGAAAATTATCAATTTTCTTTCATGTATTTTCTAGATTAATGTTTTAGTGTTTTTCTTATTTCTCTCCTTAATCATTGATGGTTTTCATGATATCTTTGGTGGGGGTTTATGATGGTCCACCATAAAAATGGTGATGATAAACATTATTGTTCTAATGGGGGTACTATTGGCCTGTCTTCTATTTTATTACTCATTCGGATATTTCAATTTTTTTTGTTTTATAGTTGATGATGGTATAGATGATATCGAATATATTAATTGACATTATTTTGTTTCATATTTTGAGAAGGTGACCCTAGTGGTTAAGGAATCATCATCAATTTGACATCATTTCATGTCGTGTGATGAATGACACATCCTTGTATACACAATAGGCATTTCGCTCTGTGTGTGACCCCTATGTCCTTTTTGACCAACCTTTTTTCCATTCATCATTGATTCGTTACATTTGATTTTTTTTGAAATTGGATTTCATTTTTACCAACAACAGGACATTTTTTTAGATGTTTTGTATTTCTATATATTGAATGTTATATGCTTTCTATAAAACCCTAATATTTGTTTTCAAAAATTATATTTCATTTATTTTTTTATACGTGTCATTGATTTCCATCAAATAGAAATATACAATATACTGAATTGGAATATCTGAAGATTATTAAAAACACAATTATATATATAATGGTCTTATGTATTTAAAAAACACTTAATAATTATATGTAAATAATAACACAATTTTCCGATATTCTTTTTATTATTTAAAACAATCTTTTCTCCAAAAATATTTTTTATAGATTTTTGTGAGGGAATATCATAATAATATTTTAGATCATTTAGTAATTATATATTGTAAAAAGGGAATATATTTTTTATTCATAATTTGAAAATAAAAATAGGGTATAATTTTTTTATTATTCTAGAAATATTGTGTTTCTACTGATTATTTAAAATACTAGATTTTGTTGTAAAATGAATTTTTATTTCAAGAATTTGAAATTATGGATTTTTATAAATTGGTTTCAAATTAATATTATTTATCATATATTACTAATAATCTAATATTTTAAATTTTAATAAAATATATTGATGAATTTGGTTTACAAAAATTATCCATTAATGGAATTTTATAAAAAAACATCCATTTCATTCTTCATTTGATATTAATTTAATTTATACCACATGATGAAATGTATTCATGAGAAATAGATTATTATTTAGTAAATAGTTCGGTTTTATTTTTTATAAATATGGAGAGAAAGAACAGTAAATTTTTGTTACCATGGTAACAGTAAAATTATTTTATTACATTTAAAACTAATATGATAAGGATTAAAATTCATTTTAAAAGACGAATTTATATAATTTTATGTGTATATTTAATACATAATCATAACATTATTTATTGTATGACCTTTTCTCAATTATCATTTATTTTTTCCTTTATATTAATTAATAAAAATTTATTGTCTAACATTTCACTTTTCCTATTATGATTTATCATTTTTTTTGATAGGGATAAAAATCCCTTTGTAGTTCAAATTGTGTTACATGAAAGATGAATGATTTTTTATCATTTACTATTTATTATTTTTTGTGATAATAGAATTAAATTAATTCTAATGAAACCCTAAAACGGTGATAATTCTTATAGTAGATGAAACTAGTGAGTAATTTTAAAAAATATAACAGCAATTTTGGTTGAGTGAGTCATAATATCCAATGAATTATATGAATATAATATTTTATATATTTTGTAAGGTTTATATTGTAATTTGGTTGTGGTCGTGTTGTTTTCAATTTCAAAATAAATTATCATTTTCAAAAATGACCTAAATGATATTTTACACTAAATAGAATTTCATTAATGGTTTTAAAATTCATATAAATACAATCTTCATCCATTTAAATGGTGAATTGTCTATAATATAATCCATGGTGAATTTATAAGTAAATGTTCCATTTATAGTCATATTCTTTCCCTATAAATTATTCAGACATTGATATCATGGTAAGAGTTAAAATAGTCAATGAGGGTTAAAACTATTTGATTTGGGTGGAAATAAACCCAAACATGTAAAAAATAATTTTACATGAGTATTTGGAGTAATAATCATATTATATTTTGATAATATCTATTTTGGGACATTATTTTGAACAAAAATATTTTTGTTAATTTAATACATTGAGTAATTCCAATGGTTCTCCTCACCTCACTCAGAAACGGGAGCCTACTCTTTATCATTATTCGTAATGATATATCCATATATATCCATAAATTCAAACACTAATATCATCATGTATTCTTTAACTATATCCTAGAGAGTATATTCTTTTTGAAATATCATCCTTTCAAGGAAAATGGTTTATGAAGATATTGGCTTCTAAGTGAAGAGGTAATAATCTTCACCGAGAATTTTCATTTTTATTTTCACTTATACCACCACAAAATATATGGTATCAATTCTAATATAATTATATCATAATATTAAATATACATAATTTCTATTAGATTTTTTTTAAAACCATTATCGACCTTCTTCCAATCCATTGTAAAATGATAACGTCATTTTTGTGTACGCGATGACTACCAACTCCATGAATTGATGTGAATCATTTTTCATTCACATTTTATATTTTTATTAATATTGATTTGTTTAATAAATATATAAGATATAAGTTATATAATAATAATTTTATAAATTTAAATAATTATTTAACATCATTCCTATGAATCTATAAGAATGTAAAAAAATGTGTATGTGTATGTACGACCTTCCATCTCCATGAATTGTGAAGTTTTTTTTATCATTACAGTATTAAATGAGGAAAATTAATATATATAATTAATATATAATATATTTGAATCAAAGTTATTCTTTTATGATGATTTAATGAAGAACAATATGTAATTACTAATCTTGTAGATCCAAAACATCTCTGAAAAATTAAACTGTTATTACATAGAACAGTGATATTAATAACATTATTAGTACATGAGGGATAAAATACTATATATAAATCATATGTGGGATGATATATATGATTTTTGTTTTATAATAATTTTATAATAAATCGATATTAACTATACTTTATGTTTAAATATGCATGACCAAATCCAATACTTGAGGTAAGTGAATTTTTTATATCCCTTTTTATATGGGAATTTTTATGCATGAATGTTATTTAAGTGTATTATCTGTTAGTTATCTGATATATAAATTTAGTTTTTATTTTACTATGTTATTAATTTACAATATCTATTTCACTTTTATTTTGTCAAAATTATGTACACAAGATAATTGAAGAATTGTTTTATGGAAAAATTGAATTTGTATTACTATCTATTCAAAAATAGTCTTCACCCTTGAACATGATTTATTAAAAATGTAATAAGAATGTTTTTTAATATTATCTAATAAGTTTTTAAATTATTTTTCACCCATTTATTAATTTCATGAAAAAATATCAATGGAATCAAGGTATCAGGTTATGAATGATGTATTGTTGACTTTTTATTGAAAATGATAAATGAATCATTGTTTTAAAATACACAACATAAACATAAATTTTATTCGTCGATATTTATAAATGATTTAATGAATTCTTTTAATTATTTAATTGTTCATTTAAAATAAAAAATATTTCCCATTCTATTTTATAAATATATTTTTTAAATATATTATTTCAAAATGAAAAGGGTATTTTTCCCGTTAAATATTTTAGTGATATTTTAAAGGAATATTATTTATCATAACATACTGAAATGTTAATTTTATTTTTCTATGTAAATTACATAAGGATAAAATAATTATTATTTATCTGGATGTTTTAATATTGTTGTGATTATATCTTTAAAAAACTCATTTATTTTTCACTTGTTATGTTTTGTTGAATTTATAAACTATTTATGAAACCCATAATCCTTACATGGGTTATAATAAGTTGATAAGTTGAATGATTTATTATACTTTGTAACACATTTGTTTTTTTCAAATTATCTAATGATTTGACTGAAAATATATGTACTCCTGATGTAATTTTTTATCTCCCATAAGATAATTATGGAATGTGAGTTGATGTGCTTGATCTACCAAGAGAAGCATGTAGTGCTCCCTGATATGCTATAAGAAATAGGTGGTGATTAATAATTTACAATTATATAGGAAATAGGATTTAAAACCATATCCACTATTAATTGATGGACAATGTTAAAAAACATGAACGCTGAAATTATTTCTATTCCTATTATGGTGTTATACTGTTATGAAATGTTTTTAAACTTATAATTTGAATTGAGGCTATTTATTTAGTAGTGGTGATTTTTCACTTTTATGATTCATGTTTTTTAATGATGATGTTATATTCAAGGCTTTTGACAATAAAATATGGTATATGAGGTATGAATTTTTTATATTCTGTTCATGAACTCATGCAATTAAGATTATTTTATGCTTATATTCGATCATCAATTTATATGTCCCTTATTTAACTATATTTATCATTTGAGATCACTACATTTATTTTGTTTCCTTTACCATAGGTAGGAAAAAATGTTTTATATAGGGTTCTTATAAGAAGAGTACTATATGAAAATAATTTTGTGGGTGATATTGAATATAATTCATGAAACCTGATGATTTTCAATTTTGTATCCAAATTCACTAAACCTTTAAATTTTTGTAATGGATAGTAATGTTATGTATTGAATATTAATCAAACCGATGACATTTTTAGTTTTGAATGTCTTGGGCCATTTTTAAGTATTGGAGTATGATTTAATTAATATTATTTAAATAGTAAAACAAAACATTAGTTTAAATAATGGGTATAATTCTATGTATATGAAAAACATAGTTAATCATGTTGTGTTATTCAACAAAAAAGGTACCAGGATCTAGACATCTATTGATTAATTTTTCAAGGATATATAATTTCCCAATATAATTATTATTAATGATTCAGAATTTTTTTCATTCATGAAATTTATTTGAACCATTGAGAAAATAATTTATATTCACCATTTAGTATGACATGAAAAGTTTATCCTAGACATTTATCATTTGGATATAAAATTATAACAATGGTGGAATCTTATTATGATTTTAATGAATGATGATGATATTTAGTCTACAAAATTAAACGAGTTCAAGTTGATACATTTAAATAAATATTACCCCTTAATTTAACATAAAAAATTTTCAAATGGATTATTTGAGAACAAGAAGATGGATGATGAATCCATTGGTTAATAAAAAAATTTCACCAGACAAACATGGTATGCTTCTCGTTTAATCATTATCATTGAAAGAAAAATTGATGCATTATTTTTTGGCCTAAAACGTAATCTCCAAAACAAATTAACTATAAAAGTTATTTGTATTTATTAATAACTTATTTGATGAATTATCATTAATGATGTTTAAATAGAGATTCCCAATATTTCCAATGATTTGATAAGAAAATGAAGGTAGAGTATCATGAAAACATAAATTAATCTGATGGTGGAATGAATTTAAAGGCATTTACATGAAAGAATTATGGGTAGAAAAATATGAATTTTTTTCAATAGAACTAGGAGATAAAATTATTGTGGAATCCATAACCCAAAATCAATTGAATAATTAAAATTGATTAATATTTTAGTTAATTTAATTTAGAAAAATAAGATGTCAACTATTACACCACCCAAACTCTACTATTTTGGATGATGTGAGTATAGTAATTAACCCATCTAGTACATGAATCAATTTTTTTATGAATAATATCTATATAAAAAATTCATTATTAATAATAATAAATCAAATTCTCATGAGATCTCGACAACCAATGAAGGTTACAGGAATGTAGTGTTGAAAGGCACAGTTACCCTTAACTATAGAATATATATTGTCTTATTTTACCTTATAACATCCAATTTTGTATATAAGGAATTTTAAAAGGGGATATAATTACCCTGAAAAATATTATATGTTGAGATATATGTAAAAACCCATAATGACACGATGTTCATAACTTTAGACTATTGCTCCTCTATAATAGATGATTTTGGGAATATACATTCTATAAATCCTGTGATTCTACATATATTTTTATTTTATGTGATTCTAGAAATGGACCATATTTATTTATTTGGATTCTATATAAATTTTGAGAAAATGAGGTAATTTTTCATATTATAAATAATCCTTTGATCATCTATTGGTGTGAGGATGAATATAAATATCCAATTAAAATTTCTTATTTCTAGTGGATATTAATTTCTATAATTGAATAGTATCTATTTCATATTTTAGGGGGTTAAATCAACATTTTGGATAATCCTAATATATGTTATTTTGCTGTTGTTTTTCCAAAATATTTTCCAAGTCCACCTATGAATCTTGATGTTTAGTATTCAGTATAACTTATATCTACCCTACGCTAGTTTAAAATAGTACTTATTGAGTTAACTTGATTGAGTTTCATGATTTGATGAATCAGTTACTAGAGATTCTTGAATAGAGATTCATAAAACCTTGTGTGTGTTGATCAATTAAGAGGATCTAAATACTATGCAATATTTGTGTTCATTATTTGTATCGCCATTTAACAGATAAGATAAATAATAAACCAAGAATAACATTTAATTTTTTGTATTATCATAAGGAATTTATTTTAATTCCATTTTGACATACTAATTCCCCTTCCATATTAATTAATTTAATTAATATAGTATTTTGATAACACCTTGAAAAGGTTTTTTATTCCTTAAAGATTTTGTTATTATATATTCAATGAGAAAGGATGATAATGATGATCATTTAAAAGTTTTGATGAAGAAGCATCCTAATGATGCGGTTTTTTTATGAAAAATTTACCATGTGTAAATTCCCTCATCAGAAATAATCATAAACTGATCATATAATCTGAATTGAGGGTATATTATTTTCCCTTACATGTTAATTGGTCTAATGGATATAGGCATTATAGATTACCTAGATCAGGTTTCTATATTCCATATAGATTATATTATTTTATATTCAAAGAGTATGGAAAATTGTCAAGATCATTAGTGAATTTTGCTAAAGACCCATTGGAAAAAGGATTATAATGAAAAAATCACTTTGATTGATGTTTTTCTTTATAAACATTATTTATTTCAATGTATTATCTCATGTGAGGGTATATTGGTCAATCCATTACTGATGGAAGTTATTGAGTAGTTCCCTTGACCAATTATAATTACTGAAATCAATAGTTTAATTATATTTATTGGATATTATATATGTATTTTTAAATATTTATAATGAATACATAATCATATCAAAATGCTGACATAGAGGGGGGATGAGAAATTCTGGCAAGAAGAATGTGAACGGAATTTCAAGGAGTTAAAGGAAGGATTTATTAGTTTCTTTATACTCACACAACCTTGTAGTTGAAATGCATTTCTAATATATAGTGATTTGTTAAAAAATTTACTATTCTTTTAACTCATGTTGAATGATATGGTTATATCCAATTCCTCACAAAAATTGAATGTAAAAGAGAAAAATTTCCTGACATGTGATTCAGAGCTGACAGTGGTATTTTATTCATTATATATTTGGAGAAATTTTATTTATGTAGTATGGTATGGTATAAATAAGGGTGATAAATATTTTAAGTATATATTCACATAACAGTAGATAAATATTCTCAAGAGATTATTGTTGAAGTGGTTATTATATTACATCTTCTCAATACATTACCATTACATGAATGAGAACAACATGAATGATATTTTTATTAGGAAGGCCCATTTTTTCCATGATGAGAAAATAAACTGGTCCCATACTTTTTCAATACATGAAAATTGAGAAATGACTTTTAGTAAAGGGGAATGATCATATCTTTCTTAGAAGAATTTCTGATCATCTATCCATGTGATAATTAAATAGTAATATTAAGAGTATGTCTAACACTAAATTATGAAGATTAAGGATATTTATTTCATCCATGATTTTTTATGGAATGATAATATTCATGAACTATTTATGGGTCCTATCAATGTTATAAATGAAATAAGAGATATTGTATGAGGATCAAAGTTCATCATTATCTATTCATTAATGATGTTTTATTATGGTGAGATTTTTAAAGAGTATTTCTATTGTGACCACATGAAAATGGATATTTAAGAGTTTGTATCTCGATGAAGGATCTGTCAATATATTACTGTTCATAACTATATTTTTAGTGGGATATAAAAACCAATACCTATACCTGAATGTAAATGAAAAATATATTAACACATAGTTTTTTCATACTCCCTAAAATGTACAAAACATAAAATGATATTTTAGCTGTTTTTAATCTATTTATTAATTATATACACTTCATTTATATTTTGGAGTATTTATCTCTTTATAAGATTCCAGAATATACCTTAAATAAAGTATTATTGTTTCAGGTAGTACATCAGTCTATTGTATCTGATTTTGATATATAGGTTACCTAAATTATTTGTGGAATTATTTACCCCATTATGGATATATAGTTTTGTTTTAGAACTGCATATAATCATAATATATATGGTCAAATATAGATGTCCATTGAATCACTATAAGTTTTATTTTTATATTGTACTCTATAGATTTTAAAGGTTTTTGGTAACAAAACCATCATTTAGGTATGGTTTCTTACAAAAATAGTATTCACATATAAATTCAAATGGTAATTATTAATCCAGTAATGGTTGGAAGTGTTGAATTTTAATATAATGGGTTGATGATTGAAAAATAAAGATATTTAGACAAAATCCTACAGATAAAATGACATAGAATATTAGAGTCGTTCGTCAACACATAAATGCATATTGGGGTAATCAATAATGTTATATTGAAAATCATCAATGGGATCTAAAGGTAAATGTTAGTGAATATATTTTCAATGGAATATTTCCTTGGAATAAAGTTATATGATTTGGAATGAATGTAATGTTAATAAAAAAATATATATTTATCTCTTTAAACATGTTGATCTTGTTAGTATGATACCATATCGCTTGGTGATTCCATAGAATGCATCATAAATTCATGATGTGTTCTACATATTTCTCCAGAGGAATGAATGGCCTGATCCATCACATAGACTAAAATCACTGGTCATAAATATAATGTAGTATTACACTTATTATTATTGAACCAATTATATACTGGTTCATATATTGACTATTCTATGAAAAAAGACAACTCTCCTGGACTATGTTTTGTGGTGAAACCATGAATTAGTGGATGATATGGGTGAACCTGGGGTTGTGATAAGGTAGAATAATCTATAATTATCTTTATCAGATTGATAGAATTTCCAGAATTAAATTTATATAAAATGGTATAATGTAACACCATTCTATTTAATGATATAATTTTAAATATATATATTTTATTTCACTCACTAGATATTACACCAGGTTTAAATAAACCATGATATACTCTCCATTTCATTGGTGATGATGAATAAGATTAGAAATACTATATATATATATATCAATGTCCTAATAAAATAATATTTATGGATTAATTCTTTTTAATAAGAACTCAATTTTTATAAAAGTCAATTTATTTTCCAAAAATGCAATTTTGTTTCAAAATAATATATATTTCCAATTCTACAGAAATATTATAATTATTTTTTTGTAAAATTAAAAAAGTTAATTGCCTACATTGGGTATTAATTTTTTAAAATATTGTACCAAAAATATCATTGGGTGGATTTTTTTTTAAATATTATATTTATAAAGAATGCTGAAAATTATTAATTTTTTGAAAACAATATTTTAGTTTTAATCATTTAAAAATATAATATTCATACAAAATATTTTCAATGTATGATTACGTATATAATATTTTTAAAAAAATTATTTAATTCAAGTAAATAAGTTTTATTTTTTAATATGATATTCAAAAAATTATACATTAAAAGGAATTTTTCTGAAAAAAAAATCATTACATTTTTTTATGTCGAATATATTTTCAATTCTTCTAAGAATTTAATCATTAAAAATGAATTAAATATATTTTTACTAATTAAATTTCTTTTTTTTTCAATATTTATCGAATCGAATGTAAATCATTATTACCATGTCAATGTAAAATGATTTAATAAGGATTAACAAAAATCTGTAAGGATTCAAATACATTAAAAACATGTATTTCTTTCATCGGATGAGTCTATTTCATCTATAATCTTCCATAAATAAGAAATATTTCCTTTTGGATCAATTTTCCTTTATGTTTTACTTTTATAATACTCAAGTAAATGATAATGTCAAGTAAATATCAATTTATTTCTATTAATATCAATAATATTATTTGTTAGGGAAAAAACAACTCATGTTTTCTTCTAAAATGTTATTTGAAGGATGAATTATTTTCTGATCATGGAAATTTATGCTTAATTTTATGTTAAGAAATAAATATGTTAAAATCTTATGCAACAATAATTTGGATTATTTACATATATTATAAAAATAAAGTAAATGATTTGGAAAAATCTAAAAGTATTTATTCGACTGAGTTGTACTATAAAGTGAATTTTATAGGATAATATAACATATTTGGGATTTATGAATGGTATAGATAAGAATTAATTTTAGGATTCTTTTTTTATAAATTCAAATTTATCTAAATCATTAAAGAAATGAAAATCATGCTAATTTATAATGAAAAAAATTATTAAATGATTTAAAATTCATAATAATTATATTTTCTTCTATGATAATTGGATATGGCTATAAATATAAACCATTTTATTTATTTTATCACCATTCCTTTATATATTGCCTTTATTTACAATAGTCCCAAACTCATACTCACATATCCAGTTATTAATAAATAATATTTGTCATATCTATATTAAATCCATATTAGTTTGACCCAATTTTAACAATACAAAATTCTAAACATAAAAAGGAAATATTAGATGACCAACAAACACAAGGTCCATTTAGGCTTATAATTTTTGATAATTTGGATAAACACTTGTATAAAAACATGGATATGTAAATAATTGGTTCATCAATTTCATTGTAATATTCCAATATGTTCACCACATATAACCATTTAGTACAATCAAATTTCATAACATATATTAATATGTATATATATTTTAATATAATCTTAATATATATGACTCATAAGATAGAGGGGGAGGCCACATGATCTGAGGTAGTAGATAAAGGCGATCTCGTGTCTGGGTATATTGTACTACCCAAGCATCTAATTGAGCTATCTATGCTAACGAATATTTTGGGATATCCCTACATCGATCCCAGCATGAGAAGTAAAATTCCACCACATTAACCAAGATACATCTAGTCCTAAATATTTTGGATGACTAGTTGGATGGCCTATAGAAGTACAAGTATCCCAAATGTGTATGAAAAATGATGTTGTATCACCCACCGATTATAGAACTATCCTGAAACTAAGTCTATAGTTATGAACTTCCTAGGTCAAATACATAGGTCCCTAATGTTCCTTTGAAAGTGAATCCTTGTTCTATGAAGAATAGTCCTTTGAAAAAAATGAAATCATGAAATAATTTTCTATGGTACAAAACATGTATTTAATACAAGATTCTATCAATTTGTCTTATGACCCATGAGAATCACACATTGAAGCCTTATTAATACCTCATGAGTTTGAAGATGATGATATTACAAGTGAATTGTCATGTGGATATCAAAATTGTGGAATGTTATGGTGTTATTACCTTAACACAAGAGGATTGAGAAACTATCACATAGGGACACATCCAAACATTGTACATATCTAGACAATAGATGAAATTGATGTTTGATGATCTGTCATTTATAATGGATTAGGAATCATAATATCACAGTTCAAAAACATCATCAATTATGTTACAACAACAATGAATTATCCCCTTCTACTCCAACACATTACATTTATGGAATGATGAAATAGATCCACTATGGAAAATTGAAATCGAGTATCAATTATAAAACCCGGATTTCGACCCAGAATTCCTAGTTATGTGAAAATATACATCAATTAATTTTCTTCTATGAAGGCCTTAGTTTCATCAAGTTGTGTTAGTTTCTTAACCACACCATTTTTCTCTCAACAAATATTTCAATGGGAAAATTTGTACATTTCATAGATATAATTCTATATTATAATATTTTAAATCGCAATATATAAACATAGGATTATATTAGAGGTAAGAGGAAAAACATATGATCGACAGTGTCATTCTTGTTACTAAGCCAAATGGTCCACTAATTTCCCCATCCAACCTATTGAAATAAAATTTATAAAAATATGTACAGCCCACTAACTTGATCAATGAAATCAGTTCATCTTTTGGTACATACTCATAGACATTCATGATTTCAGCCAGGAAAACTTAACCTACAAGAGTTATAGAGGTATTTAACCCACACAACATCTCAAATAGATCTAGTTAAAATAATTGCACTGTATTATTGAAGGCTCATCAGATCTATATGTCAGAACCTAAATCATAAGAAAATTGTTGAATCATTACTAGGGAAATAGAATATCCCCACTCGATCTTTTATAATGTGAATTTTTGAATCCTCTCCTAATATTAAAAAACCACTTACTCACCTACTCCCACTATGAGTGATGTAAAAGAGGATCAAAAATTGAATATGATGTTGAAGAGGTAGAGGATGAGAAATTAGAAAAAAGGGACACTAGTCCAATGTTTTCGGATGGGGGTTCTACCACAATATATTACTTAATTTTGTTTAATATTATCACTAAAGAAGAAACAATATCTTTATTTATTTGTGTTACCAACCATTTAAATTATCATGAGGCCTATATCTTATATCTAGTGAAAAACATGGATGTGGTCACCTTTTACTATAGAGATATTCCTGAGTATCATCCCAATTTGACCACCCACCCCAATGGTTTATCAAAAAACTAATGTGGTTATATGAACATGGAATAAATGATACAAACTATTCATTGTTATAATGTTGAATGTATAGTTGACAGGCTCATTAATGCATTCATCATTCATGTATTCCAGTGGAAAATGTCGCTATCCATCATTTTCCAAATATAAAGAAGAATGGGATGATCTGAGCTTTAATCATCTTCATATATCTCAATCGAAATTTCCCAAATTGGATTTCTCAGTTATAGTTATACAAATTAGGATTGATTTGATGGTTGGGTATCGATATCAATTCTTTATGGATGTATTTTTAGGACACAACAATATTTTGAATGACCATGATGAGGGAGGTGTCGTCACATTTATGTTGTGAAAAGGAAAATATTTATTTATTGTGATTACTCTCAGTTTGATGAACATTGACAACCCATACCAATTTTTGGTGAACTATATATTTAAATACATCATTTAAAATAGTATTAATTTCTAACTCAATGATTTGGTGTGTAATATAAATAGTGTTCTGGTCATTTAGATTATTGTGATATGATTTACGATAAGATTCACAGAATATCTTTAAAATGATCATCTTGAAGTATTCTTTGAGTTATACCATTGGAAACATTCATTACATCATGGTGTTATATTATGTTATAGAATCTAATCCTAAAGAGACTCTATCTATTAGTGGAATGTAACGATATAAAAATATCAATGATTTGAAATTAAAATTAGGTTGAATCACTAATATCCACAAATTCAATGATGATGAAGGGATTGACATATTAATGGACAGAGATATATCATGAGGAATTATAAAACCTCATGAAATATATTTTAAACCCAACTATACTAATGCTACATATTTAAGTAAATACACTCATTCAACATATGGAATATATAAAATGGTCACTATATACCTTCCTCATGTAGATGAATGATGCATGAAATGTGAGAAACCATTATTATATTACTAAAAGCATGTTCGATTTTGATAATAGATATTTTGATATTGAGAAGAGGTAGGTCACGTTGATTTTTTCATTTATGAAACTAATACATTACCTACAAAATCATGAGATCCACATATTCACACCCTAATGGTTTTATCAAAAATATTCTCAACTGCCCCATGTTGATATCATGTTGGGTTTTTTGTGTGGTTATATTAAAACTATATGACATTCATTTCATACCATTAAATCTGGTGAAATGGCATGAATTTGATGATTTTCATGTAGAGTATCCTTTTACAGAATAAACACTATTTAATGTTGAGTTTCCCAATAAATAGGTCTTATCCATCTAGGGAATCCTCAAAAAATGGAAAATTTACCTTGATGATCCTTTTAAAATACTAATAGGAAAAATTATTAAAGACATCATTCTTCATAGATTTATGTTAAGAGTCATTATTATCACTCTATAAAAATAACTTCTATTGTATTTTTTAGAGATTTTAGAAGGTTTCACTAATAATGATGTAAAATAATATTCCCTCATCATACATCTATAACTTTACCTAAAAAAACTGGTGGATCGTTTTATGTTCACAGGAAATTTAGAATTGGAAATCAAAAAGATTGATTCTGATTATGTCATTATAAAAGCATGGTGGGACCTGTTTTTAATTTTGTGGGAGTATATAAGAAATAATTACCCCCTCGGAAAACATTAACTCCTTTCATGTTTTCCAATAATTCCAAAAATGATGAATTACCAAATGAAACAACATCATTTATATTTCCTGACTATGATGAAGAAAAAATCCTCATTATTCCACAGAGAATGGTGATTCCATTTGTTTTTTGAAACATGGAAGATATCATATTGCACAATTACTTAACCAATTTAGATAGTCAGGGAAATCTTTGTATGGTTAACATACTAGAATATCTCAGTAATATAGTTTTACACGGAAAACAATCCATAAAATAAAAAATCGGATAAGGAGAGATAAACATTACTCATAATGACATAAATAATTATTACAATATCATTTAAAAGTGTGTAATTGATAAAAGCATGTGTATTTTTATTGATAGATAATAGAATGATGATATTTTCAAATAAGTATACATTGGTGCATGTAGTTTATATCCTTCATGGATAAAGCATTTCCATCAAATCAAAAGGCTTTGGTATTTTTGTCCCTCAATGAAATATGATTTCATGAAATTTATAAAAGTTTGTATTCTATTCAAATACATTCCAACATTATCTATTAGCCGATGAATTTTTTTCACACTAACATGTAATCCTAGATAAATACCATATAAAGTTTGGATGTTGACGGTCTATACCCTCCATCTATATATAAGATATTCTTGTAGAAAAATATATACCAAATATTTTTCCAAATTTTCCATGGAAATACACCTCATAGATTTCTGGAAAAAGAGAATCATCATTTTCCTAAAGTCCAACATCATTACTAGGATTTGTACCCCCAATTATATATTTACTTAAAATAAATTATATACATGTACTTATGAATTAAATAGGATGTAATATGAGTAAAATATTTATTCCAACCATTCATATCATTATCATGTTATTGTCAATAGATAGATAGAGACATTCAAAATAAATCGCTAAAAAATATTTGAGATCATTGTGTCTAAAGAAAATAATTATTTCTCTGATAATCATCTGCATGAATTTTTTGACTATCACAGTACAACCCATACTGCCACACATAATGCTCTATATTCCTTTGTACATTGGATATAATTGATCACTCCATTCGTGGTACAACTATATTCAATTCACAGTTCCTTTTCTGATTAATTATCCATAGAAGAGAAATTTCATAAGTGAATAGAACAACTAAAATTGTTATATGAAGAAATTATATACACATTGAATCATTTATAGGTTTATTAAAATAAAATATCATGTGTTTTTAACAAGAAATATTTCCTCCACTAATTTCATTATTTAGAATTGGTTTTCCATCACATGACCATGATGATACCTATAGAAAACAATATGAATCATTCTTCAAAATTGGATTGTCCTTGTTTACATAATGATAGTCAGATATGATGGTAAATATTATTCTAATTACTATTTAATTCTATTATATCACATCCCATACTAAATAAATTTTTCCTAATAAATATTTCAATTTACCAATCTTCTCACTATTATTCTTTTCTTAGGACCTAAAAATCTTGATCAACACCCCATTGACATGATGTTAAAATATATGCTAATATCTATTTCATAATACATTATAATATATTAATCCTCTTATATTCTATTAATAATTGGACTAAATGGTTATATCCCTTTAAAATTAAATAAATCTTCAATTTGTTATGACCTTTGATTGAATGAGGAATTATTAATTGTATAGGTTCCTAGAAATCTACTTTTCTAAAATCCCACTCCACATCATAGGATATTTGTCTACACAAAATATTTCTCAAAATATTGGGGAAAAAAGAATTTAAATGGAAAGGAATCCCTAGTTTTAAATATGTATATTATGTCTAGTATTAATCTACATTTACCAAGGGATTCCCCCAAAATATTGGAAGCCACTTCTTCCGTATATGGGCCAATTTTCTTCACACCCCCATGAAAAATCTTAATAGAACCCAAATTTAGAGCATGATATGTGGTATTTCCTTATGTACTTGCCCATGTCATTTTAATAGACCTGAGATCCTTAAGATATTAGTTTAAAAATTATACATTTTCATACCAATATAATGTGTAATAAATCTCTCTAGATCCCTATTAAATGATATATAATGTGTTACAGAGAAAAAATGACAATTGATTGTTGTTTTTTGGTACAATTTTGGTAACCCACTAACTTCAATTGTTTCTGACATCATCCATAACTCACGTGTATGGTAGTTTTTAAACAATTATTCATTTTTTATAGTTAAGTAATGATACAACTAGAATCTACTGTTATTCTAGGTTTATAATGTTAAAAGGAATGACTACTCCTAGATTCAAGATAATAAAATTCATACCATTTGTCAATTTTATTTCACCTTAAACTAAATTCACCAATCAATATTTGAACGGTTACATTCAAATAAGTGTATATATCCATGTTATATTATACACCAGTAACAGGCTCTAAATTCAGTTTAGGTTTCCTTTTCCCATTATCTTCATAGGCTACCTCTCTAACCTTCAGTTCAAAGCTATATTATCTTGAAATATTACATTAATATGTTCATATACCATTGTGTAAAACTACACCATACTTTGAGAATTTTCTAATAGGATAAATGTTCTTTGTGTTGGAATCATACCACATAATGGAATATTCATATCTAGAAATATGTGGGGAATTATTCCCATATTTGCGGGACTTGAAGTTACACTCTATTTCATTATCCACAGCCCATTTGTATTCAAAGAGACATAAATATAAATTTTTTAAGCATATAAACAACTCCCATGAAGTGAAATTGAATTTAAAAGGTATAACATATGTTTTTCAACGTCTCTCAAAAAGAGATCATAATCACCTAATTATAATATGATCATTTCTAAATACTTATTCTAAGATGATAGAGAATAATAATTTCATTAAACACACTGCATATCATGGTTAATCAATCTATGCTCAAAAATTATAACTCCATCATTAATAGGAACATATGATTATAGAAGAAAAATATTTTTTACTATTCCTACTACACCCTGATTAGGATATTCATAATACACACTGAATGGAATGGGAAAATGGGGAATATCTTTTCTTAATTAATGAGTTATTTTTATTAAATACATTGAAAACAATATAATGGTGAAATTATATTTCAATTATTTCCCATAATCATTCATTAAGTAGTAAACAAATTACATTATCTTATGTATAGAACACCCATGGATATAATAAATAATTTCCGACATCATTCATAAATAGAATTGTTGTATCCTAGGCATACAACTTCAACATAGTCTAATATCCACATAATATATGGTCAAAACAATAAAATATATATCTGAGTAATGCATTGAATAAATTGGTGTTAACACAAAATCAAGATCACCATCAAATTTCATTTTATTTATTACAATAGCCATGAGTTTCATGATATTATAAATATCTAGTTATGATTCTAATTTCCATGATTTATCGATGCCCAAAACTAGGTCAAGAAATATGTCGTATTGATCTCAAGAGGATAAATGATAAAAAATTTCACCAAAACTCTAATTCATCAAAATACATGTTTATCTTAATATTCACATAATATAAAATTTTATAAAGTGTTTTCCCTCTCTTGATAGGGCCCCTACTTTCAGTGTCGGTCACCTACACCAATTATTTTTTCTTCCAGAACTACATGTGTCTTGATTTATATCGCTATAGAGTATGTACCAATTCTTATCTCCTTCATGCTTTCCCAACTACCATATAATTAAAATTCCATATCCCATATTAGAGTGTTATTATTGTGGGGAACTAAAAAAACATTGGATTGATTCAATTTCTAGAGAGATATGTACTGGTTCCTAGATCCCATATTTATGGAAAATCCACAACGTGTGTCCACAATCCTCTTCATAAAACCCAAGTCCATAAAGAAGATTTTCACATGATTTCCCTCATTTATTAACACAAGTTCAACACAAATTCCCCCTTACTTACATATGAATCAGATCTATGTATCGAATATCCCATAAACGGTTAAGTAAATTTAATGTAACCCATCATGATTGGATATATTCCACTCAAAATTAAGAAACCTTATCTTGGGAGATATGGATCATCAGAAATCTCATTTAGATATTGGTGATAACATTTTCCAACTATGGAGGACACCATTTTATTATTATTCGTAATAATCCATGATAGGGATCTATATTATATACCCCGAGTGCGTTTTTTAATCCATATTAATCTTCATCCTCAAGAAAATATCCTTTTATTTTTGTAATTATTTACAAAATCATAACAGAAGTATCTTTTTGACCATTGATTGTATTATTTTATTATTCACTTGTCATTTTCCCCATATTTATATATGAGAACCCCATGATCGTGGTTAAATAAATCCATGCTCACATAATAAAATATACTATATTATTTTTGCCATGAAAATACACAATTTGGTTCATTATTCCCTTATCCATTGGTCAAATATTTGTTTGTAAAAATGATTCATTAGTCTATAATCAAATAACATATAGTGAATATGCAAAGGCACAATGCTATTTAAGTTAAACTCCCAAAAATGGTGGCATAATAAAATCTATGTCTTTCCCTATAATTACAATTTCTATTAGACTACGGATAATGAAAGGGAAGTGACATAGAAGACACAATGATTATAGAGTCCATCGTCTTACTCTTGAAAATTAAAAAAAATTATCTCTCAGATCAATAATCTTGGAAAAATATATAATTATCCTATTAAAATAATTTCAAATAGAATATACATGCACAATGGTTTCAATTAAAATGAACTAATTCTAACATTATATTTAAAAAGAATAGTACGGAAAAGAACCAAATTTTTTTTTTGTATTCATAGAAAACAATGGGTGGCGAATCAACATTTTTTAGACACTTTTTACAATATTAATGGAATTAAATTTTATATAATTGAATTTTCAAATATTTTAGATTATTATAAAATATTCCATGACTTTTTTTATACATAAACATATCTCAAGACACATGTTCATTAAAATAATGATATTTTATAATAAAGTGTAAATCTAATATTTCAATTTGGAAATATCATCCTACAAAGACCATTTAAACTTTTTAAGATATCTCATTATGCAATACACTTATTACTGGAGATGTATTGTTCAATGAGAATTCTCATTCACTAATAGCTAGAAATATTTCATCTCTTTAAATTGGTAAATTTCTACCATGGATAGTAGATCTCGATTGTCATTAGATAAGTTAAGTATACTATCATTAATAATAATCTTATGGGACCTCTTCTATTATTCTAATCAATGGATAACCACAGTTATGGCACATTGTACCACATCATATACATACACATCATATCCAAGAGAGGTAAAATTTACAGAGACATTGTAGAGTCAAAGTGGTATGTAGTGAAATTATGTTTACATAAATATATTTTATATATATTTCCAAATAAATCAGTGAGATACCATAAAAGAATTTTAGGCCTCCATGTTATACATAGAATAAATATCTATTGGGAGATGTATTAAAAACATTATTAAAATTGAGAAGCAATTGAGGTTGTTCATTCCAATGTTATATTGATGAATCATGGTACCATATATTGAATCAGAGAATATGTTTCCTCTTTAGGTTATTTTATTGATGTTGATTGAATTAAAGAACAAATTTATTTTTTCATAAATATTTAATGAATATAAAGGGATTGTATGATATATAATAAATGTTGTATATAATACTAAATTTTTGATTGATTAGCAGTTCAAAATAAGTCTCCCCAAATATATCAACCATCATTATCATGCATGATGATATATTAGGATAGTGAACCTTTAAGATAATTCCAAGTTCCTTGGAATAATGATTATGGGAATCTTCCTCTTTAAGAACCCCAATTAGTATTTTCTTAATCATAGGGGTATGAGGACATCAATACCCTATTAAAGTATTTCCCTGAGAAATTTTATATATATAAATCTACATGAGTCAATTTTTTGGATTATTATATCGTATATAATAATATCATATATGCATAACTTAAGACTCATGCCTAGATACATCCTAATTGATGTTCGTGAACCCCTCTATATAGAATATAATATCAATTTATTGTATGAGTATTTTCCACATTTCAATTATCATTATATCTTTAACTAATGCCTCAAGGATTGCATTACCCTCACCAGAAGGGGAAATTTCGATTCCTATTTCCTGATGGAAATACATCTCATATAATCTACTTTTTTTTGGTTTTGATAGGAATAACATTTTAAGTATGAATTTAATAGAGATCAATATCTCAACCATTATTATAGATTCTATGATCCTGATTATCCCCATATCAGACAAAAATAAAGAGAGTAGTTATTTTTATAGGTTCCATTATTTTACATCAAAAATATTATATTTCATAAAGAGTATATTCAAAGAGGTCTATATAATGTCCTTCTAACCATAACCAACATTAATGGTATTTTATTATATCTATGTTTTAATAGGATATGAGGTTGTTTTATCCCTTGATAGTTCTGTCATTGAATAAATGGACTTGTCATCATGGGACAATTATTCATATGGAGAATCTTATTCAAATCGTGAAGAATCAGTGCTATATCCTTTGAGGTATGAATATGAACTAAATTTGGAAATCTTCTGTAATGGTATGATTCATATATTTGGATAGATCATGGAAAAATGACATATAGAAACTGAACCCATCTAGACGTGTATATGGAGAAATTTTTTTCCCTCAACTAGCTATTTATATTGTATTTTAGAGTAATGAAACATAAATTCTAATTAAAAAATACCTAACGAGGAATGAGAAAAAAAAATTACCTACCATTTCCTCTTCAGTAAGTCAATTTTTTGTGTAAATATCATAATTCAGAAGGAATAGATCCAATTGCCTCAATTAGGGTTCATTATGTGGTATATCATGGTTACATCAATCTTTCTAACTCAACTTCATAATATATCATATCTATGTTGATAATATGATTTTTTTTCAATGTAATACCATTTAAAAAAAACAATTCGAGGGGGCGTAGAGGGTATAAGAAGGAAATAATATTACTTTATACGAAATAAAAACTCATCCCAGTCATTAGTTGATTGAGAAAAAACCACTTCCCTATGGCACTAATCAATTATATAATCCAATTATTTCATTGTAGATGTCTACTGATTGGTTTCATAGATAAGAATTTATTGTTCCAATATATATTTATAACTATTGTAGGATTGAAATAATAGTTGATTTCAAAGGGATTATGAATATTTACAAGATGTATAGTATAAATACCAATAATAAGAAATGTCCTCCAAATCCTAAATTATGATGGGTATATCATCAAACATTTGGTCGACCATAGGAAAAAATAATCTGATGTTTCCATGGAAAATGGAGAAGAAGGATTTATATTAGTTGTCATTGAGGCATTTCTAGTTTTCTTATCTAGAAATAGCATGATAGGTAACATGAGCCAGAGTTACCTCCAAGATTAGGTGGCTAGTTATCATAGGATCAACCCCAATTGGCGTGGTCTTTTAAATATTGACTTTCCATGGGGATTGCATCCATGTTCTTTTAGGAGACCTCATAGTATGATGACATTAATTCATGGTTTGTCTATTCATATTGTTCATTCCTCAATCAATAGTTACAACAACTTCAACTCAAGGGATTATGTTCTCCTACACCATAAGAGGATTTTATGAAACCCAACATTTGGCATACACAAGATTCCACCCAATGGTTATATCCTACAAAATAAATTTTTTATGTATTCTAGAGTTACATCCCAATACAGGAGGACCCAAATATATCAAGGAAACCAGGAGGTGATTATTTACTCAAACACATATCGGTTGGGAAATGAAAATATCTTATATGCATTTAAATTTTATTTTAAAAATTTAGTGTATGTAGGAATTATATATTTCTTCTCCATCTATCCATATTTCCATCACACAATCTCTAATGGAAGTCATAAGTTATATCATCTAATTTTCACTAAAATAATTATCGACACACATTCTGGTTGGATGGTACCTATATAGAAAAATGTAAAAATAATTATATAAATTATCTTATAATAATTACAGATTCCCCTAATTTCAAAATCTTATTCCTAATAACAGAAAACACCATAATAGAAGGAAAAAATCGAAATCCAATTATTTTGGAATCACATATAATTTCATATGTCATGAAATTAACTTTTATTAACCACCATAACACATGGAACAGAGCTGATATATTAAAGGAGGACATCCCCATAAAAATATGCATTATGATCCTACAGACATTTTCTAATGTCAGGGTTTCTGAACCCACATTGTTCACCCATAATACAAGGACCACAAGGCTTATGCCCACATTAATGCAGCATAATTTTACTTGTGAACCAACAACATGTAGGTTCTCATCCACATTGATAAAAATATGATATGAAAATCCATTGAATGAAAATTAGAAATGATTGTATTTCCCCATGTTCTAATTTATAATCTCTGTAACGTAGGAAATTATTATCTGAGGATGCCACAAAATTTTATTATAGGGAAACCTTTTGAACCATACAAATGATCCAATTTCATCAAGCAATTAACAAGAAATTCACCCATACATATGGATGAACATTTTCCTATGGGAGGGAATCTTTATTGATTACCTCTAGATATCTTAAATAACTCATGGTCCCTAGAATGTATCTACTCAATGTAACCCATATTGCCCTTAGTGGGATGAATTCATCATATATATGACCAATAATGATGGATTCTAATATCTTAGAGACAACACATTAATGGATTATTACATCTCCATACGTTTTTTGGAAAAAATTAGTTTATGGGATCCATTAACTATGTTACTCCAGGACCAAATTAGGATTCTTATAAACATACTCTGACATAGTCCAAATAGCTTCATAGATACAAACCCCCTTCTTCTCAACTGCCAACATAGAAATAGTCGTTTTCACCCAATAGGATCACATAAACTCTAGTTCAAATCCCCTTATAGCATGGAATTATCAGTGTTCCTTCCTTCACATCAATTGGTATATAGTAGAAATTAATAAAATTAGATGAGTAATAGTGAACTTACGAATCAAGAGTATTAGGATCTTATAATGTTTCACCTATACTATATTTCTAAAGACACAAGGATTGTGATTTACCATTATTAGTATATGATTATATATATATATATATATATATAATTTTTGCTAATTTATTGTCTTAACATTCAATTAACACGGATAATTATTGGTAATTACTTACCTTTGTGTTGAAAATAACATTTAAAATTCAATGATCAGATAATAGTAGTTTTTCAAAATTTGGACATTCAAAATGATACTTCTAAAAAATGATATAGATTGTTTTCTTGGATGGTTTCATATAAAATATTGTATCATCGATTAATGATGTCTACCTTATACCCATTGTGACAAGATTCTTTGTTTTTAAAATGGGATTCATGTGATAACCCATTAAAAGTATACATAAAGAGACATAATAAATAGAATTTGTAAAAATACTATCAAATTATTAGAAGAAGAACATTCTAGTTGGAATATTAGTCAAATTTATCCAAGTTGTCCATTATTCCTTATGAAGAAATTTGAAAATGAGAAGGGATTTAACTCATTGGTCACCTCATGCAATAAACATAACATAAGCCACCCCATTCATACCACCTCATGTATGACATCGTATGCAGGCCATCTCATGCATTCTGTATTGAGTATTCCACCTCGCACATGTAATCTTTTGAATTTTAAATATAGAAGATGACATGTACCCAGAGTTTTAGTGGATTATAAGCATGGAATTACTATTTATTCACCATGTTTGATGAATAATATAAATGAGTAGGGGGGCCACTGGGAGAGTAATGTTATTTATAGATTTGGATAACCTATGTGATCAATGTTCATGGAACACCACCATGATCAATTTTCATAGATCGTGAATTTTATCAACACTCATGGTCAACATGTATGATCAACCTAAATGGTCTGTCTACACTCCCCCTTGGAATGAGAGGTAATATGTATTTTTTCAATGTGATGGTTTTAAATAAGATGTCAACTTTCATTGCTCATAGTGAAGGTATTGATGTGAAATGTGAGCCAATAAAATCACTAAATAATGACTTCCCTTTTCTAAAGGATTTTTTTCATTAGTAATACAAATAACTTGTGGTAAAATTATACTTATAGTTATTATGTCCAATACTGATGGGGAAATTTTATTCAGACCCACATTCAATGAAAGTAATTAAATTTGAAGGAAAGTATCTCAAAGATGAGAAATAAAATAAGTCCATAAGGAATTAAATACATCCTTTTTAAAACCTCTAGAGTCCACACAAGTCAAATTAGATTTTAGTTCCTACATGATCTAATGACACGTATTTCCAGCAATTATGTTGTGCAAGAGTCCTCTAATACAACTCATGTTAAACATGAATGATTAACTTGAAAGAGATCATTGACTTTTCCAGGGTCCCATGTTTGACTATAAATAGGTCAATTGTGATTCTCAATTAGGGACATTTAGAGGACCATGGGACATCAAAAAGATCATATCTCCTAAGTATATCACCATGTTTTTGAAACACATAGAAATGTTTATATCCTGACTAAATATAAGTGAATTAATAAAATAGGAATGGAACTAGAGTCCCAAATGTTTTAAACCAAAAAATTCCAATATGAGGAACATCTTCTCTATAATCCAAACATACTAGTGTGAATGGACACTCTTTATATTAAAACATGGGTTCAATACCTATAGGATCGACCAAGGAGACCCATGATTATGGGTATAAGGCCATGACCAAGTGTTATTCCATTATCTTTTATCCTCTCCAGAATTTATCTAAATTACACGTAATTTTCTCTTGTCTGAAGTGCATGATAGTCATCCCCATTATAATTGGGATGAGTCACCTTTTTATAAACTCGTTTATCAGTTGAGTGAGGTACTCCCAGTTATCTCATGTACTACCCAAGTGAAGAACCCACCGGGCCACAAGCCCACTTGATCAAACCCCCTTCCACTCACATAACATTAATGTATAAAATAAACCCCTCAACTAAATGTCCAGAAACTAGTGGAAATACAGGATTTAACATTGATGTAATAACATCGGTTTTTCATAAACTGACACCAATAGTATTTGATTAAAATTTATGGTGTCAGTTTTTTGTAAAATCGAAGCCAATAATAAAAAAAATTCGGAATAATTTTCCGCGTCAGTTTTCTGAAAAGCAATGCGGAATATGAAAAAAATGTTTTCACATCAGTTTCCAGAAAAACCGACGCCAATAATAAAAAAAATATTCGGCATGATTTTCCTCATCGGTTTTTAGAAAACCGACGCGGAATCAAAAAAAATATGATTTCACGTCGGTTCTCAGAGAAACCGACGCAAAAAATTAAAAAAAAACATTCGACGTCGTTTTTTTTAAACTGACGCCATATATAGAGGTTTCAGCGTCGGTTTTTGAAGAAACTGACACCAAAACAGAAAAAAAAAATATTTTTGTCATTAATTATTCTCAAAACCGATGTTGAATATTGTTTTTAAAATTTTCGGCGTGGGTTTTGTTAAAAACCGACGGCGAGAATCTTTTATAATTTATCAGTGTGGCGAAACGCTCATTCTGTTGGATCGTCAAAATCAAAACCCACTATGGCTCATTTGACTCCCGATGACCTTAGGCTTTATTTCTGACCATGGAAGGCCATTATTGACGTTTTCGTTCGGTTTTCACATTTTTCATTTTGCCGTTCTTGGTTTTTATCTCTTGTTTTATCTTTTATTGTTTATATATTCTTCCATAACCCTAAATTAACAACATGCAATGTTGGTTCGATTTTAGCTTTTGTTTAGCATTATTTTAGGTTTTGTATTATCATTGTTGTTATAGATTTTGTAGTGTTTGTTTTTAGAAGTCATTATACCGAATGCAGTTTGGATTGAGGATCTCCATTCGGGTTAAACTTCAAATTTTGTATGTTTTTTAAAATCTTGTAGATAAATAATTTTTCATTCAATTTTTTTATTGATTTTCTTTAAATATTAGTTTATATTTTATATTAAATTTTTTAGGAAATGGTTAAATATTCTTTCAACAAACATTCATAAATTTCCTGTCAAAAAATTGTATATATTTACATTGACTGCTATCAAATTTCATCCAATACACATGCTGCATCCTTTAAATTAATGCATTATTCAATTCTTAAATGTTTTTTGTTTACAAATTATTGGATTGATATTTAAATGTTTATATGTTTTAATATATTCATCATATTTATTGTGATATTAGGTGCTTTATGGATCGTAATTGGATTCATCAATGAAGAGCCACTAGTGAATATGAAAAAGGAGTTGATAATTTTTTGGAATTTGCTAAACGACATCTTCAAAACAGTGATTTGATTTTATGTCCATGTTTGAAGTGTGTACATATGAGAAAGTTAAACTCCATACAAATCAAGGATCATCTCATTTGTTATGGTTTTAGCTTTAATTATACACGTTGGGTCTGGAATGGTGAAACAACTTAAAATTCAACATCCAATGTTTATGATGATATTCACAATGAGGCAGAGGATCGTATTGAAGAATTAATTCCTAATTTAGGTGTTGAAACCATCGAAAAAACACCACCTGTTAAACGATTGTATTGAGATTCTGAGAAACCATTATTCCTAGGATGTAGTAAATATACAGTGTTATCAGTAGTTTTGAGATTAGTTAACATAAAAGAAAAAAATTGGTGGACTGATAAAATTTTATCCAGTTTACTTGAGCTTTTAAAATATCTACTTCTAGAAGGCAACAGGCTTCCAAATTCTAATGATGAGGCGAAGAAAATATAATGCCCAATGGGATTGGGGTATAAAAAGATACATGCTTGCCCCAATGATTGTGTACTGTATAGGAAAGAAAATGAATATTTATCAATTTGTACTACATTTTGGACATCACACTATACGATAGATTGTATATTCCACTAAGATTTATTCTCAGGTGATGTCATCTAACTTCCTGCAAAATCAATTTGGTACTTTCCAATGATATCATCCAATATTTTTTACATACAATTTTGATAATTCAATTATGATTAATTTTTAGGTACCATAATCCGAACTCTTGCTAAATCAATTTGGTACCTTCCAATAATTTCTCATTTGAATAATCTATCTACAAATTCAATTGATGCAAAAAAAAATTAATATGGAATTCCAATTATCTCATCTCTGATGGTAACTTACGTCACCCTACCGATTCACCACAGTGGAAGAGTTTTGATAAAAAATCTCTTGATTTTGGAAGTGAAGTTAGAAATCTCAGAATCGGATTGTGTACTGATGGAATGAATCCATATCGTAGCCTCAGTAGCCAAAATAGTTCATGTCCTATTTTGCTGGTAGTCTACAACTTGTCCCCACATCTATGTATGAAGAAAAAATATGTTATGATGAGCATGATGATTTCTGGACCAAAACAACCATGAAATGATATAGATGTGTATCTTTCATTATTGATTGATGATTTGAAACTACTATGGGAGGAAGGTGTTACTGTTTTCGATGCACACAATAAAAAGTATTTTCTTTTACGTGCTATGATAATGTTCACTATAAACGACTTTCCTGCATATGGAAACTTATCTAGATATAATGTGAAGGGACATAAAGTATATCCATTTTGTGAAGAAGAAACTTCATATTATCAACTACAAAATGGAAGAAAGACAGTGTACATGGGACATCAATGATTTTTTCAAATTGAACCATCTTATCGTAGATTGAAAATAGCATTTAACGGTTTACAAGATTACAACCTTCCCCCTTGACCATTGTCAGTTGAATAATACTATGACAGGGTGAGAGATATTGATTCAACATTTGGAAGGAGAAGAATTTGTGGATTTCAAAAACATATCTGGAAGAAGCAGTCTATTTTTTCGAACTACCATATTAGAGATTTTTAGAGATAAAACATAACATTGATGTTATGCATGTTGAGAAAAACATATGTGACAGTTTGATTCGAACATTGTTATACATGAAAGGAAAGACAAAAGATGGACTGCATGCTATATTGGACTTGATATTAATGATAATACATTTGATGTTAGCTCCCACTATGGACGGAAATAGAACATATTTACCTCCGGCTTGTCACACATTAAGCACGAATGAAAAGATGAATTTTTGTCAATGTCTTCATGGTATTAAAGTACCAAGTGGGTTTTCTTCAAATGTGAATAATTTGGCGTCATTGAAGGATTGTAAATTAATAGGTATGAAATCTCATGATTGTCATGTGTTGATGAAAAAACTTCTACCAGTAGTAGTGCGTGGTATATTGCAGACAACTGTCAGAAAGACTATCATTAGGTTATGTAATTTCTTCCAATCCATTTGTATCAAATTCGTTGATCCAAATTTTTTAGATGTGTTAGAGAATGAATCAAATCTTATTCTTTTTAAAATATAAATGTATTTCCCACCCACATTTTTTGATATAATGGTTCATCTGCTGATTCATTTGGTGTGAGAGATAAGAATATGTGGGCCTTTTTATTTAATATGGATGTATCATTTTGAAAGATATATGAAAATTTTAAAAGGATATGTTAAAAATCCTAATTGACCAGAGTCCTCTATTGTTCATAAATATGTATCAGAAGAGGTGATTGAGTTATGTACTGATTATTTGAATGAGGTGTAGAATATTTTTTTCCCTGTATCTCATCATATGAGAGTTGATAGTGAAGTTATAGGGGTTCAAGGCTTAATGGTAAAGTTCATTCCATGTGATGAAGTGATGCAGACACATTTATACATTTTGAACAAGAAAAATGAGGTTCAATCATATATATCCTCACATATTGCTGAATTAAAGTTACGATATCAGAAAAGAAACAAAAAGTGGTTGATGATTGAGAATAAGAAGACATTTGTTTCATGGTTTAAAGAGAAATTCATCCAAGATATATCTGCATCAGAAACATTGAAGTGGTTAGCATGGGGATCATATCTTAATGTGACCACATGGTCTGGTTTTGATATCAATGGCTAAAAATATTACACAAAAAACCTGGATGACAAGAGTACCGTTCAGAATAGTGTTGTGATGGTTTTCTATGAAGCAATTCATTTTTCATGTTCCAAACATAAAAACCCAATTTCTGCATCAACGTCAAATTTTGGAGTTATTGAAGTCATATGGGAAATATATTATATTACATTTTGAGTCATTATTTTTATGTGTAATTGGGTTGATAGTAATAGTGGTGTGAAACATGATGAATATGTGTTTAAACTGGTAGATTTGAAAAGATTTAATTACAATGTGGAACCATTTATCATTGTGACACATGAAAAAAAATTATTTTATATCATTGATCCATCAAATGATCAGTGGTCAGTTGTTTTGCAAGGAAAAAGATATCATTTGGGTGATGAAGATGATTTTGATGATGTTAGTGATTTACAAAAACCTTATTCATATATTATGAAATTTCAAGATGATTACAATGTGTATAAGACAGACATAGTGCATGAAGTACGTACTGATCATGATGAAGGCATATGGGAAAACAATAAATTAGTCTCATAATTTTTATGGTAAATATTTATATTTTGTTTCCATTTTTGAAACTTACAAATTATTGCCTCTTTTTTTACTTACTTAGTTTTTTTATTTGTTTCTAATTATTCATGTTTTCTAATGATATGAAGGTACACAAAATTTCATTACACTTTGTGGTAGAAATGTCAGATACAGATAGAGAGGAGCAATTACTGAGGTATATCTATTTTGACATATTATTAAATATTCAGTAATATACTTATATAATGAAATAAAACTGTTAATTTATAAAAACAATTCATGACTACTTATGCATCCTCGGCGGAGCATACTTCTCCTGTTACTAATCAAAAATCAATTTCTCAAGTTAGTAAATGTGGTATTACGCGTTTACCAAAACTATCACTAGCTCGTGATGATAACAAAGTACACATCCATTTTGATGATAATAATAATGCAGTTGGCCCAAATGTAGTTCTTTTTTTCAGTTATATAGCAATGCAGACCCATTTCAGGATTAGTATTTTATATCCTGATTGGAAGTCAGTGGACAGGACGGTGAAGCAACAGCTTTATGAGGCCATGACTGTAAAATATCATTATTTATTTATTTTTTCTCATTTTTTTTTAATATTATGTAGTTTAAATAACATATTTAATTTAATCAATTATAGATGATATTCAATTTTGGGGAAACCGAAGAAATTAGGAAAAGACATCTCTCTTTAGCGGTGGTTCGATGGAGAGATTTAAAAACCAAATTGACAAAAAAAAATTGTTTTTGGAAAGAGAATGTTTGAAAGCCCATGTCTTAAGTATCCATATATAGATGAAGAAACATGGATGCGATTTGTTGACAGTCATCAGGAAGAGAAATTTCAGGTATTGTAATTTTTTTATATTTTAAAATTTATGCTATATTTTCCTTATTACTTAGTAGTTTATTTTTATGTTACAGGCCTCCAGGAGATCCAATTGCAAAACGTATACACTCATAATTTATCACGTGGTGGGTACTCATATTTGGAGAAGAAAATGTTGAAGAAAAATTTGAAGCATTAATAACTTGATCATGTAGTGTTTCAGAAGAGGTCCAGTATGGTCCTCCATCTCCTCCCACTCGCCATGAGAAATGGAAACGAGCAAGAAGAAAAAAATGAACAATATCTTACAGAGGAAGCGCATGATGTGGCTGATAGAATTGTATGTAAATATTATTTATTTGTTAAGAATTTTTATATTTTATAATTTATAAACACTAATATAACTTTTTTATTTTTCATTTCAGGATGAACATCAGGAGAAAGAGACACAGTGCTCTTTTATCCCCAAGGGTTGGATGGAAATCCTTGCCACTGCTTAGGGAAAGGAAGAACACCCCGGATGTGTTTGAGGATATCTATTGGGTGTTAGTATTTGGAAGGTTTTTGGTAAGAGTAAGCAATCAAGCGACCCAGAAATAGAATCCTTAAAAGAAGAGCTGTAGGATATGAAATGGTCTATGGGTGATAAAATTCAAGCAGCAGTACAGAAGGCTTTATTAGAACACATGGCAAGATAGTCACAGTCTACGCAGCCTTCCGAGATATATTATTTAATTGTCATCGATTTTTCTTTTTTATAAATTATATACACTGATATAACTTTTTCATTTTTCAACATTCTCAGCCTAGTCACCCGGACTACCCTGCCTCTTCTACTTACCCAGCCCCGTCTGGGCAGCCTTCTGAGGTATATTATTTACTTGTCATCAATTTGTCTATTTTATAAATTATAAACACTAATATAACCTTTTAAGTTTTCAAAATTCTCAGCCTACTCACCCGGACTACCCTGCCCCATCTGCTTAACCTACCCCGTCTGCGCAACCTTCTGAGGTATATTATTTTATTTAATTTTTAATCAATTTTTCTATTGTATAAATTTTAAAAAATAATATACTGTTTTCATTTTTCTGCATTCTCAGCCTGCTCACCCGGACTACCATGCCCCACCTACTAACATTGAGCCTCCACCTCCTCCCTCGGATCAATCCTTATATTGTGAGTTGTTTTCGGGAGATCCTCATGTACATATTTTCGTGTTAGGATAGGTGTTTTTTTGGGGGGACTCAGTACATTTTCAGCCTATGCAGATGGGTCAGGTTAGAGTATCAATACTTGTTATTATAGATCCTACAGCTCTACTACCATTTCCTATTGTGGAGATCACCAGTGTTGGGGAATGTATGTGCCATTTTTTACATTGGCCAACTTCCCTTCTTCATTATATTACTCACGAGGTTTTCTTTTTTTAAAATATTAATTACAAATGATTCTGAATTACTTATTATGTTTTCTGACATTTAACGTATATAGGAATATCTGAAAGCAAAAGAAACTGTACAAATGCAACAAAATGTTCAGGAACAGTCTGATGTAGATACTTATGATATTTCTTATGGGTTGAAAAGATTATCTGAGTTATCTTCTTCCTTGATTTTTATCTATGAGATTCAGATGACACCCGATATATGTGGAAGAAATTATCAATTGATAACCCTGAAAGAAGATATCATGAATTTAGTTAATTTTGAAGAGATCAGGATGAATGTGGTGCAGTTGTTTTCCATGTAATTAAATTGACGTTTGAATTGATATTTCATTAATAAAATATTGTTATGTCATTGACTAACTATATTTTCTTTTTAAATTAGGTATCTACAAAATATTCTTTTACAAAATGAAACTACAAGAATTTACAGCTTTATAGATCCAGAGTACATTTCAGGGGAAGTCAAACATGTGAAGAATGATGAAAGAGTTCAATATATATCCGAGAGATTATCAAAAATAGAGATTCAGTGCTGTTTTTTTCCATTTCATGATAAGTAAAGCCATAAAAATAATTTTGAACTAATGATCATTATAATGTCATTAATTGTGAACTTTTTGTATTATAGAGGGCATTGGATGTTAGGCGTATTTTTTACATATGACATAACCATATATTGGTTTTTCTCTTTATTAGGAAAAGTGCATAAACCATTTTCCAACTTATTAAACAAGTAATTTGTTTTTGAATTATTATAAGTTTGTTATATTTAATTTTCATTGATTACAAAAGTTTTATTAGTTCTTATATAAAAAAATGAAATTCATGGAAGCATTTTACAAAGGAAAACATGTTAGTAAAGAAACTAAAAAAAAGTCAAATATGTGGATGTATAGGTAATTAGTTTTTATATTTTTGTTATATATTGTTTTTTCTTATTAGTTAAATGTTTTATAATTGTAGTTTCATCTTCAAAATGGACATGTTGAATGTTGTTATTATATTATACGATTCATGTACAAGATAATCACTACTGTGGAAACTACTAATTTTCATAAGGTTAGTTGTATTAATTTTTTTATATATATTTTCTACCACTTTTTTGTATTTATTAATTTCATATCATTCAATATTATTATAGGCATTAAATGATTCATTGACTTATTCCCAATCTGATATGATCCATATTCAATCTACTTTTGCGAACTTTTTGTTATGTCTAATTAAGATTTGAGGTATGTATATTCTAATATTTATAAATAATAATACATATGGGTTTAAAAAACTAACTCTTATGATATATTAGGTGTTTGAACCTACTAATAATCAAATGAATGCTTCAAAAATAAAAAACAATAAGCATGCTGTATTTTTCAGGTGCATGTATTTTAATTATACTTTACTTTGAGTTCTCTCAAGTGCCTCTAGAAAAATACTGTTTGATTGTTTTTGTATACTGTGTTTTTTTTTCAGGGGTTTGGATTTTTTTGGAAGTGAAATTTTAATTATTTTATAATTTTTTTATTTATGGCGTTGGTTATTTTAAAAATCGACGACGAAAGTTTTTTTTTAAAAAAAATTGACTTATGGCATCAGTTTTAGATAAAATCGATGACGAAAACTGGTTGGATGGAGTTTGGTCATCGGTTTTCTATAAAACCGACGCTAAAAATCCCGTCGACTCAGTTTTCAGCGTCGGTTTTATAAAAAACATACACTGAAAATCATGTCTAAATGATGTTTCGGCATTAGTTTCCAATAAAAACGACGCGGAAAATCTAGTTAAATCGGTTTTCGGCGGCAGTTTTCTAAAAAACAGACATCGAAAAGCATGTCTAAATGAATTTTCGGCATTTGTTTTCTATAAAACCGACATCGAAACTCATATGAAAATTATTTTGTGTGTAGGTTTTTGGAAAACCGATGTGAAAACAAAATTTTTAATGTCGCCTTTAAAGACGTTGGTTTATAACCGTTGTAAAAAATCAATAAAAACCGATGTTAATAAGTGTTTTAAAACTAGTGAGATATTAATTTTAAATGAAATCCACCATGAATAATAAATTTATATGGTTAGGATATTGGACCATTAGTGGGTCCTCTTAATCATGTATTATCATGGTAAATTTCTAACCTTATTTAGAGTCGCCAATAACTAGAGACCTTGGAATATTACCTATCATCCATTCCCATGGTTATGTGGATCATGAACATGGATATAGTGGAAGCAGTTCAAGATGCTACAAACATTCCCTCATGCTACTTGAAATATAATAGGACTATAGTGGAATCTATATAGATGTGTATATCCCATGGTGACGTTTAGAATGCATGATATATGTTGAGAATGAATAAATCCTTAATTTCATTCTGACTACTCCATCATAGCCTCACCCACATACCTTAATGAATTATAGGAAAATATCCAAAATTGAAATCAATCATAGAGTAAGTCTTTATCCTTTCTTATATTAAAACATATCCATAATTTTTTCCACATCCCATCCCTTCTCAACTTTTTTAAAAGGATAAAAGTTTAACCAAAGAGATATTAAAACATGTGTGAGTCCCTCCCATATATTACAGTGCAATGTGGAGATCTTCTACAATTAGTTCTTCTGACACCGATCATGAAACATGTGTGTTTAGAGACCAGTAGTGGTAATAAAACCATCATTTTTATTAAACATAAATGGGTACCAATTCTAATATAATCTCTTCATTCATAAAACTATGTGGGATTTGATTCCTAAAATAATGGTATATATGAGAAACCTCCTCACAATATAAACCCCACACCTCCAATCCACCATCATACACATTAGGACATATTCTAAGTGGGTCTAAATCCCCTCTTATAGAGTGTTATTCATTTTGGGTCACATCTATTCATTCTTGTCAAACATTATTTTCCGTGAGATCTATCTTCACATAGTCATATTCTTTATAATATAAAATCATTATCATTATACAATATTCCATGTGGGGTCCACCATAATGGGCCACTCTTATGTAGGTCCCACAACATCCTTAACTATAAACATTTTACATTGTTTTTCATGTCAAATAATGTTAATCTAAATTTTCTTATGCATTTCACACAACCCCAAAATGTTAGATAAGTCCCATTATTTCAAATTATAATGGCATTAGTTACTAATCCTTTTACAATAATATATTAGAATCATGTACCATGGGCCTCATCTTGGCATCAAAACTATAGTCTCCTCCATAGATGATGATAAATTCAACAGTTCCCAATTATTAATATTGAAATTATAATTAATTAAAATAAAGCATTTACACGTAAATAAAAAGATGAGATAGATAACTTATTATATGTGAAGATCATTTCATTGATGTAGAACCTTTGATACATACATTTGGTTAATCATTCATGTAAACAAAAATGATTAGAGAAGTGATGGTTGACCTGCCTTATATTAGGGTTTATTAATGATTATTATATTTGAATAAATTCTATAAGAGAGAATCAAACTATGACAATACTCCCCCAAAAAGGAAGAATCTATCCCAACTCCCATCATCTCAAATAACTTGAGACCCATGAATCATTTGAATAGTGGCTAGTGAAAGCTTACCAATGGAATGTTTGTAAATATCCTGGATACAAGAACCATTGGGTATTTCCAATTCCACAATTAAAAAGATTTATAAACCAAATAGAAAATTAATAAAAACTACCATATAGTTAATAACAGGATCTTGGAACTTATACATGGATATCATAACTACTAGAATAAAATTATGGTAATAATTAACTAATTAAATATTGATAAAATTCAGAATACATGACATCAACAACATACCATCAACGTCTCATTCCAAGACATATTACATTAATGGGTAAGGTATCATCAATATATTGATATGATTTTTTTACATGATATCTTCCTATAATTTCATTGATCCAAATTTCACTAAAAGGCGATGAATTCCAAATTGTCCATATGTCAACAAGTGAATCTCTTTAAATTCCATAGGATTCCGACTAGAATCGATGGATAAGTGTTTGAACATGGGAAGAATATGACCCCATACCAGAGTGTAATAGAGCATAATTTCAATAACTAACATGTTGAGGATGATATAAGTAATCCAGAATAATGAAAAATATCTGAAATATAAAATAACTCCTAATTGAAAATCACATATAATCATGATAATACATATCTCTAAAAATATTTCAAAATAATTATACATGGAATGTGTGCAACACATGGAGAAAATTTACCAAAATGCCAAAAGAGTCTTATTATCAACATGATCCCCAAGTCAATCCCATTATTCCCTAATCCTATGATGCTTTCAAAAACATGTAATCTAGATCTTTCCCGTATCCTTATTTGTAATCATATAGTATGTTCATGTAACCAACGGTGGCCCGATAAGTGTGTGAGACTAAATCCATGAATGAAACCACCCAAAATCTTTTTCAATCCATTAAGTGAATTTATAATGATGATATTATTGCAATAAATTCTAGAATATACAATTAATTACTAAATTTATACATTTTATAATGTTCATGCTCTAAAATATATCCAAAATAATTTAGTTTAATTCATTTTACAAGAAAGACTCTTAATTAATTGTCTGAACTATTTCATTTATAATTGAGACCCTTTAATTAGAAAACCACATTTATCAAATAATTCTCATGGACATGCTTATAGCCTATTTTCTATTATAGATATGATCAATATATTCCCAAATAGTCCATCAATAAAATGTAAGGGAATGACATAATCTATTCATTTTCTTTCTCATGGAAGACACATTATATAAATAATTTCATTAATTATTCATTTCATAACATAATCATATCCTTATCATCCCTCATTTCAAACCATGGTATCTTTATCTATATAAAATAATCCAACACCATAAAATCCCATCCAAGACTATCCTTACATGACCACATGTATCTCTCTAGGTGTGTTATAATGTCACAACCACTAAAGTATGTCTATGGTGGTCCTTTATGAAAGCATAATAATCAAACCTAAAATACACAATCCACTACACTATAATTCAATCCTTGTTATTATATAAGTATTACATGTATCACTTAGACAGATTACATGAACCCCTGATGATACATTCCTTTGGGATCCATATATGGTGTCAAAGTATCACTCTAGAATAAGCATCGTTGAATCTAAAAGTGTTTGATGATGGTGTTTATATTTTAACTTATGTTTCACTAAAGGCACATATTCATTCGTTAAATCAATATAATATATTTATAAAGTGTTCACCATATTATTGATTTTAATAAAACCTCACTTCAAGTGGATACTGAAGTCATGGATGCACATAAAAGGCCACGACATTAATTAATTCAAGCAGGTATTCTATCATAAAAAGTATCCCATTCTTAAATAACCAGTACAAGTAATGTGTAAATGGTCATGTATTCCGCACCATTTTCATTATCTATGAAATTTAAAATTGATAATGAAATTAATGTTAAATATCGATTCACAATTCCTTTTATAATTGGCCATTATATATTAACCAAACCATAGCATGGGGTAGAGGGGAACACCTCAACGTTATCTGAATAGAATAACAACTCATGGTGGTCCCTTTTATTAAACAACAGAACCATGGTGTTATTTCAAATTCATGATTAAAAAATATTTCACATTTATCACATGTCCCAATAATTTCCTAGGATATACCTATCAATTCAATGCATGGATTAAGCTTCATTTCAAAGGATATGCTTTAATAATTGGATGTGTGACACAACATCATATATATATATATATCCACATTTTATTTAATGGAAAATTACAAGGCCACCTATCATAGGTTCTTTGAGGATAGATCTTCATATACTATATTTGGATATGATTTAGATCATGGGATAAATGAAGAAAGGTTAATGAAACTATAAGTATGAAATATTATTTTTCACTATTATATTAAAACAGTTACCAAACCAAAAGTGGAATGACGTAAAAGGAATCAATATCTTATTGATATGGATCCAATAAGATGAACAACTCTCAATTGCTATCTCAGATGAAGAAGATGTACAACTTCCTAATATTGGTTCCAAAGATGGATCTCCATAGGTGATTTTTCTATCCGGTTGGAGAAATAGAAATTAAGGTTGGATATAATAATTAATGTGAGTAATTTAGTTAAATACACAATACCTTCACATTCACAAATTTAGGTTGCATGAATAGCTAAACCAGGCACCAATTATGCATTATTTTCTGTAAGAAGGTGAACACCGTATGGTTTGTACGCATAGTTTCACTAACCAGGCATGAACCATGAAAATTTTAAATATGAAAATTAAAGACATTCTCACATGTGTGTGTGCACAAAATATAATGGTTTATAAAAAATTGTGTCTTATAGACTCCAAATTCGCTGCTTATAATAGTTATTATTTGCCATGTGGCCTACCCAAATAGTTTTTACTAACCATATGACATGCCATTTTCACCCAATTTTTCTATTCTGGCCTTCGAACCAACCTTGAACCCCCACCCCCCAACTAAATTATCAAAACGTTCATTCTCATTATGATGTAATTATTAATTAGAACAGAAAATATAAAAAAAGTAAAGGATTTCTAATATAATGAACTGCTTTCATACACCCCCCACCCCCATAAAGCAATACATCACAAAATTTTCTTCTCAATGGTGGTTTGAATATTCAGATAATAACTCCGACCACTATAGTCGTCAATTATCCTCTTCCTCCCATGTATCATTTTGTACAAGGATTTTCTACCGTACCACTTATACTATAGAAACTAACGGGCCTCCTAGAATCTTCGAGCATTGATCCAAAATACATATCGGATGGTCCTCAAAAGCTGTATCAACCAATAACCCATTCTCCTAGGGATAAAATGAAGGAGATATATCTAAATTGACAAATTATATTAGATATAATTATAATACATCATACATGGACTAATAACTCCAAGGTAACTACAATCGATAGGTTTTCGGCCCAACTCTCCCAAGGATCCCAAATGTCCAAACATAATGCGGTGAATGATTAACCGATATACTAATCCTCTTGTGTACTAGCCTTAGGGAATCATGTAAAAGACGTGATCCTTGATTTTGAACTCTAGATTCAATCATCATTTATCATATAATTATTTCTATCAATATTGCATTATATCCATATTTTTCCAAATCTACCACTCTTGCTCTACAGTCTCCTGAACAATATGGGTTCTAAACATAATTTTCACTCGATCATCTAACCAACATAGGGGGTATTCATCTCAAATACCATAAAAATCCCCTTAATTCATCATTTAAATAGCATCATAAAATAAATTATTTTTGGTGAATTAAACCAGGGTATATGACTCTACAAAGGGCTGCCAAAATCATGGATGCATGCTCACAACATTTCCTCAAGCACCTTATTCTTGTTCTCTAAATAGAGATCATCCTAAAGGTGGTAAGCTATTATCATAAGCTCCTATGTACTGAATAAATTGTATTAAATATTCCATTAAATTGAAATAAATTAAGTGTTCCAATCTGAAATGATAGGTTTTGGGTGCCCATGAATTTGTACTATCTCAAATATATATTACCTTTTGGCAGCTTCCACCAAAAGCTCTTATTGACAGATAGGAAATGTGTAACCTTTGTTATTCAGTCAACACTGAACCATACGACATCATTATATTGTGTTGAACTAGTTATACATAAAACGAAATGTCTTTTTAACATCTTCCCATTTCTACAAGAGAATGGGTAGCTACTATATATATCCTTCTCAACATTAGTGTTTCACTTTCAACTTCAAAATGGTGAAACATATCATGGAAAAACTAGCTACATTCCTTTTGATAACCATAAACCACTGATGGCGATGTGGACTCGATACATCTTGGTGACACCATGGTACATTTTCCATAATGAAGCATTAAATTATTACATTATCTCCTTATCGATGTCCTTTGAAACACATAATTGACTATTTATACACATAATCTCATCCTCGGATACATTCCAACAAGGAGGGGCCTCACATTCCACTCTAACTTGTATGAAAAGGCCCTTCGAATATAATATCTACCTCATACTCACTATATATATAACAGTAGATGTAAAAACTAAGGATGATAAAAAATTCTACCCCTTACTATCTTGCACATCAAAGTACATCTCAGAGTAATAATCTATATACTAGAAATATGATGTTCCAATAGTTAGTTCATTTAATTAGTGCATCAACTATGACATTTTGTTTACCAATCATTTAGGGAATCGTGAAATCAAAACACTTAAGTAATTATGGCCAATATAGATTCCTAATATTCAAACCAGTCGTTGTAATTTGGTACTTGAGCACTATGTTCTTTGTGAATACAAACAATATCTCCATTTATATAATGTCTCCAAAAGATTAATATGTGAAAAACTACAGTTATCTTGAGATCATGGAGCAGGTAATTTTTCTCATTTAAACTAATCTACTAACACATGTCTTTCATAACACTATCCCCCCTTCATAAGAACTGCTCTTACCTGGATATTTGATGCCTCATAGTAAATAGTGTAACTTCTTCCTTGCCTTGAAAAAATTTGTATTAGGACAAAACTAAATATCCCTTTTTATCGTATAAAATTTTGTCTCATTGGAATATGACCATAAAAACACTACATACTATTTGGTCAATCTCGTATGTAGGTATAATAATCATGACATGCCTTATATGAAATTATTTTAATATTTAGCTCGCCCCTATAAACTATGTACCTTAAATAAGTTCTTGGGATTATAAAAAAACTATATTTGTAACAATTTATAGGCAAACTGGTATTACAAATTCAATCATAATATGACCAAGGAAGTGAATATAATAAATCCATAAGTAGAACATTGTGAGATTAAAATATAAATGATGCTCTCTTAACGAATTCAATATGATTTCTATATGTTTTTAATGGTTGTTTTGAATGTTATAATACAGAAAGATATAATCCACAAAGACACCCCAAACAGATCATGATAATAATGGAAAACCCGATTAATCTATTCCATGATGATTAGTATCATTTTCATAGTATCAAACAACATAACCAAATACTCATATAGACCATACATACTATGAAAACATCTATGAGGTGTGTCATATAGTCTAACATGAACTTTATGATAAACAGATATCAAATAAATTTCTATAGGATACCCAATCTCCTCAACGAATATCAAAAAAGTAATATGTCTATATTAGGGGATACCATTTCTTAACCATCATTTTGTTAAATTTACTATAATCAAAATATAACCTAATGGTACCCTCCCCCTTTTCACAAAATTATTGATAATCCCATTTTCACGACCTGCCTTCAACATGATTAGAGAAGTGATAATAGCTTTCTTGACCCATCATTATTCAAGTTGAAGGATAGATAATGACCCCCGTGACCCACCTTTAAAAGGTATTGAGTGGTGACAAGCACCAAGGGTATAGAATCACACAAAAAAATGAAGGCATTACCCTTTTTATTAAATAGTATCTGAAGATAAGATATAAGGTCCCAACAACACCAAAACTATATGAAAAAGTAAAGAAAAAAATAAAACCATTAACATATGCATGTCTAAATGTAAATGCTGCAAAAGTACAAGAAAACATCCAATAGAAAGTACCACGGAATGAAAAACGACACCAACAACCATCCAAAGGTCTGATATAGTACGGTCCATCATGATCCTCAATGTCATCTTGGAAACCAGAAAATAGTTTGTATAAGTAGGGTTAGTATACAAGTATACTCAGTAGGGAAAACCAAAAGCTCTCGAGCACAAGTGGGGAGGCATTCTAATGCCCCATAGAAAAAGGAGAAAAACTGAAGCACCTTGTAAAGATTCTATCCACCCAACCACACTGAGGCACAATCCCCAAATAATGGAAGTCATGTAAAGTAATAGTAATAAAGCATTGATATTGGTGTACCCCAAGCCACTTTCCCATGGTTATTGAAGACATCCTATGCATCAAACCTCCCCCGCCATTCTCACTACAGTCCCACATCTATCCCCTGTCCACACATTCCAGGGCTACCACAACCACACATCTCCCCCGTATACACCTGGGCCAGAATAACTGCATTTAACCATGACCACATACTCTTGGGACAAAACAACCACCACTATGCCCGAAGTCACCTATGTCTCATCTAGAAGGCACTTGAGAAAATTGCCTGCCCCCACACACCTGGGAAAACCACCTCAGCGTATCCTTACCAAAGAATCATGGGCTATAATGTACATCATGTCATCAAAGTCTGCCTGCAAAATCTTGGGCTACTTTGGAAAGGTATTAGAAAAGGATTCAATAAACACCCACTCATAGGAATGTTGGGAGATACAACATCCACCATGAAATGGTGTATTCAGCATGAAGTGCTCAACTTGGATGGGGTGAGAATGAGAATCATGAAAACTAAAATATATATATTTTAAACAATAACTCATCCCATCCTGGGGGTTGTAAAACGAGACAAACCACAAAACCCCTCATTACTATCTATTCTTAAAAAGAATCACACTTGAAACCATGTCACAACTCATTTCTGGGAAACAAAGCCCCTTTTAACCCATTATTGTTTTCGTATTCATGTGATTCCATTCATGTAAATTGTGCACTTCTTAGAAACCAAAGGGAATAGCCACATGCCAAGAAAAGGAAAACAACCAAACAACGATTTAATCATTCACACCCGGTTATCTTGTAAAGTCACAACAACAAAAGGGATCTGTGAGATACCTCAATTTACTAGAACCCATCCAAGCCCCACCATATGACCCCACATGGCCTCAGATCAAAAAACAAAAAACTGCACCACAATAGACGATCCCATCTCCATCCACATCACTTCCCAAGCATCACATGTAAACATCACCAGATGAGAGAAAGAGTGTTTTCAAATTTGAATATCCCATTCATCCAGTTCAGTCTTTCTGTTTGGTTAACCATGGTGTTCACCCATGGATTATTATTTAGATGGCGTCTGTTCAATCAACCGAGTTTAAGTGGTTAACCATTTTCATTGTTACATCAATTAAATCAAACAAATATACCGAAAAATAGAGGTACATTAGTGCAATGGAAATACCACCAACATCCATGATTTTCCGTGGGCATAAGCCCATACAATTCACAAAACAAAATCAAGGACAAAGAGTACGATAGAGACATCTATTACACCCCAATCATTTTTTAAAGTTCCATTTATTATATTCATTAAGGATTAGTTTCATCCGTCCCCATATGAAACATGTTTAAATCCACCCTGCATGATACAACGTAACGAGAGACTAAGAAAACCCCCACTTGGATGATCAATGATCAACATTTATTTCTGTGTGCCAAGAACATGGATGCACGACTTGAAGGGGAGGAACTCCGATGACTCCATGAATGACCCGGAAATCATACAACACAGCCACAACAGTCGCCTTGGGAAGGGGACTCAAAACACACCATGTATAGGAAGAAACCTGCCTAAAAGAAGAAGAAATAATTCTAGTGCAAAAAAAATATGAGGTCTTGGCGTTACAGGATATCAAGATCTTGAGAATATTTTAAGGAAGATCGTGGTTTCACTACACGGATGGGTGGTTACACACAATGGAATTTATTTTTATAAAATAACACTCATTATAGAGGTGTCTGTAATAGGTTTGAGTAAACAAAATTTATTTAAATAGAGGAAAAACATGTTACTCGGACACACAATCAGGGTCAGTTGAGGGTCGCCCCACTCTTAGGAGTTTAAAACATAGATTATGGGGCTAAAACATGATTGAACCACGTATAAAAGGTTAAAAATAAATAAAAGTGTTGTTATGGGAAATAGTGGGGATGATAAACCTGACAAGACCCTCTGGCACCGATCAGTGACACTGATCAGTTGTCACGCCGATCTGTGAGACACCGATAGTTGTCCCACTGATCGGTGACACACTGATTGGTGACCCCCCGATCGGTGACACACTGATCATTTCCACATCGATCTGTGTCGCATTGATTAGTGACCCACCGATCGGCGACCCAAAGATCGGTGGCTCACCGATTGGTGTAACTCTGATCATTGACTCATCGATCGGTGTCACCGATGGTTAACACCATGAAGTCATCCTGCAGTCAATACTCCTCCCTTTGTATCTAGACATGATGGGTCCAAGGCATGCCAAACACTAGATATTTGGAAAAGTAATGGACTAGGAGGGTCTGGGAAATTACACCCGTAGAGATGTACTAGTTCAGATCAACCCCAATGACTGTAAAACCCTTAGATTCATGTTCAGAACATGTATCTTAGTAGTGACCATCATGTAATAAGAAATTGATTATAGTTATTCTATTAAAACATAGATATTAGTGAGCTCAAACAATTTCACCAGAGGTATAACCGAGAAGTCGTTCGGGAATGTATCCCTAAAATGATCATCCACCAGAGGGAAATATACATAATGTGTTCCCTAATCATCAATATATAATCATTCCTTATGGGATGATATCCAATACGCCAAATGATGAATGGGTCTATCTTAAGTCAATAATATATCAGATTCACTATTTTAAATAAACATTTATACCTATAGTGATCTTAATGTCTCCATTTGATGATATTAATATATGAAAGAATTAAAGGGAACTGACCATTCCATCCCAAGAATGATGTCAAAATAGTAATCTTGATAACAAAGAGGTCACATATAAAGTGACACATTCTAATATCAAGGGTCCACCACCACCAATAATATAAATCTTCTATTCTTATCCCCACCTGAGTACCATGCATCTTAAATCAATCATAATTCTTAACATTGAGTCCAATGATATCCACAATAGAAACAAATATAATTCTATCAAAAGACTCAATATTAAAAAAATTTATAATCTATAGTAGAGGCTATTAGGATAGTGAATCTCATTGTTGAAGGTATGGGGTCCTACAACTCATGTTTTATATGACTACATATATCTTTCTTGGTCAATAACCCAATGATACTATATAGTTAACTCGAGTATATCCACTCAATTATCCATACATATCTAGGCTTGACAGCCGAAACCATAACCACTACCTTGTCATTATTGGTTTCCAATACTACATATCTCTTCATGATGAGAACATAATGACCCTGCTCTTGAATGGGGAAGATGGTGAATACCCTCTATCACAAACTATAAGTGGAAAAATTCTATGGAATAATTGTAGATGACCAATATTGCCTCATTATCGACACTCAACTAGGTCTCTCATACATTGTGGCCTCATATATCCCATCCAGGCAGACTATAGAACCTCACCAAGCTACATGATTATGTTCTTTAGCTACTAATGTCACCATGTTGATGCTAAAAATGACCCCTCTAACTATCAGTCAATGTAGAACTACATAATTATGTCTACGGTCCCTAGATCGCACCCCCATCCACAATCGGGGTACAATATGTGATAAGTACCTAATTAACTCTTCCATAAATGTTATTCAGACAAAATAAAATTTCATATTATTGGATGTCAAACCAAAATCCATCATCAGATCCCATGGGATTAGATAACTCTTCACCCATTATAATAGGTGGGATGCACTGGATCTCAGTAAAAAGGGAAAAATAATGCATAAATGGTAATGCTCCCTACCCCATAACCATTAAATCAAAGGCTCAATCATCCCTCGATGTCTCGGAAGTGAATTTTTAATATAAGGGTGTATGAAAAATTTTCCAATACATCTCTTAATGATGATACATCTGAGTAATGGCATCCCATGATATTTTAGTGGAACTAGGAATAATATATTTAGAAAGAATTAACCACCTCTCAGTTTTCATCTATAAATAAAAAATGTTATATAGGGTGGCCACTATCTTTGACTTCAAAACATGTGGTTGTCCATCCCCTAGAAAAAGTGGGTGAATGCTGCCTCTTGAACTCATGCTTCAACTCTTCCATAGTTCGGGATGGTCACGGTTCTCCCCAAATGATATGAATAAAACAGATAAATCCATCATGTAACTATGCCTCATTAACTATGTATGGTACAACTACTAGTTCTTAATCTATTAGTAATGGAGGATCCATGGGTAGCCCATGGACCACCACCTCTGATGTATGATCACACCCACCCTTATAGCATTTGACTAGAGGATTCCATGATGAAAAACCTATACAAATGTCAAGTTAAATCCACTAATAAAATCAATATTATTGTTTACAACTCTAAATAAGAAACAAATTAATTTGATTGGTATAATAATTATTATATAAGAAAACACCCCTTTTCAATCTCTTAGATTCAACTCTAGGAACCATAAAACTCATGTCAATTATTGAGATACATCCTACATATCACTACTATGGTAGGTTCTATGTCAACATCTCTTCTATATTCAATTAAATTTTTATTTTATAACCACATTCAATTTAAATTTCATTTACTTATATTTATATTATAGTTCATATTAAAATGTTGAAAAAAATTTTCTCCAAATTCTAATCTATAAGGTCCCATACTCTTTTTGAATCAAAATATTGGTCACACACAATACAAACTATAAAACATTCCACAATATATATCATATAAAACCTTATATCTATCATGATAGTTATCATAATAGCATGAAATAATTAATGCATCCAAAATGGAATGGCATAATTCATGGCATGTGATTCCGGAAACGTGTCAAAAATGATGTCAGAGATGGAATATGATCATATCATGGGGCTAAAAAAATATTACCCACAATAATATCAATGATAACATCACAATTATAATCCATCACCCAATAGTGGGATATTATAAATTTTGATAACCATAATTTTGAAAATATTAATTTCATTTGTGGGAATTTTGATTTTTCAAGAATGTTTGTAAGCTACTCATAGGTGCGTCTCATTACCAAATTTATATTTCTTATTTTCATATTCTATTATATGAATATACTAATGAAAACAATAAACCACCAAAACACCACTTTGTAACATCCTGAACCGAGATAACACTAAAAGGTGACCCTTTCTCAGTTGGCCACATGTCCTCCATCACATCTACCAAAACTTTAGAGGATTATAACTAGAAGCATGGTCTAAGGGTGTGTCCATGTGGAGACTATTCACACATAATAGAGCATACCATTGTAGAATTTCTATAATAGATAAGTATCAGAATCACTAAATCATATAGATAGTAGATAAATAGAAGAATTATATAACAATTCCAAAAGAAAACTCATATACATTTATTATGACAGATGTCTCTACAAAATATCCAAAATAGTTATAAATGAAATATATAAAATACCTGGAGAACAATTAAAAACATTCCAAAATGAATATTGCTAGGATCACAGTGCTTATCTCGGTCTCATGACCATTTTCTTATACATATCTATAAAGAACCTATATTAGGGAACAATCCATTATCCATTCTTACAATTATAAAGTCTATTTAGGTAATCAATAGGGGACCAAACATGGTGTGAGACTAAATCCTAGAAGATAACGACACATGGTCTACTGTCATCTAGTCAGCGAATATATAATGACAGCTATCTGATGGAAGTAAAAGAATATTAATATAACTACATAAATTTGAAATCCCATATTATCATTGATATCATTTAGAACCAAAATCATTTAGTAGAAATCACATGATAAGTATGTCATTGAATTAATAGTTAGGATTCTATCATTTATAATCAAGTTCCTTCAAATAGAAAAAAAATTATTTAATTAATAAGATCTATTAAATTGCACATAGCCCAACGTCTACCATATATATTTTTTGGATATGCCTTAGCTTTCCATTAATGAGGTTTAAGACATAGACTAAATCCAGGTTTGTGATTTCTCTTGGAAGACATGTCATACAAACCATTTCATTCATTATTAAATTCAGAACCTAATAATTTCTGTAACATTCAACATTTATATTCTATTTATCACTCTAGGTATAAAATAATATAACACCCTACAAACCCATAAATAGTGATCCTCAAAATATCCCATGTATCTGTCTATGTGTGCTATAACGTCACAACCACTCTATCTTATCCTTTAATGTCTAGAGAGGAGGGCCAAGTATAACTGAGGTTTGTATGATCTATATCGCCCTCATTACATCATTATCAGACCATATAGAGTCAAATTTTCTCTCAGGCACGTAATAGTAATCACCCATGAGTCCATCCCTAGAAGTCCATATGAGGTGTCCAATTATCACTCGAGCATAATAATGGTAGAATCCAAAAGACTCATTCCATTGAATTTTTATATTAATCCATGTCTCAGTTATGGTATATATGCATTCATTTAGAAAATATATTAAATTCATAATAAGGGAAACACCTTGTTCATTTCAATTTGGCATCAACTTAAAAAATGTGACATAAGTCATGTATAATCATTAAGGCATAGTTCTCAATTAACACACATGGGAATTCCATAAAAAACATCATGTTATTATTAAATATGAACACATGTCTTATATAATGGAGAACTAATTCCATTACAATTTTAATATCAATTAAATTTAAAATTTATATCAAAATTCATGTTAAATATCAATTTTCATTTTAGGTTACAATTGAAAATTTTATATTATGCATCACATGGAAATAGGTAAATGTGGTCACCTCAAAGGTGTTTGAATTAAATAACCAGACATTGTTTTCCATTTGATTAAACGAAATACATAGGGGGTGCTTTAAATTCCTTGTTATTATCTATTTGACATTCATCATGGGAATCAATAATTTCATAGGTTATACATAACAATTAAAATCATGGATTAAACTTTATTTTAGTGGTGATTCTCAGATAATTTAAAGAATGACCCAATGACCCATATACAAATAGATCAACATTAATGGAAGAGAATGGTTCCACCTACTATTGGTTCTAAGTGGATAGATCATCCCCTATCAGGTTCAGATTCTACTCAAATTGGTATAAAATCATATAACAAATGAATAAAATATTAATAGGGAATACTGTCTTTCACATAAATTGTGATTTTGATACTAAAACGACTCATAAAAAATTAAAAATGAATTTTGATCATATCCAAATAGATTCAATGAGATAAATGGATCACAATCCAGAGTGTAGCTAAAGATGATCTTCCACTTCATAAGATAGTTTTGCAAATATGGCTATTTGATCCTTAGTTTTCCATTTAGGGGGATAAAAATACATTAGTTTTGATATGATATTTAATGTAGAAAGTTCTGGAAAATTCACAATAATTTCTTGGTCACACAATTTGGCAACACATATGGAAAAATCATGCCACAAATATACCCCCTTTGATATAGATTGGGAGCCTGCCATACTATTTGAATGTATAGATTAACTATACATATGAAAACTGTGTAAAGAATTTCTATCAATGAAAAAGACATTATATCATGGGTTTGAACCACAAGCTACATGTTTTATCAAATTGTGATACATTTATCACTCTTCTATCCTTCTTAGTACGGATATAAGTAATTGTGTAGCCTACCCTCCACTGTTTCTACTAACCATGTTCCATGAAATTCTATCCCAAAGTTGGTTTCAGTCTCCAAACAAACCACATACCCAGCCAACACCTCAATGACCTCAATTGGAATTCTCATTTGTTCATAATTAAAAATTTAAAATGTAAATTTTTATAATGGATAGGAATCATAGCTCAAAAATGAATTTTTTTTCTTACACTACAGATGAATCAAAAGAGTATTACAGGCCCATCAAACAACCTACTATGTACAATGAAATCAACATATGAAAGGGGATACATAAAATACATTACCTAATCCTCTAAAAACTACATATTAAATAAAAATAATAATAAGTTTCAATAAATACTGAGAAAAATGATAAAAAATAACCCTTATAAAGAATACAGATAGAATTATTAAAAAAATATACCAAGGAATGAATAAGTATAATCATGATTTATTTTCATTTGTGAGAATAAATACAATAAATATATCAATAACCACATTCTTGAGTAATATTACATTCCATTCTAAAATTAATTTTTGTTAATAATATTCTATAATTTTAAAGAAATTAATACTTTTATACATAAATTTGTAAAAGTTTAATGTAATCTAAAAAACATTGATTGTTCTTACTTGTGGTGAAATTTTTTTAATTATGTATATGTTAACGTAACATTCATTTCACACATAATAAAATTAAAATTTAACGACATTGAGAAAATGATAAAAAACATGTGTTCATGTTTTTTTAAAGTAAAATATGGGAAAAACATATATATGACTTTTTTTAAAATGATTTTTAGGAATTGTGGATAGGGAAGAAAAATATTTATGACAAATTATAAAACATAATATTTTATTAAAAAAATTTAGTATAGTCTCTTGATTAAAAAATAGTGAAAAATGAAATGAAAATATCTAGCTATAATAAATAACCATTGGAAAAAAATACATTATTTCTGATAAATAAAAATCAAATAAACTCCACAACATAGACTTAAACATAATCCACCATGAAAAATGATTATATTAAAAAAACCTTACCACTTTGGAAACTATTCACTCATAATACCCATCAAGAATAAATAATAAACAATAGATACAATAAAAATAAAATATTTCCAATTTAACAAATAAAAGGGATGTATATACCCCAAAATTATAAATATTATTTTAGTATGATAAATGTATCCTAGAGTTTAATGTGAGATGAGAACCCATTTTATCACATTTGACTCCCTTAAGATGTGTTAAATTATAATATTTGGAAAATATATAGTTATTATTAGTATATTCTATAACCATAATCATATATATCATACAATATATGATTTAAATTTAGCCTTTTTTATCCCAATGTTTAGAAAATATTTAATAAAATCAATATTTCGTGCATTATATGCTTATTTTTTCTAATATTTTTAGTATTGTTTGTTTTTGTCCTTATTAGTGGGTCATGGTTCCATAATCACCAAAATTTTAATAATAATATAAATATGAAATATAACCACTATATACTCATTTAGAATCATTAATAAAAAAGTAGAAAAAAAATGAATTATACAGTTCATGTATACAGTTTGTAGTACGTACACATGAATGTTAATTTATATTACATAAATATAAAATATAAGAGAGGTAAAAAATAATTCAACATTAAAGGATCATATATATATAAAAATAAAAATATTATATTTTAATTTATGATTTACATAATATAGTAAAAAAAATTCCAAAAGTGGCTATTTTTGTTTTTTCTTATTTTCAAGGCATGTTCTTTTTGTTTCATATCATATTTATTATACTTTCTTAACTACTAACACTATTTTCATATTGGTTATTGGTTTATACGTTGTTGTTTGTGGAAAAATTAGTTGTTATCACACCCTTCTCAGTCATCCAGGGCACGTGGTACCCAAGAAGATGCTACATTTTTGGAAAATGTTTATTACAGGAACATAGTGTATTGCTCATGAACGTACTTTTTGGATGGAGTAATTTAGGTCAGGACTGAGTTGGTACTCGGGAACATGTTTGAGAATTTATATGTTTTTGGTTTCAAAGCCTGTATTTTTTTGACTCTTTAACATGTAGTCTATCTATTATGTTATTTAACATGTTTACTAGCTTACTTATTTTCTATTTCAATGTGTTTTTCATTTTTTGCAGTTAGTTATTATATCTATTGAAATTATATATAATTTTTTTACTATGATACTTTAGGTAACAAGATATAATTTCTACTAAGTCAGGGATGTTACAATATGGATTTAGAGAAGTGTCTTTAAACATACTATTTTGGTCATTATTGACAGTTGATTGTGATCTTTTTTGGGATTGCAAAATTACCCCATTCCTAGTTGTCTACAGCCACATGGATAAGGGAAAACCCCAAGTATCCAGTGTTAGGAATTGAAGATTTTTTTTTCTTTTATGGTTTATTGATATTTCATGTTTGATTAGTGAACATGGATGAGAAGTTATTGATTTATAATTTTTTAACTCATGGTCTTGTATATGATTATTTACAGCGTGGGTTCATTGATCATACTATGATCAAAGAATTAATTTATCATCTATTTTATTCAAGTAATTGATGGTTCATTGGGATATTTTAGTTGTGAATTTTTTTCTAAGGGTTTCATCTTGTTGATATGTCCTTGAAATGGTCTCTAATGAGAATTTTTTGAAATATGAAACTCATAAAAGTGGTTATTTTGTAATTATTTATTAATTAAAAGAGTAATGAATTTTTAAATCCTTTGTATTTGAAAAATATAATTTTAAATAAACTGAATCCATGGTTTTTCTATGGTAATTTTTAGATATGAATGGATGTATAAATTTAGGTAACGTGAGGGAATTTTGAAATGGGAATCCCTAGTATTGTGTTTTTACCGCATGTATGGGTGGTTAGAGAAGTTAGAGTGCCCTAGTTCAAGAGATTCATTTTTTATTTTGAATATATGTTGTGTTTTATTGTGTGGAAAAAGAGATGGTCTTGTTGTACCCTCAATAAGACTGTGTACTTTTCATATTAGATTTTTTCTCTTAATGTTGGTGGTGTAATACTTATTGTTTGTGATCCTATGAGTGCTATTTTGGACCATAGAGTGGGTTATTTTCATGTAGTAACAATTTATGGGGGTGGCTACCTGGGTTGAAAACCAACGAAAAATCTTAGTTAGGGTGAAATAGATATCATTTGTCTTGGGTTGGGGGAAATAGTGATGTCCATGATCAATGTGTTTTTTGTTTAAAGGGTGTGGAAGAGAGAGAGAGAGTGATTCAGTATTTTTTTTATGTGTTACTCAATATTTGGGAGTTGATGATGTTTGAGATTTGATAGTGTATCATAAGATGGTATGATCTGGTTTCTAGTGATATTTAATTCATAAGGCACTTCTGGACGTTTTGTAAATTAAATTGGTGAATTTATATCAATATCTAGTTAGGGATGATCCTAGAAGTAATAGTGGGAAGGATAATTGTTTATGGATTTGTGAGTTGTGTTTTGGTAATGAATTTGTGTTTTTGGAAACTTAGGCTAGCCTTAGGGGAGTCTAGATGAGTGTTATTGGAGCATTGGAATGTAAATCTTTGGTGTTTACTTCAATGATGGAACTAAGACATTACTGGTTCCATCGGTTTTGAAAACAATTCATGGATTTTCCTTGGATTTATTATTAGAGAGATATATGAGTTTTTGCGGTTGGTTTCATTTGGATGGATCATTGGTATTCTAGACAAGATGGAATTGGTTAATCTTAAGTAATGAATGAGTTTATTTCGAGTGGGTAATACTAGGGTTAAAAAAGTTTGGATAGATGATTTTGATATAGAGGTGAGACCCGGGGTTAGGGGTGTCTATGTGGTTGGGATTTTTTGTATGAATTTTTGGGATGTTGGATGATTACATTGATAATGGCATATGCCCAATGTGGTTGATGGACAATGAGGAATTTTTATTACTGTATGATGATTTGGGGAATAGATTGAGTGATTTAGGGAATATTTAATCTTGAGTCGGGGTCTGTGTGTCATCATAGGAAAATGTGATATCTCAAAGGATATGAAGATATAAAGATGTGGGCATGTGTTGGGATGTAATGATGAAAATTGGTATGAGTGAAAATGTGACTCAGGATGAGACCATATCAGTTTCCCATTTAGGAACTAATTTCCTCGATCCTTAACTAGTTTTAACACCCTTATGGGTATGTCGCATCTATAATGAATGCCATCTATTAATGATCTATATTAAGAGAGTGTGATAACCATGAGTTTGGCCACATTGGTTTTAATTCGTTCATTTTGACACTTTTTTAATTTTTAAATGAAATGAATATGAATAAGTTAGTTAAATGATACTATTTCATTTCATTGTCTATATTGTTCATCTCCCATTCTAGTTATTAAAATTGTACGTGTTGTGCTTTATTATTTTCTTATGTCTTTAAATTCATTAATAAATTATTCGTCATTCTATATAACTTATTAAATTTAATGAAATTTATTTATCTAAATTTAATAAAGTGAACTTTTATTAATAATGGCATTTTTTAATAAAAACCTTCATGAGGTGAGACATTTTAATTGGAAAATCCCATTTTCTCATGCCCCTTATCATATTGTATATATTTTGGTTTAGTGATTTTTTCTTATTCCCTTTTTTATGCATTATGATTTTCCCATTTCCATGTGCTTTTTATTTAAGACCGGATTCACTTTTCATGTGATTATGATATGTCATATTTCCTATTGTTCTGGCCATATTCCATTATTTTTGGACTAGTTTTAAATTGTTAGGATATCTTAATAAACCTGTTTCATCCATTTCATTTTTGATAATATGTAATTGGAGATATTATGCTTTTAATATAATCTTTAGTGTAAATTCATTGAATGTCTTCAAGCCATGTGAGAACACATTTCTAGACATAATCAATTCATGGTTGGACTCTCCGTGCATATATTGGTACAATTTTATGCATCTAGAGTGTTCCATTGTATTATCTTTGGATGGGATCTTTGAGTAGTTTTCTATACTCAAGTGTCCCAACAGTTAACTAGGGGATCATCCATGGACAAAATCATTGATAAGGTTTCTATTCTATGCCTCATGTGATACATGGTCCCTTATGTGAGATAATTGGCACATATTGAGAGTTTTCCATATCATCAGTGATGTGAGGGACAATGATACCGTTTACCTCGAATATACTTAATGGTATTGTTTATATCGATGGCATCTACTGTGACCCAGGGCATTCTTATAATGATCACCTAGACAAACTCATGTTTCCATTAATATAATTGGTAGTTATGTTGGACTGATTTCTCATAGGTCCATAATATTTATTCTTTTTTTGATTATGTCAATGTGGTATCTAAATGCATGTATATTTTTTCTATGGGTGTGACCACGAAGCTAAAGAAAAATCTTATATTTTACATGTTTTGGTTGAATCATATATGATTCCATGTGTATTTCCTATAATGCATTCTTTCTTTTGGACAACATATGGAGGATGAAGAAGGTATAGTCGGTCGATTATAAAATTTGGAAACAAACACAATGTTTTATTTATTTATTTATTATATCCTTCTATTCATATATAATTTACACTCTTATTGTAAAATGTACATATAAGATTTTTATAAACACCATTGGTGGTGATATTCTAATTTAATTTCTCACACACTTCATAGGCCACTATTTCACTAGTGTACTTGATTAGATCTTCGTGGTAGTTTGTCCATGGATGGATTTCTTGTGCACTGTTTTATACCTAGGATCGAGGGAGCATTGAACCATGATCGTGGTTAGGATTCTTGATGAGTTAGACATAGGGAAATTTTATTTGGTTATATTTTAATTATATTACATTGTAGAAACATATGAAACACATGAAAAATTATATGTATTTTACATTTTCCATATAAATTTATTCAATTATTATAGTTCTCTTCCACTCCATTATCATTTTCCAATTACTGATTCAACAATTTTATGATATTTACCTTATAATATACAATTTCATTACATTGATTATGAGGGTATTGTCACCCAATCATGCCTCCCTTAGAACCTTTTTACTAGTAATCAGCCTATAGCATATTGGGAGGAGCACTTGAGGTCATGTTGAGACCGGTCTAGCTTCTAGTTTAGTGGTCGTTCGGTTCGGTATGATAAATAGTGATATCATAGGGGTTTCCCTTTTTTCCTATTTTTTGGATCTCATAGATGCTATATTACGAATTAGTTGGTTCTTGGAATGTATCCTAGTATGTAACTAATTATCCAATATAGGGGGAAATTCCAAGTGGGTGGGGATGGAAATATTGGTCAGGATATTTGTGGAAATAGTATCCTAAGATTTCACTAAGAGGGATGAAAGTACATTTTATTTTATAAATAATAATTATATTTGTAATAATTTTCCTTGGCCTAGTATGGTAATTTAATATCATTACATTCATCATGATAGGAAACTATGGATTCACATTCCATTCCATGAATATTACATTGTTAGGATATGTGAAATTGTTGATCTACCATTTTCTCTATTTTCATTCCTATTATGTTCCATGGTTGAGTTTCAATAACATGTTTGGTTTTCACATTTTTAGACTTTTAATTCACATTCCTCTGTAATTTGTATTTTCAATTCATGCTTATATTTCATTTATGAATGTTTCTTAATTGTGTAGAATAATCATGTCATTACATTCAGGTTTGTGAATATTTAGAAAGCCTAGTAATTCAATTATCAATTATATTTTATTACCATGTTATGTTACTAATTTATGTGATTTTCGAATTGATATGATGCAATTATTTTATATAATGGGCAGAAACATTATGGTAGTAGTTAAATGAGATCCAATTTTCATTTTGTAATGTGTATGAGTGCTTTATGAATTGGAAAATAATGGCCCATATAATCAAACCATAATAGACAACACACATATATATAAATTCTTTTTTCATAATTGTTATCACTCATAATTTTGTTATTTTTATCTAGTATACTTTTGTTCTATCTAAATGGTAGCTTCCCAGAACTTGGAAGGTTTATGGAAACTTAATAAATTGTTTATGGTAAAGCATATAACTGAAATATTTACTACAAGCCTTATATTTACTGACGGATTTAAATATAAATGTTTCTAAGAATTGACTTTAGATGTTATTGTTTCTTTTTCAAGGGGTTTTACGCTTTTTTAGGCATAATTACCCATGTGGATATTCTCATAAATGCTCAACTATACCCATGTATGTCAGTTAGGGAATGTTGAATAAATATGTAAAATGGCTTAGGGTTTTTGAAATATAATTGTTTAAAATTTTTTTTTCTTTTAATTGAGGAAAATATATTTTAATGGGACCTTACCATGCCTATATTTTTTTTATTCCATAGTGAAAAACTATGTGGTTGTGTTCTTATTATATGTGTTCAGGGAAAGTGTCATTATAGTCTATATTACTATGCATGTAAATGTATCGTGGTTCCTTTCAACTATTGAATCTTTAATTTATATATTTTCTTTTATTATTCATTAGTATATTTTTGTGATAGGTATTATGACTAAATAAATGGTGATTAAAATGTTTTTTATATGATTAAATATCCTAATAATAATGACATGTCACTAAATAATATTGTATAAAATGTAATTTTAATATACCATTCATGTTTTTTCAAGCGGCCATAATTAGATTATTTTTTCCCTATGATTAGTATTTGTTTATTTTTAAAACCAAACAGTCAAATTCTAAATAAAATAAATAGTTTTAGCTTAATACCATGAAATGAAACCATAGTTAGTTTTCTTGGTCTATCCCTCACTTAATAAGAGTTTGGGGTTCCTTGAGCTTTCCTCAAAACATGAGCATGAGAGATACCCGTATGACCTTTTTCTATAGCTCAAAACTAAAAGATATTGCCTTAAAATTGGATACTTCTTTTTGAAGTGACTAAATTTTATCTTGATTCTATAAATGGATATCATACTTTAGGTCTATCTTAATGATTTTTAAGCATTTTCTTGTCATGTGTTACCCTATTTTTACGAGTGGTGCATTTTTGATGTCATTATATCTGCAGGAATATTAGTTCCCATTATAAATCCATCATTTGACATGTTTTTGAGTTATTGTTTGACATATTATATGAATGTGATAATTATGAAATGCGCATGTCAAGATTTATATAAATGAGAAAGGTGTAGTAAGATTCCTGGTGGGTCATGTTACCCTTATCTTCATTCCACTTTAGTGTTGTATGGCTTTGGATGTCATTGCCTTGTTTTACTAACGCATTCAATGGTGCGATACTGGGTTAAATTTTTGTATGGAAAATCATATGCTTAAATTTATATGGTTGATAAAACTATGGGTAGTTATAGTGATGTGTTATTTTACCATGAAATATCAGGGTAGTATGCCTTCGTACACGTAACACCTGTCATGTAATAAAAAAATGATCGAAAACCAATTTTCATCAGTGATAGTCAAAGATGACTTGGGTTTTCATGTTATTTTCATTGTTTATCTCTATATTATATTAAAAATAGATTCTATTTGAGGAAACCATCCCAATGTTTGGTAATTTGATAAAAGAAGATAATATTTTTGGTACACTAGGTAGTTGTTTTAGAGTTTATGTCTAATGCTATAGTGCATGTGGTCGTAACTGAGGAGGAGAGTGACTTGTACATAAAAATGGGTCAATAATCATGAAATGTTGAGCATCCACTATCTCAATCATATTTTTACATTCATGCTAAATCATTATGCGAATCTCAATGACAAGATGTTAGACACTGATGGAGTTTGTACCATGGGATGAGTTCGTATCTCTTAAAATATTATGATTAGGAAAGTCTAAGAGTGGGGAGTGTAATATAAATTCAGGGTAAATGTGTCCATCTAAGAAGGCACAAAACCATCAAAGAACGTTTTAAAAAAGTCATTTCTACTATTACGAGGCATCACAATGATGAATGGTTGATATTATATGAAACACATTGAATCTTTGAGGTCATTGATAGATTAAATGGTGTTTCTTACGAGTGATAAGATTCATTTTATTGTAACAGAATCAGTTTGGTAAAGGGATATATTTCTTCAATTGCAGATTATTATCCTCTAAAATGATATCATTCAGTGATGGTTTTATTTTTCACCATTTTTGCAGTTGGCAAGGTTAGTGTAAAACTATACCAGGAAATTCACTCTCAAGGTAGCAATGGTTTCATGGGTTCATTCTATCAATTGTTTAAATCATCTTAATGTACACATTGATTATATAAGACCATGATACCAATCTTGATATCATCTAGGTACAATATGAGGGTGTTGGTCATACACCATGTTACTGTTTCAAAAGTTGATGGGACTGTATGGGTGGTGTCTATTAAGGAGATTTCCTAAAGAGTCAGAGTACTAGTTGTATGGATAGTTTGGAGTAATACCTGGGTGTCCATGTAAGAACTCAATGGTCAGAATCATGGTCATAAGTAGTTACCATGATGAATTTATCGTCATGTGGAAGAAACTTATACTATGTTCTCATTGAGGGTATGTTTACGTTTGGCATTGTACCGACACCTCTAATTTGGAAACATATTAATGGTTTTTATAGATGAGATCCTTGAACACAATTTATTGATTATATGACCACCCAAACTGAAATATGGCGTACATGTGTTGTTAAAATTGATACTACTCCAAGTAAGTTGGGTAATATTTGTGAACATGTTTGTGATGTGGCAGGATAGCTAAGATTTAAATTTTGTTTTATAGTGTCACTGGAAGCCAATTATGATATTCGGTGGATGTGTTTGAATTTAAATAGGTTTTAAATTAATTAATAGGGAATCCTATATATATTTTGAAATGAACAGCACAACTAAGATGAGTTCAGAGAGGGATGTTGGCGAAAGATAGTTCGACTGTTTATCCCCACTAACATGTTGAATGAGGTTGGTAAGGTACCGCTTAATAGAAAATTGTCATATTTCAGTCAGCCTGGTGAATTCAAAAAAAAATATTAGAAAAATTATAATCAACTAATACATGAGAATATTTTTGAAGACAAAGTTCTTTTTCAATTGTCAATAATTCCTAGATAATCTTTGGATTTATAGGGGAATGCTTAAATCCGTAGATACATCACTGGAATACAATGTTTTGGTTTGGGACTAGTAACTTCTTGATCATATTGGTTAAATAGAAAACATGGAGATAATTAATCTTGTATTATGATCTCATATATTCTCTCTCTCTCTCTCTCTGTAAATAATTTCAGAAGATCAAGCATTGGATTGAAATTCACCAATATAAGTGTCATGTGATAGGGGGACGTTCAAAGGTGCATTGGGTGGTTGGAAATGCAATGTGGCTGTTTATATAATACATTATAGACCTGGTAGGTCGAGAAATGTTCTCTTAATTTCTCCAAGAATTATTGGGGATGGTAATTTCTAAGGTGGTGAGATTGTATCATTCCATTTTTTTGGACAGGATGGAATTCCAATGGAATTTCATTTTTACCATTTGGCGTATTGTCTTTTTTGTAAACAGAGATTACGAAAGAAATTCTGAGAGTTGGAACAATAAAATGTGTTGTTTTTATTCATGGTTGATGGATCAATTGGTGTCTTTGGTGGTCCAAAAAATTTAGAAAGAGTTACGCTCTGAAGCATCAGGACATGTAGAGCTGATAGGGGTTCATAGTTTGTCTAAAACCCTATTGTCCAATAATAAACTATCTCTCTTAAACCAGAGTTGCAGCATGTGTCTCCAGAGCTACACACGGCGTACCCTGACCACGCATCTTCCTTTCATGCATTCTCCCAAATAGGTAGTATGTTTTCCCTATTCATTATATTGTTGGCATTCTATTAGGGAAACTGTGTAATATAACAATGTTTTGTTGGGGTTCCTAGGATGTGGGATCCTCGTGGTTGGAGCTTGGTTATACTAGCATTATATCTGAACCATGAGACCCGGTTTTGAGTTTTAAATGTACAAAATCAGCTTAATTATCCATAACATCTTGTTTATAATTTCTTTATTCTCTCGCATCCATGTGAGATATCGTCCTCAATGTTGTGAGTTCCTCATTATTAGCATTTTGGGTTCCTCCTCCTCTAAACATGGGGATCATGTATCTCCACCATATGAAGCCTGATTTGAGATCTTTTGGTCCCTACATACTCTTCACAGTAAGATATTCAATACTGTTTCTATAGTCCTTAGTTTTTCATCACTCTGACTACATTATTATGGAGTGATCACATTTTCCCTATATTTCGGATGGATGTCTATTTCATTTATTTCTCATGAATCAGAGAAAATCATATCATGAAATTGGATTTCTGATTCATCCATAGAAAAATGTAAGTGGTCTAGTTCTTTTTTAAAAGTTTCATTGAATTTATTATGGTTTTTTAGTATTAACCAATCCGAAATCATACTACAACACCATCTTTTTGTCAAATAATTTAAATTGAGTATGTCACCATGTATGAATTGATAGTAGTGTACTAAGAATCTCTACATTGGGTGATTTCATTGGCTCATTCCACTTCAATGGTCATGGTTCCATATTTAGTACCTATTTACAATGATCCTTGACAACATTAAATATTATTGATGACATTTTTCATCGATTATGAATTTCATATATTAATGAATTGGGTAGAGAAAAAATGTTGAACATGTGTTTGGGACCTTTGGAAAGGATTCTTTCTTTATGCCACTATTAACCTTTTCTAAATGAATATGAATATAAATAAGTTAGTTAAATGTTACTATTTATTTTAATTATGATAATTTTTTTATCTCCCATGACAATAATTAAATTATTATGCAACACAATTTATTCGTTTCATATATAATTCCTTTAATTATTACATTGGGACCCTTGATGTGTACACTATGCCTCATGATGAAATTAATTTTACTAAATTGAATTATTTTTATTGTGAGTAATTGTGTCATTTTTTGTAATAAAACACCCCTATGAGGTGAACATTATTCAATTAGAAAAGGGCATATGTCTATTCCTTATATACTAATACTTATTTTATTTGTTTTTTCTAATGACCCTTTTGGTAATGCATTATGATTTTTCCATCACCATGTTCTTTTTATTTATTATTGTATTCAATTTTCATGTTATTATGAAATGTATTATTTCTTATTTTTATCCATATTATATTGCTTCTTGTTTTTTCAAAAATCAAGGAATAGTTTTTTAAAAATTTATTTTTCCTTACCTATTTGATAAGATGTAACTTGAGAAGATATGCCTTTACTATGTACCTTTTTGGAAATTCCATGACTAATTGGGTGTTAGGTGAGAACATGGGTCCTGACATAAGAACGTTTTGTGTGGAATTTCCATGTGTGTCTTGTTATTATTTGATTCACCAAGATAAAATATTTGGATAATCAAAAGATGGTTTCTACGGGTGTTTCTCTATAGACATGAGTGACACATGTTCTCTTGGGGAGAAATTGTGGATTGACTCATTGGATAGATGGATACACCATGCCTAGAGTGTTAAATGGTCCTCTATTTGATATTCTTGGTATGGACATAGTGTTTAATATACGATGAGTGATACATGGGATTCCAATATATTTCCCCTAAGGCAAAATCAGTGATATTGTTTATATTGAGGGTCCATGTAGATAATTGATGACTCAATTATTGATTTCCATAGATGAAATCTGATTTCCATTACTGGAATGGGAAAATACCTAGTATGGATTTCATAGGATTACTTTATCTATATTGTTAATTTTATTATTTCAAATTTGAATCCAAATGCATGGATGATGCCTTAGAAGTGTGACCTCCATGATAAAGCATATGTTTGGGGTTGAATAATGTTAGTTTCCACTTATATGATTCTGTGTTTATTACTTGTATGGGATTTCCATGACATGGACAACTGTATTAGATCGAACATGGTAGGATCAATCAGGTAAACAATTTTGATCATAGACTAATGTGTTTGTTTATTTATTTTATCATTTTATTCTACTATGTCATTACACTTATTATTTAATACTAAATGATCATGGTAGATCTAGACACCATTAGTGGTGGCATGCTGACATTTTTTCTCACTCCCTACCCATGCCACTATTTCACCACGGTATTCATGAAATCATCATGATTATAGGTCCATGGATTGATTATATGGGATATGATGTGTGCATGGGATGTAGGTATAAAAGGTCTGATATAGCTTTTACGAAGTGTGATACCCATCATAGATCTACATTGTATTGGGTAATTATTATTTTACAAATGGGTAGAATGGTTAATTTAATTAAAATATTTCTAAATAATTTAATGAATAGGATGTTCTAATCCACCAAAATGGAGATATAATTTATAGATATTGGTTTTAAAAATTATATTTGATGGAATAATTTATATATTTCTTTTGAATTTTTTTAATATGTTTCCCTCGAACATTTATTTAAACTTAAATGTTCTGGGGTTTTCATTATTTAACAGAACTAATGGTTCCCATTCATTTCGTAACTCATAACATGATTTTATAATTATCCCATGTTTTAATGAAAATGATTTAATTGGTTTAATGGTATGTTAAGAGAAATGAATAATTCAATTTTAAGGTTTTAGATATCTTACATTAAAACGAATCTTGATTAATTTGAATATTTTTATATTATTGAAAAATGGACACTAATAAATGACTAAATAACAACATCATTTAATGATTATGTTTGGTTCCATGTAGTTGGTTCCAATGTATAGTTAAAATAACATTAGATTTTTAGATAATATTAATATAATTCCCATAAAAGATATAACTTTATGGTTATGTTGAAATGATATAGTATTTTAAGATTTCAATGTTTCTTAAACTAAACTATATCTATACAGAATGGGATTCATTTAGTAAATAATAATGTTTTAGTACGAAGGAACTCATAGGAAAAATATCCTTCTAAATTAGCATCCTGATATTGTTTGAATATATAAAGAAAATTCTTTTGTTTTGATGGATAAGTTGTACCGAAATAAATAATGGTGATATCAATGTCAAATATGATCATAATCTACTATGAGGGAACATGTATATAGTAGAACAATTCATGAGGAAACTTCCCCCATCAGTCAATGGGACATCTGACCTAGTGGTTACTAAACAATGGATCGATTCACTTGAGAAGAAATTTGATGTCATGGGATATTCAAAATGTCAAAATGCAACCCATTATATATATAATTTTTAACTTCTATCTGATAGATGGTTGTATTGTTTATATAAATACAATATAGAAATATTATATTAATGTTATGTAATTGCACATTTATGAATTTTTTTCTTGAAAATCATTTACCTATGGATTTTAGGATTATTATTTATAAACAAATCAGTGAATTAGGTTGCAAAGGTAATGATATTATGTGGAATATGATGAAACACTCACAATATTTAGCATGAATGTGATATAGTTTATTCAAGAAAATTTAGTAAAATTGGTAAATTTTACTCATGGTTTAAACCAATATTACAAATATCATTATCCATATGGGAATTTAATTGCTATGAGAAAGTAGTTATTTTCTACAAAATACGAAATTGATTTTATTGACAGTTGTGTGCTATGAGATGAATAGTGTAAGAATCGATCAAGGTGGAATGAAATGGAAAAGAATAAACCAAAACAAATATATAGGTATGCACATAATCGTTTAAAATTGTGGTATAATAGATTTTGGGCAATGTATGTTATGATCTGGAAAGTGATACTTATGTGCAATGATTGGTTATATGGTTTTTGACAGTAAAAAAAGTTTCATGAATAATCAATGATTTTGATAAAATACATCCACTAAATAGTAAAATTATTTATGAACAATGATTTGGAAAATTATTATGATGTGTGTCTGAAGATACTTACTCATGGTGGAAATAGATATTCTCAAAAGAAAAATGGGTGGAAATCATTTGTTACTCACATAGTTGAAGTTGGTAGATCTGGTGATGTGCTGATAGATCAAGAGAGCACCACTTTATTGAAGGGTGAACATAGTATCACCGACATAGAAACCCCACTTTTAATGTTTTATGTAATGGAAGAATATTGTGAGGCATATATTGGGGTTTTATATATAACAATTGTATTTATATATTTGTTGTTAATTTATTTGAGGAATAAATAATTTATATGTTATAAGGATAATTTTAATCATATTGATAATCTTTAGGGTTAACATGGTCATTATTTATGTTTTTAAAATTATAAATAAAATTATATAACACCATGATAAAAATCGGTTTAAATAAAACCATTGTAAAAAACGTAACGAAAATATTAATTATATTTCAAGGATATGGTTATTTTGATTACTGAGATAAAATTAAAATTAAATGGAAGAAATTCACTAAAGGGTGTGGGTATAAAAAATAAAAAATTATAAAAGATTGATGTTCTATTTGAGGCTGTATATTATATGTAATATTTAGTTATCATTGAATGAAGATATAAAAAATTTCTTTGACATCTGGAAAACAACAAGGGCTGAGTTTTACAGAACATCAATATAGAATTAATATTATTGTTTAATATAATTGTTATAAACAAAAATCATGAATGAAATGTCTGAATAGATTAAACTAAAACATGTAAATATAATTTTTACATATTTTTGTCAATTATGTATTTATTTTTAATAAAATTCTAATCATTTAAAATAAAAAGTGAATATTTTCTGAAAAATAGTTTTTTTAATGGCGGATTCATCCTTCTAGGGAGAAATTATTTAAAGTTAATTTTTATTAATTTTTGAAAAATTATATTTAAGAATCATATTTAAAAATTATATTTAATTTTTAAATATTAATACAAAACATATATTAGGTTGAATATGTTCTATTATTATGAAATGTTTTATTTTTTAAAAAATAGTAAAAGATACTAGATTTTATATGAAAAATTACTTTTCATCTAAATAATTTATTATGTTATCATATATTTAGAAATTATTTTAACGTTATAATTGTTAAATTATAAAACATTTAATATAATATAGATATTTTTAATCATTTTCATGTTGAATTTCAGTATAAAAATATTATAATCTCTTGAACCTTTTCACATTAAAACCATGTTTTCTCATCACATATGTGGGATGGATTTTATATTAATTATTGTTTCTTATATGAAAGGAATTTAGAAAAATTGAATCATATTTTAGAATATAATAAAATTATAATTTCTAATAAGTCATAAATATTTGTATACATATGTGATTAGTGAAGATATATATATTTAATTAAATAGATTAAGATAAAAACAAGTTTTCACATTGATTAATCTATCATGATAAAGGAAAAATGGCCTAAAACATATCTAAAACACATTGGAATGACATATATAAATTGAAATGATCTTATGATATATTTATACATGTTTTTTTGACACTATTAAATGAATGTGATCCATATTATATGTTATGTAAAGAAAAAGACACATAGGAACCTTTTATCCATTTAATATCAATAAAACGCATGGATAGCATAAGCGCAACGTATGTTTGGTAATATTTTTAATATAGAAAGGTAAATTATATTTTTTATCATACAAATTTATTTATATTTTTTTGAGATGAAATAAGTTCATATAATTCATAATACAAGTCAATGCATTTAATATTTTGTTAATAATTAAATGAAATAATTGATACTAAGAATGTTAAAAGTGATGTAAATTAAGATAAATAATGTGTTCAGATACTTTATGTAGATTATTATATAATTATACACATTTTTTATAATCATAAATTACAAATAAATAATTTAATTGATATTTTTTAAATTTATTTTAATTAAAAAAATTAAAAATAGACATAAATGTTATTTTATATTAAATATTTGTTTAATAAATGATTTAAAATCAATAAAATTTTTATCTTCTTCAGTGATATTTTTAAATGATAATATAAATATAATAAATTCTTTCTTGTATTTATTTATATTTTATAAATAACATATTTACCACATAATTAATAAATTCTCAGTTACCGTAGTTAAAGTTAAAAGAGTGTTCTTTCACATTACATACACTTATATTATAACCATTTTCCAAAACCAATATGTTTTTTGTGAAATTGGATTTATTACATAGAATAAGTGGATTTAAATTATATATTATGTATGAATTTAATTTATTTTTATTGGGAATATTACTTATTTGTTTAAATTTTTTAACTTCACAATAAACCAAACTGAAATAAATGAGAAAAATTTTGAGTTAATGAAAAAAGAAATTAATACATGTTTTTTACTATGTATTTGATGATTTTATAGACCATATAATACACCCAATATTTAATTATCAAATTTATAGAAACATAATTTAATTTTTATCTCCCAATAGTAAAATATTTTGCGTATTTACAATATTGACAATCCACATAAACTATAAAAGGGAACTCAGTCTCCACACTTATTCACACCATTAAACTCAACATTATTGTTTTAAATAAACCAACATAATGGTCCAATGACATTCCTCTCATCCTTGATTCATAAATATTGGTATAAATAATACCATGGAAGGTCGTTGGTTTAAACCAAAAGTGTTACAAGAGGAAGAGGTAATTTTAATAGATGAGAACTTTTTTATATTTCTGTTCAACCCTCTCAAATTAATCTTATACCATAATTACAAATTAATATTATTTTCCTCAATATAATAAAAATTATGTTAAGGGTATGACCTCCAGGCACACACCCATCAATAAAATGGGTTATGAAATCATGTTTTTCGTGTTCACTAGAGTACCCCCTCTAGAATCGATATCTTATTTTTTCAACTACCACCTCTCATGGTTGGGGATAATGTTAGATATAATATTTATTTTTGATATATAGGTGTTAATTTTAAATTTGGGGTAATTATTATCAAATAATCTTTTTATATTTAAATACAAAAGAGGTATGATAATGTCATTCGTGTGTACGTCGGAATACCACCTCCTGAATCATTGTGATTTCTTTTATCTAATGTGTTTCACGATATGTAATATTGTTAAATATAACAACTATATATGAAATAAATTTAATAATTATGATATTAATAAATTAATTATATTTATATATATATATAATATATTATTTTATTTATTACTTTTTCACACCTTGAAAAGGTTAAGAAAAAAAACGTTTATGGGTGTGTGGATTACCAACTCCCCAAAGCGATGTGATTTTTATATCATAACATGATTGATACATATAAGTAAATATAATTAAATAATATTTTATTTATGAAATAATTATCATTAATAAAATTTTAAATATTACTTACATTATTTTCATAGTGATCATTGAATAATAAAATGCTGCTAATGTGTGCTTATGACCGACCTTCCTCACGATCTTAACATTAGTTCATTTTTCATTACCATCTTCCCAATATGGGTTCCCAAAATATAGTTGATATATAAATAAGATAAGTATTTCATTATTATTATTCTTAAATGTTTAAATAATGAATGTTTTAACCATATTCAACCAACTAATGTCATTTTGACACAAAAATCTAATATATTCAAAATGTCATACATAAAATTCATTGATCATGTAACTCTACATAGAATGTAAATATAAAAACAAAAAGTAATAATAAAATTGAAAAAGAATCATAGAAAACTAGATATTTAAATTAATTTTATTATTTATTAATATAAAGACACAGATGAAAAATCAGACCCTAGGGAAGCGACTTCCTCTCAATTTTCTATCATTGAGACATTGTTTATGTTTTGAAACTCTATTTATTTATAGGGTGTATATACCTCTCCATTGAAAGGTTATTTCGGGAAATTTCATATTATATGTTTAATTAAATCTTTCTCAATGTTAATATTTATTGTTTATTATGATCCTAGTGTTTCCCATGTGATAAGTGACAATTTGAAATTATTATTCTTTTATATAGTTGATTTAGACAAATGAGAAAAGTGATGTTCAATTGTTAATATACATGGTGTAAATAAATCTTCCACTATCCGGAATAATATTTGATTTTTTTGTTACATAAGAGTATTAAATGTTTTGATAATGAAATACACTATTTTTCTTATTTGGTTATTTTTATATTGAAAATGGAAATTCAATGTAAATGTAGATTCCATATTGAAAAAAATGTTTTCAAAATAAAATTTTCTTTCAATCTAAAACTGATCTCATATGGGTTTAAAGAGTTTTTAAAAGGATTTTAAGAAGAAAATATTTGATCCATGATATGTTACTGAATAATTATTGAAATTTGTGTCCCTAATAATGCTTTTCTGATGGCTTGGTCCCCATTATAGCTCAGGAAAGAGCTTGGAATATCTTATACAAAGAGATGATCCCCATTATAGATCAATAAAAAATATGTGAGGCTGGTATAGTTTATATGAAGGGTTGATACACATTATTGCTCATGAGTGATCCAAATATAACTTATAAAATGGTTGATCCACATTATATATCTCTAATTAATTGTGTAATAAATATATTGGATGTCGGTAATAGGGTTTTTTTAATTAATAGGGGTTTTGAAAGGTTTTATGAATATGATTCTCTATGTATCCTAAATGAGTATTAATTTAATAATATCAATTATAAATAATTTATTTTTTAATAAAAATTGAGTTTTTTATAAAAATTTTCATTTGTTATTCTAAAATAAATTACCAGTAACGTTAAATATTTTATGGGTTTTCAGGCTTCTAGAGAACTAACAGTTTTCTTTCTTTTTATTTCCCTTATTGAGGGTTTCATCATATCAGATATTTTTAAAAGATATTTTCATATGATTTAATTATGAGTAAGTGATATTAATAAATAATTTTTAAATTAATGTATATTTAACATTAAATTAAATAATTCATTATTTTAAATGTTTCATATTATAGGAAAAATTTATAATAATTATAAGTCGCCAATTATTATTATATGGTTTTTTATTTTTGATTTTTTTGATAATTATCTATAAATTTTAAATGGAAATATCATTAAAGTAAAACTAATTATATTGCTAAAAAATACTCAAGATCTTATAATGTTTATGTATAATTCCTTATATAGTGTCCATTTTCCCAAGAAAAAGAGTTATTTGTAAATAGATAACTGCTTCGTTCATGGTAACTTTCATATCTCTAACATGGAAGTTAGAATCATTACTAAATATACATAAAACATATAATTAAGATATTAAAATGTGGGATGAGAATGAAAATATCATTAAGGGATATAAAAATAATGAATTATTTTCATTAGTGAATGAATACATAAAAAAATTTCCTTTCAAATCAATAATATTTTGATGCAACATAGTAATATTTTTGGGATTGTCCTTAAATATTATAATCATCTTACATAGTAAACTATATATTCAGCCAAAATACATTGATATGATATATAATAAGTAATCAATATAAAAAATGAAAATAATCGATGTTTATTTTAACTGATTAAAACACTTTCAATTTGTATATAAATATCATCCTTAAGATGTAACCAATATATTCCTCACAAAACACTCTCAATTATTTCCTTTTTGAAAACTCAAATTTTCTATATACAATTAGAAAAATTTTAGATGAATTGTAGAGGTAATTTTATGAACTATTTTCATATAACTCTTATAAATGTATTAACCATCATGGTTAAAATTGGAATTACGTTCACAATTATTTTTTTAATACATATAACAGTTAGAAATTGAATAATCATCATGTCCAAATTCTAAAGTAAATCATACCCAATTCATTGATGGGGTATCATAGACCCAACCATAAATTATTTATAATGGATCCCACCATCATCATAAACAATAAAAAATAACCATAACTTAATCAAAACAAGTTATATATTTTAATTTTCTACATTACACCAATAATATATTACTTTCACCCATAAGTAATCATATCCATATATTGATATAACCATTCCATTTTAAAAAATTAAAATAAAACAAAAAAAAAATAAATTATGTAATTTATTTGAAAGAAAATTAAATATTTTAATGGAATAAAAATAAAATAATATAATGGTGACAGAATTGGGAAAACTATTGGGGCCTTATATGATAATATATAATATTAATTTTATTCTTTTGGTAAAATGTTTCATATCAAATACACAATATGTTTTCTTTTGAATAAATTTCAATGAATGAAAATTATGATTATAATTTAAATTATAATTCAATTTTTCCCATATTAATACATCCGTAATTTTTTTAAGAATACTGACGTGGAAGATAAATATTTATAAAATAAATCATTTTGATAATTAAAAATAGATTTTATAGTAATGTGTCCCTAACCTCATGTTTGACCCATCAAATAAATTATTTACATTCATGGATAATAATATTATGCTCATTATTTACTCTCAAAGTGGTGTTAAGAGTTTATTATTCCATGGACCATGCAATAATCAATCATTCATTCAATTGAGATCACATTAGATATTTTGATCGGATTCGACTTATATTTTTTAAATGAATTGGGTTTGTCGAATATGGTAATAAATTTAAATACTAAACCATATATAAAATTATAATAATGGAATAATAATTATTATATATATATATATATTACACTTATATATACAACAATGAAATATTGTTATGAAAAATGACCTATATTACATTCAAATAAACAATAGGCCATACATATACTTGACTAACGTTTTAATTTTTTGATTATAATGAAAAAAGTAGGTATTATTTTATATTAATATACTGATTATAATATCATAAATACAATATTATTTTATTAGACATACTTTTATATATCATCTATGAAATACTTTGAAAAATAACACATATTGCATCGTGGAGGTGGTAATCCACACATTCACTCACATGAAATTATAATTTATCGATTTATATAAGGCTAAAAAATATGAATAAAAAATATTTAGAATTATAATTACCTCATAAATATCATAGATAAATATTATGTATACAATTAGTACCTGAAAAGAGAAAAATTCAAGTAAAATTAATTTTATCAATTTGTTAGGTCTTAGGGCATCATATACATGAATGATTGTATCATTAACCATTTAATAGAATAGTATATTAATATGAGTTATTAAATTAAAATAATAAAATAAAAATATATAACTAATTGATGTTCATTTTTTAAAACATTTTTGATGAATAATTTTGGGATTTTGAATTAGAAATAAATCTAAAACATTCAGAAAAAATCTAAACTTTTTCTTTGGAAAACAATAATTTCATAACACCATAATCCCTATATGGAAAGATTTTGTTTCCCAAAATAGATCCTTTAAAATATGTGGTGGGTTATTATATGTTATTAGGATATATAATGGATAATCCCAAACTATTTTTAATTTTGAGAAAAATTGTGATTCGGTTAACTTTAACAACAAATTTAGGGGGATTCATGTAATTTATTAAATGATTTATATAATATTAAATATTTACATGTTCATATGGATATATTTTAATGTAATTTTAATATAATATTTGTTATAGTCTAAATATAATTATACAAAAAATATAATACATATTAAGATATAATTATAACCATTTTATAATAGTTTTTATTTTAACCCTTTCTAAACTCTTTTGACGATTAACATGAAAACAATATTTTTACTCCTTAAGGGGTATAATAGTTACTATAGAAGTAAAAATGTATACTAATAAAAAATATTTGATATTTTATCCCATTTTTTAATAACATGGTTTAATATTATACTATATTAATTTTTAAATAATTTAAAATTTTATTTTTTACAAAATATCATTTCAATCATTTTTTGGAAATACAATAAATATTATAATATAATATGTCTAATTAATTTCAAATGGATGGTAAATTATATTGATGAGAATATAAATCCTACATGATATCAATATAAATTTCCATTCTGAATTCAAAATGCTCTAATATCATTTTAGACATTATATTATCAATTCACCCATTGGTAAACCTATTTTAACATGAACAGTTTTATTAAATTTTTAAATATTAAAGGGTTATAATTTTAATTATAATATAAAAATTAGATCATAAATGTTAAAGCGTTGAAATTATATAAAATTTTTCATTATTAATTTCATTTTTAGAAATTTTTATTGTAAAATTATTATATTATTTAATAAAATATTATTCATCATAAAATATCAATAATGACATTTTTCACACTATTTATTTTCACACTTTTAAAATGAATAGTCCTAAATGAAAATATAATATAACACTCTCAAACCAAAATATAATTCATAATTATATAAAATATTTTTGGTATGCTATAAATCAATCAAATTATATGACATATACTAATTTGAAAATAACTTCTTAAATATTTCTAGCTATTGAGTGAATACCATATAACAATTGTGTACGAATGTAAGGAAATAAATTGAATAATATAATATATATATATGTATGTATAAATTAACTAAAGAAATTTATTTTTCAAATAACTATTTATAAATAATCAATACCTATTTTTATCTGTATTCACATATATATAGATGATAAAACAAAATGAATTACCTTCATATCATTCCGTTACATAAAATTTTAATATAGTCAAAATATTTGATAAAAGGAAAATTAAGATAATATATTCAATATTTTGATGTTTAATGAGGAACTATACTCATAAATGAAAATTAATTTCAGTGTTAGTGTTACATTTTAGTCTGTGTCGCGTTATTTTTACCCATAAATAACCCAGTTTACCAATATAATCATTAAAATCCCTAATTATTATTTATAATGATTAGAAAAGGGAAATAGTTACCAAAATATGTCTTCTATATTCTAGATATATAATGATTTTTATGGTTTAAATTCATTGATTTTGAAAATTTTAGGATAAATATATTTCATTAAATGCGAGGAAAAACAATTTTTTTGAAAAAATCCTCATAAGAATAAACTATTTTTATACAAAATTACACTATATAATTCATTCTAAAGAGCATATATTTTATAAAAAATAAGATAAAATTAAATTTTAAAACTATTCCAACATATAATTTTTCTTTTTTAATTGAAAATACATTATTCGTGAGGACTTAGTTTTTCCACAATTCATTGAAAAATTATACAATTTGAAAAAACCTAAAAATATCTCTATAAAAAGATTTTGGTTTCATTTTTTCAAAATTGTATTCCAATTTATAAAATAAAATTGATAAATATTCATGAATTTCATTATAATATTTTGTCAAAAATATTAACAAATACTATTTTTTATGAAAACATATACTTAATGAACAAATGAGTACTAAATTTCAAGTGATTATTTATAAGAAAATAATGAACGCATTGGTTTTTTTTAAAATATTAAATATATCAGAATAATGTTAATTCTATTTATTCATTCCGTGTAACATATTTCCACTTATCAATGGCTTGAGATCATGTCTAGGTGTCACTCATCCTTACGTGAAAAACCCACGAAATAAATGTATTTTAATAAATGCCAATGTATTTTTATATGATAAGGGAATATATTCAATTTTGAAATATGAAATATCAAGACAAAATAAATAATATACTTACTATCCTTTATATGATTCTTGAAAAATGAAAAAATAAATTGTATACAAATTCCTTATTTCCATACACTCACACACATTAAAGCTAGTGATAGTTCCATAATGATGATTGGTCTCTCATCTGTCCACTAATTTAACACATAGCGGTGAACCACAATATTCCCCAATTTCACACACCACAGATCCTAGGTCATATCCATATGAACCTATGATACTTTCCCCTTATTCAGGGAAATGTCAAAATAATAAACAAAATCTATCTATATATTACAAATCTTATACCAACCAATATCACATAAAAACCAAGGCACTGTTAAAATTATTTTATAAAATGGATTGTGTTCATAAAAACAATTCACCAATTTTAAAAGTATATTTACAAATTTATAAACATAGAGTTTTTATGAAACCTATCCATTTGTCCAAATTTTATTATATAGCCAAAAAGGGATTTTCATCATCAATTACATAATTTGTTTACAAAAAATTTATGAAAACATTGAAAACCAATTAACCCATTAATTTATAACTCATGTTGAGATATGAGAGAATCCAACTACCTATAAATGGTTTTTGAACATGATAAATTTCAATAAAGAACTCTACTTTCATTTATATATTATATTTCCGTCAAAAAAAATCCAGTCATAACTCCCCAATAAACACATCACAAAACATAGATATATCAATAAAAGAAATCATATATGGTTTGGAAGAGAGGAGAATAATAAATCTAATATTAAAATATTATAATGACTTATTTCTGATAAATCCACATCTTTATCATGCATTATTAACATAAAAATATTTTACAAATCAAAAATAATTGTCCCACAAGCCTTGGGATAAAAATAAATTCGTTATCATTGGAGATAAATTAATTATATAATGTTTTACTATATGATTTGTATTAGAGCTCCAAATTTTGGGGTGATAGCAATACACTACAATGTTAAGTAACACTGTATGTAAAACTAAACACAAACTATTTAGTGTTTCAATACTAAGGGAACAACTAACAAGCTTATCTTCCAATGTTAGATAAGTCATTATACAACAATGATTTTACCAGTCTTACCTTTCATAGGGTTTCCCGTTGAAACTCACACAGTTTCGATAAACCATATTCCATCCATGAACCAGCTGAGTTACACTGGAAACATGTAACACTATTTCCTATTGGTGGTGCATGGTTTCTTCTAATAGTTCAATCCAAGAAACTAGGATTCCCCCTAAAAATTCCTAAATGTAACTCTTTTATATTATTATATTAATGTACATAAATAAAATTTAATCTTCCTGAAATCAGGGGTGTTACATTCTCCCCACCACTAGCCTTTTCAACCGTTTCAATTAGAACAATTATGTTTTTCTGAAAGTGTATGGCCCATTACTCAAACATTTCCATTTCATGCACCCATTGTCCACCGAAATCATACTATTTTCCCATAAATTCAATACTAAACCGATTCTTTTCACAAAAATTTCATTTTATTACATATATATAATCCTAATAGCACATGAATTATTATATGATATGGTCCAAGAACAATATGGTCCCAACTGAGTAACATTGTTACGATCAGGTCGGTGCATATTCAATTGAGATAAGTAAAACACATTATGATCTGATCTGAATATTGGTGGTAGGCCCAAATCGTAAATAATTGTTGGTTAGAGTGGATAACCAAGAGGGGTGAATTGAGTTCCAATTAAAACTTCTGTTAAAAACATTTAGGATTAAAATCCCCCAAATTAAAACATCACAATCAATTAAGGCAGTAGTAATATTAGTGGCATATTGTTCAACAGGTATCTCAAATGTTGATTACTCCTTAGTTAAATCAGAATGATAACTAATTCAACTTTTGAAACAGGTTTACTAAATGAATCACATACACACACTAACCATAAATAACAATCAGAGTGAAAGTAAAAGTATATTTCTATATTTTCTAATATAAGCACAGTAGATAAGTATAAAAATGAGTAAGTTAAATATGAACACGACATATTAAACATGGGGTTCATTCTTAAGTCAATACCTTGTCCCCTCCACTTAGTGATCACCGACTACCAACCAATTATATTAAAAAGTGATACACAGCCTTTATCAGGCTTTACAACAGTTTTTACAAAATGTCTAGGTTTTGAAACCTCTACCACAGTTATACGTGGGAAAAAAATAAACTACCAAGACACATTAGGATTCTTCCAAAATTATATGTGGGAAAAATATAAAGAGAGTTTGGAATGGAGACTTTCAGTATCCCTCAGTTCAAGCACAAGAGTTAGTGTGTGTAATGCAGACAAACTGCTCAGAAATGTAATATATTTAAACATAGTAGAGCTAAAGATAGTAAGGATACATTTATAATGCTCTGTTGTGTTGGAATATCAGCTCTAGACTCGTTGGTATAAAGGAAATGATGTTTTGTCCCTTCTCTAAAAGATTCCTCCAAAATATAGTGTCACAACTTCCATGTTCTGACTTCCAGATGTAAAGATGATAAGATTTTTAGGTATGAATCTCTTTGTAGTACACCACCATAGCTTGAGAAGGTCATTTCAATAGATCTTCATGAATCTCTATGTTCTTCAGAATGAGTGCTTGAGTGTTCTTATTATTTCTTGTATTATTGGTTGTTATTTGTATCTCTCTTATGTATATTAAATATATTTTGTGTATTCTATATATAATTTGATGTCTGTCTCTACTCATATATATATATATACACTTTTCTAACTCGTCTATTTCTTATTTGGTTTAGCAGGGGCAAACAAGAGAAATGTTTCAACCACGGGTGGTCTTCCTCCTACATCGTACTGTTTTCTGATATTCCTGAAAATATCATTAAATAATGTCAGATGCATTAATTTGTCCAGACATGACCGTTTTGATAGTATTAATAAAACTAGTAAAGAAAAGAATATAATATCATTGTACTGATAGTAGATGCATGTCACACGGTAGACTTTAATGATAGTCTCTCCAACTGTGAACTTCATCGGTAAGATATTCAACTCTGAGCTTCATCGGTAGGTTATTATTCTATGAGCTTCATTGGAAAGATCTCTGTCTGTAGGATTGTAACGGTGGACTTTGTTTCAGTGGATGTCTTTTAACAGTAGTTGATACTCTATATAATTGTAGCTCCTTATCAGTGGACTTCATCAGTAGGTCTGCAATCATCAGACCATTGAAATAGTGACCTCTCCACCAGTATACTTATCTCAACATGTAATTTCATTAACAGTGGAATGTGTCCATTAGTAGACTTTAAACAGTAGTCTACTATATCGATAGTCGGAGTTTTCTAGTGGTAGCCTTCTACTAACGGTAAACTTGTCCAACTGTAGACTAGAACAGTGAATCTCTCAACGGAAATCTTGAGAAATAGTCTGACAGTGAACTTCTAACAGAAGCCTTGTCATAGCAGTGACCTTGTGATGGTGACTCATTATATGTGAGCATTGAAAATAATATCAATTGGAGAATTGTGATAGTGTCCTTGTACTGGTATCTTATATCTGTGACAGTAGATTTTCCACAATATCGTTCTAGGATCAATGAACTTGTGTAACAGTGATCTATGATGGTGACCTTGAACAGAAGGCTCTTACCAATAGCCTTTAACAGTGAAATTATATTTAGATAAATGTAAACTATAAGCTGGTGCAACAAAGTCATGAGACTAAGAATATAAATTTTTTAGGATAAAAAATATAAATACAGATTAAAAAGGTTTAGAAAAATGGATTAATATATCATGGTCAATTATTTAAAAATGATTTGGTATTATCAAAACAGGTGAGTCCAACAATCTCCCCCTTTTTGATAATCACAAATTATGCCAGTATTTTTTAAGGATAAATATCATATATAATACAGTTACTATACATAGATCAAAAATGTCTCAAGTATCAGTTATGAATAAGAGAATATTTCTCCCCCTTTGTGATTAGAAAAAAGAAAAACAAATAGGGAGAACATAGAAATCATGTATTAATTAAAGTACATTACATGTCCCAAAATGATTATATAATCACTATCAAAATGTGTAAAAAGAGTCAATCCACATCATCTGTGGGTAACTGGTCTTTCCCTTTGGAAGAAGAAGATGTCGGATGAGCCGGTGGATCAGCAGGTTTAGAAACTGTTGAAGGAATGACTGGAGGGGCAGCAACATAAGATCTTGTGGGTCTGTAGTGAGTAGCTTGCTGAGGTATCAGTGGAGTAAGTCTTCTAATGGATTTAGTAGGAGACATCGTGGAGAACTACTGGGTTGATATGTAGTTAAGGCATGAGGGATGATGACAGGGGTGCATTCCACATGGGGATAGGGTAGAAGAAGTTTTCTGATGTCCATAACAATGGTTCCTCCTCTTTCCATAACAGATTAAAAATCATCTTTATTATCCACAAATTTATCCAAAGAAGGGGTCAATTCTCTTAGTTTGCTGACCTGCACCCTGAATTCCTGATTCAGTGGAGGTAGCTTCATATTCTCTATAAAAACCTTTAAGTGGTTTGTAATTTGATGCTTGTTATAGATCTTCTCAAAGTAAGAAACTACCTTATTCTTAATGGAATCATGAGTAGTAGTAGGTGCTCTCAAGTGATCACGAACATAACTGTTGACTTCTCTAGTGGTAGAAATTACCTGAGAGTCAGAGGTGCTATTGGTACTGGCCTTAGAAAGCTCTTCCTAGATCACATTTCAGATCTGGTCAATGTTCACAGAGGTGCTAGTTGATGGAAGGGGTTTGACTGAGAAAGAAATTGTCTCTATGAAGGATTGAGTCAAATTACTAATAACATTTTAAAACAGTGTATCATGATAGTTCATGTGTTCTTTGACTGATGTCATAGAAGCCTCAAAAACTTCCACAAACTACTTGTCTACCTCTTCGATGTATCGAATCTCAGCATTCACATTGTTTTGAGAACTGCTCAGGGTGGTTAATGAAGCAACCAATTGTCTTAGAGAAACAACAACTCATTTCCATCTTTCAAGTTGAGTATATCACACATTAATCTCATTCAAAATTTCTTTCATTGGACTAAAGACAACACATCCCAGAGATAGCTCTAGGGATTGCTCCAAACTCCTTAGCTCTTCAACAAGGCTATTCTTCAGATTTTCCACTGATTCTCTCAGTGCCTCTTTCATTTCAACCTTTAAGGACTCATGGTCATACTTGGTTGCCAAATTGACAGCCAAAACAACTGGAATACTATCAGGTAGGATAATAGAATACCTCTGAGGTTGGTCTTCCTCAACATAATCTCCATAATTGATTCCATGTACCATGTATCCTGGATATGATGACCAACCCTCTATGCCATACATCACAGAAACTAAACCAAGGGAAACAGGTTGCTCCAACCCACATAGAGCTCTCTCTTAAGAAATCTCCTCTATCTGTTTTTCTCCTGGTAAATCCACAACCTCTTCTACAACTCCAGTAGATTCAACAAATTTTTTCTCTATTGGTTCACCAGTGGGGTGAGTCTCATCCTCCATTGAGTCATCAATGACTTCCATATCAATGACAGTAGATGCCACTCCTACATCCTGACTGGACACTGCCTTGTCTGTATTATCTATCTGAGGGCTCAAACTGAGCTTCTCTTCATCATTTTCCTCATCATCAGCTTCAACAATAGTCTCTTTTCCTTTATCCTTATCACAATCCTCCTCTGTCTCATGGGAAAAATGATATGACTCGGTAGCCTCATCATCTTCAGAGGTGTCCTTAACAGTATTCTGAGATGCTTCTTTATCTTCAGTGTTCTCAGAATCACTGTCCAACAGAACAGTCTCTCTTCTTGGCAGTTCTTTTAGAGGGTTAGATCCTCTGAAAGCTACTATCCTAACAGGACAATTAGGAAAATCAGGAACAGTCCCATAATCAATGGGGATGTTCTCTCTTTCAGGGTCCACATCACCTTCAACTTCCTCCTCATCATCTGAAAAGGCCGGTTGTGGATCATCAGGCTTCATGCCTCAATCTCTCTTATCTTTTGGCCTAGATGGGTTATTAGTAGGGTCAAACCTGTCTTACACATTTCTTTTATCATTCAACCATTCCATCATCCAGGGATTCCAGCTAATTTTCTTGAATTTGGAAATAACCTTGGAGATACAAACATTGTTCTTTTCCACTATCATTTCTTCTTGATTTCCAGCCACACCCATTACCATTAGCATTACTAAAATTATCTTGGCATGGAATAGGGCATTTAATTTTTAGCTTTTCTTATTCAAATCATTCAATTGTGCCATCAGTAACCAACAAAGGTTAATCTTCATTCCATGCTTCAGTATGTAAATAAGGAATATGTCCTGGTACTTCAACAATGAAAAATATCCTCTCCTGTGACTAATTACATGCTGCATAAATTTGAATAAAACCATTTATTCTCCATTCATATCAGCTGCAATTATCTTCCTTGATTTTCCATTTCCTGTCAGTTCTTCTAGATCTTTCTCATACTCAAGAAAATTACTGTCTGGAGGAGCCACTCCAGAGTAGTAATCATATACTCCTTCATGTGGAACTCTCAAACATGTAGCCCACTCAGCAGACGAGAAGCTGATTTCATTGCAATTGACTCTGGATATGATCATATGGACATCATCTTCCTCTTAGAACTTCAGATATTCAAAGAATTCTTTCACATGCTTCGGGTAGTATGGTACATTGTTTTTGGAAAATAATTCGGTCCATCTATGGGCTTCTAGTGCTTCCACACTAATGACTTTCTCGATAACATACATTCTACACATAACTCCTTCTTAGAAGAGATTTCTCTCTTGGTGAGATGCAGGTTAAAAGGTCCGGTCGGGGTATTACTAGTGCCACTGGACTCAGCTCGAGTTATCTTTGGCCTTAGCGCATCCTCGTTGACAGTCGGGGGTCTCTTGGTTCTATCCATAGAGATTGAGAGAGGCTTGAGGACTCAAATGAATAGTTAGGGTTTAGGAAATTCGAGAGAATGGTTCAAGATTGAGAGAGGAATGTGGATTGAGATATGTTCTTCGCCTTTGGTTTCATCACTTAGGGATTAAAACAAAATAAAATAGAAATAAAAAATAGGAATAAAAAGGTTCTAATTCCCACAAAAATAATGTCAAACAACGTGATATCTATCAGTGAGATGTACCATTGAGGTACACTAGTGAGTTACAATGGTAACGTGTAATAGTTAGGTGAAATTGTGAGGTCTGACTGTGAGGTCTAACTCTGAGGTCCGACTGTGAGGTCTAACTGTGAGGTCCCACTGTGAGGTATAACTATGAGGTCCGACTGTGAGGTCTAACTGTGAGGTCCGACTGTGAGTTCTAACTGTGAGTTCCGACTATGAGGTCTAACTATGAGGACTGACTGTGATGTCTCACTGTGGGGTCCGACTTTGAGGTCTAACTATGAGGTCCGACAGTGTAGTCTAACTCTATGGTCTGAATGTGATGTTTCCTATGCTGAAATTAATCATTACTAACTCATGTTTCATGTAATTTAACCTCTCAGAATTAAAAGTCGTTGTGAATATATCATCCAATTGATTTTCAATGCCAATGAATTCAAGAGTGATATAACCCTTTTGATAATGATCCCTCAAAAAGTGTTGTGTCACATAAATATGCATTGTCCCTGCATGAGATACTATATTTTAGGAAATGTTAATAGCACTTGTATTGTCACACTTTATAGAGACATGTTTGCATTGATATTCATAGTCCAGTAAAGTGTGTTTCTTCCACATAATTTGAGAACAAATACTACCAGCTTCAATGTACTCAGCTTTGTCAGTGGATAATGAAACAAAATTCGGCTCCCTACTACACCAACATACTAGTGAATTGCCTAAAATATGACATGTCCAAGAGTTTATTTTTCTATCTAACTTGCAACCGAAAAAATCAGCACCAGAATAATTCATCAAATCAGCTGATTGTCCATTTGGATAAAACAATCCTAAGTTGGGAGTATGTTTGTGATATTTAAAAATCCTTTTTACAGTAGTTAAATGAGTATCTTTTGGATTACCTTGAAAGCGAGCACACATGCATACATTAAACATGATGTCTAGTATACTAGCTGTAAGGTAGAGTAGACTCCATGTCATACCTCTGTAGTTAGATTGATCCAATGGTTCTCCCGCTTCATCAGTATCTAACATACAAGCGATACTCATAGGTGTGTCAATACCTTTAATACCATCCAAAGAAAAACGTTTTAAAATATCCTTAATATATTTACTTTGATTAAAAACAATGCCATTTTTATTTTGATTGATCTAAAATCCAAGGAAAAATTTGAGTTCTTCCATTAAACTCATTTCAAACTCATTTTGCATCATTTTTTAAAAATCAATACATAATGATTTTTTAGAAGAACAAAAAATAATATCATCCACCTAAATTTTTAGTATCAAAAAATCTTTAGAAATCCATTTAATGAAAATAGTAGGATCAACTATCCCTTTGGTAAATCCTTTTGAAGTAAGAAAAGAGATGATCCTATTATACCCTGCTCTTGGAGCATGTTTGAAGCCATATAATGATTTAGATAGCTTAAAAACGTGATTGTGAAAATGGGGATTTGTAAAACTAAGAGGTTGTTCAACAAATAAATCCTCAACAACATACCCATTTAGAAAATAACATTTAACATCCATTTGATAAAGTTTGTAATTTAGATGAGCTGCATAAGCAGGTAGTATCCAAATATCTTCTAGTCTGGCTACATGTGCAAAGGTCTCCTCATAGTCTATTCCTTCTTCGTGGCTGTACCCTTGTACAACTAACCTGGACTAATTTCAAACTATATTCCCAAACTCATCATCTTTTTTCCTAAACACCCATTTAGTGCCTATTGTTAACATGTCCTTTGGTCTTTCCAATAATTCCCAAACTTTGTTTCTTTCGAACTGATCTAGTTTTTCTTGCATAGCCATTACCCAAAATTCATCATTTATAGAATCATTAATATTTTTGGGTTCAAGCTGTGAAAGAAAGGCTTGATGTTCAACCTGGTTTCTTAGAGATGCTCTAGTTTGTGTTCCTCTATTTAAATCACCTACAATAGCATCTAGAGGATGATTCTTGAGAGTCCTAATACCTCTAGGGAGGGTTGAACTAGATTCTTCATTGTTGTCTATTGGTTCATAATCAGTAGGATCAGATTCCTGAAAATATCTAGAACTCTATAATTTTACAAGGGATTCACTATCTTTGTCATTAAGGTTCAGAATTGACAAATCTTCCTCAGGATTTTCAAAAGATATTTTAGGATCATGTGGATCAGTCTCATTGAATTTGAAATGGACTGATTCTTCCACACATTTGGTTTTCTTATTGAACACTCTATAGGCCTTACATGAGATATAATAACCCAGGAAAATTCCTTCATCTCTTTTGGAGCACATTTATCTAGATTATCTTTAGTTTTAAGAATAATGTATTTGCAACCAAAAACTCTAATGTAACTAACCTTAGTCTATCTATTATTCTAATGTTCATAAGTAGTCCTTTTTAGAACAGGTCTAATTTAACCTATATTGATAACATAAAAAGTTGTATTTATAGCTTCATCCCATAAATAAACAGTTAAGTCATACTCATTAAGCATAGTCCATGCAATTTCTTGAAGGGTCCTATTTCTTCTTTCTACAACTCCATTTTGTTGAGGTGTCCTAGGGGAAGAAATGTTGTGAATATAGCCATTATGTGAGAAGTTGGATTCAAAATCATGAATCTCAGACTCACAGCCATGATCACTTCTCATTGATTTAATATTATGTCCACTATGGTTTTCTACAGACTTGGAATATTTGACAAAATAGAAATAAGCTTCGCTTTTGTGAACTAGAATGTATACCCAAGTATACCTAGAAAATTCATCTACCTGAACATAAACATAGTTCTTCCCATTAAAACTTTAAACTCTTGATGGTCCAAACAAATCCATGTGAACTAAATCAAGTGGTTGCAAAGTTTAAACTTATTTCTTTGGTTTGAATAAAACATTGTGTTGTTTTCCCTTTTGACAGGGATTGCACACTTTATCAAGTGGGAATTCTAATTTAGGTAAGTCTCTACCTAAAAATTTCTTAAATAGATTCCTATGTGAATGCACATTACAGTGGCTTAACCTTCTATGCCACAACCAATACTATTTATGAAAATCATTTAAGTAGGAAACATTTTTTATGGATAAGGAATTTAAATCAACAGCATATACATTCTCATTTATACATGCAGTGAAAACTAAATCATTTTTTGAATTAAAAACATGGAATGCCTAAATTTAAAACATAACATTAAATCTATCATCACATAACTTAGATATGCTAAGTAAATTTTACATTAATCCATAAACAAAAAGTACTTTAGAAATTAATATTGTATCAGGGTTACCAATTTGGCCTAAGCCGATGATTTTTTATTTTACATTGTCACCAAAGGTGAAATACCCACCATCAACATTAATTAGACTTTTGAAGCAAGAATAGTCTCCTATCATATAACTTGAACATCCATTGTCCATGTACCATAGGGAATTACAAGAACTCTTTAATAAATTACCATGTAAAACAGATTAAACTTGGGTTAATTTTGGTACCTAGATCTTCTTCGGTCCATAGAGGTTAGAGAGTAAAACATTGGGAACCCATATATTCTTTATAGGGTTTCTAAAATAAAAAAAACATATATTGAGACATAAATACTTTGTTAGGCCCTTTAGAAAACTTTTTCTCAGTAGATGGTCCAGAATTAGCAGTGAACTATCAAGATTTTGAATCAAATTTTTATTTTACTAATTTATCTCTGTCTAGGATGATATCCCAGACTAATTATATATTTTGGCGCAATATGATTTCCTAGAAACCGTGTCAAGGTATCCCTACCATTAGTTAACTTATCAATATCCTTTTTTAATTTTTCATTAGGTAATTTGAGTAGAGTGTTCTCTTTCAATAGTTGATAATTCTTTTCTTTTTATACACTTAGATATGTTTTAACATTACTGGTGAAGGCATGATGTTTCTTCAAATATTTATATTTATTTTTTAGTTCATTGAAGGTATCTTCTAGTATATTTCAATACTAAAACAGTTTGTCCTTAGTAATATTTTTATCATTATCTGAATCACTATTATATCTAGAATAATAATCCTTCAGAATAGGGAAAATAGGTACCTCAGATATGTTAGTCATGAAGCACATGTTGGCATGATTCTTTTCAGAATCAGTAGCTTCTGATTCACTTGTGTTGTCTTCTGAAGCACTCCAGGTTTCTTTCATGGATTTCTTGTAATTCTTGCCCTTGTAATCATATTTCTTATTGAATTTTAACTTCGGAGAGTCATCTGTGATGTGTCCTTGCCTCTTGCATTCATAGAATACTATATCATCTTCCTTATCAAATTTATTCAAATCCTTCTTCCACATACCTTGTTGATCATACTTCCCGTGTAGTCTGGTTTTCTGAAAAACAACTTCTTCCTATAGAACCTCTTAAATATCCTGGCTATTTGATCCATTTCATCATCACTATCTGAATCTGAGTCTTCACTGGTTGAAATTTCAGTAGGTACATGTATTTTTTCCTTGTCTTTTCTCTTTTAAGCAGTATACTTGAATGCCACATATTTTCTCTTGGGATCAGCATCTTCTTATTTTTTTCACCTTCAGTTATTCTTCATATATCATTAGTTTACCAATCAACTCCTTAACAGGTAGTTTTCTGATGTCACATGACTCTCAGATAGACACAGAAGTGCCTCTCCATCTGTCTGGAAAACATCCCAATATTCTCATGATCTGCTCCTTCTCTGAAAATCTTTTCCTAGTGAACTCATGGTTTTGACAATCTCATTAATCCTGAGGTACATGTCGGAAATGGGTTCATCAGGTCTCATCATAAAATTATTATATTTAATATTATAATTATTTAATCTAATTTCCTTGACATTGGTTGTTCCTTCATGAGAAACATCAATGGTGTCCAAGATTTCATGAGTTGTTTTACATGAAGAAATTCAGTTAAATTCCTCTTTTCTTAAAGAGAAGTAAATGGAATTCATAGATTTACAGTTATTATTATAGTCAGACTTTGTAGCATCATCCCAGGTAGATATATCAGTTTTGGGGATCACATATTCTGATTCTATAGCAAACCAAATATCAAAACCAATACTTTCCAAATGAATTTTCATCTTAATTTTTCATTGAGCACAATTCACACCATTAAAGATAAGTGGCTTGTTATTAGCAGCACCATATAGTCTATTTTCCATAACTTTATTTTATAAAATATATTAAAAAGATAAAATTTATAACTAATATAAATTTAAGATCATTAAGATAAAACTAAAATCACAATTTGAAAAATAGAGGGTGGGAAATCTTTTTACTAATAAAAATGTAACCACTAATACCAAATGTTGGTGGGAGTGGATACTCAAGAGGGGGTGAATTGAGTTACAATTAAAATTTCTGTTAAAAACGTTTAGGATTAAAATCCCCCAAATTAAAACGGCCCAGTAAATTAAGGCAGTAGAGATATAAGTGACTTATTATTCAAAAGGTTTCTCAAAGGTTGATTACTCCTCAGTTGAATCAGTATGAGAACTAATTCCACATTTGAAACAAGTTTACTAAACGAATCACATATACACACTAACCAGAACTGACTATCAGAGTGAAAGTAAAAGAAGATTTCTCTCTTTTCTAATATAAGAAGAGCAGATAAATATAAAATAGTGTAAGTGAAAGATGAACACAACAAATTAAACAAGAGGTTCAGTATTAAGTCATGACCTAGTCATCTCCACTTGGTGATCACCTACCATCAAGAAATTATTTTAAAAAGTGATACACAACCTATATCTGAAATTACAATAATTTTCACAAACTGTCCTACTTTTTCAACCTCTACCATAGTTATACTTGGGAAAAAATAAACTACCAATCCACACTAGTCTTCTTCCACTGTTATACGTGGGAAACAAATATAAAAAGAGTTCAGAATGGGGATTTTTAGTATCCCTCGGTTCAAGAAAAAGATTCAGTGTGTGTAACACATACACAGTACTCAAAAATGTAAAATATTTAAACATTTTAGTGAAAAAGATAGTAGGGATATGTTTAGAATGCTCTGTTGTGTTGGAAGATTAGCTCTGGACACGTTCGTAGGAAGGAAATGAAGTTTTGGTCCTTCTCTGCAAGTTGCCTCCAAAACAGAATGTCGCAACTTTCAGGTTCTGACTTCAAGATGTAAAGATGGTCAGCTTCTTGGGTCTTTAGCTCTTTCTAGTACACCACCAAAGCTTGAGAAGGTTCTTTAAACAGATCTTCATGAATCTCTGTGTTCTTTAGAATGTGTTCTTGAGTGTTCTTCTTCATTATTGTATTTTTGGTTGTTGTATCTGTAAATATTATGTATATTCAATATATTATATGTATTCTGTATATCAGTTGATGTCTGTATCTACTTATATATATATATACACTTTTTCAGCTCAGCATCTTCTCATTTGGTCCAGAAGGGGCCGACAAGAGAAATGTTTCAACCACGTGGGGTCTTCCTCATACATCGTACTGTTTCCTGATATGACTGAAAATATCATTAAATAATGTCAGATACATTAATTTGTCCAGAAATGACCATTATGATAGTATTAATAAAATTGGTAAATAAAATAATTGAATATCATTAGACTGAAAGCAGATGCATGTCACATGGTATACTTCAACATTAGTCTCTCCAACTGTGAACTTCATCGGTAGGTTATTCAATAGTGAGATTCATCAGTAGTCTACTCAACTGTAAGCTTCATCGGTAGGCTCTGTAGGCTTGTAACAGTGGACATTGTGTCGGTGGATGTCTTCTAACAGTAGTTGTTACTCTATGTAATAGTAGCTCCACATCAGTGGACTTCATCGGTAGGTTTGCAATCATGAGACTATTGCAACAGTGACCTCTCCACTGGTAGACTTGTCTCAACAGGTAATTTCATTCATAGTGGAATATGTTTGTCATTAGACTTTGAACAATTGTTAAATATCTCGACAGTAGTAGTTTTATTGAAGTAGCCTTCTACTAATATTAGACATGTCCAAATATAGACTTGAACAATGAATCTCTCAACATAATACTTGAGAAAGAGTTTGACAGTGAACTTCTAACAGAGCCTTATCACAGCAGTGACCTTATGACGGTGACTCTTTGTCTATGAGCTTTGATAAGCAGATCAATGGTTGACTTTTGACGGTGACCGTGTTCTGGTAGCTTATATCATTGATAATAGATCTTCAATAGTAACCTTCTAGGATCAGTTAAATAGTTTAACAGCGAGCTATGATGGTGACCATGAACATAAGGCTCTTACCAGTAGCCTTTTACAGAGAACTTATATTTAGTTAAATGTAAACTATAAGCTGGTGAAACAATGTCATGAGACTAAGAATATAAATTTTTCAGGAAAAAAATATAAAAACATATTAAAAATGGTTAATAAATTGCTTAATATATCATGGTCAATTATTTAAACATGATTTGGGATTATCAAAAAAGGTGAGTCCAACAACAATATCTCCAATGAATTTTTGTTTTGAAAAATGGACAATTTACCAAGTGTAATACATTCCATGATTAGAAAAATAATTATGGCTGAGTATTGAAGAGATCCTGATGAGGACATTTTTAGTTACCAAAAATGATAGTGGTAGTATATATTGATTTGTGTATTATTTCTGATGAGTCCAAGCCATCACCCTTCTTTTTTTGATCTTTTTATTTTTCTCCACTGTCTCTTGTACATGGTCAGACTAATATGCTAAATTCTCACATATATCTATTCAAAAATGTAGATGAAAAAATTATAAATCAATATAGTTATTCTAATGTAGCCATATATATTGAGTTCTAATAGCCGTTATAGTTTGAGATCTACATGAATGGTTTATTCTCCACACATGATCCACTAAAAACTGTTACACAATCCATAAACATGTCCTTTATCTTGTGGATTGTACTATATTAATATCCATTATTTTAATGATGGTAATCCATTCTCATGGTTAACTATGATCCAAGGGATTGAAAAAAGTATTTCCAAGAATGAGATTTAATCATGGGGTCTCGATCAAACACAATCAACAATGGAACACCATACTTTTTTATAATATTCTAAATTTAGATATTAGAAAAGTATTTCATTGTACTAGTTAAATTAATAGATATTAAGTGATGTGGATTTTTTAGTTAATACATTATCACCCATATGGAATCTTTTTTTCTATGAATCCATAGTATAGAACCAAGAAAATCCATTCCCATAATCTCCCATTTTCACTATGGAATTAATAATTTCAATAATATACTAGCTAACCACTGATCCACTACCATGACCTACTGACTATTGAAGAATATCATGGATGACTATATTAAATATCTTATAATTCAATACAACAAGAATTTTCCTTCCATTCATTGTAATTGTTTTGGAATCCATAGATAAACATTCTATCTAAAATAGTTGTAGACACTAAGATGTCATTAGTGGTAATTAAGATGTACAACCATCAGATCCTTGAACCGTATCACTGTACACCAATCCATCTCCCATCCTTCAATTATGTCCCAAACATTATTTATTGACATCATGAAAACACATTTAGTATCATATTCTAGGGAATTTATAATATTATCAAACAAATAATGAATTAAAAACCCGAATGAAAACACTAATATCACCTTATTATTTATCATCCAGATGCATATTAGTTATCAAAAAAGTATGATGAAATTTCCGTATATAATTTATATCCAAATTAACATAAGAAATACTAATCAAGGGATCTTATATTAAATTTCCATTCCCTGGTATATACAATAATGCAAAGTCAAAAATTTGATGACATTCAAACTATATTATTTGTCAAAGACTCATATAAATTTGTGATAAATTGTTATTTAATATATAATGATCCAAGTACAATATATATTGGTTAATAAGTAGAAAGTGACTAAAAATCATTAATTGGATATCTAAAATATCCAACATCAAATCATGTGTTGGTTACTTCTTCTCATGAATCCAAATTTTCCATAAACCATATGCAACAACGAAATCTATCTACATGATAACATAACCCAACCCAAATCTAGATGCATAAATTAAACTATATTGCACTATCAGAACTCTATAAATATGGCAATATGTGTTGATATATATCTAAACTTCATTTCTTATATCCATAATCATTTTATAGGAGAGGAATTCATGTTATTATTAAATATTTCATCAATAATTTTAATGGTGAAAAATATTTTACCCAATGTATGTAGAATCCATGTAATCCAAAGAAATGGGGTATCCTAGTGAAATTATTTGGTGGTTTCCAAGAGATAAAAAGTTATAAAATTTTAGGTTCAATAGAAACTCATTTATATTAAATGATATGGCCAATGAAATGGACTTCTTGTTTCCAAAATTTACACTTTGAAAACATAGGATAAAGATGATCCTCTAGCATGATACCTAATGCTATATCTAATAACTGTCCATAAAAAACTTATGTCCTATAATACTCCATAATAAAATCAAAAAAAATTAACACAAAAGAATCTAGATACCTTTTATGGGATATATTCCACAATTCTATAAACATATTTGGTGAAAACATAATATGGATAGTCATAAAAAATTTATAATTAAAATATCATATTATGATATTTGTTATTGTAATATCCTTTTTTTCAAAAGTGGAGATAGTGGTGTCCTCTATGAAAAACTATTTTAGATAAAAAACTACGATCCTATTAATTTATCAAACAAATCATAAAATCATGCTTGTGGAAACTGATTCTCTCTGATAACATGGTCAGAATTATGTTTATCCACCCAATTCCTAAGCTCTCTATAAACCATTTTCACAAAAAATACAAAATACTTCCCAAATAATCATTCTCAGTTAAATGAACAATTTAATTTACTACTCTTCTAATTGAAATATCAATTCACTCAATTCTATTGGTCCCATCTTATAATAAAGATGGTAAAATTAATAGTCCTAGTGGGTCAAAAATCATGAACTATAAGAATATTTTTGGTCGAAATCATGTGAAATTTTCAAGAAAGGTACCCGGGAATTGTGTTCATAAAATACCGTCAATGTAACAGAATAGTGGTTTATGTTGATTTTTATTATTAACGTGAATATTTTCATAGTCATTTGTGGAGTGCTAGGGATATTTTTGATTAGGTATGTCGATAATTATCCAAGAAAATGTAATGGATTCTCTATAGGCTGTATAAAAAGATGTGTATATAAGTTTGCATAGGGAATATTTTCAAACAATTCCAAATTCGAGGTTATCTCACACAAATATGTAATATAGATGATCTTCAATAATTATATGAAATTTTAAAAAATATGATCTTATGAGACACATATCAATTTGTGATCCCCCATGAAATAAAGATGTGCATATTTTCATGAAGAAGAGCTATGTGCCAAATGTGATGTAAAATATGGTCTTCTTCCCAGGGAGAAATTTTTCCAGGAATGCGAACGTGGTGAAAAAATTATTAGAAGGGTAAATATTGTGTATAAATTACGGCCTACCCCCCCCCCCCCCCCCCACTTTATGTTTTGCGCTCAGCCCTTATAGGCAATAATGGCTTTGAATCATGTAACCCTTTTGTTCAAGGGGATATACTTGTAAAGAGACTTATGTGAAAATAATAAATGGTGTCCACAATAGGATATTATAAAATAATGACAAGATGTTTGAATTTATACAACTAAACTCAAATTACTCTTGGAAATTTATAATGTTTGGTGAATGAAAGAAAAACATTATATAGATGATAGAATATTCATTGTATATTCTGTAGTAAATTGGTATTCATCAAGTGGATGAAAATATAATATAATGATGACATAAATGATGTATAAAACATATTGATTCATGTGATAAAATATGATTATTATGAAGGATTAGCGAGGTCAATTAATTTTAGAGAGTAGTGAGATTTTATTTTGGAATTGATCCTAAACCAGTATGGATAGTGAGTCTTCTATGAACTATGATACAGGACATCACTTTTAGCAGATTTGGTATATTGTGAAATTATTATTGAATTATAAATGTTTGTATCTAAGTGAGGATGAAACATGTAAAATTATTTTTTCTCATTCATGAATTATTTTATATTCATATATTTTATGTGAAATATTGAGAGTATGATTTTTATTTACAACGAAACAATATGTGAAGAGAATGTTGTGTCGATCTATTATACATTAATTCACCCCACCCCCACTCAGGACATTTAACCTAGTTGGGCTAACGAATTAGCCAATGATGTTTGGAAAATCTATATTTATGATGTCTTCCATATACTCTAAATGTATCCACTCTAAAATATAAGAGATTATTCCAACCACCAGTGAGAAAATTCATTCAATAAATTCTATTACATCAAAGTATAATCTAAATTTTTTTTTTCATTCCATCTGGATATGTGAAACTCACCTTTTGTATCTAAATGAAGAGTTGATCCTTGAATGATGTCAACCAATCAATATTTAAAATCATTTCAAATAAATCCATTGGTTGAATAAATAAATCAATCTTCAATTTATCTATATCGATGGTTAAATAGTATGATTTACCCATAACGTAATTACACCTTATTATTCTTAGTAATGTTTTATTTTTCAAAACAAAAAGGATAAAATCAACACATTAACCCATTTTATTAAGAAAATGATATGTAATAAATTATTTGTACATGCCCATATCAATGAAAATCTTTCATAAGGGTATAATTAAAATGAATAATAACTCCCACCATTAATGGAACTGATAGATTACTCAAGATCACTTTCTCAACGGTAAACAATTTTCAACTCACTGTGAATTTATATTGGTCAAAATATTGTTATTTAAGAGGTTGAGGAGTCATGGGATTTCTAAAATAATATTTTCTCATGTGTTTATGATGATGATTTTTATTATGCTGGACTCATCTAGTCAGATCATACAATGTATAAGAAAAATGAAATCTTTCTCCAAAACCAAGCCATATAGGATTATTAATATAACAACGATGGTTTGCCATATTATTAAACATATGATAAGCTCTATTTTTTATTTAGTTTCTCATTTCATATTATCAAATAAAGCACACTAAAAATATGTTACCTTATATTTCAGTAAAGGAGGAATGTTTGTGGATACGATGGTCTAATTTAGAGGTTTACCAGCACTCTAAAAATAGGGGACCCTCTTCAACTAATTCAGAAAATATTAGTTCCAAACTATTCTGATAGTAATAAACATTCTCTCTTCAACTGTATTTTTACATATTCACATTTTTACCACCATCATTCTGTTGAACATCTTATTGTAGTCATTACTTTCAAGAATGATAATCATTGAGTAAGTTTTTATTCTCAACCCTGAAATAATATTTCATGAATTCAATGAAAAAAATTTAAAAAAATTATGGTAAAATTAGATTAATTGTTAAATTTAGAACCGTAATATTTTTTAATAGATAATTTTTATTGAAACTAAATAATTTAATTTTTAATGATATCTAAAATGTGAGGGGATAAAACATTTTGATAATAAATTATTCAATATTTAATCATTTAATGAATTAGTTATCTTTAACCTAAACAACTAAATCCGACCATTGGTATGATATATCCCCTAGAATATATGTTATCATCATGAATTTCAACCCAGCTAGTTTCAAATGGAAATAAAATACATTATTCAAACTATTCAGCAATTTTTTTCTTTTTTTGATTCAGAATACCTTCAAAATTTTATATTGTTATATTTTTGGAATAGAACATGGTGGTTTACTTTTTAATGATTCAAACATATTTTCTACCTATCCACAACCTAGATATTTTCTAAAATATATGTGACTATCTATATATTCAACTTTGGCATAGGTGAAATATTATTTTTAGCATTTTTTCTAGATATTTTCTAAGATGCCAACATGATGCCATTATATATAAAGAACAAAACATCATTTAGTCTCACTCCCTATGAACTAATGTCATAATAATTCCAATTTAACATATCTGCACATATCACAATCATATATTTGTGACCTTTTTAATAAATATCACAACCATTCTCAGCAAACTCAAACCATATAATTCATTTAATAAATTTAGCATGTTTTTATCCATTCTATAAATATATAATCTCAAAATGAACTCAGTGGACCCAATATAAAATCTTATATACAATTAGTGTTCTTAAACTCTCATTGTTTAAACCAATGACGATGAAGGTACCATACACATTGAATTGATTATAAATAATTTTCTACCAAACATTTCTCGGTAACGTGATGTTCAAATTAAATGTTTAGGTATTTTTTTATGATATACATATCAAGTGAATACATTATAATCTACATACAATAAGAGAAACTCATGGACTAAACCATAATGATAGAATTTTTTAATAAAGGACTAAATAAACAGATTCCATTTGTAACATCCCTCCTCTCCTCATTATATTTAGAATTGGTGGAGGTGTTTTTAGGCCTTGGGTGATAGATCCATGACACGAATGGCTGGAAATAAATTCCATGGGATTAAAAAATGGTAGGGGGTGATATATAAAAGTTCATAAGTCAAGAAAGACTCAATAAATATGGTCAAAAACACTTAACTAGCTTTAATATATAACCCAACATACCACACCCACAATATTAAGAAGTATCACTACAAAAATATGATACCTTTCATTTTAATGTGTCCCAATAGATGACATATACAAATCAACTGATGTTCCAAAGAAGGTTTTGAGTACACCTCAAGACTTTTTTCCCAAAGAATTTTCATATCATGAAACTAAAATGAGAACCGATTATAAATTTTATAGTAATAATTTTAGAGTTATAATAAATAGTTCATATCATGGTCCCAAAGAATTTCAATGTAAAAGAGTAAAGTTTTTTATAAATCATTTCTCATTGATTCTACAAACACATTCCATGTTTATTCACACACAAAAAAATGCATTCCAATTAAATTTTAATACTCATTAGTAGTCTATCATCCATCCACCAATTCATCACTAGGTGTTTAATCAAATTATTCCGTAAAAGCACATTCCCCATATCTTGGGTCACTTCCTTATACGCCATTGGATCATGTACATTATTCAGGTATATGTGTAAATAATGAATTCAAAATAACCTTGTATCCCTAATCCCATAAAAATCATTTCAATAAACCATGTGTTTTATCTAATATTTTATCAAACCATCTATATGAATCAAAACCTTTCAATAATTTTGAATCCATGATTTGAAATTTATAAAAAATATTTTCCTGAATTCCATAATATTTTCCTATTTCCATACAATAACCAAAATAGATTTTTAATAATTAATTTTAACACCCCATGATTTCATAGTAAGTTATTTTCTTATATTTAATTCAATGGCTTGTGCTACATGCAACACAAAGTTCGAGTGCACCACGACTTAACAAAATAGCCATTTAAAAGCATTTATGTATATTATTGACTTCATTTTGAATTCAATATAATTCATAGAATATTAACATCCATATTATGTGTTTTTTGGATTTAATATAACAACAAATTCAATTCATCAAATAAAAGTATTATTTTCCAAAAAACTGATTTTTAACGCCTTTTAATGGAGAAATCATTTTTAATCCATGATTTGAAACTTTTATATATCCAATTTTTCAAAATAGTATTTTTATTTATAAGTAGTACATGAAAATTTAGTTTGGATAAATTTTTGGTGATTTTCTAATATCTTTTATATTTTGATGAATAGAGAAAGAACTAAATTTTAACTGAAACCAACTTTTTAAATCAATATAATGTATAGTGTAAAATTATACACATGAATGGTTTTGATGTATAATTAGATTATAGTTTTATCATTTAATCCAATGATGGTCATTTTAAGTAATTTTACATTTAAATTGGTCCCACACACAAATCAATCTTTTTATTGTTTTTACTTCTAAAAAATATTATTTATTGTTTTGATAACGGGAATACTTTTTTAAATATATTAATACAAATTATATCTATTTATTTTGGTAAAATAGACATCAATTGTTTATTTTTTATATTAAAATTATATTTGGGTGAATTGTTAGTATTTTTATAAAAACATTCAATTTTTGATGAATAGTGAAAATCATTGCGTTATTTTTTAAAGGTTAAGATTTATTTAAATAATTATTTATAATCTAAATTTATTTTAAAGTAAAAATAGATACATAATACTTATAATACTGCAATTTAATTAATTTATATCATTTTATAATAAGATTAGATATATAAAATTTTATTGATCTTTTTATCGTCTTTATGCCACATACTAGGCACATTTAAAAATTTTCATAAAGTATAATTTTACAATTTTTTTCAGTTTAATTTCAAAAATATGAGAGACATAGTTGATATTAGTAAGTAAAATTTGGTTCAATGAGATGAAATATGTTTTCTAAATAGTAACATTTGAATTTTATATACCATGGTTAAAAGTAAATAGTGTAATTAAAGGTAAAAATGATATTATAATTCCTCTAAGACTTTTCCTAAATCTACTAAATTAGTTTATTCTGACCAAAATAAACCTTAGGAATAAAATATGGTAATTTTATTCCCCTTGGATTATATTTGGGCATTTAGCATTATTTTAGTTAAAGAAGAGTTAAAAGTGTTTAATTCAATGATTAATAAAAGAAACATTTTTAATATAGGGTTATACATTATATAAATTCAACTATAAATATTGATTATAAAGATAAATATATTTCCTAAATCATAATATTTTATTTACAATTTTTATATATTAAATAATTAAATTGATATATGACACAATGATGATGCATTAATTACATTATTAACAAATGATTAAAATAATTGATATTATAGATATAAAAATAAATGTAAATTGAGTGTTTTGATACATTACAAGAATTTTATAGGTTAATATGAAATTGTACGATTGATTAAATAAATTTTAATTGATGTGATAAAGTTTATTTTACTTCCACAAAAACCAAAGAAAAATAGTATCAAAATTGACAAAATTGATTTTTTAAATAAATACTATATTATTAAATGATATAATATTCTTAATAATCTATGGTTCAGAAAAAAGACTTATATAATTACATATATGTCATTAATGAACCACTCTTGGTTCACATGGGATTTTATAGTAATTTTATTAACCATGTAATGTATAAATTCAAGAAGACATTTTAAAAGATAAACTATTTAACTAAGAGTTAAATCTAAAAGATAAGGTTAATATGGTGACTTAAACTATTATAAACCCTAATTTTTTAGATTTTTTCTACCCATTCCCACCGTATCCTATAAATAAAAACTTTTGGGACATTATAAACTGAAAATTATTTTATAATAAAATAATATTTCAAACTTTTCCTAAAGTGACCCTCACATCTATTATAAAAGGGTACATCACCTTCTCTCAAAATCACACCTTCAATTCCATTTGTCTCTGCCCAACCCTACTCATATATCCTCCCAACTACCCTCAATTTATCCTACAGGAATTACTTTGATTATAAATCCATCCTATTCTTCCCTTATGATCATGTCAATAAGAAAAATGAAGAAGAGGTAATAATTTCATCATTTATTTCAATGTTCTTTTCTTCTTCAACTTCCTCTTTCATTGTTGTTTCCAAAAAAATAATAAATCTAGCACCTTTTACATATTTTTATGTTATTATAAATATGGTACAACCATATTCATAATTCTATCAATATTATTAATGAAAAATCCACCATATGTGCGTATGTATGGATTACATTATCCAAATCATGGTGTAGTTTGTTATTCAACACTTCATTATTTGGATGGGTATAATAATGAGTATAACTGATTTAAATAGTAAATATGACATGTAAATTATTTTTTATATATAATATGTCATCCAATTACATATGTTCTCACAACTAAAAGAATAATATTGTCGGTCGTTCATATATAAAATATACCCTCTCTACAACGCGATAAGATTTTATTCCCCATCGTAACTATTCAAAAATAATATTCATTTTATGATTTAAATAATTATGTATAAGAAAATAATATTATTCTATATACGAATAAAATACATTAAATCCATGACAAACATGGCTTATTAAACAAAAAAAATGAAGGAAAATGAATCAGTTTTTTACTAGAAACAATTATATTACTGAAATATTTTTAACCAAATAATGTTATAGAATCATATAAGATATCATATTTACGTATATGGTTCTTATATAATTTAATAAAAATGATTTAACCATTATAAATGAGTCTAAACATACCCTTGACTAATGTAATGTATAAGGTAAGGGGTATTCATCTCGCTTCTTATTCCCATGAGATTCATGATATATTGCCACTATTTCCTTTTTGTGGGGTGTATGTACTTCCCGTAATTGTATTATTTTTGAAATATACATTAAATTAATGGTATTATAATCACAATTTTAATGTCCTTCTTTTTCAAGGTGTATGTTTCGTATGATATCAAATTGGTAAGGGAATTTCTATTTTTGATTTCCACTCATTGGGTTTCACTCTATCATCATTGATTATTTTACTCAAAGATTATGGGTCAAATAACTATTTATTTATTTATGTAGTAATTTCCACCCCAAATTTTGTGGATATATATTTATACACATAATCACTCCATTGATAAATTCTCAAGTCATTGATTTGAACTTGATAAGATTAATCATAACTCAATTTTCATTCACAGAGTTAAACATCGAAGTCATTGGTTTTGTTTTTTCCATAATATGTGTTAATGTCCTTTAATTTTTTTAAACTGAATTTCCAATAATATTAACTATATTTATCTTTTTCTCACATAAATATATCATTTATATATCCTTAATCTAATAGTATTTTCTTTGTAAGGGACTTTATCCCAATTTAGGTTTCACTGAGACGTCTTGGTTGTTATGTGCTAGTTTACTTTTATATGGTGGGTATACTATCGTTTGACATGTTATATCACGAATCCATTTATTCTCATGATATTATAAAGTATTGATTAATTTTATTCATCCATTATTGGTATTTAAGAGTCTCCCATTTGGTTAGGAATTCTTTAACTATAATATCATTTTAAATGTTTTAAATATTTATTCTTCTAAATTTTTATCATTGATGTCCATGTTTAAAAAATTGTTTTATCGATTTATTTATATATACATGAATATTTTATAACTAAAATTAATTTCAATGTTTCACAATTGTATTGGACACTATGATTCAAAAATCACTTTTAAATGACTTCTTTGATAAATAGTGTGACTTTTAAATGTTTTCAAGAAAAAAAATGATATTTCTCTCAAAGTGTTTTACTGATTATTCTTATCTATATCAATGTCATTAATTATTCCTAATTAGGGTTGATTTATTATAATTAGATCTTATATATTGTATTGAGAGAGTTATTTTTTACTGTGTATGAGTTATTTTTATACCAATGATGATTTGTGGTTAAAATAGTGACATTTTGTATATTAGTTTTAATACAAATGTTTATATTATAATTCAACCATTTCATATGTGGAATGCATTGGACATAGTATATGATGGGTGGAGCCTTCTATATCTTCTCAATGAATCAGTAGGTCTCATGAGACAAACTAGTGTCTTGGAACCATTCATTAACAATATTATTATTTTTAGTCTTGGAACGAGGCCTTGAATATGTGGTTATGGTTTCTGGAATTATGCATTCCATCATTATTAAAATAGATATTGATATTAAATGGGATTATCTGACTAGTATAATATCCATTTGAATAAGGAATTGGATTTTTATTTGATTTATAATTGCCATATTATACTAAGGTTATGTTTAAATGGAATATGCTTTAGTCTTATACATTTTCTTAAATGTTTATGCATATTTATGAATGATTCCGCTATATTGTTATCCATAATGAACATCTGATCTCACTTCTTTTTTAAGTTTTCCATTTCCTAGTATGTGAAGAAGTATATTATGTTTGACCTATATGGATTTTCTATGGGATATTAGTGTGTTCAAAGGGGAAAGACTTTCTCATTTTTATTTCATGATGTAATGTAAATTCTATGTACAGATGTAGTACATCCAGTGATATAAGACTAATCATTTTTTTTAGAATTGATCTCTTGTGATCATGTAAATTTTGTTTAATAATGCACCAACTTTGGATAACTAGGGTCAGGGCATTATTGTAGGTATCAAATAAGTTCTGTACAAACCCATGTAGCTAGATTTAGAAAATATTTGATTATAAACCCATATCCTAAGATAGAATTAGATGATTAGTATAAAAGAACATACAATAATTTTTTTAATGTAAAAATTATATGGTTTTTTAAGAAATACATCCATGCCTGGAAATGATCTGGTACAGTTTGCTCTGGCATAGAAGTACCTTGTGGTAAAACACAAAACACCACTTTTAGCTGGACTCAAATGGGAACACTTTCACGATAATGGGCGTTTCTGCACTCTTGGTCATGACACATCCCAGGGATAAGCTTTGGATAATTTAAATTTTCCAAAAAAACCGATTTTATATATTTAAATATAATATGAGAATAAATAACCATGGATAATATTAATGTGTTTTACATTCCAAATAAGGCATTGTGGTATTAATTAAATGATTTTTTTGAAAAACTCTATACTTTCTAGTTTTATTCAATAGAAGGATTCCAATTAATTCATTGTAAAATGGAACGTGATGTACAAGGTGGTAACGATAATGGAAATAGGAAACTAAATAAATTATTGATAGTCATAGAAGATATTTTGTTCATGCCAATTTACATTTCCAAAAATGTGATCTACAACATATACATTAACCAACTCCCAAACACCATAAATAAGAGAAAAGCGGATAATGATAAGACCTCTAGTAATGGAGACCGTGGATAAACGATATTTCAATTTCTATCATGCAGTAAATGTGGAAGGAAACACCTAGGAAACTATCTGAAAGGAAAAAATGAATTCATTATGTGTGGGAAATAAGGACATAAAGTAAAAAAACTGTTATGAAAACATGAAGAGTGATATAGAAGAAAATAAAAATGATCCTAAGAATCCATTTACAGTCATTTTCTGTAAATGTAGGGGTCCTTGATATTAGCCTAGTTAATTCCATATTCTAGAAGATAATCATTAGGTCACGGAAGAACATATGTATAAATAAATGGATATAGAAATGTTTAAAATTATTAATGCTCTTTGTTTTTGGGCTTACACTGAAATAATTTTCTATTTTATGTGTAACCCAATAGTTTCTTATGTGAAAATTTAATTTGAGGATGAAATATATTTTCATTTGTGGATATTGTTATAAGGAAACATTTGGGTTTATATGATACTTTAATTTGAGGAAATTACAATTTATTAATTTTTGGGATGAAAATGATTGGTATGATATAAAATTTGTGGTAAATATATGTTATGGTTATTTTAATGAATTTATCACATTTTTTGAATGTTATAAAATATTTTCTTTCCAAATGAACAACACACAGATCATGTGACAACCCATCATATTAGACAAATCTGCGGGAATCGAACCCATAATAAAATCTAAACTGGGTTTTACCCCCAACCACTAGACTAAGGGAATTCCCCAATTAGTGTGACTTATTCTTTTTATTTAAATGATTTTATTAATCAATAATAAGTTTATTTAGGATCTAATGTTTTATCAAATGGATATCCTTAGTATAGGAAAACTATTTGCTGATTAAGTGATAAATTGTTTTGGAAGATGTCCACTCTGTTGGGAATAATATATTCCTACGAAAAATAGAATTATATGGGATTTAATTTGAGGAGTAATAGTGGTTTTTTTATTTTGGATGAAAATATATTTTTTATAGAGATTCAAGTTATTAATTTAAATTATTAACCTATCATATAGAATATGTGATTTGATTAAATATACTTCTGTATGAGAGTTTTTGATTAGTTGATGATATTTGGAGATAGATGTAAATATTTTCCATGAAAGACTATGTTATTAATTTTTTCCGAGTTATGGGTTTCAATGTTAGTTTGGATTATATTTAAGAATTTTAGGAATTTTGTTTATTTAGTTTCCTTTATTAAATTTGGGTGTTGATTGTTTTGTTTTGGAAATTAAGATTAGTATATATTTCTAAAAAGTATTGTCCATTTGGGGATAATCTGATCTTGTACTGACCATTTGGATTTGGTTAATCTCTAAATACAATGGAAATATATAGTTCATCCTTTCTGGATTAATGGATTCTCTAGAAGATCATTATTTCACTTTAGGTGTGACTATGTCTTATTGAATAGTCATCGTTTAGAGAAAAGATGATTTAGTGGAAACAATTTATTAAAAGATGAAACTCTACTTGAAAAGTATGTATATATCTTTATGTTATTAACCAATCTCCAAAATAAATTCCTAACTTTATGAAATGGATCATAATAAAAAAATATTGTTTGTTTACTTTTTCTACTCGGAAACTAATGATTGTTTAACCCTTCACAATTTGGTGGTATTCTTGTTGTTATCTTTCTCCCTTTCATGATTTATATCACTCTCCATAAAAACATGACACTTATTTTATCTTCCATATCTATGTTTACATACATGGAATCCTAGTATGGGTTATCTCGGGAGACCTTTTTACTTCTCTTTCATTCTTCTAAAGTGATAGTTTTTTTGTCTGTTTTTCCAATGTTAGACATTCATTGAAGTTCCCAATCCCAATTATTAAATGTCTAAGACGAAATTTTTAAAAGGGGGGAAGAATTTAACCCCCCAATATTTCAAAGTATGTTATTTTTTTAAAATTAATTTAGTATCTTGCACTACACTCTACACTGAGTTCGAGTGCACCACACCATACAAAAATAACCATTCAAAAAGATTCTATGAATAGTATTATCACGAACGAATCTGATCGCCACAAGAACCGGCACCAAACCCGGCCCTTGACAAGGTCCGAAGGGCGATCCCAATCCCTATGGGTGGGTACAAGTGCCCATGTATCATAAAATGAAAATTGGGAATGATTTACCCATGTTTGTAAACATAAAACAAAAAATGAATCCAATAAAACGAATTTGGATTTTTCAAACCAAAAAATGTTTAAAAAAAATTCAGAACATAATTCTATAGTCTAGAACAACTCACCAAGAATATAAAAAAGTAAAAAAACCAAAAATGAACAGCCCATAAACCTCAACATGGCAAGAGTCATCACCCTCAAGCCATCTCCACAACACTACATCATGAATGACCAGTGAAAACTAGAATTGTTTGCACAAAAGTTGTACCCAAACCTGCGACAACAAAAATAACCAATTCTGATTAAACCAAAGGTTTAAAGTATGGTGTGATCAAATGTCTATTATGATACCACCACTAAGATAATCCATGTGATAAACATTCAAAGACGAAAAAAAAAGTTTTCAAAAACATGTAATTTATAGTTGCAATTTTTAAAAGATGCAGCTTAAAAAAAACAGTTTTCATGTTGCCTAAGTTAAAGAATAATAACTTTTAAAATAAATTCAAAATATACTGATTTTTTATAGCCAAATATACCGTATTCTGACGGTAAGTATAAAGGATCTAATGGGGACAGGTAATAGGAAATAACCCTTAGGAACTAGCTAGCTGTGGGTCCCAGGTACCTTGTATCTCAATAAGAGTAACCACAAAAAATATATGTTCTCTTGCACGAGCCACTAGTAGAGATCATACCCATAACGTAGTGGTCCCAAATAATCATCATCATAGTTTATTTAGAGTTTTATGTGTCAATATTTCTATGTTAAACTGAGGTCAAACCCCATGGATTCACTAGCATACTAGTACACGTCCACCCACCTAAATACCTAGGTTTTCCATTTGTGCTCAAAAAAGTTCAACAATCCATGAAATAGTGTTTTCACATGAAAATATCACTTCCACATCACACATTAACCAAAAATCCCCATGTATATCACACAATTCACAAATTACACTTTTCATTCAAATGCATTTTGAAATCAAACTCACACCAAAATAGCCCACAACAATTTTCACATAACTTTCACAATCCAAAACATCCTTTAAAACATTATAAATTCCCCCCAAATATGATAAACATCAAATAACATCCCACTCACATGTTTCATAAAAACATTTTTATAGAAACATACATTTTTCACATCACACTCACACAAACATCCCACATGACGTTCACACCTCTTTCACATTTCAGTAAATCCATTAAACATTTTTATAAAACATTTACCAGGGGTTAAACATCACATGACAAAACTATTCACATTTAAAATGGTCCATTTGAATGTATTTTCAATCCAAAACAGTTTTACAATATGATTTCACCTCTTACATAAATCATTAACTATTCAAAACATTCATAAAACAATTCTAAAGAGTGTACCAAAGCTTTTCACATACAACCCATTTCAAAACTATATTTCGAGGACAAAATAACACAAATAAAAATTTAAACTAGAATTTTTATCCCCAAAAACATTTATTAAACTACCTTCATGTTTTATACAAACACCTCAAACATTACCACAAAATATCCATATGAAAAGCACATGTTTTCAAAATCACTTTCAAGAAGTACAATATGGTTTTACACCTTAAACCCATTAAAACCCTCTTTAAAACAAAATGTCACTCCAATACCCAACCAAATAATAATTTTCAGCCCAAAGAAAATTATTAAACCAATTTCATATGTTATAAAATACACCCAAACAATACCCAAAGAGATACACATGAAAAACACCCAATTTTAAACAATAATTAAACTATAAAAATAAATGCTTAACAAAAACCAACATAAACAGTTTTTATACCACACACAACATAGAAGTAACATGAATAATAAGTAAATCAAGAAAAATAACTCATATATGAATGATTACACATGGAATCACCTACCTTTTATGTCGAAACCCTCAAAACATGGTGTGAAACATCAACCGCCCCACCGCTGCACCTCAAAGAAGATAAATCCAGCCCTAGACGTTAATATTTGACCAAAAAGACACAAAATAAAACCCTAGGATCGAACCTCAACTTCTAGGCATGAGGAACTTCAAGAAAGGCAGAATGAAACCCTATGGAATGGGACGAAATCATGGAAATAAACACTTACTTGAATCATCTTGAATTAATTGAACCAAATACACCAAAATTTGAATCTCCACACAACTAAACCTGATAAGGGGGATCTAATGGGGATGATAAGGTCATGTGGGTAATGGGGTAAAAAGTGAAAAAATTTAAAAGATTTATGAAATATTCATCTTACCTTCTCAAATCTAGAAGATTTGAGGAACTCTACAAAGTTTTGTCGTACTCCGTGAGGAAAATGAGGTCCAAAGTGGAAAAATGAATAATGTTGGTGTGGTTTAGGATTTTTTCTTCAGGTGGAAGGTGGAATCGCATGAATAAAGTAATCAATGTGTGAGTTATTAAATTATTAAAAAACAATTTAAATCTGGAAATGATCATGGGTTGGCCCATTTCCAAATTAAATATCTCAAACCCAAAATGCTGGTGGGTTAAAAAATGATCCAAATGGACATGGTGATTTGGATAGGTCACAGGAGGAATAGTGGGAAGTGGAATGGATGAAAAATTTTAACTAATTATGGAGTTATAAAATAAATAACATTTGTTTTTAAATCTGGAATTGGGCTCACGGTTTTTCCCAAATTTTGAAAACCATCCATTTCCACCAAAATGAATGGAAAACCCCCCAAATAAAGAAAGGATGGAAATTAAATGTAAAATATATTTAAAATAAGTCATGGATGTGAAAATTCTCCCCACCATATAACTTTTAGTCCCCAGAAACCCAAAACAAAGACAAAAACAAAACCAAACACAGCTGATAAACCAAGAAATAATTCTTTTCCAAGATTCTACCCCAAAGGCCAAAACACCTCCAGTGATCATTTACGGAAGGATTACTATAACAACCAAAACATACACGACTTTCATGATAAAATCAATCATATTTAGGAATTATCCCAAAATAAAACTCCTCACACAAAATCTGAAAAATACTTAATAAATTTACCTAAACAAACAACAACATCAAACAAAGTTACACTTAACCTAATATAACTAAACCATTGGGCACTCTCTAATCTCAATGATTATCCAAGGAATATGTAGGTAGTTAGACATCTTAGAATGATTATACCTATATCCAAGACAAGTCCAAGGAAAAAAGTTACTGAGTTACTTGTAGGAAGAGACACAAATGGGATCCCCACCATAAGAGACAACATAAATTGTTTCCCAAGACAGAATCAGGACACTAACAGGGGGAGGACAAAATAGACTCCTTAGTACAAGGGGTATACATCCATTAGAAATTTCCAAAATAATATTCATTATTCCCATGGTGGGTATTTCCACCAAAAGAACCAACCATCATAACCGACTGACGTGGGCCTATAGAAAAAGACCCCAAAAATTTAATGATTTGGGAAGGCTTCATAGTTAGTCCAAATGGTTTGGGAAACCATGCACTAACTGTGTAGATCATTCTTTCTGCATGGCTTCCTAGAACATGGTCACTACTAATTTTTCACATACCGTGTGCTCATCCTGTCTAGAAAAATTTAAATCCATTCTCCAATGACAAAATGGAATCCAAAGGGGGGGAATATATTGGGTGATGACATGGGTACAAGGCCCTCCCCATATTTCCATCTAATGAGAAGAAAAGAAGAAAGATGATTAAAACATGGGTTTAAAGTCTTCATATCTTTCAAAATAAGGATTGGAATTTGTAAAAAAGTTTAAACGACACGAGGGTTTCCCCTGACTACGCACCAGCTTCTCTCTGGGACCTATGGATGGAGCTCAAAATATTGAAGCATTTTTGGCCTGGTAGAAAGGCTGTGGAACCCCCTATGTGGAACTTCTTTTTTCGGGGCCAGAATAAACTATATCACATACCCCGATGGGTTAACCAATAAATAACACACTCCATTACTCTGTTTACCGAGACTTGACATTTCACTAAAACAATGGACCCGAAGATGCACACACATTGCTCCTCATTTCTTTAGGTGAAAAAAAACATATGGGCAGGACATGTATAAACACCTTCCTCTAAGATAGTGGATTTGATGTTTTCCTCGAGAGAGACATACACCCAACATAACAGAGAACCTCAAAGTGTTTCATGACCCTTACCATTACAATCAAATGAGCACACAACATCACAATGCGTCACCAAACATGTCCTTTGTGATTGAGAGAAACAATACATGGAACGGGACCTTATGCCAAGTCCCTAAACAACAGACAAGTCCAAAAGTGGACACAATATCCTCTCATGACCAAAATCCAAAAATTGGTAGTTTAACAAGAAAACTTACTTTAAAAAACTAGGATGAACATATAGGACCTCTTAAACACCATCGAGACACGCATCCACACTAACAACCCCAGAACACTTCCACCTTCGATGAATCAGACAACTTAAGAAACTAAGGTCTCTTTCAACCTTCCACAACTACTATCCCAATATATCAGGATCCAAAAATCATAAAAATTAATGGGTGTATACTCAATCATCAAAGATCGATAAAATATTCCTTATATTGATAAACTAAAGGGCATTCCATTGGAGAAACAACATGGGCTGCACTTAAGTTGTGCATTAACCCTTAATGGGGGCGCACCTTATCTAAAGAGAGAACCCAATGTCACAACTAAGCTGGTACATTAGTCAAATCATGCCACAAAATATATCCAAGCACATTAAGGGAACCACCACAACATATTCTCAAAACCTATCTTAGAAGAGACTACTGACTGGTCCTTCTACCCAACTTATCGTCCAAACACAAACCCAAAACATGGTTCGAACAACAGTGGTTCATAGAATCAAAACATCCCATAACATCAATATTTCCCAAAAACACATAATCTATACCATCCCAAACAATTCAACAAGACATCATGTTTTTCTTTAAAAAAATATCTTTTAAAAAAACGGTTCAGCGGTTAGCGTATCCACCAATGTTACCCCATGTGCCTCCCAAATGCATGTTTTTTGCCACACTGAGAAACCTCCTCATATCTGTCCTGGCACTCATCAAATCATGCCACCAACCATCCATTATCCCATATAACCCCAGGAATGTGGACTCTCATTAAAATACCAACGGCTAAAATAAAAATTCATTCGAATTTTCAAAACCAAAACAATTATCCAACTCATCCTTTTTTTCAAAACCGCTAACCAGAAGATCAAAATATCAATCCACATCTTACAAAAATTATCACAAATATACAAACGTTTAGAAATTAACTCACTTTCATGTTATTCAAATAAATTTCAAAAAATATCATCCCATTAAAACACCCTTTGATTTTTTTGAAAACCTTATTGGAAGCACTTTTCCAAAACCAACTTCAATAGAGTTGTTGATTTCAAAAGAGGTATAAGCACACCATTTTTCATTTCAAAATAATTATGAAAATTTAGATCCAAAATTTCATAAATCAATCCATTCCCCCTTTTTTAAAAATAATTTCACAAAAACTTTTCACTTCTTAAAACCAAGTCACTTTAAAACCAACGTACCATGATTTCAAAGCTAAATAACACAAGAAAATAGAAGTGGAAAACTAGTTTCAATGGGTGACTTGGAAATTTGGTTAGTAGCCATATTCCAATCACTTCAATATCATAGAGATTCTTCTAGAGTTTATCTCCAGCTCCACAAGTCTTTTCAGTCCCTACGAGCTCACAGAGACCATTAACCCAACTCTCTTTTAATTTCCCTGAATCATAATTAAACCATGAAAACCAAAGGACTCCAAAAGGTCCCAACTTCCCCTAGAGCCTTGAATCCCATCATGTGGTGTGGTGATCATACACACTAATAATAACCAAAATTTCACGTCCCAAAAATCCTATCTCCAAACTATCCAAACTTTTCCCCAAATAACATGACCCAAAGAGGACGAACCTCCTCTGATACCTTTTGGTCACGAACTGAATCTGATCACCACCAAAATCTTCCCATGACAAGGCCTGAAGGGAGTTCCCGATCCCCACGGGCACGCACAAGTTCCTGACTATCATAAAATGTGAATTGGGAATGATTTACCAAAGTTTATAAACATAAAACAACAAATTAATCCAATAAAACGAATCTGGATTTTTAAAACCAATCAATGTTTTACAGAAATTCAGAACTAAATTCCATAGTATAGAACAAATTGCCCGGACTATAAAAAAGGTTAAAAACAAAAATTTAACATCTCAAGAACCTAAACATGGAAAGAGGCATCACCCTCAAGCCATCTCCATAACACCGTGTCATGAATCACCGGTGAAACCCTAAACTGTTGGCACGAAAGTCGTACACAGACCTGCGAAAACAAAAATAATCAAGTCTACTTACACCCAAGGGTGTAAGTTGGGTGTGAGAAAATTACCAATAGGATACCACCACTAAGATATTCCATCTGAAAAATATTCAATGATGAATAGAATGAAAGTTTTCAAAAACATGTAATTTGTAGTTACAATTTCTAAAAGATGAAACTTTAAAAAAAATTAGTTTTCAGGTGGGCTAATTTAAAGAATCAACACTTTTAAAATAAATTGAAAAGCTACTGAATTTTTTCTGAAAAATATACCATATGACGATGGTAAGTATAAAGGATCGAATAAGCACAAGTAATAGGAAATAACACCTTGGAACTAGCTAGCCATGGGTCCCAGGTACATCGTATCTCGGTGGGAGTAACCACAAAAAAAATTTGTTCTCGTGCACGAGCAAATAGTAGGGATCATACCCATAACCTAGTGGTCCCCAATAATCTTCATAATAGTTTCGTTATAGTTGTATGTGCCAATATTTCAATGTGAAACTGATGCCAAACCCCCACATATTCCCTAGAATACAAGTACACGTCCACCCACCTAGATACCCGAGTTTCCCCTTTGAGCTCAAACAAGTTTAACAATCCATAAAATATATTTTTCAAATGAAAATATCACTTCCACATCACACATTAACCAAATATCCCAATGTACATTACACATGTAACAAATTCCACTTTTCATTCAAATGCATTTTGAAATCAAACTCCGACCAAAATAGCTCACAACACTTTTTGCATAACTTTCACAATCCAACACATCCTTTAAAAATTTTATAAATTTCCTCTAAATATGATAAAAATCACATAACAACCTACTCACATGATTCATAAAACCATTTTTATAAACAAAATCCATTTTTCACATCGCACTCACAGAAACAGCCCACATCTCGTTCACACATCTTTCACATTTCAGTAAATACATTAAACATTTTTGTAAAACATTTCTAAGGGGATACACATCACATGATAGAACTATTCACCTTTAAAATTTTCCATTTGAAAGTATAACCAATCCAAAACAGTTTTCCAATATGGTTTCAGCTATTACATAAATCATTAAACCATTCAAAACATTTATAAAACAATTCTAAAGGGTATTCCAAACCTTTTCACATAAAATCAATTTCAAAACCGTTTTTCGAGGACAAAATCACCCCAATAAAAATCTAAAATAGAATTTTTAGTCCCAAAAACATTAATTAAACTACCCTCAAGTGTTATATAAACACCTCAAACAATACCACAAAATATCCACATGAAAATCACATGTTTTAAAAATCACTTTCAAGATGTACAATAGGTTTTAGACATTAAACCCATTAAAAACCCTCTTTAAAATATAATGGCACACCAAGGACCAACTAAATAATAATTTTCAGCTCAAAAAATATTTATTTAACCAATTTCATATGTTATAAAATACACCCAAACAATACCCAAAGGGTTACACATGAAAAACACCCAATTTTAAGCTAAAATGAAAATATAAAAATAAATGCTTAACCAAATCCAACATAAATAGTTTTGCCACCACAAAAAACATCTTAGTAACATGAATATTGAGTAATTCAAGCAAACTAACTCATCTAGAAATTATTACACATGGAATCGCCTAACTTTTATGTCGAAACCCTCAAAAAATGGTGTGAAACATCTACCGTACCACCGCCACACCTCAAGGATGATAAATCAATCCCTAGACCACTATATTTGACCAAAAAGACACCAAATCAAACCCTAGGTTCGAACCTCAACATCTAGACATTAGGACTTTCAAGAAAGGGAGAAAGAAACCATAAAGAAGGAGAATAAATCAAGGAAAGAAACACCTACTTGAAACATCTAGAATCAAACAAACCGAATACACCAAAATTTAATCTCCAAGCTACCAAACATGATATGGAGGCACTAATGGGGATGAGAAGGTCAATTAGGGACTGAAATGGGGGCAAAAGAGTGAAAATTAAAATCTTTATGAAAGCATCAACCTACCTTCTCAAATATAGACGATTTGAGGTACTCTATGATGCTTTGCCTTACTCCGCAAGGAAAATGAGGTCCAAAGTTGAAAAATAAATAATGGGGGTGAGGATCGGGATTTTGGATTCAGGTGGGAGGTGGAATCATGGGAATACAGTAAAAATGAGTGAGTTATTAAATAATTAAGAAACAATTCAAAACCGAAAATGGATCATAGGATTTCCCAATTCCAAATTAATTCACTCAATCCCAAAATGCTAATGGGTTGAAAAAGGGTCTAAATAGACATGGTGATTTGGATAGGTCATAGGAGGAAAAGTGGGAAGTGGAATGGATGAAAAAATTTAACAAATGAAGGAGTTATCAAAGAAATAAAATTTATTTTTAAATCTGGAATTGGCCTCATAGTTTGGCCCAAATTTTGAAAACCCTCCATTCCAACCAAAATGACTGGAAAACCCCCAAAATAAAGAATGAAAGGAAATTAAGTGAAAAATTCATTTAAAAGAATTCATGGATGTGACAATTATTTACTAAATTTAGTATTATATATACTCAATATAATTCTAAACTAATATTATGTGTTTCTTAGACATAATATAATAAATATATTCAGTTATTTAGATAAAATAGGTATTTTTCAAAAACAATTTCAATTTTACCACCTTTTAATTGAGAACCCTTTTTAAATCCCTCATTTTAAACTTTTATATATTCAATTTCAAAGAATTAACTTCTTCTTTAGAAGAAGGGCATAAAAATTTTGTTTGTATAAATTTTTGGTGCTTTTCTAATTACTTTATTATTTTGATGGATAGTGAAAAATACTAAATTTTAAATTAAAACTACTTTTTAATCAAAATAATTTATAGTGTTACATTATACACATGATTTTTTTGAAGTATAATTAGATTATATTGTTATCATTTAATTCTATGTTGGAAAATTGATGTAATTTTAGATTTAAATTAGACATAAACACATATTAATCATATGATAGTTTTTACTTCTAAAAACCCCACATTATGGTTTTGAAAACAAGTATATTTTTTATAAATTAATTCATACAATTTATATGTGTTTAATTAGGTAAAACCTTTATCATTTTTTAGTTTTTAATGCCAATATTATCTTTGGGTGATTTTTTGAATTTTTCTAAAAACATTAAATTTTTGATGAATATTGAAAAACACTGCGTTATTATTTAATGTTTACTTTCTATTTAATTGTATTTAATATTAATTTATTTAAAAATAAACATATATACATATTACCTATATAATTCCAATGTAATTCATTGAAATAATTTCATAGTAATAATAGTTATATAAAATTTTATCGAACAGTTTAATATCTTTTATCCACCTTCTAAGCACATTTGAAAATTTTCATAAAACATAATTTTACCACTACATTGAATGGAATTTCAAAAATATGATAGACACAGTTGACATCAATAAGTAAAATCTGGTTGAACAAAATAATGATAAATTTTTTGAATAGAAACTTGTGAAATTTATTTATCATCGTTAAAAGTAAATATGGTAATTAAAGGTACAAAGGATATTATAATTATCCTAAAACATGTCCTAATACTATTGGATATGTGTATTGAGACCAAAATAAATCTTTTTAATAAACTATGACCATATTTTTTTACTTGGATTAGATTTGGAAATTTATTATTATTTTATTTAAAAAATTGTTAAAAGTGTTAAATTCAAATATTAATAACTAAAACTTTTTTAATATAGGGTAATTCATAAGATAAATTCGACTATAACTATTAATTATAATTATAATGTGATTTTATAAATCATGGTATTTTATTTATAATTTTTAGATATTAAATTATTAAATTTAAGTATTACAAAATGATGTTGCAGTAATAACCTTATTAACACATGATTAAAATAAATAATATTATAAATATCATAATAAATGTAATTTGGGACTTTTGATGCATTAAAATAATATTATAGGTTAATATTAAATGGATGGGTTGATTAAATAAAATTTGTTCAATGTGGTAAATATTTTATGACTTTCACAACAACCAAATTCTAAATAGTGTCAAAATTGACATAAATGAGTTTTTTAACAAATCCTATACTATTAAATGATATAATATTCCTAAAAATATAAGGATAGTTAAAGGGATATATATAATGATAGATATGTCATTAATTAACCACTTTAGGTTCTCATCGAATTTTATATTTTGTTTTTTTAACATGTAATATAAAATTACATGAAGACCGTGTAAAAGATAAACTATTAAAATAAGTGCTAAATCTAGAGGATGAGGTTAATATGGTGTAATAAACTTGTATAAATCCTATTATTTGAGTGGTTTTCAACCTAGACTTAAATTAGCATCGAAATCAATCATTTTGGATCCATTAAAACAGAAAATTATTTTTCAATAAAATAATATTTCAAACATTCCCTAAAATTACCCTCACCCCTCTTATCGAATGGTACTTCCCCTTCTCTCAAAATCACAACTCTGAATCCATCTGTCTCTTCCATCCCCTGTGCAAATATACATCCAACTACCATCAATAAAACCTATATTCCTTACATTAATCATAAATCCATCCTAAGGAACTCTTTTAATCATGTCAAAAGGAAGCACCCAAAGAATAGGTAACAATTTCTTCACCTCCTTTAATATTCTTTTCTTCTTCCACATCCTCTTTATAGTTTTTTATATAAAATAATAATAACCTGTGTGACTTATACATACTTTTATTTCATTCTGATTATGTTACTACCTTATTCATTATTCTATCCATCCTAGGATTAACAATGTCACCATACGTGCATATGTACAGTTTTCCGTCTCCACGTTGTGGTGTAGTATTTTATTTTACACTTCTTTATTTGTATGGGTATAATAATGAGTATAACTGATGTAAATAATAATAACGACATGTTAATTATTCATTATATATAATATAACACCAATTACATACTATTTCACCAATAATATAATGATATTGTCACTCATGCATATGTACGACTTACTGTCTCCATGACGTGATGAGATTTTGTTCCCCATTATAACCATTGAAGAATAATTTTCATTTGATGATTAAAAACTAATTTTTAGGAACATAATTTTATTCGTAATATGAGTAAAATTCCTCTTATATATGAAAAACATGACTTACATAACAAAACATATAAAGGAAAATGAATCCGTTTACACCCGAAACAATGGTACTACTGAAATATTAATAACAAAAAATCTAGAGGATCATATATGATATCATATTTAAATATATGGTTCATTTATAATTTAATAACAATTATTTTACCATTATACAAGAGGTTAAACTTACCCTCAACTAAAGGAAAGTATAATGTAATGGATTTTCATCACACTTCTAATTACCAAGAGATTCATGCTATATTTCCACTATTCCCTTTTTGTGGGGTGTATGTATTCCCTAAGATTGCATTATTTTTGTAATATACATTAAATTATGGGTATTATCATCTTATTTATGTGACCCTTCATTCATTTGTTGTATTTTTTGTATGTTACCAAATCAGTAAGGGGGTTTCTAATTTCGATTTCCACTTATCAGGTTTTACGCAAACATCATTGATTATATTACTCCATGAATATGTGTGAAATAAGTCTTTATTTATTTATTTAGTAATTACCAATCACCATTGTGTGGTTATAATTTTTATACACCTAATCACTCCATTGAAAAATTCTCATGTCATTTATATGAACTTGATAAGTGTAATCATAACTCAATTTCCATTATATTTGTTAAACATCCAAGTCAGTGGTTTTGTTTTTACAAAAATATGTGTGAATGTTTTCTGATTGATTTAAACTGAAAATCAAATTATATTGATTTTTTTTAATTTTTTCACACACATTAATTTCTTTTATTACCCTCAATCTATTGATATGGCCTTTATAAGGGATTTCACCTCAATTTATGTTCCACTGAGTCTTTTTTGTTCTTATGTGCCTATTCACATTTGTATGGTGTATATACTGTCATTTGACATATTATATCTTGAATCCCTTTACTCTCATGATATTATAATTTTTTCATTAATTTTATTCCTCAATTATTTATATTCAAGAATCTCTCGTTTGGTGTAAAATTCTTTAACTAAAATATATTTTTGATTTTTTTAAAGATTTATTCATCAAAAGCATTCACATTGATGTACATGTTTTAAAAACTGTTATAAAGATTTATTTATTTGGAAATTAATGTTTTATAATTAAAATTTCATTAAATGTTTCAATACAGTATGATACACTATGATTCAAAAACATATTTTAAACGAACTCTTTGATAAATAGTGAGACTTGTAAATGTTTTCTAGAAAAATGTGTTATTCCTCTCTAATAGTTTTACTAATTATTTTCAAATATGTCAATATCATTCATTACTCATGATTGGATTTGATTTATTATAATAAATTCATCAATATTATATTTAATGAGTTCTATTTGATAGTGGATGTGATAATATTATATAATTCATGGTTTGCGGTTAAAATATTCAATACTAATGTTTAGATTTCATTTCAACATTTTTATTTGAGGTATGCATTAGACATAGTAAGTGACTCGTGGAGCCCACTATAGTTTCTCGATGCATCAGTAGGTCTCAAGAGACAAACTTGTTTCTTGGAACAAGGACTTGATAAAATTATTATTTTTAGTCTTGGCACGAGGCATTGGAAATGTGGTTGTGATGTCCAGAATTATTTATTCCATCATTATGAAATTAGCTATTGATATTACATGTGATTATATGACAAGTGGAATATCAATGTAAATATGTAAATGGAATTATATGATTTATATTTTCAAAATTATACTAAATTCTAAGTTTATATGGCTTGTGTTTCAGTCTTATACATTTCCAAAACAAATAATTCTTATTTATGAACGTTTTTACAACATTGTTATCCTAACTGAGTGTCAGAGCTCTACCCTTTCCTATGTATTATTATTCCTAGTTTGTGATGAATTTTATTATTTTTACCTAAAAAGAAAGGATAAGTAATTTGACTGTGTAAACAGGGGACACAATGTTATTTTTTTATTTTTGGGTGTAATTTATAATGTATGTATGTATCTATTACTTACAAGGGTTCTAAACTATTTGGACATTAGGGAAATAATCTCTGGTGATAATGCTAATTTTATGTAATAATGTACAAAATCTAGGTAACTACGTTCAGGGAGTTAAATGAATCACACCAATGTTGTAGAACAATTTCAATAAATAATTTCAATCAAAACTTATCCTTCATGTTCAAATTCAAGTAGAGATGAAAGGAAATCCATATACCAATAAATGGTAATAGAACAAGGATAATTACACTAAAAAACTCTTAACATGTCATGTATATTATTTTATTTAATATATCAGATCATAACTCATCAAAAACTCCATCGTAGAACATATATATATCCATAACATACAAGATATGTGGTTCTAGGATATAATACAATTTTAAATCTAAGAACATGATTAAGGAATAACTCCTCACTCATGAATATAGATATGAAGAAATTTTCTATTCACTAAGTAATTAATTTTGGATCTTATGAAATAATCCCACAAGCATGTGTAGAAAAATAAATTCATTACATTGGGAGATTTATGGTTTAAAAAAAATTCAAGGTTAATTTTGGATTAGATCCAAAAAAATGTATAATAACTAATATGTCACTTGGTTTGGATGTATAGTTTGAAAAATAATATTCTAATCATAAGGAGTCACTATCTCAATGACACACAATGCATGGTTATCTCACACAGTTTTTTCAAATTACAAGAAACCCATTACTTTTCCTATATCACCTATCACATAGTATCCCCTAGGTACTCACATGGTTTTTCCAAACCATGAACCTACACTATTACTCACAAAACATGTATAATAGTTTATTGTATGTGGTTCATGGTTTCCACTAATAGTGAAAAATAATTTTTACAAAAGAAATTTCTCTAAAACAATTCCATCCTTCTTGAAACTTCATAAAAATAACCCCATCCTTTTATAATCACAAATAAAAAATTAATAGTGAAATATTTTAAAACTATAGTGATAATGACCAATTAAAATTATTGGTTATTATCATAAAATTTAAATAATAATATTTCATTATTTATTAAATCTCATAGTTGGTTATTTTTTACTCTATTGAACATAGTCATTATTTTAATATCATTGGATATTACAAATAGCTAATAAAAAAGTATTTTTAATAATTTTCATCTTACGTATCATCTATTGCTATGGTATGAACTCACAAATATTTAATTAATTATCATCAATAGAAATATTTCTTACTATGATGATGTGATTACCAAAATCATCCTTATTCCCATTTGTTGTAAACTGGTAACATCGCCCCGATGCATATGTTGACTACCACCTCTTTTGTGAGATGTGATTTGTTTTTAATTTCATTTCACATGGAAGGTAATATGCATAAATTTAATATATATATATATATATGATATTTTTTAAAAAATAATTATTCCATAAATAATAATTTTTGTTTAACATTTCTTCTATCAATTGAAAAGTGAAAACAACGTTCATGTGTACCTACGACAAACCATCTCCACGAATGATATAATTCAATTTTCTATCTATAACAATGACAGATGAATTGATATATAAATATATAATTAATATTTATGATATTTATTTCATTATTCACATTTTCGATATGATGGAACCATGAACAGTGTTTAATAACTGGATGTATAGAACCGAAACATGCATCAAATCCAAATAAGTTATAACATATTGAAGTTATTTTAATATGATTCTTAATATAAGGGTTATAAAGTTTACTAAATAAATAATAAATTGTATTATATATAATTTTATACTTCTAAAATTAAATAATAAATATATATTTATCATAAAACATTTTTAAACACATATAAATAATGACGATACATGAGGTAAGAGATTATTATAATCTCATATTAGTAAATCTTATTTATTTTTGAATTTATATTGGGTAAATTATTAGATCATTATCTAATAAATAAATTAAACTCATCTTCTATATTTATTATTTATATAGAATATAGGACTTCCTTTCATTTTCATTCCTTTTATATGAACAAGAAAAAATGTTTTTTTAGCAAAATAGTCCATGTTTTCTTATTCAGTCATGAATATTTTTATTCCATAACCATATTTTATTTTAAATTCATCCATTTGTGTTTTGAAAAATTATTCGATTATTTATTATGTTAAATATTAACCAAGTTATAATTTATAATAAAATTAATCATCTTTTCATGTTTTGAATTTGTGATTGTTGTCTTTTTTTGTATATTTGAATGGAATAATTTTATTTAATGTACATAAAGTGAACATAATCTTTCGCCATCATGTAAACTCAATGATTTTATGATTTATTTAATATATTTCCTATTTTTTTGAAAAAATATTTTACTTAATATTTAAGAAATATTTGTATTTTAAATAACTAATTTCGTAACTAATATGGTATTTTACTCACAAATTATTCAAGAAAACTTTTAATGGAATTCACATCTACAATAAAATAATTTGGAGTTAATTATTATTTACTATGGATGTGATGTAATTATACATCCCCTATTATTTATCAAGATATTTTGTCATTATTATTATTATTTTGTTTCTATAAATTCTTTTTATTTTACAAGGGTAACATTGTGATAAATTTATGAATTTTGAATGAAAACTATTTTCATTTCACATGTTATGATATAATGATATAATGATTTTTATTATCTTGAGAAAAATATAATGATGAATTTCTTTATATGATAGTTGGGAATAAAATTATATATCCTTCAACTGCACTTATTATGTATTATATTTCATGAAAAAAATATGGAATGAGCGTTGATGGGTTCAATATACTATATGAAATATGAAGGTATTCCTAATAAAAAATAAAGAGGTGGTGATTTTTTATCTATTATACTCTTGAAATTTGTATTAATTAAATCTACACTATGATTTTACTGAATCCTTATTTGTCGTTGAGATGTGAAATATATTAAATAAATAGGTTTGTAACAAACATTTATGAATTATTTTTAGACTAATGATTTCAATCATGAATCGTGATGGTTTAGTGATGAATTATCAGTCTTATAGAATCATGATTTCTAATGATAATATTTTATTCCATGAATCATTATTATGATCCCTGATATATTAGGTATAAACATTTTATGTTATTATCTTGAACACATAACCCTATAATTATTTTATGCTTCAATATTATCATCAATTAATATCTCTATTGTATACCCTTATAGATCATTTTAGCTCCCCAAATTCATATTCTCCCTATCCCTAGGTTAATATGAATATTTTTATATACGGTATGTATATGAAGATTAATATATGTTAACATAGATCTTGGAGATTTTGAATATCATTCATGAAAAAATAAAAATTTCTATTTAAACCGCGACGATCCTAAGTATTTATTTTAATAGTGTGGTTCATAATGTAATAATTTCATAATATGAAAAATTTATATATGAAAATAAATGATCATTATTGTTTCACATAATCTAATAATTTGGATTCAAAGTAAAATTATGAAAATATGTTCTCATGTGATTAAAACTATAATAATATGGGGTTTCATTTAAATAATTTATTATGTTATGTACTCACAACACAAATCCCAACCCATCATGAACTCATGAAGCAGTTACCCGTACTTCCCATATTATTAATGGTTTTTTCAATAATTCAATGGATTTATAAAGTAATGGATATGGTAATTATGATGTATGATAAAATATTTGAATGATGTAATGTGATGAAAGGTTACTCTTTTGATACAAATATTATTTCATTGGATCAATCATAACATTAGTTTTGGAAGAATGGTCATATTATTCAAATTATAAAAAAAAATAAGAATGAAAAAGGATATATATTACAAAAGAAATGATAAATTGTTAAAACAAATACCTTAATGGGGTTATAGTGGGGGTAAAATAACTTATTAAAATACACCCAATTGAAAACACCAATAGATATATGTATGAAGATAATTATTCATCCTGATAGGTATTTAAAATATGTTTTTGAATCATATAAAAAATTATTGAAATATTAAATGATTTCTTTTATGTGATACATGAATGAATTTTTTATATTAATAGTTTATATATGTTATTAAAGATTACCAAAATAGTTATATTATTTAAAATGTGAATTTTATTAACGATAATGGTCATATTAAATTTTGTTTCTGTAATAATAAAAGCAACCAATGTTATTAATATTTAAATATTAAATATTATGGTTGAAGAATGTAATGAATCCTTTAATTTTAATAAAATAAGAATGGGGAATTCGGAAAGTCAATATATTAATATACAATTGAATTTAAAATAAATGAAATTAATAATAATGGTAAATATTTTAAATTTAATAATATTGTTATTATTATTAATATTACTTATGATATCTACTGTGTTTCATGTTTTAATTAGTATAAGAGAGGTAGTTAATTAAATATATGTTTACTATGGAACCATTTTTTTGGGACATAATACATATTTATTTCAAAATAAGTAGCAAATAATACCCATAAAAACAATACTACAAAATCAATATATCTGATAAAGGATTTGTTTCTTTTCCAATTCTAACCAATGATATATGTCAACTAAAAAGTATTAATTTCTAGTTTTTTTTATAAATTCCTTTGATGTAAAAAGGTATAAATTAAATACAAGTATGTTTGGTATTCTAAGGAAAAAATGTTTTCCCATGAATATTCAAAACAATCAGAAAATGTGATGGATTCTATGTAACATTTGTGGATATTTCCTAATGAAAAATCAAATTAATTGGTCAAATAGTATCAACAATTATACAATCATATATAAGGGCCTTTATATTTATGGAATTAAGCATAATCATAATGTCATTTTCAATTTTTTCTAATAATGATTTAATTTTTTAATATCCTGAATTTTTAATATATTTATTTAATAATGATCTACCATTCATTACAAATTTTAGAAATTATATTATTCATAAAATCAATCTGTGTTATATAACATTGAATGATAGTATGATTATAAATTCATTACTATCAAAAAAATATGAAATATTAAATAAATTCACTATATATTTATATTTCTATTGATGTATCATATGAATAAAATATTTTATAGCTATATGATCATAATTTAGAACATAAAATATTTTTTATCCCTACATGAAAGGAAAATACACAAGTAATCATTCAATATAGGATTTAAAATTGGCCAAAATAGAGCCTTCTAGCCTTATTATTAGTGTTTTTTGTGTATGATGAAATTTTTAGTTTATTGTTACATTATTATAGTTTTGGTATTGTGAATTAATACCCTATGGTAACATCAGTTTATTTTTTATATCAATTAAGTTATAATTTCATGAATATTTCCAAATATAATTTTTTTATTTCAAATGATAATGATATCATGATCATTGCAGTAAAAGTGATCATAGTTAAGAGTTTATGAACCATTATTTAATGATACCTAGTTGTGAGAATTGATAATATCATTCTATATATACTCTTATTACTATATAAAAAATAGAGTAGTATAATGATAGAGTCTTATTAATAACGAAATGAAAAAAAAAGATCAATGAGAAAAATAAAAAGATTTATATATATTATGAAGTATCTAACATTTCATTTATTGTGATAAATATAATCAAATATTGGCATATCAACAATAAATAAAAATATAATCTATGTAAGGTGATAATTCCTATGGTGTGTTATATTATATTGTTTTATGAAAATAATCTTTGAATTTTTTACGGAAAGTAAGATCATGGAGTTTTCATTGGACAATATTCTAACAAAAATGACTTCATAGTCTATAAAAATATGAATTTTATTTTTAATAAATCTATATATAAATAATTTTATAAAAACAATACGCTATATAATTATATACATATTAATATATTGATGTAGTTTCTTTTATAATATCTAGTTTAAGGGGTGTTTCAATGATGTATTGACTTTGATTAAAGTGTTTCCTAGAACATTAAACCTCGAGTATAAAATAAGATTAAAAACCACCCATTGGGAATTTAATTAATTATGTACCTTATTATTTACAGAAATAAAATTTAGTATATAATATTTTTTGGAATTCATATTTCATTTCTCATGAAGTACAATATTAAATTTAAAAATAACTATAACATTCCAATTAGGTTCACACTAGACACAGAAAAGTTGAATACGTTCAAAAGGTACAAGGTATAGAAAATAGTCATCCATCTTGATGATCAATAAGATTTTGAAAAATAATATATATTTAGGAACATTATTAAGCATTGTGGAATGATTATATTAAATAAATAAATCAATTTTACATAATGATTTAACGTAAACTGAGGAATCCATTATGGAAACACATTTACTTCACCTGTTTTATTGGAATAAATTTTAATCTAATTGAATTATAATACCCATATGTTCTTCATATTATATCATATGAATGTGAATAGGAGATTTATTGATGTATTAATTTATAATGAAATATTCTAGAGAAATGTATATTGATTTTATTGTGAAAAGAATTGTGAGATTTCATTATTTTTCGGGAAACTAATGCGTTTTATCCTTATTTAGCGTCAGTATTTCAATACTTTATACATTTCTTCTCAATAATGTGGATTTTTTTATTTTAAATTTTATGATAGAATATATAATTTTTTTTCAAAACATTGTATGTGTTGTCCCTTCGTAATTGGACCACAAAAAATGAAATAAATGATGTTGTTTTTAGTTCTAAATAGTATACACAATTAAATATGGTAATGTATAATTAGTTTCTGATATTAAGATAATTGGGACAGTATCAATATGTCCATGAAATATTTATTAGTATAACATACTACATCATCTCCAAATAATTTTAATTATTGGTGGAATATAAGGAATTTGGTTGTGTTTATTTTCTGATTACTTCTTTTATCAAGACGTGTTGATATTTGTATCCTATCATGGTAAGAAAAAAAATTTCTATCATTTATTATTGTGTTTGTTTTTACTTTTCATATACAAAAAATTATAATATTTTTTATTTAATATTATTTTGTCTCCATATTATATTAATATATATTACTATTATTGACAAACTTAGTAAAATCAATGAAATAAATTTTAGGTATCAATAAATAAATGATTTTCAATTATCCATTCATTTCTATCTATTTATTTAAAATTAAATGATACCCAAACAATATAGGTGTATTATTGGCAATAATCCTAAATAAACACTTTAAAATGACTTTTTATTAATTTGAAATGGAAAATATGAAAAAATGTATAGGCCTTTTATTATAAAAAATTCATTACGATGTGAAACATCAACTCTTCTAAAATTGATAGATTATTAAACTATAATATATGAGTCTTAAATGAAATGTTTTATGGTAAATAACATGTTTATTGTAATTATTTACTTTGAGTTTTGTGTGAATAAAATTTTTAGTAAATTAGGAACTAATTTGTTTATAATTTGAGTACAATTTATATATTCGTAAATAATGAGCTTGTATTTAACAAACAGATCAAAGAGTTTATTGTAGTGTTTAAACATATAATAAAGAAGAACATTATGTTGTGACAACTAAGTAAAAAATATATATACATCCATGTAACATTAATTAGGTTTACTATTTTTTCATCATTGAACATATATGAAATTATGTAGTAATAATGATTGATTTTATTATGAAAATGGGTTAATGATTGTTATATTATGAATGTTCTGACAATTAAAAGAGGAATCAAAATAGCTCAAATACTCCTACTCAACTCTCAACTCATATTAATTGGTTAATTTTCAAAATTTATATTTTTAACAATGCTAATAAATTTTGAAATTATAAATATATTTGATATATATATTCTTAATGTAATAATATTTAATACTAAATTTTATTTGATCACATCTAAGATAAGGATGATAAAAATAATTTTATGTTTTGTAAATAAATTTTTAATTGAAAATTAGTTAATATATTCATTATGTGTAATTTTCATAATAATTAATATATATTCATTGAATTGATGAAATGGAATTTCACAAAGTAATAGAATGTGTTTTTTAAGGGAATCATTTAAATTTGAATATTCCATGGGATCAATGGTATTATGTATAAAGGAAAAGGGAAAGAAAATAAATGTAGAGATGGAAAAAGGGATAGATTAAACATCCTAAATAAAAAATATTCATAGTGGTATGTTGTCAAAGTTGTGGAATAAATTTTAAATCAAGAATAAAAAACAATATAGTCATAATTATATAAGTTTTTTATGATGACCATTTAACTAAATAGCCTAATTTGAGATCAACAAATTTCTGCTTACCATCATTTTTATAGAAGTTATACCAATTTCAAAATCCATAATTATCAGTCAACCTTCATGAAAACAATAAATTAAATCTACTACTCATACTAGTAAGGCAGTTCGATTACTCTGTTAAAAATTATAGAGTCCATTAAATGTATCAAAATAAAAAACTTGTAAGCTATTTTTATAATTTTTTAATATTCTATAAATTCATGATAATATGAAATAAATCCAAAAAATTAATAAAAAACTATGGCCTATAATCAGGGAAATGTATTTGATAAGAATGAATAAATAGTTATATAGAATGAAATAACATTTGTTGGGAAATATAAATTATATGATAAATATAGTGAACAACAATTTATATATTAATATTTTGATTTCTGAATTTTAATTATTATTTATATAAAATAATCTTTTATAAGTCTAATAGTTTGTCTAGAATGTATTTAACAAAACCATGTTTATTTAAATAATTATTTCACACTTTTATATTTTTATATTTGAAAAAATGTAGAGAAAATTATAATCTTAGTTATCAATATTATTAAAGGGATTCAATAATGTGTATTTAATTTTGTAGAAGGTTTATTTTATTATACAGCATTGATATTATCATTATTATTTAATGTTAATTCTATATTTTTTATATTGTTATGCATATCCAGTGTAGTGATACTGTAGAAAAAATAAACAAATAATTAACTATTCTAATAAGTATACAACTATTTATATTTTTATGTGTTTTATTTTAAATTTTGTCATTATATTTTATTTTTTAAAGTTATGTATTGGAATATAAATTCTCAATTTGTTAGAAACTAAAATTGAATTGTACTTAAATTATCCCGTTTGGACTCTATAGTGAGAGATATCATAAAATGCTTCATAAGTTGTGACACTATATTTTGATTCTTATTTAACATTTATTTTGTGATTTTTATATTCCTATATATAATATTATGTGGATGTATATTTATTATTTAATGTTACTTCAATAATTTATGTTGAGAGTTTATTGTACATGTGAATGTTGTATTAAGTTTAAATGCTGTAAAATGACTGATCAATGAAGTTAAATTTTTTTTTTCATATAATATTTTTCGGCTATAACCTTATAAAGAAGTGAATGGGGTTTTGTGGTATAGTTTAGATAGTAAAAACAAATTTTTTTATATCAATAAAATGAAAAAAATTCAAATTATATTACATTATTATTTAATCATACATTAACAAATCACAATGTCTACATACAATAAAAATCGAATACATAAAATCATTACTTGAGAAAATCAAGGTGTCATCAAAAACAATTAAAATAATGGAATTATAATTCCTTCCATTAATGTAATTCTAAAAAACATGAACGTCTGAACACCACATTATGTTTTAATTAGCATACCCATTATACTATTTTTAACTTTAAAAAATTTATTTAACACTATATTGAACATTTTTATGAGAAAAAAGTGAGAAATATTAAATTAAATTAATATATTATATAAAATAGTTGTTATTAACAATTATAAACATAAATTAACATTCTAATTTTGTATTTAAATCATAAAATCAATTTTTTGTGTTATAATTATAAAATTCGTATAAAAAATAGAAGATGATTTATATTAATATTTATTATCTCAACCCAACAATGTATAAATTAAAAAAGGTTGGAAATGTAATAAAAATTTATCTAAAATGATTTATTCATAGTCCATTAGTTTTTGTATATACTTATTTTGTATTTTATTTTGTTGTGATTATCTGATCATCGTTTTTGTTTTCCCATTAGTATGTTATTCTTGGATATCTAGGTATAACATAATTAGAGGTATATTTGAAAATTATTTTACAAAAATAATAATAATCATTAATAAATGGTTATGCCTCTATAATAAAAGGTAGTGTATAAAGGGTGTTGACACCCCTTCAAATTTTTTTATCACATGTTGTGATTCACACATCATTATTTAGAGGAGTTGTGGTAAATATAGTTGGACAATGATTCTAAGAAATTATAAAATATTTGTGTCAATTTATTATCTTAATTTAAATTATGTAATATTTAATGCACCCCCATCTTTGGAAAACCATAAATATATTTTCATAAAAATTTACATCCACCCAATGAGTTGTATATTATGAAATACACAGCCATTTCAAAAATCATTCAAATCATAAAAACTATAAAGTTTCATTTGAAAATGAAAAAATATCATTGTAAATAATGGAAAAATAATTATATTCAACATCCTTTATTTATAAAAATATTTAACTGATATTTTTATGATTTATACTCTAGAAATATAATTGTAGTCGGTTTCCCATAATATAACATATTTTATAAAATCCATAACTAAGTATAAAAAACATAAAAAAAATTATTTATTATTGAATTTATTAAACATTATATGTTATATATCGCACAAGTGAATGATAAAAAATAAGAAAAATCCATCAGATAAGGCCACTCATGTTGAGAATTTGGGATCAGCTAGTGGATTTAAAAATATTGGTATTGTTTATGAAATTATAATGGTAAAAAGGATAGTGATTTGGTAAATTTAGGATGGCCTAATTCTAAACAACATGTAAATTTTTTTACATAGTTTATAATGATTGATGGATTCCAAAATCCCTTATTTTTGTATAAAAATACACATATAGTTTTTTGAAAAATAATTATATATAACGATATATGATGGATTTCTATTGATTTTATCATGAATATATATTTAAACTATTTTTTAAAATATACGACCAATATTTCAGAAAAAATTTCATATATATATTGAATGCAATATTGAATTATTATAAATTTTGTATATTTTTTAAAAATATTATGTTTTTTATTCAGTTAATATTACCAAAACTATCATTTATTAGTGTCCTTTCATAATAAATTCTATAGTAGTAACATCCATTAACATATGATCAATAAGAGATAAATTTTTTTAGTTATGTTTTTTATATTAATTTTTTTTATATTTAATTGTTTGAATTTATTTATAATAATGTTAAATATGTAAGAATAGAAGGGAGAAATAATGATAAATTGAAATGAAACAATTTTATTTTGAAATTTATTAGTTTAATAGACTTTTAATAAACATTTATAGGGTGACTAGTTGGCCAAAAATTACCTCAATAATCAATCTAAACCCTTTAATTATTTATTGGAAGCCTTTGAAAATTCTATTGTATCAAAAGAGTTTTATTAACAAATTATTAAACATATAACGAGGTTCCTTGACCACATCAGAAAAAAGTATTTTTTCTATTCAATGGTTATAATTCTATTTGATTTTATATGATTTGAATAAGTAAACTAGTTGGTATTACACAATTAAATCTGGCATGATTCTATTTCTTCATTAATAACTCGCATTTTTATTTTTTGGGGTAAATATTAAATATATAAGAAATTGAAATCTTTTTAACAAGTATAAATTAGTCCCTATAATAAAAATTAAAATTTATTCAATGAGGAAAATCCTATTTATTATATTTTAAACTTTTTTTATATATATTATTTATTCATTGACATTTGAGAGTTCCTTATTTATAAGCTGATTTCCCTAACATTATTGTAATTGAACATAAAAATATAATTTGAAATAAATTTATATTCAAGATAAAATTTGTGGTGGGTAGAAAAGAGCCTAACTTTAGGGACCTAATGAAGGGGTTTGAGTATCCTTAAATTGATATCTGATTTATTTTATTTCCTATAAATTAAAAAAAATTCTTAATAGAGTAAACAAATTGTAGAAGTATTTATGTAATATTTGATCATCAAGATAATATATTTGTTAATAAGGTGGTTTATTGATTGATTAATAACTAAAATGAATGAATGAAAAGTTGTATTATCTAAACAAAGAGTTTTATTCTTTTGTTTGGTATTTTATTTTTATCGTTGGTTCTTATTTATTATTTGGATTAATGTTAAATTAACTACTGCAGAATTATTGGTTAATACCAAGTCATTTTTTCATGATCAAATTTATGTACCATTGGGGCTCCTAATTATAACATTATTTGAATATTTATATATATTAGGAATAAATTTTTCGTTGGGAAGTGGTATTTTTCATGTACATATTTTTCACCTAAGGATTGATATTCAATCATAAACCATTTCATTCCATGGAATGTGGTGGTCCATTGACTATGTTATTTCAAGGAAGATGAAAAAATCTATATGTGATGTCATTTATTGGGATCAAAGATATTATATGAGTTTGGACACCACTAATATTATAATTTCAGAAAAGGTTGATGTTTGTAATGTAATTTTTTGTGTGGTTACCTATAAAGCATGAAATTTATATAATTGAGATGTATTTATTTTAAATTATTTGTATCTTGTATAAATTTAATGTTTACACATTTATATGAGTCCGGATTTAACATACTATATTTTGGTTATTTCTAGATCCATCCTATTTATTTTTTATTATCACACCCTTTGTGAGAATCTCGTATATATATATCATGTCCTTATATATAATGGTGTATGGAATGGAATGAGAACAATTATTGATGACTGATTTTTATATTTGTTGTGTTTTTTAAATGGATGAAAGGATCATTTTGTAATTTTTTATCTAATTTTGGTAATGTACTTACAATTATTTTATATCATTTATCATTAGAAGGTAATGGTTTCATTTTATAGTTAACAAGTTCGTCTATGTTAATGTAATATGTTTTATATGACCATGTCTAATGAAATTCAAATTTTTTCATTTTACTTTGTAATTTTATGGGAGAATTATATTATTATTTGATCTGTGGGCTATTTAATATCAATATAAGTAATATTGGTTTTGTTATCATTGAGGTTAAATTCCTCTGAAGCCATTTATATCATGTCCCAATATTCTGTTCAAAAGAAGTTGTCTATTTTAGAGAACTAATGATTTCATAAGGTGTTATATTTGAAACCATCTAGTAATTTTTTTTTCAATATGTTATTGGATAATAAAATAGAATATATTTTGTATTTTATTAATTTTGATATTTTTGATTATGGTTGATGTAAGATACATTTATTTGAGCACATGAAGGATTTTTTATTTATTCATGGATAAAAAATTTAAAATTGATGCCCTTGTTACTATGATGGTTTGTGATATCATTGTTTTGTAGATATATAATTTTGGTTGGGGTTACCCAATAAAATATACATTTTATTTTTATTATTATTTATTAGTACTCAAATAATGTTTAAAGATAAAATGATTTGTAAAATATTCCATTAAACATAATTTTATATAGTAGTTATATACATGAATGTTCTTCTTCACGGATAATGAAAAAACCAGATTCTTGTTAAAATATAATTTACTAAAAAATAGTTTAATATGATTATGAATAAATTATTTTTTGTGGTGCAATTAAATTTGACTCATAAATTATAATTTATTTATTAGATTCATCATCCATGGAAGTGGTGAAATTTAAAATTTATGAAATGCAGGGATGCATGGTGTTATGTGAGTGGTATTTTGACATTATGATAAAGGAAAAATAATTTATTATGACTAATATTTTAAAAAATGTAAATATTTAGTTAATATACAGATTTTTTTATTATTTTTGGGAATTAATTAATTATTTAATCATTAATAACTAGTAATTTTTCTTTACAATAATATATTATTTTGATACATTAAGAAATTGTTTGAAATTTGAATATGATAATTCTCTAATAACTTAATATAAGGAGAATTAAAATAATATAATGATTTCAAATATATAGTGATTGTTTTATGATATTTAAATAGGTAAACTACATGGTAGGTATACTATAATGGAAATCACTTTTGACTCTCAAGTACAACATTGACCTATCATTATGTGTTACATTAGGACATATGTCACAATGGACTGGTTTTAGTCACTAAATTAAATATTTTATTAAACTAATACCATATAGGTTGAGATACATAACAAGTACAATTAATGGTTTCAGTGACTATATAATATTATATGTATTCCACAGTTCATTTATAATATCATAGAGGTTATGCATTTGATAGATTCAAGAACATTTCAACTATTAGGTTAATTTTAATTCAGTTTATATGATTAAAAAAGTGCTACATAAGGAGTATATGATAGAGGAGTCACTGATTATAGAATATATACAGTAATTGTCATTATCTTATATCAGTTTTCACGAAAAATTTGTATATATGTTATAAATATGGTTTATAATTGTGAGATTGTTCTGATACCAAATGTTTGATAACTATTATGTAGTTTTACATATTAATTATAAAACATTATATATCAAAAAATCATTTATAGGATTCTATTTATCGATCCTTGAGAATGCGGAAGACTTTATTTGTGTATGTATATTATCGGTGATTAATACTTTTGTTGTTTACAAGGTCAACCCCATGAAATTATTCCAAAATAGTTATGGGAAATTCATTTATGTTGTAGTATATGATCTCTCATGTGGTATTGTATGAGTTGGAATTTGTGAGGTATTATTTAGTGTGATTCAAAAAAAATTTCTTCTTATTCATCAGTATAAGGACTATGTGAATCCTACTACATCACCAATATGAATCTATTTCATTAATAATTTATTTATCTGATTTTTATGATTTTCAATTTTGAAATATTTATAATATAACATTTTATGATGATATCAGGGTCAAGGGTGATGTTTTTTGTGAAATTTAATTAAACCATACAAATGGAGAAATTTTGGAATGTTTTGGATAAAGAGTCACAACATTATTCCAGTAACTATTCAATTTGGGTTTTGAAAATGGAATAGAATATTATATTCTCAGAATTTTATACATCATTCAAGAATTATCTTATTATTTATTCATGGGGATATGGGGACTCAGAAAAAGTATCTAGTTTTATAATTTTTCATTATCCACCATTGATACATGTTCAACATCAACTAATTTTCTTGTAATTAATTTCTTGGTATGGAACATATATCCCATTAAATTTTTGGAATCAAAAATTTGAAGTCGTAGTGTGTTTTTAGGATCAAAGGGTGATATTTTGAATAAATTTCTACTCAGGATAGTTCTGGGCATTTAGGTTTGGTATTTGACTTAGAGGAGAGTAAATTTAGTTTAGGGAGGAATTATATGATATAGAGTCTCAGAGGGTGTGTTTTGGGAGGTTCTTTCTTTTTTTGCATGGTTGCACCATGGAGTGGGGATACGATGTAGCCTTATATGTTTTGGTTTTGGAGGTGTAGGATACATCATAGGGACTCAGGTTATGGATGTGGTTCTTCTACCATTTTTTTGAATATAAAAATAATGGAGATGGTAGCTACATAATGGAATCATTTTCATAACCTAAATCATTGAGTTTCAATACAGGAAATCCTCAAGCCGTACTCCAATAGGCCTGGGCCAAGTGACCAAAATCGAGTACGAATACCAAAAAAATAAGAGCAATCATCTTCAAGTCATTTATGCACGCACACATCCAATAGTCCACAAGAAATGTTAAAAAACATAAAAAATCATGCATACATGTAGGATCCCACTATAGTGTGTGATATTATATAACTAAAAATAGAAATGGTGAATACAAAATGACCAACTGAAACAATAATGAGTCAATCCTACTAGAAGGGTGAGCAAAAAGTCAAAACATTTCTCCCAGTAGACACCTCAATCTTTCAATCTCTATCTATGCTCCACTGACTCCTTATCCTCCTAGCACATCATCCATGTGGTTATCATCTACATAAGACACTTAATTTTTGGGAAAATCTCATGTTGGAGTGAGTATAAAAATAATCAATAGGAAATGTTGAGAAAATAAATAAACATTAGTCACACTGTTTACTCATCTGAATGAATGATATATCAATAAATGTATAACCGAATATCCTGATATACTCCGAAAATCAAACATGCCAATAGGCGGTCGTAAACAAAGGTCAGCCTCAAGATTCTTCTTAAAGTAATGCTTGTTCTAAGATAACACATTCCATTATCCATGATATCATCAAATAATCTCAATTAATATGTTCAGATCATTAGGCCCCATCTAAATTGAATGCACAAGTCAAAGACAAATTTGAATCACTTATTGGGGTTATATATTGAATCATTGAGGGACACCACAAACATAATCTTGAGGAACCCAATACCTAGGAGATTATATGTAAAAAAATAACCAACCCTGTAAATTATAACTACTATATAGATGATCAATTCCCTTATCAATGAAGCCACAGTGATTCCATAAAAATAATCTTGGGAACTGAGGATTATTGAGTATCACACTCTATTATCAAGGAGGGATTCCACAACTCTATCTATGAATTGGTCTATAGAGGGGATCGAAATCTAGTGATTTTCACCTAATGCAGCATGATAGCCATAAGGGAAAGTACCAAGTGAATGAACTCACCAATATTGGCCCCAAAAAAGTAATACAACATCCTCAACATATCTTGATTGTAGTACACTACATATCACTAGGGGTGAATGTCGTTTCTTATTATCCCATGTACTACCTATGTGGAAGATCCCATCAATGAATATATCCTCCTTATACATGTCATGTATAAGGATGTTTACATTGGGTAGACACACATATAATCTCTCATTTGACACATGGATATGTATATATACAAAATCTATTTCCATGTACTCGTACGTGTACATAAAACTAGGACATTGTAGGAGTACACGATATATTTGTGCCCTTTTACTCCAACAGTTGTCAGTGTTCTCTCTAGAGTAATCACCATGTTAACTGAGGATGGTCACATTATGTGTGATAGGGTTCACATTCTATGTGATCCTTATATTCCTCCTAATACCTATTTGCCACTAATGTGGGTGCACACGTCGTAAATTCCCGGATTACATGATGCGTTCTGAAGGATTTTTTACAAATCCTTGATCATCCTCCTCACTCCTCGGCTAAACCTCTATACTTCTATCATTCAACCTCCACACATAAAAACAAAATTTACATCTCTGTTTTCCCATGACATCACTGAATATGCATGTTTATTCAATTAATACTCTCACAAAATGGACCTAATAATTGTTCTTTGTTCTACTCTAATGAAGAAAGAATCGGAAAAAATTGGTCATTAGAATCACTAAATCTCTATCACTACACATCAATAATTTTATGTTGATAATAGATCTATGATATCAGAACATGTCTCAAAAAATGGGTGTGCAATGAACAATTGATCATAAATATTCAAACCTCAGGACAAAGGAAGAATACCCATGGTGAATTGTGGAACATAGGGAGAGAATCACGAATGAAATGACAGGAACCAACCTCCTTTGTTGTTCATGTCATTTTTGGTTGTTTTAATTTGTATTAAAAATCTATTCCATCACCAATTTAATCAAAATAATTTCTCTAACTGAATCCCCACAAAATAGTTACATCCCCTATGGTGGCTGATCTGAAAATAAATCTTCTTGTCGATTGATTTGTTTTTGTAATAGATATTATGAACAATGAGGAAATAAAAATAAATCACATTCCATACCTGTATTTGGTTTTTTTATTAAATAAAAAACAAATGTGTGGTCCTTATCATTAGCAATATCTTCCGAATTCAAGGTTGTGTCAATCATCGATCAATGTTCCACCACTGTTCTCCAAAGATATAATCCTTGGAGTTCTCTCTAGTGGCTCTCCAATGTTTCTAGGGTTATGATGATAACCCTATAAATACTCTATAAAAATACATTTAAATATTTTTATTCATTTCAATATTGAATATGAAATAAAATAATGACATTAAATTATTTTATTCATTTAAATTCCAATGTTGGATTTTTTTCAAAACTGACCCATATTTACTACTATTAAGTTGTAACAAGGGAAAAACTATAATTTTTAACACAAAATTTTACTCAGATTTATATTCTAGGTACCCATTTAGATATTATGTATCTTTTTATAGAAAACATCATCCTCTTACTATTTAAAATATTCAATATTATTCATAAATGTATTCTTGCGACACCCGAGAAAAAAATCGTACACATTCTCAACACTTAGTGTAATAAAATGCTTATTATATTTAGAAATAATAAACGGAAAATATGAGATGTTAAATTCTACCCACCTTTGAGATTTTCATCCTAAAAAGTGAAACAAATACTCAATGATATGGTGGTCCTAGAATTACATCTGGGAGTCCTATTACTCAGTGCTCTCATAAAGGTTCTTGTACATCCACAGAACACATACAAGGAAAATAAAATTCCCAAAGAAGATCATCACCCACAAAATCCTCGATCTCTTCTAGGAACTCGGAAACAGTCACTCCATCCTCGATGTTTAGATCAATTTAGTTGATAATGTTTGAGGGGTTATGCATGTAACTCCATAACTATGACACATAGAATACATTGGGTACCAACTCAAACTAAGGATGTAGAGCTAAGTGGTAGTCCAATTCTCAAACTCTACATAGTACCTAGAAATGTCCAATGAGCATTAATGATATCTTATCGTGTCAACCAAATGTTTTTAATATATTTCATTTTAAATCATAAAGGAACCAATAGATTTCTTTCCATAACACAATAGTCCTTCTTCGACTGTCAGAATAAGACTTGTAATGGCTCTGTTTAGTCTTCATTCTCTCTTGGAATATTTTCACCTTCTCTATAGGATCTCACACCACCATCGGTCCCACGAGTGCAGCCTTGTCTGGAATAGTTCAACCAAGTTGTGTCCTATAGGGACTCCCATTCAAATACTTGAATGGTTCAACATTAATGATGTAATGGTAGTTGTTTGTTTTATGATAAAAACAACAAGGTTATGTGGCCCTCCCAACTATAGAAAAATTCCAAATGAATTCTCATGACATGCCCTCCACGAACAGATGGCCTACTCTATCTCTCCATCAGTTATTATGTGGAACGATGCACCCTTGAAAAACTAGATTACAATGACTTCCAATATTCCTCTCTATAACTGAGTTCTTTGGAAAGGATGATGGACATATATGTTGTAACGTCCCCGAACCGGAATCCACTAAACCGGTGCTCCAATCCGGGTAGTTACATAAACTTAAGTGTGCCTCCCCATAGCCAATGGTTGCCGACTAGCAGTGGGGAACATTGTGGTCATGTGGGGAGACTATACTCCCATATTTTCAGAGTATGACACAATAGAAATAATCCAATAGCGGAAACAATAATCAATGAACAAAGAATATTTATATCAACCATTTCCAATAATAAATATGCCATGTACTACTACAAGAGAAAAAGTGAAAAAAGCCCAAAATAAAGACAACAGACAAAATACCACAAAATGGTCTTGAATCCAAGTTTGGATCCTCCACCATGTGCTACACATGTCCACTAAACTATATAGAAAGGACCCTTTCCCTTCTCTTGACCTGCAATCATGAAGTCTGCTTGGGTACCCATTGGTGGCCCGAGCAGGGTGTCAGTACAACTCAGTAGGCCACCACTAATGGTGCATACAAATTATCCATTACGAACATGTAGTGCATGAAAAAAGAATATGAACGATAATTTCCAAGTAATTATTATGTTTCATTAACTAGTTCAGAGCCAAATCCATTTCCACTTCCATTACCATTCATCTCACACCAATTATCATCACTTACCATTTCATCACATTTCCATGGGATAATCACATATATTCTATAACCTGGGTCTAAGGACAACAATAAATGAAAGAGGGTAAACACATCGTCTTGCTATCTAACTAGGTATAACCCCCACATAGAAACCATATCTTCACCACGAAGCCTCAGTCTAGGTGGATGCAACCGTTAGGAGAATAGATCCCCAGTCCACATTCCTAACCTATGCATTTAGGTTGGAGTTCAAAGCATCAGCCTTCACTCGACCCGTGGGCATAGATCCGCAATTCATACCCCACTCCACCAAGCCATGTGCACATGATTATATATATAAGTAACCATCAACCCATCATACCATTGTCCTTTGACAAACACCATTCACAACAAACCACATGATAATTCACATTATCCCTTAACCCATTAACCCATTACCATTTCACATCATTTAACCATTCACTCAATTCCCAGGTGTTATGCCTATCTCACTAAGCATTCAACACAAAAACCATAACCTAACCCATTATGTTCTTTAATAAATTTACACATTAACCCATTTAACCCATTCATCATTTCTATGAATCAACCATTTAACCCATACAAAATAACCATTAGGTTATTTCCAAGTCTAGGTGAATCACCTAACTTCTATTCGAAGTTTAAAAAATCATGCCAAAATATTTGTCAATGGCTCTACCATTAATTAAAACAAGGTCACTTGTTTAATAGTAATCCCTATGCTCTGGAAAATAAGGAACACCCCATGAATGGCCCCAATTAGGTCAAGTCATTCTCAAAGCATCTAGTGGTGATCGAGAGTGCTCCCATTTATAAGTCCATCATAAAATTGCGGGATAACGTTTTCAGACCACCTACCTCGAAACCGATGTCGAACTCACACTCAATCGAGTCCTTATACCTCAATCTGACCAGAAATTGGAGCTTCAACCTAGAACTCCCCAAAAAGATAGGGTTTCAGAGCATCGGAACCAGAGGGAGAGAATATACAATCCCTAAACCAAAAAGTGAATCACAGATGGGATTAGCCTTACCTAGAGCTTCGATCCACATCCAACGGCACCAAAAATGATTTATAAATGACGGAGATAGACCTCATGGAGTGCTTGGGCGATTTGGTTTGTTCTTTTGGTGAAGAGGGAGGAATGAAGTGGAAATCCCGAGTGCGTTCTTAAAATCCCGGGGTGGCAATTTTGTAATTTTTTCCATCATTAAGAGGCCACACGGTTTGGCCGCACTGTTTTAAAAACCGTGCGCAAACCATGGGCATGCTATTAGGTGGAGGAGGAGGGGTCTTACAGTTTACCTGGGAATGCCATATGGTTTGCGATGGCCATGCGTAGGCTATACGCCCAGGCTGGTCTTTCCCATCTTTCCTTTCTTTTGTGCCCAGAGCCCCTGAAACACCCCCAAGACCCCTCATAATTTCAGAAGACATCCCATGATGCCCGCAACAAGGGACTCACCCAAAACATAACGAAAACATACCCTTCCATTAACCGGGATCTTACATCTTCCCCACCTTATAATGGATCATCCTTGATCCGAGTTTCCAAGCCTCATTAATCCACAGAAGAGAAGTGTTTGGGCCATTGAGCCCTTATATCCAATTCCCACTCCCATGTTTCTTCCTGAAATTTCCTATGCTGCCATAGTACTTGCACTAATGGCACAAACATGATTCGAAAGACCATTTCACTACAATCCACCACACGAACCGGATGCTCCTCAAAGGACGTATCAGCCTTAAGCTCCACATACTCCACATCAACCATGTGAGATGGGTCAGGGTGATACCATCGAAGCTACGACACATTAAAAACATCATGCATCCCACCATACCACTATAAGATAGCCAATCGGTAATCCACTGGTCTGGTACTCTCCACAATCTCAAAAGGTCTCACATACATGGGCCCCAACATACCCTACATTCGAATTCGACAGTGACCCAACCTTGGAGACACTCGACGGAACACTTTATCGCCCATCATAAACTCAAGAGGTCTCTGCCTCTGATCTGCATATGACTTCTGCCTACTCTGAGCCATAGCCATCCTCTTTTTGATCCAAATAACTCTCTCTGGAGTCTCCTACACAAGACATGGCCACAACAACATGGATTAACCAGCCTCTTGAAAATACAACATAGATCTACATGGCCTCCAATAGAGTTCCTCAAATGGTGCCATCTGAATCATAGCCTAAAAACAGTTATTGTAGGCAAACTCAACTAACGATAGGTGCCTATCCCAAAACACACAAAATTCCATGAAACAGCCTCTTAACATGTCTTCCAACACATGGATTGTACACACTGACTGCCCGTCCATTTGTGAGTGGAAAGCCGTACTCAAAAACAACTTCGTACCAATCTCCTTCTACCTCCCATGCCAGAAACGTGATGTGAAACCTGTATCTTGGTCCAAAACTATGTTCCGTGGAACACCATGAAACCGCACTATTTCCCGCACATACAACTCACCCAACTGGTCAACTTTAATGGTCTCTTGAATCGGTAATAAATGAGCCACCTTCATTATCTGATCCACAACTACCCATATTGCATCATTCTTCCACGTTTTCCTTAGAAGACCCACGAAAAAAATCCATTTTTACTTCTTGCCACTTCCATTCTAGAATGGGAAATGGAAGCAACAAACCACCTAGGCATTGATTCTCGACCTTCACCTATTGACAAGTAAGGCATCATGCCACAAAGCCCACAAAATCCTTCTTCATTCCAGGCCACCAAAACTGCCTTCAGATATCATGGTACATCTTGGTCAAAACAAGATGCGCTGCCCACATTGGTGCATGGAACTCACGCATCAACTCTTACTGAACACTCGTTGGAACAACGACATGATCACAAACATGAACAAATACCTTCCACATCGACGACCCAACCAGAAGGTAGCTCCCCACCTTTATGCTTTCCCTTCATGATATAACACACATGATCATCAATCTGTCCTTCCTTAAAATGTCTCAAAAGTGTTTCTTCAATCATAAAGGAAGCAAGAGTGACCTGACCACTCTCCTCCTTCTCCTCCAGGTGCAACTCTACAAACAAATCCATCACCTTCCACTCGGTGCTGGACTCTTGAACCACCTGATTCTGAACCTTCCTACTCAGAGCATCAGCAACATTGTTTCCCTTTCTCGGCGTGAAAACTAACATTAAGTCAAAAGACTGGAGATAATCAACCCATATTTTCTGCAAAAGGTTCAAATTCGATTTGAGAGATGATGTACTTTAAACTTTTATGGTCGGTAAACAGAGTAAACTATTCCCCCAACAGATAGTTTCCCCGGAATTTCAAGGTATACACCACTACAACCATCTCAAGCTCATGAGTGGGATCGTTCTTCCCATGGGGTCTCAACTACCTTGACCCATAAGCCACAACCCAGTCATCATGCATCAACACAACCCCAATTCTGACTCCGGATGCTTCACAAATCATGTTGTACTTCTTACCCGGATCAGGTAAGATCACGATAACTATGGTGGTCAACCGCTTCGTCAACTCATGGAAGGAAATCTCACGGGAATCATACAACTCGAACTTGATTCCATTCATGGTCAAATCGGAGAGTGGAGATGCCAAGAGAGAGAAATCTGGAATGATCCTTCAGTAATACCCGACCAAAACTAGAAAACTCTGAACATCAGAATCACTCTTGGTCTGCTCCCAAGATACAAATAAATGCACCTTCTCTGGATTCACTGACTCACCTTCCTTTTATATAATTTGACACATGAAATGCACCTCACCTATCCAGAATTGACACTTTGATAACTTAGTGTGTATCCTATTCTCTCTTAGATTTCCTAAGACGACGTCAAAATGTTGTGCATGATCGTCATGAGTTCTCGAGTACACTAAGATATAGTCAGGAACGAAAATCACAAACTGATCTAGATAGGGATGAACGATTTGGTTCATCAAGGACATAAACACCACCGGTGCATTGGTCAAGCCGAAATCCATTACCACAAATTGAAACAGCCCTTACCGATTTTGGAAAGATGTCTGCGGTATGTCATAAGACCTCACCCTCATCTGGTGATAACCTGACCTCATATGGATCATAGAAAACATTGATGCACCCCTCAACAAATCAAACAGGTCATCAAATCTTGGAAGAGGGTACCGTTTTTTCAATGTCATCTGATTCAACATTTGATAGTCAACACACAGCCTCAATGAACAATCAGCCTTCTTTGAAAAAAGCATGGGAGATCCCAAAGGAGACCTACTAGGACGGATAAACCCCTTACGCTCTAACTCCTCAAGCTAATCCTTCAGTTCCTAGAGTTCTGTAGGTGCCATTCGGTATGGTGTAATAGAAACAGGCTCTGCTCCCGGCAGCAACTCGATCATGAGCTCGACATCCCTCTCGGGTGGTAGCCCCGATAAATCCTTAGGAAACACATCCTAAAACCGATCCAACCTGGGAGGAAATTTAGATTTTCCCCTCCCTCATCATCATCATCAATGAGACATGCCACTTGAGCTGTCAGTCCACTCATCTGTTGATAAAACAGCCTTGCACGCCCTGCTCGAACATCCCATTCACCACGGTGGGCATAAGCTTCACCCTCAAGCAACCTGAACGATACTCTGCGATGATACCATTCTATGTGCACCCGATACAAAACCAACCAATTCATTCCCTTGATTAGGTCAAAACATGACATCTTGAGAACAAACAATTTCCACAGAAAATGATACCCACCAAATTCCATGACACATACCTTGCACTGCTTGATATACTCAACCCGCACGCCCAACGGGGTGTCAATTGACATAAATCCACACATCACCACCACAAGTAATCCCAGCACTAACACGATCTGAGCAGAAAGAAAAGAGTCTGTGGAACCTGTGTCAAACAATGCACTAGAAAATATAGAAGCTATAAGGACCGTAACTTGAACACTCGACGGTCCGGCCTCGCCATCACCAGGCACAAAATGAACTGCCTGAAGTTGACCTTCCCCTCTACCCCGGGCTCCGGTATGAGCACCCTGAGCTGCACTACCCTGCTAGAGTGAGAGATCTTGCCCTGTAGTTCTACGTCCAACGCCCCTGCCTGTATGGCCCGTGGAGCTCCAAATGCATGTTTAATATGGGGCAACTCATCCCCTTCCCGTACCCAGTACCTTATTTTCTTCATCATGCTCACCCATCTGTCGAGGGTTCCAGCAGAACCTCTACACATGCCCTATCCTGCCACACAAACAACACTAAACTGGAGGTTGACGACACTGACCATGCATATGCCCTGACCTTCCAAACTAATAATAGAAAAAATGGTTCCCACATTGAGATGCTGACCCTCTCTTATGACCACCTCGTTGGAAACATTCCATACTGTTCTTCTGACCTTCGGAAGATGCACCAATTTTCTACCCAGCTGGCACGACAATCCCACCACACAAAGCTCCATTCAGGTTCCCTTTCACAGATGAGTACCTGATCCATCACCTCTGCAAATATCTTCAAGTGGAAGATATTTATTTGAGACTTGATCTCATGTCTCAACCCATCCTGAAATATGCTTTTCTACCGATGCCTCATCCCTTGCTAACACTATTACAAAGCGTCACAAATCAGTGAAGCGACTAGCAAAGTCCATCACCGATAGTGATCCCTAAGTCAGGATCATAAACTCTGCAACCTGCTCCTGACTCAAAGACTCTGAGTAGAAATGCTCTAGAAACGTTTCCTAGAAATCATCCAACGACATCCCCTCAGCCTTCATGGTCTGAGGCTAAATGTCCCACCAACGCCATTTCTGGCCCCACAACATATAAACGGTCATCTTTAATAACTTTTCAATGGGGGTATCTATATGATCTAGTATCATCTATACAGAATCTCTCCATAACTATACTACCTCCAGCCCACCCTCTCAAGTGAAGTTTGGGGGGTGCTGCAGTTGGAACTCCCCGGTCAGCTCAGACAAACTCGGTGCGACCTCCACTGGGTCCCCATCGATCAACTTCATATGGTGAGCCAGTTCTCCTAAAACTGGTCTTCTCTACCTTCATTAATCACCACATTTTAGTGCTCTTCTACCGAAGGAGTGTTCTAAGCTACATCCTCATGTTTCCCAACTGGTAACTGACGTTGTGGTGGAATCTCTCTACATTGACAAGCACAAGATTTAGCACACATACCATAAAACTATCACGAATTCATCAAAAGATCTCTACTAGCTACAACAACCCATTTTCATAAACTAATTCAACGAAATTAACACCTCAAATTCACTGCCCCGACCATCCCTACTGCGGGCCCTAGTCCACATGGGGTAACAACTATGCACTACCACAAAACTCACACTACATTTTACAAAAACATATTCCACTTCCTTTCAAACCCTTATATTTCATTAAACATCATTTACCAACTTGTCTCATTTCATTATTCTCATTATTTCATGGTTTCATTAAATACATGATACACCCTACTTTCTTGCCTCACACACCAACCCGTGCGTGTGAATAACACAATGCATGTCACATATCCCCCTATGTGCCTAAAATGATGCATGAATTCAAATCCACGTGTCGTTTATCCCACGATCCAAATATCATAAAATAGTCACATCAAACTACATGTGCATCACCCAAGGTTAAAATATCATCAACTGTAATAACACACAACCAAGAAAAACATTTCCCACCAAGGGTGACTTGGGTTTTCCCTTGTACTTGGGTTTTCTACTCCCAAAAACAAGCTCATTTACCAAGGCCCGATACATCTCAACCCTTGGAAACCTATCCCAAATAACAAGACCTCCTATGATAACACTTTGTAACATCCCCGACCAGAAATCCACTAAATCAGTGCTCCGAGCCGGGTAGTTACAAAACCTTAAGCACGGATCCCTATACGCCAAAGGCTTCCGACTAGCAGTAGTGGCCTTTGTGGTCAAGTGGGGAGACTGTACCCCATTTTTATCAGATTAATCCAAAATAGAAATAAACCAATGGCATAAACAATAATCAATGAACAAGGAACATGTATAAAAAGAATTTACATCAATAAATATTCCATTTCCTACTACAAGTACAAAAGTGAACAAAAGCCCAAAAATAAAGACAACGGCCAAAATCTCCCAAAATGGTCCCGACTCCAAGTCTGGATCCTCTACCAAGTGCTACCAATTTCCACTCAACTATCTAGAAAGGACCCATTCCCTTATCATGACCTGCAAATATGAAGTCTTCTCTGGTACCAAATGGTGGCCAGAGCAGGGTGGGAGTAGAACTCAGCCGGAAACCAACAATAGTGTCTAAAAATATCCAGTATATATTGGTAGTGCATGAAAAATGAATATTAATGATAATTTCCAAGTAATTATTTAACATTCCATTAACAACTTCATAGCCAATGCCATTTCCACTTACATTACCATTCATCTCACAGTAATTATCATCACTTACTATTTCATCACATTTCCATGGGTTAATCACATACATTATTTTACATGGGTCTAAGGCCAACAATCAATGCAAGAGGGTAATCACATCATATTCCTATCTCACTAGGACTAAACCCCACATGGAAACCATATCCTCACCTTGTAGCCTCATTCCGGGTGTATGCAATCATTAGGAGAATAGATCCTGGGTCCCCATTCTTAACCCGTGCATTTAGGGTGGAGTTCAGAGCATCAGTCTTCACTCGACCCATGGGCGTAGATCCTCAAGTCATACCCCTCTCTACCAAGCCATGTGCACATGGTTATATATATAAGTAACCATCAACCCACCATAGCATTTTCCTTTAACAAACACCATTCACAAAAAACTACACGGAAATTCACATTATGCCTTAACCCATTAACACATTACCGTTTCACTTCTTTTAACTATTCACCCATTTCCCATGTGTTATGAATATCTCACAAAGCATTAAAAACTAAACCCATAACCTATCCCATTAGAGTCTTTAATCAATTTACACATTAACCCATTTAACATGTTCATCATTTCCATGAATCAACCATTCAACCCATTCCAAATAACGTTTATGTTATTGCCTAGACTATGTGCATCTCTTATCTTCTATTCCAAGTTCAACCAATCTTACCAAAATATTTTTCAAGGGATCTACCATTTATTACAACAAGGTCACTTGTTTAATACTAATCTCTAAGCTCGGGAAAAGATGGCACACCCCATGGATGGCCCCAATTAGGTCAAGTCATTCTCAACGCATCCCTTGAGGATCGTGAGGGTTCCCAATTACCATTTTTAAGAATCCATTATACCATAGGATCCATGTTGATCAAATCACATGAAAAGGAAACCATGAGAAAATCCACACATGTATAAATCCACCATAAAAATATGGTATAACGTTTCTAGACCACCTACCTCGAAACCGTGGTTGAACTTAAACTAAATCGAATCCGTAGACCTCAATCCGACCAGCCTTTGGAGCTTCAACCTAGAACTCTCCCAAAAGATAGGGTTTTAGTTATTTTTAACAAGAGGTAGAGAAGATAAAAATCCTAAACCAAAAAGAGAAGAAAGGAAGGAATTATGCTTACCCATAGCTTCAATATGTATCCAACAGCACCAAAAACTCTTTCGAAATGAGGGAGAACGACTTCTTGGAGCTCTTGGGAGATTTGGTTCATTCCTAGGGTGAAGAGGGATGGATGGAGAGTAAATCCCGAGTGGGTTCTTTAAATCCCAGGGTGGCAATTTTTGTAATTTTTTTCATACTTTAAGAGGCTGCATGGTTTGGCCGCAGAGTATGAAAACTCGTGCTCAAACCATGCACATGATGCTATCTAGAGGAGAAGGGGTCGCACGCTTTACCTGGGCAGGCCGCACAGTTTTCCCTGGCCGTGCGCAGGCCATGCACCCAGGCTGGTCTTGTCTATCTTTTCTTTCTTTCGTTCCATGAGCCCCCAAAACACCCCCAAGACCTCTCATACTTTCATAAGTCATACCTTGAAGCCCGAAATAAGGGATTCTCCAAAAACATAACGAAATCATACACTTCCAAAAACCGGAATCTTGCATATGTTAATAAAGTGAACTCCATGGAGTAAAATTATCTCATGCATGTAGAGGCACCCCTAAGCTATCTACTAAACCCAATTTCTAGATAGCAATGTATTGGGATGACTAGGTTAGTAATTCTATGATCACCAATATGAAATCAATTACACTAGAAATACATGGTAAACATTTGATAAACTCCACGGATATACCATACCACTCCCACTCTAGAACCATATGGGGTAGGGTAAGACCCGCCAGAACTGGGTGCTAATTCTTCCCTTGTTGACAAGTAAGACATCACGAGAAACAATCTGTAACCCATTTCTTTATTCCTAGCTAGTAAAATTTGAAACAATGTTCTTGGTACATATTTTACACACAAATATGTACCACCAAATGGGATGGATGAAACTACCATAATACCTCTTCTCACAATGCCAATGGTACCACTATCTATCCTCAAAAAAGGATAGTATGTTTCCCACCTACAGCATATCCATAAGAAGAATTTCTAGTAAATATCTGAGTATGTAAGATCTCATAGTCAGTATCCCTACATTGAGAATCCTAGAAATTATATAGACGTGGTTGTTCAACAACCATTTACTAAATTTATGAATCATTCTCCCTATCCACAAAGGAAAACTATAACGAGGATAACTAATCTAATGCCTATTCCAATAACTCAGAACACAGTCTCATACTAAGCTTGTCTTCCACCACGTTCCCCTTTCCAGGAGTACAGGAAATCTCAAATTCGAAATCCTGAAAGAACTCTACCCACCACCTCTACCTAATGTTTAGAACCTTCTGGTAGAATATATAATTTAGACTCTTTAGATCAGAGTATAAAATAAGTTGCTCGCCTATCAGGTATTGTCACAAAATCTTCATTGATTAAAAGATTCATGGTAACTCAAGGTCATTGGTAACATAGTTATTAACAAGTGGTCTAGAATATAATGAACCTTGTCCATATGCCTAAACATTACAACACGTCCCTGTTTTTTCACTAATGCATCATTGAACAGTAGGTACTCAACACCATCCTATTGTAAAATCAATATGAGATTTCTTATCACCATCTTCTTCATTTCCTGAAATATTTAAAAAAACTTTTCATTCAACAAGATTGGATTCTATTTTGAGGTCAAATATTTTAAGGTTTCTTCTATGCTTAATAAGTTGGGAACAAACCACCAATAGTTCCCATCAAACCCAATGAAACTATACACCCATGTAACACTCTTACGTGGCTCCTAATAAAGAATTGCCTCATAATTTTATAGATCCACTCCAACTCCAGCCTCTGAGATTATGTGTCCTGGAAAGTGGACCTTTGAAATCTAGAATTGAAACATTAAGAGCTTTTTGTAAAACTGGTGCTCTCTGAGTGTGTCTAGGACCATCCTAAAATTCTTCATCCGATCCTACTCAAACACCACATACTACAAGATTTCATATATGAATACTAACATTAACCATTCTAAAAAAATATCTTGTTAATGAGCCCCATGTATAATATTGGGGAATTCATCATGCCGAATGGAACGACAATGTAATCATAGTTATAGTAACATCATATAAAGGACTTCTTTAGTATATCCTCATGTCATACTCATAGCTGGGGATAGACTGGCCTGAGGTAAATATTAGAGAACCATTTTCCCCCTCTCAACAAACAATAGAGGTCACTAATTATTGATAGTGGAATCTTTTTTTCTTGTTAACCTAGTTCAAGCTTCAGTAATATACACAAATCCTCAACTACCCATTCACCTTCCTGAAAAACAAAAATGGGGCTACACATGGGGAAACACTGGGTCTCATGATGCCCTCCTCCTACTTTTCTTCCAACTGTATCCTCATATCATTATGATATGTGGGAGCCATATGATATGTGGTTGAAGATATGAGTGAAAAAGTGATACTCAAGTAGATCCAGAAAACTACCTCTCGACAGTGAGGCAAACCATGTATATACTTAGGAAACACATCATTATACTCCTCCCCAACAATATAAATCTGATTTCCCAAATCATCCACTACCCCTAGTGTCATACTGGCTAGCATGTGAGTAATCAGTAATAATCTTATACATGTGATCTTTTCTTCCTCCTTGTTTTCCTTTTCGCCAACAAAGGGAAAACACTTTTCCTTATATAAAAAACATCGCATCCTCTACCAAAAATAATCAACATTGGAATGAACAATAGATAAAAAGTACACACTAAGAATTATGTCTTTAGTCCCAATTTGATCAAAAAAAGAGATCAAATATTAAACTTTCACCTCCAAGAATCATTTCACACTGCTATTACTAGTTTAAAATATAGACTCCCCACATATCTATATATCCAACAGAATGGTCTGATTCAAAATCTCAATTGTAATATCTATGTTTCAAACCAGATAAGTTGTAATGAATGAATGGCTGGATCATTTGTCTATAAATACTATAGTTAATGTTGAAAAAACTTATCATAACTCTTATCTTACCTAGAGTCTCTGGGTCATAGGCCTCCATAGCTTATAGCAGGGCCCATCTTGAGAAACCAGATCCATGATCCTGGACTAGACCAACTGGGGATGATGGTGGTAATAGGTTGAACCTCAAGACACATGCTTCTTCCATTTCGGCCCCTTTACCACATATTTCACCCAGCTAAACACATTTTTCCATCATGTATCTCTATCTCAGTGGTCCTCAACCATCTCTCAAATAGTTGTATGAGGGTTCAGTAAATCCTAGTCAGGATGTCCCCGACCATCTTATGAGAAACACCGTTTTTCCCTTAGCAGATTCGAGAAACCATGAGATCATTACACCACTAACCATGAGACCTAGGATTTAATATGAAAGAATATAACCCACATGGATACTTGGGACTTCCATCATCTCCCTGATGCTGAGGGAATAGCTACTAGGTTCCCACTCCTATCATTTAGTACTATTTTCTTCACTATTAGAAAATGTTCTGCCAACAGGTCTTGCTAAAGCACTCTATCATATGTTTAAATGCTAACAGATACAAACGATACCTTGTTGTCCAGGTAAAATAAAATATTAAGCATTTGATCCCCAAATAAGTATTCATGTATCATATCCAAGGAGTAACATGAGAGGTTAGTAATCCCCCTTGAATACTCTACCATCATATTAATTACCTACAACAAATGTTAAATAACATTTATGTGTTCTGATCACAATGGTACTGGATAGAACACTTCTATAATTATATGCATGAAGAGAATCAGGAAAAGATCTATCTTATCATTTAACTTATTAAAAATTTTCCACTGTCACCTCATAAACCCCTGATGGAAACTCAATGCACAGACATCCATATTATTGACATGAATCCCCAATATACGGAAAAATTGAGTGACTATCTATATCCAATCCTCATCCACCCATGGGTTTTCCTGTCCCTAAAACCTAGGTGTTAGATGTCCCTAAAACTCATAAAATGAAATCATACTACATTCCTCATCATCTAGTAGTGTTGGTTATCCCATATAATCCATGGGTGGTGGTATAGCTTGTAAACCACCCTGTAGTGCTATATCAAGTACAATCCCTTGTACTAATCCCTAATAAATATGTGGATCACCCTCAGGAACACGTGGTTTAATCCAATATGATTTTCCATATAGAGGCATCCTTTGTTAAAATAAGATGTATAATGTTATAAATATTATATATGGGGAGATGAATCATGAATTAAATTCAAACCACAAACGATTCCTATATGATGATTGTACCAAAACATGTCCCAAAAACCAAAGGTTTAAATGTACAGATTTATATTTTTGGTGATCAATGTCTAGGTGTATGGGTACGTCATTAGCCGCACCTACAATTGAATCCCTAGCCTGAAATCAAAATTCAAAACAATAAACATTGTTTCCATAAACTAATCTTAATTACTCTAGATCCTAATGTAGTTTTGGAGTCATTTTATACCACTCTATCATGAACCGACTAGCCGAGTTCCAACCTGGGACTACCCCAAGACAACTTCACTACCACAAAACTGGGCAAGGCTAGCGCCACCCCTTTATCAGCGCTAACGAAAAACCGCTGATAAAGGGGGGGGGGGGCTTTATCAGCGCTCAAAAAAGCACTGAAAAAGGGTTCCTTCATCAGTGCTAAAAAAGGCGCTGATAAAAGTACCCCTTTATCAGTGTTTTTTTAGCGCTGATAAAGGCCCCCCTTTATCAGTGCTTTTTTTTTGCACTGATAAAGGGACCCCCTTTATCAGTGCTTGTTTAGTAGCGCTGATAAAGGGGGGGGGCTTTATCAGTGCTTTTTTAAAAAGCACTGATAAAGGGTCGACTTCAAAAAAAATTAAAAAATTATATTAATATATAAATATTTTTATATAGTTATATTGATATAAATATAATATATAATATTTAAATATATTTTAGATAAGTACAAATGTACATTTACACTTATTATACTTAATATATAAGATATTTATTGAAAATGGATAAAAAAAATAAAAAAAAAATTTCTAATTACTAATTTCTTTATTATTATGGAGTAATAGTCATTTAATAACAATTAGAAGAATAAAATTTAAAAAAAAATTAAAAAAGATCCAAAATAAGAGGAAAATGCAACTCGAACATCAAACGGCCATAACTTTTGATCCGTGTGTCCGTTTGAGCTTTACCACATATCAAATCGAAGCCTATGTAGAGCTCTACGTCGTTATATTTGGGAAAAACACGTTCAAGCGTTTTTAAAGGCCAGAAGTGGCCCAGAAGTCCTCCAAAACTGAGTTTTTAGTTGGGGTACCCAGATTTTTTAACATTTTGTGGATTTTCAGCCTCATTTAAGGGGGTATTATTGGATTATTTTTGTGGGGACTGAATTTATTCCAAGTTATTACATTCATATTGATATTATGTCTTTGAAATTTCATCCTTTTTTATAATGCAATGCTATTTATAATCAAATATAAAAATATATGTACATATTTTTTAAATATTCACACCAAAAAATTAATATTTTTAAATAAATAAATGAACATATTTACATATATAATATATTAGCTTTATCTAAATAATAAATAATATCTATTTTATTTAAAATACTAATATATGAATATTTATATAACTACTATATATTAATACAACTATACATATATTAATATAACTATATGTATATATTAATATAATTATTTATATATGTTAATATAACTATATAGATATTAATATAACTATATATATTAATATAAATATATATTACTATACGAATAAATATAACTAAATATATATATAAATAAATAGACATATCATGAATAAGAGAAAAAATCAATATAGGGTAGTGGTAACGGCTTTAGGTGCGTAGGGGGGAGGTCTCGAGATCAAATCCGGGTGGAGGCATGGGTGCGCGAGAAAGGGTGTTTTAAAGGGCTACCACTGATAAAGGGTGTAGGCGGTGTGGGAGGGCACTGGAGGTGCAGGAAAGCACTGATAAAGGGTGGCTCGAGCATTGTAAACCCCCCCCCCCCCCCCCCCCGAGATTGGCTGTATTTGTTTTTTATATTTTTTAGTTTTATCAACGCTAAAAAAAGCACAGATAAAAGTGATCATTTATCAGTGCTAAAAAGATAGCGCTCATAAAAGAACCTTTTATCAGCACTTTTTGGAGCGTTGATAAAGGGGACCCCCCTTTATCTTCGCCGACATTAATAGAACTCTTACTAGCACTATTAATGGCCATTTTTAGCGCTGATAAAAGCCATATTTTTAGTAGTGATTCCAATAGGCCATGGGTTAGCGAACAACACCAAGTAGAAGTATTAAAAAAAATGAGGGGCATTAGCCTATTGTAATTGTACACCCAAACACATCCTTGAGTCCACATAATAAAGAAATGTGAAAAAACTGAAACAACACAAGAATCCATTTATGATCACACAATATAGTATTATTTTAATGTATATTAATTAAAAAATGGTCCAAAAATTGGCCAAACTAAAAATATAAAGAGTCCATCATACTCAAATGGAGAGGACTAAGTCAAAAGTATGCTTCTAGAAAACACATCAGTCTATCAAGATACAACTATGCTCCACCCTCTCTTTATCCATCATTGACACCATCAAAATGTTTATCATCTTCAAAAGACACAACACATTTAGGCAAAGCCTGTCTAAGTGTGATTATAAATATACTCATTAGAAAACACTAAAATCACTAAACATGAAGCACCAAGTGTAGTTTTCTCAATAAATATATAGCAATCAATGTAAATAAAAAACAAATAGATATACTCAAGAAAGACACAATGCCATTACATGGTCCTTAATATCTATTAGCCACAAGATTATACTCAAAGAAATTCTTCTTTTAGGAGAACTCACACCTTGGTCCATGATATCATCGAGGACTCTCAATGTTGAATTTTAGTTCATTTTCCCCCAACCAAATAGAATTCAATGTCCTCAAAAGACACTGACACATATATAAGGTGTCTCGCCCTGAACTGTTGGAGGACACCACAAACCCAATCTAGATCAACCCGTTGTATAAGGGATCATATGTCAATGATTCCACCAACCCTAACAATATCACCTTATATATGGATGACAGATTCCTTACCCAATGATTTCATATAGATTCCAAAAATATTAAATACGAAACTATGGATAATAGATGATCACAATCTAGTCTCATAGTGGGTCTCCACAACTCTATATGGGACTAGGCATCGAGAGGTGATTGCAATCTAGTTATGTGGATTTAATGATCTATTACACCATTGAGGGAAAGTACCAATGGAATATTATCAACCTATACTGGACCAATGTAAAAGTAGGGATTCATTAACTCTTTAGTATAGTACATGACATATTCCTTGGGGTACACGAGTGTCCAGCTATTCCTAGTTTTGACCATGTGTAAGAGGACCCCAATGCATGTAGTATCCATAATGATTTTATGTGTAAGGATATACATGGAATGTGGGATACACAGTCTCATGCCCTTTTCACATGGTCGTGTCCTTATACAGAATACATGCATGCATACAGGCAAATATACACAAAACTATATTTATGTGGGAGTGCATGGTGTGTCTATTCCCATGTACTCCAACCAATGATTATGTACTATCTAGAGTACACATCGATTCTATTTGGGAGTGACAATGTCCACACAATAGGGTTCACACATCATGTGATCATAATCTTCCTCCTTAAATCCTAGCCACTACTGAAGGGGTCTCAGAATTCACGCAATCCCTCATTACATGTTGTGTTCTGTAATATTTTACATAAATCCTACATCATTATCTTCAAGCCTTAGCATATCCTCCATCATTCGATCCATTGACCACCATAAAGTGAAACTCCATATATAAAATAATTTTTCCATAACATCATCGAATCAACATATTTTATCATAGGATCGGCCGAAAAAATTGATTGAATTGATGTTTTTCATTAGGTGTAGATGAACATTGAAAAATGAAAAATCATGAATCATTTGTCATTGGAATTGCTATATCTCTATCATCCCACGTCCATCCTGATGTTCTTATCTAATATCAACAATATCATATCATTCCTCCAAGAGATGGGTGTGTAATGATCAATTGTTCAGGAAAAGTCAATCCTCGAGAAAAATGAATAACATTTGTGGTGAATCACACAAGTTTAAGAGATGGTGGAAAGAAAAATTAATAGGAATGAAAAAAGAATTATTTCTGTTTCAATATTTATTATTTTCTATTGAAACAACAGAATAATCCATCTAAAAATTAATCACACGAATTTCTCTTGCTTAGTCCTCTAAAGCTAATCTCATCTGACAAGGTGATCGATAAGTAAATCAATCCTTTAATCGATCGATTTGTATTCAACACAGAAATTTAAAATGGGGACAAAATCCAAATAAACACATGACCTATCTCATTTCGATTCGATAACAAATGAATAAAAAAATATAATTCTCTCATTTTTGGATGAACATGTTGAATCAAAGGTTCTGTCGATCATCCTTTCATACTATGTTGTCGTTAACCTGAGATAGAATCCTCAAAGCTCTCTCCAATTGATCTCTAATGTTTCCCTAGTAATATCAATACCCATATTAATCCTATATAACAAAATATTTTAAAAAAATTAGTCACTATGCTAATTAAACTGAAATAAAATATTATTTATTAAAATATTTTATTCATTTCAATGAACATGACGACTTTTCCACCAGTGATAATCGTTAACTAATATGAATTCACTCATATGGGTGAAAACCCATTTTTAACTCAATGGTTCCCTAGGATTTCAAACTAAAGTACCCATTTATATGCTACTCCACTTTTTGGGGGAAAATATCTATACATTCTATTATATATATATAATATATTTTAATCATTTAGTCTAGGATAACGTGGGCACATATTCGCACACTATCATAGCACCTTCTCTAAAAAACAATGCATATTATATTTTGAAGTAATAAATGTAAAATATGATACATTATATCTTTAGGCCGATGTGTTGTGTTTTGGTGTTTCTATCGATTTCTATGTGATTTTTTCACTGATCATTGCTATGAAATAGACACCTTATTGGTTGTTGATCAACTATGGCCTAGAGCAGTTGGTTGTGGCATGGTGGTCCATGGTTGATTTTTATCTCTTCTAATTTTTTATGATTAATTGTACAATGGATCTAGTGATTCAGAGTACCACCATCTTGTTTAAGTAATTCAGTGGCATGTTCCTTACTACAATGACATTGTCATTTCATTATTTTTTAAATCAATAGTACGTAGATATAAATAGTTCATGAAAATGACTCTAGCTACCCATGATGCCTTAGGTTCATCCCATTTCCACATTATTTTTTACCTTTTCATTATTTCTACATAGTGTGGGGAAGGATGTGCCATGGTGTCATGTTTGGATGGCTGTGTGTAAAAACCCAAAGACAATTGAAACATATCTAATTTTAAATAATTTCATTAGAAAAACAATAGTATCTAAAGAAGGTTATCCATCTCCCTTTTCCTAGATTTAAACCCCACCCTTGGGATATCGATCATTATTTTTTGTAGATGTGTTTTCTTTCATACCCTTACTTGTTCTCCCCCTGACTATATCTTTTGATGAAATGATTTTACATATAAACGATTAGTTTTGTGAACATGATAATAGGAATAATGGGATTTTTTTCTACACATGTAATTTTTTTCTCATTCCTTATGATTTTTGGTAATCTTCATTCTCCTAATTGAACATCAGGTTGCATATTTGACATCATCATTTTAGGTAGGGGTCCCTCATTTATTATGTTGTTTTAATATTCGTGAGGGTTTAATCTCGTTTTTCTCTATGGGATCAAGTACAAACTCACCAAATAATGATAATGAAATCAATTAATTGAAATTTAATTTAAATGGTAATTAAATCATAGGATCTATATCATTTCAGAATAATTGATATTTTGTTTTTATGGTCTTTAGTCCCTTTTGATTATCTTGTAAAATATAAGATTTTATTGAACATTTATTTTTGTATCTATGGATCCATTATTGGGTTGTTTTTTAACATCAACTAAAATATAATTGCCTAACAACTTATATACCATTTATTAATTAGTTTCACATTGAAACTATGGAATGTGTGAGAATTACCTTGAATTAAATAAATGAAATTGAATTAAGTCCCCTAATAATTCTACAAAATGACATGTGAATGATTTGGAAATGGTTTTTATGTGTAGTTATGTTTTATAGAGGTATAGTTTGGTTATGAAACATGGGATTGATTATGTGGGATATTATAGAAATTTGGATTTTCAGATGAGGAGGTGATTGTGGTGGTGAAATATTTAAAATCTAGGGATTTTGGGATTGATGAGGTGACATGTTTTATTGTAACGTGTTTCAATAGAATCTGATTTTGTAATTGAAAAAAATTATATTTAAAATTACGAATAAAAATTCCGTGGTTTGGATCGACTTATGGGTTGAAATAATTTAAAAATGGTTATTTTGAAATAAGAAATGTGGTTTATTTGATGTGTATAAAAAATAAATTAATGGGAAAGAATATTGGTTTAATAGTCAATAAGAAATCATGAAAATGAAATAACATAAATTATGTATACAGAATGTGGTATATGGATTTTGGATTGTTATATGTTGTTGTGATTTAAGTAGTGGAAGAAAAATTGGAGGAGTTCATGAGGATTGTTGGTGATGTTGTGAGTTCGGATAGTATTCTTACCGTAATCCAAAAGGTTGGGCTTTTGTGTTCTAATATATATCACTACGGTAAAAGTAACTTATATCCACATTCTTGAACCGTTGGAATAGGCCACAAAATAGTGGGTATAGGCTATACCAACTGTTTTGGAAACTGTGCAGAGTTTAGCCATTTGTGTATCATTATGATATAGGGATGGTTTAAAAATTCAAAACCTAGGGTTTTAAAACATTACGAATATGATTTTGGAATAATGTCATTAACCAAATACCAATAGTTTAAAAAACATGTGTATTTGTTTTAAAAAAATACTTGGTTGTGAGATTCGGTCCTCTTCTCGTATTAATAAAATTCACACACCTAAGAACTACACAACATTGACCAAAGGGTATATATATATATATTGGATATTAGAGGAAAATAATGTAAATTTTTGTTCTTGTGGAATTTCATTTTTCTCCTGTAAATTATTCCCACCATAGAAAGGGAAATCAATTCCAAATGTTTTAGAAATATATGTGTATATACATGTCCTATAAGAGTAATATTTTGAGAAATGTGGGTATAGGTCTTAAAAACCCCTATGACCATTGTTTTCCAAAATAGTGGGTTTAGTTTTGATATATACCAATAGTTAGAGAAAAAACTATAGGTATAGGTTTTGAAAAAAACCCTAATGAGTGTTTATTTCATGGAGGGAGTTATATATTGAAGGATTCTTACTAATTTAATTAATTTTGAATTTCACCTTGTTATCTAAAATAAATATGGTAAGGGTTCATTTATGCACAATGATTATTATCATGGATGTTTTGAAGAACATACTTGCCAATATGATTGCAGAATGGACTTATGCTTTATCTTCCTCTATGGTGAGATTACAAACATCTGTCAGATAAATTATCCCCTCAACTCAAAAAAAGAACATCTTCCAACACTCCAACTGAAAAAATGGTGTACTTATTCACTAATTGTTCAAAAAAACATATTTGATTTAATTCACCCCTTTGAAATGTTATAAAATCAAAATAATACATTAACTATATAAAGGAAACAATATCACAAAAATTATCAAAAAAATTAGAAAAAATGTTGTATGGAATGTAAAATCTCACTCGGTCATATAATATTCTGGGAAACGATGGTGTGATAATGGATGGGTAACTCCTACAAATCATGATTCTCTCATTCTTATCAAGCTAAATCATTTTTGGAAAACTTTTCCACATGAAAAATTTCATATTTTGGACATTTTTAGATGGATTCCAAGAGAGAAATGATAATTTCAACCATTTTAAATGTCTCCCTGCTATATCATTGAACATTATCTTCATCAAGATTCGTGGAATTTATAGACCTTAATGAGATTATAAGGGTAATAAATTTTTTATCCATTTATTAATTTTAAATGGAGTTTCATTTCGATCCTTCCAAAAAAATTTCCAGACTATTCCTCCTTTATTTCTTCTTCGTTTAGTTGAGTGGATTGTTCTTCTAGAGTATATTATGAATTTTTAGACATACCATATTCCAGTTCATCCTTTTAATTCTTCATCATAGGTGTATAAATCACATTAATTCTCCTTCTAGTGATCATATATACATAGGCCTTCATCTACAGTCTTTTTTTTGGATTGGAATTTTTCATGGGATTTTGGATTGAATTTCCATTAGACTCCCAAAAATACATGAAAAATATATCACTGTATTTTACATCTCCTCGGTCACTATTCATGATCTTTTATCGACTATTGGTGCTCCATATGTTGGGTTTCCATAGGTTTGTTTCAAAAATAATTTTTTTTTATAATCATATAGTCAGTAATATTTGTTATATGATTGATGGAATGTAGGTGGGTTATGGAATTAATATTAGAAAGGGGCCTAATATTGGTATTGGATGGTGAAGGGGTTATTTCATTTCTTTGATGTCCTCTCAATACCTATTGTGATTTATTTTCCATTTATTGTATATTTTTTTTAAAATCATCTTGGATGGAATGTTTTTTCCCAGCTATCCATACAATGTATGGTAGTACATTGATCAGCCAAGTGGATTGGAGATCAATAAAAACAATATAATTGAGGTGGGGAAGTTATTTCATTAAATTACTTCATATACATCTATCTCACTAGACATATTAATTCTCCAATCATGGTCTCAATAAATGGTGATGATTAATAATAGATTAGCTCATTAATAACTCTTTGGACCATATATCTTAATCCAAAATATTAGATTTTTATTATATTTTTACAATCATGATCCAATATTCTTTTAAAGATTTTTCAAAAAAATGATTTTATGGATGATACATCCAATAGGATCGCTTAATTTTCTAGATTTTATTTTTACAATAAGACTAGGAATTGGTGTTTATTCACAACTGGATGAGGGAAAATTTTATAAATATTCCTGAATCATTTTGACTAATTTTTTGGGTATCACAAGTTGTTTGATGGATGATGTAGATTCATTTACTTATTGATATTATTTTTGTGGTTGGGAAGAATATTTTAATGAATATTTGTTAGAAATCATCCCATTCATTGATTTCTCTAGGTTGTATATTATTCAACAACTCCATTGAAGCTCATTCATGTGAAAAGGGTAATGTCCTCCAATTTATATTATCATATACTAAAACTCTCCCATTTACACAATATCATATGAATCTTAATTCATAAATGTATTGGTTAGGATCTTCACCTCGATGGAATAGAATTTACTTAAAACATAAATCTTGTTAACACAACATTCAAAATATTTTTTAAATAGGAATGAAAAACTAATTTTAATTACTTTACAATTGTGGGAATAAGGTCCCTAGTTTTTTATTATGGGTTAATTTCAAATATTATGGCCTCGTAATGATCAATTGAAGTTTTAATCATGTCCTCATGATTAATTTTCTTAATTGAATTATCAATAGTAAGATCCATAATACAATTTAGAATAGTATCCTATATCTCAGGGTAAAAGAAAAATATATCCTCATTATAGGTCATAGTTATTGAAAAACAATGAAATCATTGGAAGCCCCAAATGGGATTTAAATAAAAATCACTAGCGTACGATGTGAACTTGCTGACTTTGGATAATCTTATCCCATTTTAAACATAGGATCTCCCATAAAGAGATTTAGACACAAAAATAAACCATAAATACCTAGTTTAGATCCAATGTTGCGGATGACATATGCACATTTTTTGGAATCAGTGCCTGAATAATATAAATCAAAATTCATCTAGATCATCTATATGTTCTTGAAGAATATTTGGGATTTCCATTGGTCAAATTTTAGGTGCTGGCGTGGAGATCAGACGATGCCTCCGGCGCTCCAACGATCACTCCATAACCTTGATTTTGCTGCCAAGGAATGAGCTTCATCTAAGCTCCATGATCCAATGATTATCTCTCTATATTTTTGGAGTGACATCAATATAGATAAATGTTTTGTATATTCCCCAACAAATCCCGCTTATCTTCTCTTTATAGAGTTTTTATGAATTAACTTATATGGACTCCCAGTTCCAGAATAATTAACATGTTATAAAAAACATGTTATGACTATTAAACTGAGTCATCAGAATTATTATCACCTTCTTGTAATGAATTAAAAATATTATTTGATAATAAATTATTCATAAACACGGCTCTTTCTTCCCACAAATAATAATTGAACCATGACTATATTAAAATAATATGCATTCAATTAATATTTTCCATTTATTTAAATTAAATTGTGTAAATATATATATTAGATAAATTCAATTCCCATTATTATAAACATGAATAATATTAATTTATATATTACATTTGTGAACTTATCTCCTTATAATATTTACAAACCCTTGTGGTGGGGTCCACCATGTCCAAAACTCATATTAAACTGATTAGAGAAAATCCAGGAATATGCTTTTTTGTGTGACCCTCAATGCCCCTGTCATGATAGTAGTGAATATTAGTCACTCACCATGAGTGGGATTTAGAAACACATCATTTCCTATTAAGATATAATGATTGTCACCACTATGAAAATAAACCTACGAACACACATTGTGTAATAAAATTTCCCAATAATTTCTATCTCATAAACTAGGACACAGACTCCAGTCATCGTCATTTTGTTTCTATATTCTATCTAGATCCATCTAGACAAATATACCCATGACTGCCATTGACATGGTCTTATGAATTTAATAATTTCCTTATCATCATGTCTTGAGATATATTAAATCTATAATACAGTGGTGACAAATCCTTTCTTGGCCACTCAACCAATGTTGTACCACCAATGACGATCCCCACAGAAGCTACATCACCATAATTTAAATATCATGGTTTTTTATTACATAATAGTACGTGAAAGAATGGAATACATTGGTAATTATCTAAAGTCAGGAGATAAGTACACATGATCAATAATATAAGCATACAATAATGACCAAAACATTTTCAATTCCTCTTTTCATTTATTTCTTAGTGAGCTTACCTTAAGAGATCTCCAAGTGCGAAATTCATGAGTAGAGTGATCAATGATAATGATCACGTTTTCTCTATGTAATATATTTAGATTTTGTTCCTACCACTATACCTTTGTGTGGCAATAATGTTATTTACTACCTCATCTCCTTTGGTAAAACTCCTCATGAGACAGAATCGTTGGGTAAATCCCACTATTCCATTGTCAAAACATGACATTTAGGCTATTAAGGATATTATATTATACATTATGACTATACTCTTCTTACTAGATGTTATTCCAAGAACTATAACCAATTATTGCATTTAACTGATTCTTAGGTGCCTTTAAAGTTGTATTGTACTCGGTTTTTTTATGTTTAGCTACCACTGAGTTATATGAGCTTTCTCACTCATCACCTTATCCTAAATTATGATAACATGTCACATGAATCTAAGGATGAGTAGTTTTTTTCTATTAAAAACTATTATCATTTCATCTCCACATAAAAGGTACATATCATTTGTACTTTCCAAAGTACAAATAGATAGTTCAGACCAAATCTCTTGAGTGCTAAAGAAAATGTCAACCTAGAGATATTAGGCTACATGACATTGATAAAAATTCTCTCTTGAATTGTTCTAAATTTTATTTTTCAATATTAAGCCACTATATGTAGGATTGAATAGTTCAATGCAACCTCTATATCTTTATTAGAAAATCTTGTTCCATAGACCTTAGTTTGTTACATTAAGACAACCACTGGAGAATAGTTTCTTTCATTCTGGTCATAACTATCCTGAAGACCAATCTATTTTAAATATGTTTAGGAACATATTTTCCTTGTAAAACATGGTCCCTCCCATAGACCTAAAGTAGAAACATGGAAAACATTCATACAAATTGAATATTCTATGATCATGTTGCATACATAAGTCCTAAACCAGAGAATAGTAAATTACAACCATTATCATTATAATGTTAAATCACCATCCATTTTTGGTTTTTGCATAGATACAAATTCAATGATTGGTGGTCATTACATCTAATGCTCAAAATAATTAACATAGAAATTTATCTATGACAAGTTAATTTTGAATGTATTTATGAATAATGACCTGATATAACCAATCAATCATTATTGGTACTACACATCTTTATTCCATTTTCAACTATCATTAATACCAACTTGTGTATTGAAAATGATAATCCCCTTTACACTTCGATACATGTAATCCATTATTTAATTTTCATTGGTGTTTTCAATCTCAACTAATTTCAGCACACTTCTTACTTGTTAGAAAAATTATTCGCAATGAATAATAGTTCACAAGCCATAGTGAACACAAAAACAAACATTATGGTTTTATCCATCCTATGTCATATGTGTCTCTGGAACATTCATCTCCCACATGGACCTCTAGAACTACTTCTTATGACAACTACATGTAGATCATAATCATTGTCTAGACCCAAGTCAATCATACTCCCACAATCTCATGAATAGATATGCAGACTTATATATAATTGTAGTCTATCACATGTCCTCCAAATTTATATTATGAATTTTGGTAATATCATAAAAACCCATTAGGATAATAAAAATAGATGTACTATGAGTTTTCTCCTGATGTGATATTTTATATTTCTAAACAAACTCTTTGAATCTAAACACATGTTCTTATGAATTAATGCATTTCTATCATACTATAACAAATATGATATCAAATTTTAATACTACTTGGAATATGATAATGGGAAATTTTTATTATTTTTGATGAACTCCATGAAATATAATTGATATATTTGGATGTTTCAATATTCATATTTCATACATCTTATCACTGATGTATAAAATCTGTATTTAAGAATAAATCCACACTACATTTTGTTGATCAATATTAATATCTAAGACTTAATCATTGATCCTCCTCATGAACATCAATTTCGTGAGTTACATATTTTAATGTTCATTTAGTAATTACTCCCGACTAAATTTTGTTGATCAATGTTAACAGGTAAGACTACATTATTGATCCTCTTCATTAACATAAATTTCTTGATTTAGGTAATGTAATATGTATTTAGTAACTACTCCATGCTATATTATAATCATAGATATTATCATAATCAATATATTCTTAAAAATTATAGTACAATGTGACTCATATATTCTGATCATGCACTTACTTCACATTATGATTCCTTAATTACTTAAAGGATTTATATGAAATAGATATATACATCTAGCATATTCATTGAATAGTTCACACTCTCTTGTAAGACTAATTCTGAATGCTTTGTGACATACTATTATTCTGAAAGGTATCATTTTCCAAAATAAATACTTCAATAATACCAATGGTGTTTATATTTACAAATCCCAAATATATTATAAGGTATTAAAATGATGTCAACCTTTAGTTTTACTTGACAAATAATTAGATTTCCACAATTGGGTATAAGTCTTATATTTTATATTCATCATGTATTGCATTCAATTCATGTATTAATATATGATTGGTTGAGTATTAAAAACCAAAGACATCATTAATTCCAAAAATGTAGAATAATGTCTCCATGTGTCCAATGACACATGAGATTGATGTTTCTGTCATTCATAATAATAGTTAGACTTCAATCATTAACATGGAAATAATAAAGTCTTTTACTTCTCATTAATGATCTAGGAATAACCCTATCTCATCCACTTGGAGAATACACCCTACATCTTGTAACGTTTATATACTTAATTTGTTACTATATTTTAGAACATGTATTATTAAATACCCATGATGTAAAATTGAAACATTACAATTGATAAAAACTCCTCATCAAAATATGGTAACTTGCTTACATAACTTATTTTAGTACATTTAACTTCCATAGTTTTCATAATAATATGCAATGGAAATAACATAATGATAAAACCTCTTTCATTGAAGGATGTTGATAATGTTCTTATGGAATTAATTTCCTTTGTCCACAGCAACTTGTTATTAAATTTATTTTCATGAAGAATAAAAAATGAAACTGTATTTGATATTTGAATTCACATGGAAAACCATGAAATTATATGTAATTAATATTTTAATCAATACTTGTTTTTTTATAATAAAACGAAAATTTATTAAATGGGTGAAATTATATTTGAATAGGATGTATTGAATGATCATAAACTAGCTTAAAATTAACACATATATAGTGTAAACATTACCTATAAAAAACATTACTTTTATTTCTCCTTGAAAACCTCTCAATTATGAGACTAATTCTTATTCCATCGATGTCTAGTTTAGTGATTCAAAAACATCATGCATTGATTATTTCATAATTACATTTCTATCAATCTCTTCATACATTAGTATTCTATAAACAACATCACCCTCACATTGAGAGGTAATTTAACATATATAAGGACACTAGCGCCATGAGTTTGAATTAGTATGGTGCGTAAATTCCTATACTATTCTTGGATACACATTCCAATGATAAAATTTACTATTTCTTTTATTAATCACATTATTAAACATGTAGAATAATTTTCCATTTTTCTATAAAATAAAATTAGCAGATTAGTAGTTTTTATCTGGATTAACAGTTTTAACATTTAATATTATTGAATTATGTCATTAAATGTCTCCCCCTATTTTAATAGAAATATATAAACCCTCAGTTCTTGAATTGGAATATTATTTCTCTTGATTATTCTAGTGACAAGGATCCCAGATCCACAAATCATAGTAAACAATCATAGGCTATGAGAGTGCTTTGGGTTCAAGGAAGGATTTTTGCTGGCCGACTTCTTTAACTCATGGTTCTTTGATATATTTAGTGAAGTCCCATCATATTAAATCGTTACATGATTTACTCATCACATTCCTATAAATATACAAAAAACTAGAATTGGATACTAAATTCTTGAAAATTTATTTATATCAACCAATCATTATCATAAGAACACCCCGGTTGTAAGAGACACCCTCAGATTTTTTATGATAAGAAACCAAAATAACTTGTTGAGTTTGATGTCGATTGATGAAATTTGATTTTAAATTAGCATTTAATTGATGTGTTTTGTATATTAATGTGGTGAAATAAATGATATTTTGAATTAAATCATGTTCTACGTGGTCGCAATCAAAAATTACTATGCAGTAAATAGAAATAATCCATTGTGTCACATGTTCATTTAATCATGCATGCTTGTTTATTAATCAATACGATCTCACATAAACTACACATTCAAATTAATAATAAACAATGAAAAAATAAAATGATGACCTGATCATGATCTGCATCTAATGGTTGATTCATTAAGTGATTAATGGACCATCCTAAACCTTAGGGGTAATACTTTGATTTGTTTCTTTTTAATCTCGAATTTAAGTGTTTTCCCACCCAATTCATCAAGGCCTTGTCTGGTACATATCCATAATTTTTCAAAATGTTTGTCACTGGTAGTATCATAACTATATAAAAATACTCAAATGAAGGAGAGGGGAGCTGTGGATTAAGAATAAAACTCTGAAGTGGAAAAGTAGGCCATTATAAAAATATTATGTCACTAAGATTATAAGTTGATAGCCATTTGTTAAATAATTATTACAAAATTTTTTTTAATATTAAAATAAATAAATAATCATGCACAAAACCTGCATTGGACAGTCCAGAGTTCATAACCAGTCCATACACATGAATTTGCGTATTGAAAAGGAAATAAAGAAATAAAATTATACTACACTTAAATCATATTCGAGGGGATTAGAAATGAATTAAATATTCACAAATATATTTAACTCTATATTTACATAGTTTGGTCTCGATTTATTAATTAAATTTTAAAACTAAAAATTAAACTTATTACTTAATTTAATTAAACACAAATTTAAATTAAATTACGATGCATTAATTTAAAACCAAAAAGTATTTGTTTATTAATATTTGATTAAATTAAAATTACTCTGACCTGGAAAACTTCGATAAGGGAATGTTTGTGTCGGGAAGAACCAACATAGTCTCATTCATGGCTATGCCAGCATTGTGTAGTGGTGATCTGAACTGGCCACTCTGCCCATGCCCATTCAAGGTTGGGAAGACACTCCCTCACTTGTCCTGAGGAAAATTAATCAAATCTATGGTAAACATTCGACTTGGAGGGTCAGTTATCAACCAGATATTATATATGATCAGCCAAGGGGAAGCACTACTCATTCCAGGATGGATGGAAATCAAAGAATACAATTGATTTAGGATAGAGGGTGGGGCACATTCGGTCGAAGATGTACAGAAATGGGGGACATGGTCGGTTGAAGAGGCTGTGGCCTGGTGGGTAATTCAAGGAGAAGAGGAGTCAAGTGGATCGAATATCCTGGTAGAGCAATGATATGAGAGAATATCGACAACTATTATTCCATAGATATAAGGAGCCAACATAGTAACATCCATCTCGAAGGGAGACCAATGGCAGAGCAGTAACTCACCGTTGTAGGTGGGTGGCCCACTGCACAATGCTTCAGCGAAGGTGAGAAGTCACCTTGTGGTATCTGATTTTTTAGCCAAGATTTAGTGTGAGTAGGAGTCGATTGGTTGAGTTAGTGGCCACAATGGGATTACATGGAGTGTTAAACCAGGAAAAGGATGGACCAGAGGGTGGGGATAGTAGTATCCAAGGTGGTCTGATGGGTGGAGGGTGTGTGGTGGAGCAACGCAGCTACCTGTTGTGGTAGATGATGCAACCACAATGATGGAGGAGCCACTGAATGTGCGGCTAGAACAAGCATAATGAGGAGATTTTCCAATAAAGAATGATAAATGAGAGAACATTTTTTTAATTTCATTTTTACTATTAAATAATAAAATACTAACAAATTTTCACAATCTGAGGGGACCACCCATGAAGAAAATATTCAATGTCAAGAATCTTACACCCTTTCTTTTAGTTTGATTCCATCCACAAAAACAAACCCATACTGTAAACATTATTCAAAAAATTATGTGTAATTTTATTTATACTATTATATAGAATAGATAATATAAATAAATAGAATTAATTATTTAGTTATTTAATTAATTAATTAAATTTTTTTTATTAAAATACCCTTGTCATAGTACCCTATATGAGCCAAGGTAACTCCTTCCATTAAACAAGTTCAAATGTTTAGGCTCATTCCACTGATTCGAGTATAAAATGCAGGATTTAAAATATGAAAAACAATAGTTTAAAATCTTATTTTGAACATCGGATGACCATATATTTGTTATCTGTTATTAGATTAAGATAATAACTCCCACATTAGGATTGTAATGATTCCCTCTTCATATATTAATTCAAATTTAATTCTTTCATTGGATTAATATTTTTACCCATCCTTCTGATACCTATTGATGATGTTGGGGATAAAGTGGAAGCCCTAAAAAGGGAGTTTAAAATTATTTCATCAATGTACGGTGTGAACTCATCTATGTAAGAAAATCACTACCTGGTTTAAGCTAAGGATCTATCGTGAAGAATTTGAAGTGCCAATATAATCGTACATAACTCGTTTAGATATGAAAATATGCATGACATATTCTCATTGATGGTGATCCCTAAAATAATTATTTGTAGCCAAATTCCTCTAGATCTTTCATATGGACATCATGAATCTTTGGAAGCTTCATTGTTCAAATTTCAGGTGCTAGCACAGAGATCCGACAATGCCTTCTATGCTCCGATGTTCACCGCATCGACTTGAGTATGATTCCTAAAAGATCGATCGATATGATGTTCTAGATTCATAGATTCTCCATATAGATTGTGGGAGATATAAGATTATAGATAAATATCATGAATAGTCTCTACCAAATCCCGCTTCTCCTATATTTATAGAGTGTTTATGAATATCTCAGAATTTCCTCCTGAGTCCCAAATAATTAAAACGTTATAAAAAATATCTTATTAATTCTAAACTGAGTAATAAATATTATTATCCCTTTCTTTTAATTGAAGAAAAATATCACATGATAATAAATTAGTCATAAACTCTACGCTTCATTCCCATATATATTAATTGATCCTTTAATATATTAAACTAACATTTGTTCAATTAATATTTTCCGTGTATTTAAGTTATTCCTTTAAATAAAATTTAATAAATAAATTGGATTATTATTATTCTAATGTTGAATAATATTAATTTATATATTAATTTGGTGAATATATATCCTTGGACAAATCCTGGACCCCCGTATTGGGGCCCACCATATTAAAATCTCATATTCAACAAAATAAGGAATATTCTAGAATACGCTGTTGACTATGACCCTCTAAACCATTATCTTGATAGGAGTGAATAATATTCACTTACCAAGCATGAGATCTAACAACCCATCATTTCCACTAAAGATATAACAATTTTCACAGTAGTAAAAACCATCCTATGAACAAACTCTGTTTAGTTTAATCTCTTTTCATTAATTTCTCATAAAGCAGGATGCACACTCATTTCATAATCCATTTCATAATTTATTGTTTTTCAATCCAACGGTACAGATTTACCATTGAATTCCATAGCCATGTTCTTATGAGGGTATTAACATCCTAATCAACATGTCATTATATATATTACTTCCATAACATAGATGTGACAAATACATTTCAGACAATTAAACCAATCACATACCACTAAAGATGAAACCAACAGAAGATATGTATCTACAATTTCATTATAAGGATTTCTCCTTACATCAATGTATGTTGTCAAATGGAATACATTGGTAATAATCATGAGTTTGGAGACAATTAAACATGAACGTATATATGAGTATCCAATGAAACCTAAATCATGTAGTGTTCCTATTGGTGGTTTAGTGTTCATGATCTCACTAATAAGGACAACCAAGTGAGAACTTTAGGAAAAGATGCCTCAATGGTTATGTGCTCCCAAGACCTAATAGTAAAATATCTGTTATATCTAGCCTATATAATTTATCGAGACCATAGTATATATATTTGAGATTAATTTTTTCATATCATAATTTTTTCATAATAGATTGGGATCCTTTATAAAATTTTTTATATAAAAATTAACCAATTGATATAACCATTTCAATAGTGGATGTAGTAAATTAAACATTACAATGGTAAAAAAACATCAAGTATAGATAACTGTATACACAATATAGTATTAAAAATTACCAAATAGTTAAGGCCTGGGGAACCCACTATTTCAATATTTAAGCTATTTAGGTTAATATTAGTACTATTTCCCTAGAAACTATGAAAATTTCTGAATTCACACATATCACACGATATAAAATAAAAATTATATTTATTTTCCTAGTAAAAAATACTAGAAGATAATAGATATCCATCTTTAGGATCTTCATAATTAATCACTATCAAACTAACTCACATTAATTTCTTAATTTCTTATTATTTTTATAAAAAAACATGAGTAAAAAAGATTTCAACACCACATAACATGAAATTCAAATTGAATGGTGGTCAGAAAAGAAATAACGTGTCTCAAAGGTTTCATTTCAGGTTCCATAATTATTTGTGTAAGTTTTTTAAATTCATATTGATAATCCAATTTTCAAATATCAATCTTAATTAATGATCATATTATTTTTTATTGTGTAATAATTAATATCATGGATATATTCTATTATTTGAATGAAATGACTTCTTATTTATTGAGAGTTGAATGATATCTATTTTTAAATTTGTTTCTTCTCAATAAAATATCCCATTAATTTTGATCCCTCGTTGAATTTAGGTATTTAAAATCATTGCGATGATTCATTTAAGATATGAGGATATCCGAATTTTAAGTGATAATTATATTTAGTTTGTTGGCAGGGAAACATATATAATATATTATAATTACTCCAAATTTCCATATCATTCCCTTATGGTTAAACTAATTTTTAGTTATCTATATTTTACCAATGTATTAGTACCATTCATTTTACTTTACTCTGTTAAAATCTCATATCACAATTTCTTTGGAAGCCTAGTTCATATAGTGGATTGTACCCGTGGTCATCTTATAGCCAATTATTCTTCTCCAAATGAAGTCATTTTTCATTGTGTGTAATGTAATTGAACCCATTATCCAACATGTTAAACTTTTCTCATATGGATTCATGGATCCATTTCTTCCCTTATGTCACATAGCTATTTTCATCTATGGTCTCGTGTATCCATTTTTTATACACACACTACCACTTAATGAATATAATTATTTATCACATTTAGTGGTAGTGTAATAGAAAAGGGAGAAACTCAAACCTACTCTGGCATTTTTAGTGGTAATATGGGATTCTATGATATCGTTACTTATCTTTTCAATGATTTTTCATTGATGTTGAAGGATTAATGTAGATGAAATTGAGTTCATTGGTGTGTTTTAGATGGATTCGTTTATTGAAGATGGTGACAGTGGCATTGTGGAAATGTTATTGGTAATATAGAGAAATACATAGGCAGGGCGTCATCGATTTGATTAAATGATGATTAGTTCATCCATTGTAGAAATATCACATAAATTAATCCCAATGTGAGGAACTTATATAAAGTAAATCCTCATGTAATCTCAACTCTACTTCCCACTATAAGGATGACATCAAAAACAAAAACCACACAAATACATGGGATGCATTGAAAATGTACCCCCCTAAATCCTTTTCCCAACCTCTACCATCTTAGGCTCCAATTCATGGCCCAATACACTTTCCATTTTACAGGACCACCCTGTTGGTCTAGATTGTTGAAAGCCCATCTCTTTGGATGGCTGAGAGGATTTTTCCCATTGGGAGGTAGGCTAGCTAGGTTGAAATTTTTGTTACAAGCAATACACTCAAGATACTTATTATAATTACACAAAAAATATGTATACACTATAAATTTATTTGAAAATGATTATTAATTTTAATTTATATTAAATAAATAATTGTTAATTCAAAAAATATAATAAAAAATCGTGTTATGTGGGAATATTAATCTAAACTCATTTAAATGTATTGGAAACGTTTTAAAAAACATCATTAAGGAATGAGTGCATCAGCAATCACATCACGTCATTAAACATCCTTAACCAGAATAGTATCATATTGTAATCATGATAAAAGTCCACCTTATCCCCCCCTCCTATTATAAATGACACCATCCAAAATCCATCTCCATGAACATCAACTATGTGAACATTTATCTTTTTTCAATTCGAACTCGTGCATTTCAATATTCACTGGAAGAGTGAGTGAGGAATATTAACTATCCATCCTTCTATCCTCAATAATTTTGTAATGAAAAAAACACCCAGAAATATTTTTTATCATAACATGATTGTCTACATGGGTGGGGTTGAAATTTAAATCAGAACGAAAAAATTGAATAAAAAATTATTAAATGAAATTTTAGAATTTCAATACAATATACACTCTAATTTAATACATCATTTGTTACAAGATTTTTTATGATTCGTCTTACATAGAAAATTAATTCTTTAAGAAGTATGGAATTTCAATTCAATCTCTTTTTAGACCAAAACCCAATTCAATAATTATATCCTCTTATATATGCTTGAAAATATGTGTATCTTAGGGAAGGATAAAAATTTATGGGTATCATTTCCAACAACATTAAAAAATATAATGAATATTTTTTATTTTATAATCCAAAAATAAATATACAATCCATATAATTGATCATAGGGGATAACCATGTAATTGATCTAAAAACCTTTTCATATAGAAGATTGTTTATTGGGGATTCCTAACAAAATTGGAATCCCCAATTTAGGCTAAATAACCCCATCATAGAGCAAGAAAAGAAGGAGATAAATAAATTTTCTATTATTTGACAATGTGACATCCTCATTTTTGATAAAATAATTCCTTCTTCAGGTTTATTATTATGCGAAAATTATATAGAAATATTCATTATAAATATATTATATAATTCATGTTAACAAGAAAATCGTTTTATAAGCTCTTTTATTATGGGTTTCTTTTTAAAAATATATCATTAAAATTATAGATCAGAAATTTTACAAAAATAATTACATTTTGAAATTCTTCTTTTCAAAATTAGCATTGATAAATTTGGATAATTTTAGTAAAATATTGATTTTTCCTTTAATGTTAAAGAATATAACATTAATTGAAAATATTATTTTATTCTCATGTATATAAAAAGTAAAATTATATCTCTTATTAGTGTTAAATTTTCATTTTATAAGTTTTATATAAAATTATCAAATTTTTTGTAATGATTTTTATTGATTTATTTGTTATAAAACAAATTTATATGTTAATTTGAATTTTTTCTAAAAAAATAGGTTTCATTGTGTTTTTTCAGATTAATTTTAAATTATAGTCATCCTCTTATTTGAGAAAAATTTTAAAAAATGTATTCAATATTTGGAATCATTTGGTCACAACTTTTTAAATTGGTCCGTTTTATATTCGGTTAATATTAATAGTAATATTAGTAATTTGTGTTCTTGTGGTTAATAGTAAATCAAGTAATTAGTGTTAGAAAATAAAATGATAATCATTATAATATGACACTGAAACATGAATTAATATTGTTATATGCATTTTTTTCATTTTTACACATCCAATATTAGGTTGTATTAATTTATTTGAAATTTTTATTCGATTACAAAATATATAATTTTTTAATTAAAGAAAATTCAAAAAAGTAACACACTTTATTTTATTAGTTGTAACCTTTTTAACAAAGATATTTACAGATTACACATTTACTTATAAAGAATATTTTTTACTCTAAATGATTTATCTTCATCATGAAAACTCATTATTAAATTTCCATGAAGATGCAATTTCCTTATATTTATACACAAAAATGAATTGATAATTATTCAATTAATATAAAAAGTAATAAAAATGTTATTAAAAAAATTAAAAAATATATAATTTGAGATAAATAATGTGATACAACAATTTTCAATATGAATATGACTATTTATATATATAATAAATTGTTTTCTAAATTATATTTGTTTTTATGATGTTTTTAAAATCAAAGTAATGAATAGTTATAAAAAATTAACATTACTGATATATTAAAATAAATAATATAATATTAAATAATATATGATTCCAAAAAAAAATTATTAGTCCATGTGTGTATTTTATGGTTGATAATATCAACCATGGTCCATTTATTGGTAGTTTATCCATTTATAATTACTGTATTAACCTTTAAATATTAAAAAGTATTGTTGTCAAGGTATGTGTCATATGGGTTAAAAGGGGGTTAAAACCAAATGATAATGACATAAATTTATAATTAAATATTAAAAATAATATTTATTGAGATTATTTAGACCAATTATAATCCTATCTTCTATATGTATTACTTTTGAACAATTTTGAATTGAATATTAATTTATATTAATTTGATATTTTGATAAACTTCCATATTTCCCCTCCCTCTCTTGTAAAATGTAACCTCTTATTATATTCAAGTTATAATTTTAAAAAAAATTATTAACCAAAACATTCTAAAAAACATTTTTAGAATCCATACCCCCATTCTATTTGCCTTTTTTTCAATAACATGGGATATTGAGGTCTTAAAGTGTTAAGAAAAAAAATATTCTTCAAATAAGATGTTTCATTTTTTTATTTAGTTTTATTTTATTTATTCATGCACCTAAATAAATTCACCACTAACCAGTATTATATAATAACTCTATCTTGTTCATTAAACAGAAGGGGTTTTAATTAAATTAAACAAACTATATCCATCTCTTTTACTATCAAATGGTAAATGAAATCGTTGTCAGTGCGTATGATGGACTACCATCTCATGAAATGATGTATTTAGTTTTTCATCACTCTCTCTCATTAGTATATTGTAATGATATAATTAACATTTTTATATATTTTAATGAAATATTTATCATTGAAAAATGATAATATATTATTAAAATTACTAATAAACATTCACTGAAAAATGATGACATTGTTCAAGAATTCTAGTGAACATCCACTCCAAAATTCAATGTGATTTATTATTTATCAACACATAAAATTTATGATGTATTTTTTATAAATGAAATAAGAAATTCATTATGTAAATTCTATTTCCAAAAGGTTTCAAAAAGGTCTTTCTTTCAACAAGAAACAATATATGTTTCTATATCTGAAGGGGCCTACATTCTAAAGGTAGTCACATATTATATATTTTGAGAATGAATGATTGAGAAATCACATTTTTTGAGAGGATGGGATGTCGGGATCATGGCATATTATTTTGGGAATTATTTCAGAATCTCGGAATCTCAAATAGATTTATGATATGTTATTTAATCGTTCATTAATTCCCATGTATGATGTGGGTCATCCAAAGATTATCTATCAATTATCAGCGTGTATATATCTTATAATCATATGTATGTATTCATAGTTCTTCATCAATGGAAATACCTATATATATCATAGTATCTACATAGATGTTATCCACTTATATACAACCTAGATATTCTTTGTTCTTTATTATGATAATGTTATTATTCTAGGCATACAATGGGGAACTCAGGTGTTTATTCTCATCCGAGTAGCAAAAATTCTCTATGGAGTTTGCTTTCGTCCACAGAGATGAATGTTACTCATTATTTTATCATCTAATAATGATAATGTATTTGTTTTTTTGTACGGATCTAACCAATAGACATGATTACATCATATCCTTGTGAAAGGAATCAAAACCCAAGTTGATCAGTTCCCTTTAACATGGTACATCACACCTTTTATGGCTATATGATAAGGACCCAACCCTACAGTTTTAACTCATTTGTAAAGGTTGTCTAGGAAAAAGGTTCCTAGACAAATTTTTGTGTGGGAAATATTCTAGAGAATCCTAGAAATCTAGAGAGATATATGGATTATTAGATTTAGAAAAACCCTACTGGGAATATGGACCAAAAAGAATAGGGTTGATTTGGGTTGTCTGGTTTGATCCTTATGATGTCTTCTTATGTATCACATTTCGGTGTGATTCAATTACTATGTAGTTCAAAAATAGGGACCCAAAACTATAGATTCACTAAATACTATTTCTCGCATGGGTGTATGAGCATTTCAGTTGTTTATGTTGGGGAATATTATTGTAGTGGGTGAATTCATAAAGGGGACCATGAGGATTGTCTTAACTGAATGATCTTTGGGGGATTAACGTTGGGATTACTCCTAAGGGGGATATCATGATTAATGATATTATTATTGGGGATTATTCCTGAGGAGTATGCGCGTTGAGATCATTCCTTATCTAGGCTTCCTAGGTATAATATTCCGAACTGTAATCAGTGTTCTAATAATTTAGTATGTCATATGGATAATGAAGGTTTCATGGTCATTCATATCTTTTAATACCACATGATTTTTTATTTTTGGAGAAATAAGAGGAAGTGTAATATTCAAAAACCTACACACTTTTCCTCTATCGGGGGTGGATAATCATAGGGTGACAGTGGAATTGGTTGGTGTTACATCACTTTACTCTCTTTATTTTACCCCAAGGAAGGGATGAAGTTGAAGTACCTTATGGTAGAGAGAATATGTAATACAACCTCCAATATGAAGTGCTAGGTAATGACTAGATGAAGGATTCCAAAAAATTTGTTCCACAGTTGGATGAGGAATTGATACCATGTAAAATGGAAAATCTAGTGTAACTCCCACCCACCCTACTAGGAACTAGATGCTCTATCCCATATTGATGAGAATGGAAGTACATGTACATATCCTTAATCCTAAAGATCGCGAAATTACTGAAATATTCTCTAGTTTGGTGGTCCTAATGATCATTAATATATAAATATCCATTTTCATCGAGGATCCTAAATATTTGGTTTAAATCGTATGGGAATCCAATGACTAGATAAATAACAATCCAAAAGGGAGATTCTCTAGAATTAATTTTCACAGGGTTCTGTAAATCATGAGGCCTCAATGGGGTGTTTGAGATTATACATCTATGACAAGGGTTCCAAATGAGGAGATGTAATTCCATGGATGGAATTGAAGGAGGTATGGTTAAGGGGTTACATTGGATGGAATTTAGGGAGAACCAAGGGGCTCACACTAGGGGTGATACACATCGGTCGGTCTAGGTGAACTAATGGAACCTTGGTTGATGGAAAACATGGATGACTACTCCAGGGAACCTAATTTCTCAAGCCTTCAAAAGTTTCAATAGGAATTCCTATAAGAAATTCCTGTAGGTCACATGTTTAGGAAGGGGTAATCATGCTAGTCTTCATTAATTGGTGTTTGTGAGATTTCCTCAAGAATGATCTGTTTCATTAAAAAAGTATGGGGAATTCAATATCACTATTACCTTTTAATTACCTATTCATTAGGTGTTAATGATCTACCTTGAAGACTTTGATTTCCTTAATAAAGGCACTATGGTGATCAGAGCATCACATGACTTCAGGGAATTGTTTCCATTTAAATGAAAACTATAAGGCCCCAGCCTTAAACCTTACTTAATCTTGAGTTATTACAAGATTACACATTGAGGATGTTTTCATGTTTAGTGTTGTAGAGAATTAGATCATAAAACATGCATTACATTCCACATTTAAACAAAGTGGTTACATAAAAGATAGTATTCATTTTCCCATCAATGGCAACATATTTAAAATAAAACATGGATTTTTTCTTGACACATCCTTAACACTATCATCATATCATGTACCAATCCCTTGACCTGTGAAAACATTTCAAAAACTTGGGATGAGTATAAAAATCTCAGTAAGGGTTATAAAAAGTATGGAAAGGAAACATGAGTACATATATACATAAGAATTAAATCATACTTTACCCATATAACATAACCACTTTAACATACCTCATAAAATCATGAATAAATCATAGAAATCATAAGATGTAAAGTTAACTTAAGGAATTCGTAACATTATTACGTAGGGAGTATCCCTCTTGGAGACGTTTGTAATACCCATCATAGTATATTAACTAAATATTTTCTGAGAAACATTAACGTTTAACTCCTTCGCGTTACCCAATGCATTGGAGAGCTATATCGGGCTCACCCGCCCTTAGTTTATCACGGAACCACCCGTCTTCATAAACAATTGCCAAGAACCATAACATAATCATAGCACATTACATAAGCATAACGGAAATATAACATTCACACATTACAATAGCAATATAACATTTTTAGATATTGAAATAATGAATCCATTCTAAAAACCATTTTCAAAACCATTTAAAACATTTAATAGAGAGATTTTTATATCAAAGTGTCCCATAAAACATCGAAGGTTTTCACATTTTAAACCATTAATATCCATATAAATAAATCCTTAAAAGCATTTTGAAAAGATGGATATTAATGAGAAATGTTTATAAGAATAAATCATTAGAACATTTAAAACGATATTTTAGTTAAAAGGTTTTTAAAGAAATGAGAGACACTTGAATACAATAATTGAGGAATAACATTTAATAATATCATGAGAAAAAATGGATTAATGATATAATATTCCAAAGGATAGTATATACGCCACATAAGAGTGAATTGGTGCATAACAACAATGAAGTCTCAATGGAAATGTAAATTGAGATGAAATCCATAATAAAGATGGTATCCTTAAATTAAGGATAAATCAATCTCATAATTATGTGTGACAAATATAAATACACCAAATATAAGTGGATATTAAGTGTAAAATATTCAATGTTCATTCACACATATTCAAATGATGACATATTCAATAACTACATGTTGAACCCATAGAAATAAAAATTTGGTTAAGAAGTTCCCTTGACTGCCTACCGACGTCACATCAAATTTTAGAAAAAGAGTTGATGAGAGAGATAAAGGGAACCTCATCAGTTGGAAACAAAATTTACAGCAATAAGGATATATTAGAAAATATCCCCACATAATAAGATTAAAATTAACAGACATAACAAAAGAATTCTTTTAAAAAGAGGAGGGTGAAAGGTTCCCTTACCGATTTGTGTAACTTTCAAAACGTACACCCCATGAAAGAAGGACTATAAAAAATTGATGTAAATACTCATAAACAAAAGTATGTTACACAAAGAGTCGAATAATGGACAGTACATACACCACTCAAAATGAAATATTGGAAAATGTAGCATGAATCTCACGAAAACACAAAGTGAGATAAAAAGCCCCTTACGAAATTCCGGCAGCCTAACGACGCCAATTAAAAAGTCCAAAATTGATTTATGAGAGAAAATAGGGTCTCTCATCATATAAACATAAAAAGTACAGTATGATTAATATAAAATAACATCCCAATCATAAGAAATATGATATTAAAAGGAATGACATAAAAGAGTGTACATAAAAAGAAAGAGCGGGGTATGATCCCTTACCTCGGGTCCGACTTGACTCGATCATTCTTTAACCTCCGGAATAATAAACTTTGAGTTGATTTATACTTGATTAAGAACCTTTTTCAAGTTCATTATTCCTTTTATATCAATTACTACCATGATATGAATACTATGTAATAAACTAAGTTAATAATGGTCGTTTTGTTGATCATTGCTACTTGAGTCAAAAAAAATAAACTCTTTATAATTACAAGTTGTTCATGTGGTAAAATATATATTATATCCAGAATTATATTAATTATTTATATATCATATATATCATATATATCTTTTACATACATTCATTTATAATGTTACATAACATTTAGAGGTAAGAAATGAAATGCACCGTTCATGGAGACGGTACGCCATACGTACTCATGAACGATACTTCCATTTATATTTATTATTTAATGGAATTAAAACATAATGATACATAATAGTATAATAATTCAAGTATGGTAACATATATAATATCATTAAATTTATCCTTTATACGTACCACATATGGTGTTAACGAATCAAATCACTTTGAGGGGGCGGTAGTCCGCACCTCCTAAAATGAAGATATCGCATTTACCCATAATGGAAACAATAAAGGTATGCCATAAATGAAAAATACATAAGCTTAAGTAAAACATAAAAATATTATATATCATATATAAATATATTGTCATCTTAATGGCCACCTTTTAAGGAGTTAGAAGAATATTGAACAATCATCGTTTCATGAGGCAGAAATTCTCCATCCACGGAAACAGTATGCTCTTTAACCATTAGATGAAGGTGTATGTAAGTTTAGCTCGAATACTTCTTGTAAATACGTCCTACTATATTTAAGATACTGATGTTGTTACAAAATAAAATAATAAAAAGATTTTAGGGGGTTGGAGAAGAAAAATAAAACAAAAGAACACAAGTGAAGACATTGCCTTAAAATCGGGTATCTCTCATTGATTTGAGCTCAAAGGCTTCCTTGGGAAGCCTTCTGCCCAATGTGAGGCTCCTAGGAGTAATATAGGGATGTGGAGAGACACAATGATCAGGAGTTGGCCAAGCCAAAGGCTTGAGAGGTGTGGGTAAGGTGGTAGAGGTGGGGGCCTTTTATAAGAGGAGAGGAGGGGAACTCTTTGAAAGTTACAAAATGTTACTTTATTTTCTAATGAGTTTCGGATTTTAAAGGTCCCACATTGATGTAGTTTGAGGATACGGTGGTAAGTGTTCGAAATATACTCATCCAATAGGTCTTTGACAAGTGTAAGTTATAGTTTTAACATTATCTTTTCATTTTATTTAAATCCTTTATTAATGAGATAATCACTGCATCATCATGATGTCATAAATAATTTAATTTATTTAATGTCTAAAAATTATAAAACAAATATCATGATGTAGGAAATATTTTTATATTTCTAATGAATATTTATAGTCAAAAATATGACTTGTATAACCCCATTTAATTTTTTTATTAAAACAACTCATGCATGTGACATTTTTATTTAAACATTAAATAAAAAGTTATTTATGTCATTTTCCAACCAAAGTGGCTCAATGGGGTCACCAAGTTGACCGATGGATTTTCAGGGTCGTCCTTGACACATACAATGAGGGTAGGACATGTGCCTAGGTCATTTCATATTATTAAAACATTATTTTTACGTTAAATTACATGAACTCATATTTTCTCCAAAAGATGTGTATTTAGGATGACTTGTTCACATTAAGAGATCTATAATCAACTTCTAGAGAATCACCTAATCCAAAAAAGAGAACTATATACTTCCCATGTCATTAGTCCTTAACCAAAACTAAATCCAAAAAGGCTAGTATGAGATCAGATAATACACAAATAGGTTACTCCTTTGTATAAAAAAAATTATATTCTTAATCTCCAAAATTTGTCAAACATAACCCAAAGTTCAACAAAGACCATTCAATAAACATCTATCCATAATGTTCTACAAAGTAAAATAAACAATGATTGAAACCCAATATGTATTAACCAGTAATTGCCTTATTTTCAAGGATCATATAAACCCAAATGGTTCTTTATAACTATATCCACAAAAGAAAGGATAATTATTCCTTGAATAAAATTTTCATATATCAAACATCAGGGTTACAATAAAAAGTCTTCTAATATAACCCCATCACCAAAAGTGACATAATACATCTAAGAATTTCACCATCCTAAAATATACCATAACTCTTGAATCCCTTATATTATGAATTCCTACTCATTCAACATTCTTCATGATCCATTAGCCATTCCATTTCAACTTCTTCTGAAATACTTCATTCCTACATACAAAATCATGAATCATATCCTAAGATTCCAATAATTGGAAAACATATGTTAATAAATAATCCATTCCTTTCATTCTTCATTGTCACTTTCTTCATCCTCAATCGGAATGGTATTAGGTATTGTTAAATGAATATTTGTATGTTCTTGGTGACCCCATTCCCAAAACGTCTTCGTAGGACATGTGCTTGCATAATGACCATGCACACCACATTTAAACCATTCAATTGATCCTTCATAAAGAACGTCTTCCCCTTTCCTAGAGTCAACTAGATGATTCCTTTTTTCATGGAAGGTTCTTGCTTCATGACCTTCATTTCCACACCTATAGCATCTTTATGTCCCTCTAAAACATTTTCCTATGTGTTTCTTTCCAAAAATTTGACACATAGGTTTTTTAACATACTAACCTTCATGATTATTACCTGAACTTCGGTAGGGATTTGATTCTCGCATATACGATGCCTTATAAAAAAACAATAAGGTTCAGGTGGTCAATCATGACTCTAGATAGTTGGTTGAGGATAACCACAAGAGTTCTCATTGTAGCTCCAATATCATTCAGTTGTTCTTTCATAAAACCATCACAGTTTTCTTCAAATCCATTGTTACTTTGGTGCATGCTAGATCCTGCAATTTACTAAAACCAAAAAGGTCAGTGTGAGTATATTAGTAAAATCATCAAATAAAAAAGTGGAAGATAAACACCATGATATACATATATATGTTATCTCAAACTCTTTCTAACTTCCAAAAAAATGATGACCCCATCTAATATACTAACCATTGTGGTTATACACAACTTGTCATTTTTTCTTAAACAACACTCTAACCTCTAAAGTTATCTAAACCAACCTCTGATACCAACTATAAGGCCCCAACATTAAAGCTTACTTAATATTGAGTTATTATAAGATTACACATTGAGGATCTTTTCAGGTTTAGCGTTTTAGAGAATTAGATCATAAAACGTGCATTACATTCCACATTAAAACAAAGTGGTTACATAAAAGATAGTATTCATTTTTCCATCAACGGAAACATATTTAAAATAAAACATTGATTATTTCTTGACACTTCCTTGACATTATCATCATATCATGTACAAATCCCTTGACCTGTGAAAACATTTCAAAAACTTGGGATGAGCATAAAAATCTCATTAAGGGTTATAAAAAGTATGGAAAGGAAACATGAGTACATACATAAATAAGAATGAAATCATACTTTACCCATAAAACATAAGCACTTTAACATACCTCATAAAATTATGAATAAATCATAGAAATCATAAGAAATAAAGGTAACTTGAGGTATTAATAACATTCTTACATATGGAGTAATCCTCTTGGTTACGTTTGGAATACCCATCATAGTATATTCCATAAATCTCTTCGGAGAAACCTTAACGTTTAACTCCTTCGCGTTACCCATTGCATTAGAGAGCTATATCAGGCTCACATTCCCTTAGTTTATCACAGATCCACCAGTATACATAAACAATGCCCAAGAACCATAACGTAATCATAGAACATAACATAAGAATAATGGAAATATAACAATCCCACATCACAATAACAATATAACATTTTAAGATATTGAAATAATGAATCCATTCTAAAAACCATTTTCATAACCATTTAAAACATTTAATACAGAGATTTTTAAATCAAAGTGTCACATACCAGATTGATGCTTTTAGAATATTAATCCATTAATATCCATATAAATAAATCCTTAAAAGAATTTTGAAAACATGGATATTAATGAGAAATATTTATAAGAATAAATCATTAAAACATTTAAAATGATATTTTAGTTAAAGGGTTTTTAACAAAATGAGAGTCACTTGAATACAATAATTGAGGAATAACATTTAATAATATCATGATAATAAAGGGATTCTTGATATAATATTCCAAAGGACAGTGTATACAAAATAAAATAGTGAATTGGTGCATAACAACAATGAAGTCTCAATGGAAATGTAAATTCATATGAAATCCATGATAATGATGGTATCCTTAAATTAAGGAAAAATCAATCACATAATAATGTGTGACGAATATAAATACACCCAATATAATTGGATATTAAGTGTAAAATAATCAAAGGACACTCACACATATTCAAAGTATGACATATTCAATAACTACATGTTGAACGCAAAGAAATCAAAATTGGGTAAAGAAGTTCCCTTGACAGCCTAACGACGTCACATCAAATTTTAGAAAAAGAGTTGATGAGAGAGATAAAGGGTACCTCATCACTTGGACATACAATTTAACACAATAATGATATATAATAACATATCCCCAAATAATAAGATGAAAATTAAAAGACATAACAAAAGAAGTCTTTTAAAAATAGGAGGGTGAAAGGTTCCCTTACCGATTTGGGTAACTTTCGAAACGTACACCCCATGAAAGAAAGACTATAAAACATTGATTTAAATACTCATAAACGAAAGTATGTTAAAAAAAGAGTAGAATAATGTATAGTACATACACCACACAAATTGAAATATTGGAAAATGTAGCATGAATCTCACGAAAAAACAAAGTGAGATAACAAGCCCCTTACGAAATTCTAGCAGCCTAACGAAGCCAATTAAAACATCCAAAAAGGATTGATTAGAGAAAATAGGGTCTCTCATCATATGAACATAAAAATTAAAGTAAGATTAATATAAAATAACATCCCAATCATAATAAATAATAGATTAAAAGGAATGACATAAAAGAGTGTACTTAAAAACAAAGAGAGGGGTAGGATCCCTTACCTCGGGTCCGACTTGACTCGATCGTTCTTTACCCTCCTAAATAATAAACTTGATTTAATTTCTACTTTTGTAAGATAATTTTTCCTGTTAATTATTACTTTTATATCACTTACTACCATGCTATTAACACTATGTAATTATTTATGTTAATAATGGTCGTTTTGTAGATCGTTGCTACTTGAGTCAAAAAAATAAAGTCTTTATAATTACAAGTTGTTCATGTGGTAAAATATATATTATATCCAGAATTATATTCATTATTTATATATCATATATATCATATATATCCATTATATACATGAATTTATAATGTTATATAACATTTAGAGGTAAGAAATGAAATGCATCATTAATGGAGATGGTAAGCTGTATGTACGCAAGAACACTACTTCCATTTCTATTTATTATTTAATGGAATTAAAACATAATGATACATAATAGTATTATAATTACAGTATGTTATAATATATATTATCATTAAATTTATCCTTTATATGTTCCACATATGGTGTTAACGAATCAAATCACTTTGAGGGGGCGGTAGTCCGCACTTCCTAAAATGAAGATATCACATTTACCCATAATGGAAACCTTAAAGGTAAGCCATAAATGAAAAATAAATAAGCTTATGTAAAACATAATAATATTATATATCATATATAAATATAGTGTCATCTTAATGGACACAATTTAAGGTGCTAGAAGAATATTGAACAATCATCGTTTCGTGAGGAAGAAATTCTCCATCCATGGAAATAGTATGCTCTTTAACCTTTAGATGAAGGTGTGTGTAAGTGTAGCTAGAATAATTCATATAAAAACATCATAATATATTGAAGATACTGATTTTTTTATAGATGAAAAGAATAAAAAGAGTTTAGGGGTTTGGAGAAGAAAAATAAAACAAAATAACACAAGTGAAGACATTACCTTAAAATCAGGTATCTCTCTTTGATTTGAGCTCAAAGGCTTCCTTGGAAAGTCTTATGCCCAAAGTGAGGCTTCTAGGAGTAATATAGGGATGTGGAGAGACAAAATGAGCAGGGGTTGGCCGAGCCAAAGGCTTGAGATGTGTGGGTAAGGTGGAAGAGGTGGGGGCCTTTTATAAGAGGAGAGGAGGGGCACTCTTGGAATGTTATGAAATGTTACTTTATTTTCAAATGATTTTCGGATTTTAAAGGTCCATCATTGATTTATTTCGAGTATAAGGTGGTGAGGGTTCGAAATATAGTCATAAAATATGTCTTTGACAATTGTATGTTATATTTTTAACATTATATTCTCATTTTATTTAAATCATTTATTAATGAGGCAATCACTGCATCATCATGATGCCATACATAATTTAATTTATTTAATGTCTAAAAATTATAAAACAAATATCATGATGTAGGAAATATTTTTATATTTATAATTAATATTTATAGTAAATAATATGACTTTTATAACCCCATTTAAAATTTGTTTTTAGTAAAACAACTCATGCTTGTGACATTTTTATTTTAACTTTAAATAAAAAGTTATTTATGTCATTTTCCAACCAAAGTGGCTCCATGGGGTCCCCAAGATGTCCCATGGATTTTATTGGTCGTCCATGACACATCAAATGAGGGTTGGACATGTGTCTAGGTCATTTCATATTAGTAAAACATTATTTTTACCTTAAATTACACTAATTACCTCTAATCGCAATTAAAAACATAAAAGTTACTATTCACAAAAACATTTAATCCCAATAAACCAAATTTTACATCCTAATGATAACCATGTATGTCGGATTTTTGAAATTAAAATCACAGAAGTGGTAAATTTTCATTTAAATGAAAAATCGGTTTTTAAACTACCACTTATTGGTTTCACTATTCATCCAAAATTGAAGATTTTCAGAAAAATACCAAAAATTCACCCTAAGCTATATTTGAAATTCAGATTTCAAAAATAATGTCTATTTTACAAAATTCAAAACAAATATGTTGCATTAATTAATTTAATAATTAATATCCGCTGTCAAAACAAATAGCGTGTTTTTAAGAAACAATATCTATTAAAAGATTAACACTAGTTTAAGTCCAATTTCAAAGTGAAAATAATTCCAATGACCACCATTATATAAAATGGTAAAAATATATTCTAAATACACTTCAATGTAAATTAAAAATATAATCTATCCATATAAATAAATCAGATTAAAAGGATGTTTTGAATTCAAATGCAACATTTTCAATTAAAATGATCTTTATTGGAAAAATAACAAACTTTTATACAAAGTAAATTTTGGTGTCCATATTCTAAAGAAGGATTTTATTTTGTCAAATAAATAATATATAATTGTATAATGTATATTTAAAAAGGGTTCAACATCAAAAGGCGGTTAATCGATCTTTTAATGAATATTAGAAGATTTATGCTTGAAATTTGATTTATTTTCATTTTAAGCCTCTTACATTTATTGGATAAAAGTAAATATATTTAACAGACATATATAATCATTTTGTATTTAGTTCCGTTCATTCCCGCCATTATAACGGCTAGGCGTTAACTACCTTTTAAAATAATATTATTTTATTATTAGAGTGTACTGTAAGATTTCTAAGAATCTCGTTGTTGCGTATTTGGTACGCCCTCGAGCATAGCATTACCTTTAAAGTAATATTAATATTTTATTCAAAAATACGGATAAATAGAAAATGTCATATTCTATATTTACCTAGGTTGTTACATCCTTCCCCCTTTTGGGAATTGCGTCCTCACAATTTTAATATTGGGCTTGGAAGATTCATTTAAAATCTCACATGGGAACAAGAGTCGGTAAAACTATCACTTTAAAAGAATTGGAGAGAAGTACAAATGTCACCCGAGTTAACCCATTCTAGGATTCCAATAATGAAAATATGGAAATGGAGGAGAAAAAAAAGGGTCATGTTCTAATGGAGAGTGATAGTTACATGTCTAGGAGAAAGTTAACAATAAGAAAATCACAAACTTGTGATGTGTTAAACGGTATTTGATTCCCCAGTAGGAAAAATTAACAGACAACATTTTTGTTTTATGTTACTTTTCATTGAGTAATTTATTTATGAGCTTAACTAAAACATTATGAAGCATAATTAATTTTCATGTTGACTTTCAAATTTTACTAGATTTCTTACATGAACTCATATTTTCTCCAAATGATGAGTATTTAGGATGACTTGTTCACATTAAGAGAGCTATAATCAACTTCTAGAGAATAACCTAATCCACAAAAGAGAACTATATAATTCCCATGTCTTTAGACCATAACCAAAACTAAAAAAAAGGCTAGTATGAGATAAGATAATACCCAAAAATGTTAATCCTTTATATAAAAAAATATATTCTTAATCTCCAAAATTTGTCTAACAAAACCCAAAGTTCAACAAAGACCATTCAATAAACATCTATCCATAATGTTCTATAAAGTAAAACAAACTAAGATTGAAACCCAATATGTATTAAGCATTAATTGCCTCAAATTGAAGGATCATATAAACCCAAATGGTTCTCTATAACTATCTCCACAAAATAAAGGATAATTATTCCTTGAATAAAATTTTAATATATCAAACATCAGGGTTACTATAAAAAGTCTTCTAATGTAACCCCATCATCAAAAGAGACTTAATACATCTATGAATTTCACCATCCTAAAATCTACCATAACTCTTGAATCCCTTATATGATGACTTCTTACTCATTCAACATTCTTCATGATCCATTAGACATTCCTTTTCAACTTATTCTGAAATACTTCTTTCTTGAAAACAAAACCATGAATTATATCCTAGGATTCCAATAATTGGAAAACATATGTTAAGAAATAATCCATACCTTTCATTCTTCATTGTCAGTTTCTTCATCCTCAATCGGAATGGCATTGGGTATTGGTAAATGAATATTTGTATGATCTTGGTGACCCCATTCCCGAAACTTCTTCATAGGACATGTGTTTGCATAATGACCATGCACACCACATTTAAAACATTAAATTAATCCTTCATAAATAATTTCTTTCCCTTTCCTAGAGTCAACTAGATGCTTCCTTTTTCTATGGAAGGTTCTTGATTTATGACCCTCATTTCCACACTTATAGCATCTTTCTGTCCCTCTGAAACATTTTCCTATGTGTTTCTTTCCACATATTTGACACATAGGTTTTTTAACATACTAACCTTTATGATTATTACCTAAACTTCCGTAGGGATTTGATTCTCGCATATAAGATTCCCTATAGAAATCACTAAGGTTCATGTGGTCAATCATGACTCCAGATAGTTGGTTGAGGATAACCACAAGAGTTCTCATTGCCGCTCCCATATCATTTAGTTGTTCTTTAATAAAACAGTCACAGTTTTCTTCAAATCCATTGTTACTTTGGTTCCTGCTAGATCCAGCCATTTACTAAAACCAAAAAGGTCAGTGTGAGTATATCAGTAAAATCATCAAATAAAAAAGAGGAATATAAACACCAAGATATACTTATCCATGTTATCTCAAACTCATTCTAACATTCAAAAAAATGATGACTCCATCTAATATACTAACCATTTTGGTTATACAAAACTTGTCACTTTTTCTTAAACAACACTCTAACCTCTAAATTTATCTAAACCGACCTCTGATACCAACTATAAGGCCCCAGCCTTAATCCTTACTTAATCTTGAGTTATTATAAGATTAAAAATTGAGGATCTTTTCAGGTTTAGAGTTTTATAGAATTTGATCATAAAACTTGCATTACATTCCACATTAAAACAAAGTGGTTACATAAAATATAGTATTCATTTTCCCATCAACGGAAACATATATAAAATAAAACATGGATTACTTCTTGAAACTTCCTTGACACTATCATCATATCATGTACCAATCCCTTGACCTATGAAAACATTTCAAAAACATGGGATGAGCACAAAAAGCTCAGTAAGGGTTCTAAAAAGTAAGGAAAGGAAACATGAGTACATATATAAATAAGAATGAAATCATACTTTACCCATAAAACATAAGCACGTTAACATACCTCATAAAATCATGAATAAATCATAGGAATCATAAGATAGAAAGGTAACTTTAGGTATTAATAACATTATTACATTGGGAGTAACCCTCTTGGTTACGTTTGGAATACCCATCACAGTATATTCCCTAAATCTCTTCGGATAAACCTTAACATTTAACCCCTTCGTGTTACCCAATGCATTGGAGAGCTATATCGGGCTCACATGCCCTTAGTTTATCACAGAACCAGCCGTATTCATAAACAATGCCCAAGAACCATAACGTAATCATAGAACATAACTAAAGCATAAAGGAAAAATAGCATTCCCACATCACAATAACAATATAACATTTTAAGATATTGAAATAATGAATCCATTCTAAAAACCATTTTGAAAACCATTTAAAACATTTAATACAGAGATTTTTAAATCAAAGTGTCCCATACCACATTGAATATTATATCATTTTAAACCATTAATATCCATATAAATAAATACTTAAAATCATTTTGAAAACATGGATATTAATGAGAAATATTTATAAGAATAAATCATTAAAACATTTAAACGATATTTTAGATAAAGGCTTTTTAACAAAATAAGAGACACTTGAATACAATAACTGAGGAATAACATTTAATAATATGATGAGAATAAAGGGTTTAATTATATAATATTCCAAAGGATAGTATATACACCATATAAGAGTGAATTGGTGCATAAAAATTTGAAGTCTCAATGGAAATGTAAATTGAGATGAAATCCATTATAAAGATAGTATCCTTAAATTAAGGACAAATAAATCTCATAATTTTGTGTGAAAAATATAAATACACCCAATATAAGTGGATATTAAGTGTCAAATAATCAATGTTTATTCACACATATACAAAAGATAACATATTCAATAACTACATGTTTAACCAAAAGAAATCGAAATTGGGTTAAGAAGTTCCCTTGATAGTCTAACGGTGTCACATCAAATTTTAGAAAAAGAGTTGATGTGAGAGATAAAGGGTACCTAATCACATTGAAATAAAATTTTCAGCAATAATGATATATAATAACATATCCCCACATAATAAGATGAAAATTAAAAGACATAACAAAAGAAATCTTTTAAAAAGAGGAGGGTGAAAGGTTCCCATACCGATTTGGGTAACTTTCGAAACGTACACCACATGAAAGAAAGACTATAAAACATTGCTTTAAATACTCATAAACGAAATTATGTTACAAAAATAGTAGAATAATGGACAGTAAATACACCACTAAAAAGAAAATATTGGAAAATGTAGCATGAATCTCACGAAAACACAAAGTGAGATTAAAAGCCCCTTACGAAATTTCGGCAGCCTAATGGCGCCAATTAAAACTTCCAAAAAGGATTGATTAGAGAAAATATGGTCTCTAATAATATGAACATAAAAAGTAAAGTATGATTAATATAAAAGAACATCCCAATAATAAGAAAGATGAGCCTAAAAGGAATTACATAAAAGAGTGTACTTAAAAAGAAAGAGAGGGGTAGGATCCCTTACCTCGGGTCTGACATGACTCGATCGTTCTTTAACCTCCTGAATAATAAACATGATTTAATTCCTACTTTCTTAAAAACATTTTTCATGTTAATTATTCCTTTTATATCACTTAGTACCATTCTATGAATACTATGTAATTATTTAAGTTAATAATTTTCATTTTGTAGATCATTGCTACTTGAGTAAAAAAAATAAACTCTTTATAATAACAAGTTGTGCATGTGGTAAAATATATATTATATCCAGAATTATATTCATTATTTAGATATCATATATATAATATATATCCATTATATACATTCATTTATAATGTTACATAACATTTAGAGGTATGAAATGAAATGCATCTTTCATGGAGACGGTAAGCCGTACGTACGCTTGAACGCTACTTCAATTTCTATTTATTATTTAATGGAATTAAAACATAATGATACATAATAGTATTATAATTCCAGTATGTTATAATATATAATATAATTAAATTTATCCTATATACGTACGAAATATGGTGTTAACAAATCAAATCACTTTGAGGGTGCGGTAGTCCGCACTTCCTAAAATGAAGATATCAAATTTACCCATAATGGAAACCATAATGGTATGCCATAAATGGAAAATAAATAAGCTTAAGTAAAACATAGACATATTATATATCATATATAAATATAGTGTTATCTTAATGGAAACCTTTGAAGGTGCTAGATGAATATTGAACAATCATCATTTTGTGAGGAAGAAATTCTCCATCCACGAAAATAGTATGCTCTTTAACCATTAGATGAAGGTGTCTGTAAGTGTAGAATGAATACTTATTATAACAACATCCTAGTATATTGAAGATACTAATGTTGTTTCAAAATAAAATAATTAAAATAGTTTACGGGGTTGGAGAAGAAAAATAAAACAAAAGAACACAAGTGAAGACATTACCTTAAAATCAAGTATCTCTCTTCGATTTGAGCTCAGAGGCTTACTTGGGAAGACTTCTGCCCAATGTGAGGCTTCTAGGAGTAAGATAGGGATGTGTAGAGACACAATGAGCCGGGGTTGGCCTAGACAAAGGCTTGAGAGGTGTGGGAAAGGTGGTAGAGGTGGGGCCTTTTATAAGAGGAGAGGAGGGGCACTCTTGGAAAGTTACAAAATGTTACTTTATTTTCAAATGAGTTTCAGATTTTAAAGGTCCCACATTGATTTATTTCGAGGATAAGGTGGTAAGGGATCTAAATATACTCATACAATAGGTCTTTGACAAGTTTAAGTTATAGTTTTAACATTATCTTTTCATTTTATTTAAATCATTTATTAATGAGGTAATCACTACATCATCATGATGCCATAAATAATGTAATTTATTTAACGTTTAAAAATTATAAACCAAATATCATGATGTAGGAAATATTTTTTTCTTTCTAATGAATATTTATAGTAAAAAATATGACTTGTATAACCCCATTTGTTTTAGTAAAACAACTCATGCTTGTGACATTTTTATTTTAACTTTAAATAGAAGGTTATTTATGTCATTTTCCAACCAAAGTGGCTCCATGGGGTCCCCAAGATGACCCATGGATTTTTTTGGTCGGCCATGACACACCCAATGAGGGTAGGACATGTGTCTAGGGCATTTCATATTATTAAAACATTATTTTTACCGTAAATTACACTAATTACCTCTAATCGCGATTAAAAACTTAAAAGTTACTATTCATGAGAAAATTATTTTAATCCCATTGATCCACATTTTACTTCCTAATGACAACCATGTATGTCGGATTTTTGAAATTAAAATCACAGAATTGGTAAAGTTTCATTTAAACAAAAAATTAGTTTATAAACAACCACTTAGTGGTTTCACTATTCATAAAAAATTGATATTTCTCAGAAAAATACAAAAAATTCACTCTAAGCTATATTTGACATTCTGAATTAAAAAATGATTTCAATTTTGAAAAATTCAAAACATATATGTTTCATTAATTAATTTAATAATTAATTCCCACTGTCAGAACAAATAGCGTGTTTTTGAGAAATAATATCTATTAAAAGATTGACACTAGTTTAAGTCCAATTTCAAAGTGAAATTAATTACAATTACCACTATTAGATTAAATAGTAAAAATATATTCTAAATACACTTTAATATAAAATAAAAATATAATCTATCTATATAAACAAATCAGATTAAAAGGTTATTTTGAATATAAATGCAACATTTTCAATAAAAATGATCTTTATCGGAAAAATAACCAAATTTTACACAAAGTAAATTTTGATGTTCAGATTCTATAGAAGGATTTTATTTTGTCAAATACAACATATAAAATTATCAAAAGTATATTAAAAAAGGGTTCTCCATCAAAAGGTGGTTAATCGACCTTTTAAAGAATATTAGAAGATTTATGCTTAAAATTGGATTCATTTGCATTTTAAGCCTCTAACATTTATTCGATAAAAGTAAAAATATTTAAAAAACATATATAATCATTATCTAGTTAGTTCTGTTTATTCCCGCCATTATAATGGCTAGGCGTTAACTACCTTTTAAAATAATATTATTTTATTATTAGAGTGTAATATAAGATTTCAATGAAACACGTTGTTGCGTATTGGGTACACCCTCAAGAATAGAATTCCCTTTAAAGTAATATTAATAATTATTAAAAAATATGGATAATATGAAAATTTAATATTCTTTATTTACCTGGGGTGTTACAAAAACCCCCTGGGTATTATTTATTATAAATACAGGTCCCTTAGTGAAGGAGTAAAATTTACCAGGTGCTGTGTATAGCATGACCTCAAAAGGTTCTACGCAGGTGTCAGGCATTTTGACGGTACATTAAAGGGTTATTTGCGAAACCTATTTGGGGTAATTTCAAACCCTGAACTTTTCAACTTATTTCTTAAAATTTTATGTAAGGTATATTCCATTGTTGTTTTTTAATACATCTGAAAATTGGAATGTCAACAAAATCACCCCTTTGGGATTGGATCATATCTAAAATTGGAGGGCATGGTCATGTGCTCAAGGGTTGGAAAGGATTAATGGTTCACACAATTTGTTTGTGTAGGACTTCTACGCTATTGCTTCTCTTTAACCATGTCATCTATGAAGACTGCGTATGTGTTACATATATGGATAACTTCATCAACCCCAAAATTCATTAGAAGAATACAAAGAAACATATACTGCTATTACAGATGTGTCTGAAGTGATACTTTAGTATGAGGAGACTGAACCCAGTCAACGAAATAAGATTTAATAAGCAACTGATGGGGATTAAGAGGCTATTCAAAAGTTTATGGTTTATATGGAAGGCCTCTTGTAATATATGATAGATAGAATCCATTTTTGGATGTTTATCTTTGGGTTATTTGGATCAAAATGAAAATAACATTGTTTCAAATTATCAATGTCCTCATCTATGTTTCCTTTATGTGATCATAATGTAATATTGAAACCAATATTCATAGTAATGTATATCAACTAGTAGTAACCATAGTGATGGAATGGGTAAATTCCCTATATTGTTTCTAGTCTATAGGTCAATATGAGCATTGTTTAAATATGACTATGGACTAATGGAAAACTCTAAAAACATTATGTATTTATTTTTATTATCTGATATTGCCTAAATCATAAAGAGTTTATGTATAGAGAGCTGAGACATGACTTTTAACTAGAGATCCCTATATGGATGTTAAATATAGTGAGAATTATATCTCTTTTTTGGGAGGTTTAAATTCATGAATTGTGTTCATAAAAACATTGTGTTAGGTTCAAAACCATTGAAAATGAATTTTGAGATGATAACACAAACAAGGATTTATATATTGGGATGTCATAATATTCTTTATATACTTCTAAGGGGAATCATGAGACACAATTTTTTTGGATTCCCATTCTAAAACATGGAATAAGTTAATATAGGTGGTCTCTCCTTTGGGAGAATTTAGTGATGATTGAAAATTGATTCTACTGGTTATGTTTTATGCAACTATATCTAGGGAGTGTAATGAATATACAAGTAGTGGAACCCTTTTCATGTCAACCCTATTATGGGGGAAACATATGCATGACTCGCAGGGTAACATAATTAATTGTTTGGCAATGGAGTTATAGATAATTCGGAAATTTTATCCCTCATTTATGAATAAAGTTTCTAGGGATTTGGATTTCTCAATACCACAATTGGTGGTTTTTCCAATGAAATATGCACGAGAATAAATGGATATTCTTCATAGATAAAAGACATGACTGGGAACCCACCCCAACATGGATTTTTTTTGTGAAGAAATGTATAGTCCTTTAGATAACAAATGTTAGTGGGGGAGGCCATTTTTTATCTATGGATTAAGGTATCGTGTAGTTTAATGTCATGGGATGAAGACAATGTTCATGTAGTTTAATTTCTCATAGTAGGGACATTATGTTGTTGAGTTTAAATTTTTTTATCAAATATATCAGTTAGTGTCATTTAAATTCATGAAGCAACAAATTTATGTTATTCAGTTTAATGGTATGCAACGTAGACATTATGGGCGACTTAATTTTAGGTCTTTTAGCATTGACTGGTAGCCTAATTATTACCCGTTCACTATATTTTTATTGGAAATGTGATACTATAGTAGGTATTGAAGAATAAAGATGGAATACTAGACTTGGGGATTCTCAAATTCATAGAATGGTATGGGGCGAAAAGTATAATTGAAATAGTGGAAGTATATCCCAAAAATATAGTTTACACTACATGATTAACCCATTATGGGGTATGTTTTCTACGAGGCCAATTTGGTCATGTATTTCATATTCAATTGGAGAATCCTTTGGCTGAGAGAGACGTTATGGGGTAAAATTATGCAAGACTAGTTGGGGTGCATACAATATAGTAAAGAAAAAGTTGCCTCAAAATTAGGACATTTTATAGATAAAATTTGATAAATGTTTATAGATATTCAGATCTCCTAAATCATATGGTTTGGTTTGTAGAATAAAGTACCTAAAAATAGAAGGGTTATTTTATTTAATTATTTCTATAAAATTATGGGAAATAGGTTGTCTATGAATGTCTGACCCAAATGTAAGGAGAATGTTGCATATAGTTTTAGGTCACATGAATAGGACTATAATATTATATAAATAAGGGATGGTATGTTGTCAAATGTCCCTAGTTATTCTAGTATGCCTTGAACATATGAAGGGGGAAATGTAAACCAAAATCATGGAGGATTCCAATTCAAGAGAAATGATATGGGAAAAATATGTATTGGGTGACTGCTTACATTAAATCATAGGTACCATTATACTGTATTTATATCATAAAGGGACAGATGGGGCTTCTCCTTAGTGAGGAATTATAGTTATTTGGAAAATCGTTATCGGTTGTTTTATGAACGACCAATTATGGAACATATTGGATATCCAAATAGTAGAATCCTCTTGTTGACAGGACCATTATGTGGGGAAGCTCATGTATGGACAACTGTGCTACATAGACCATATTAAGAGATTGGAGCCCTTTGGTGTGATAAATTACTCCACCAAAAGCCGAGAAAATATTATGTTGATTTGAATTTATAATGGATAAGTAGTATGACATTAGAAAAGGGATTTATCAAATATATAAAGGACGCATTTATACTAATATTTTCTATGAGTTTGGATCCTCATACAAATATCTAACACATCTTGTCATGAGTGAATTTTGTTATTTCCTTGGTGGGTTTTCAAGGGGTAGGACCCAAAAAAAATTCTCCAACTTTTATTTTTTATTTTATGAAGGAGATGGGAAATTTTTTGTTACCCCATGGTTAAGACTAGGGACTATGTTTATATCTTCACTATGTAGATCATGGTGATAAGAATCCACAAATATGTAGTTCCCTAAGTACTGTGTAGTTTTATTTAATGTGTCTAGAACATTAAAATTAAAGATTAATTTCATGTTGTATGGACAAAAAGGGGTCTCGACAAGATGCGTATTAGGAAAATGTGGATGAACATTTTCATAGAACCCAAGAATCACTACATATCTTGTTGGAGAAACAATTTGGCCACACATTAGAATAACAGATATGGGTTCATGCATAAATTGAGAACTCATATTTGATCTCCACATGTAGATCTAAGTCATACAAGTGAGGGAAGGGGATTTTTCATGTTGTGTTATTCTTTGACCTTTGATTTAACCTTTGTGCATCAATTCATATCTCATAATAGTGATAATCAACTCATTCATTGTTCTTAGACAAATTACAAGGTTTATTAACATGCAATGAGGATATATGTTGTATCTTTTAAGGTCGTTAATTTTGGTCCATGACAATCCCAATGTCAATAGATACACCATAATAATTTTGTTAAATTGATTACACAAACTCTTAATCCCATATATGTTTTTATCATTATGAGAAATAAGGACTGGTAAAGGTTTCTTTGACAATCACAGGGCAACCATAGGTGAAGGATAATAGAATTACAATAATGTTGTTGAAAATACAAGAGGTAAAATCTAGGCTTCACTACGTATCCCGTTCTATTGAGAATCACAATGTATGTTGTTCTTGAACTCTCTTGTAGTTTAACGTCATGAAGTGAAGAAGAGTGTGATATTACGTGGAAGGTAAAAAAAATTATGGCTTAACCCAGGACTTGAGCGTTGGTGTCACTACATATCATTATAGGGAAAGAATCAATACACACAAACATCCAAATAATTGTTCCCCAAATTAATAGATCATTTATGTGGGAAAGCGTATTTTGATGATTTCTAAACAATATGGATCAGCCTAAATCATGATGTTTAGGTATCTCCATCCATATCATTGTTATTATAATCAATCCATATGTATTTTGAGGGTTCCTTATGCAGATATAATTCATGAACATGGAAAATAAATGGTGTGTTTTCATTTCTGATATTGCATCTAGTCCTAGGATTGGAGGCATTGGTGACACAACGCATCTCATTAGAATGAGAATGAAGCCAAACATATTTCTTAGAGAAGGATACCCACACCAATAGGGTTATGAAGTGTAGAAAGGGGATTTAAATATTTTTTTAAATTAATTCTTGTTCCAAATAAATTGTTCTATGCATCCCCTGAATCTAATTGTAATGTGAATAAAACCATTTGTTTTGGAATAGTTTGAAGTGCGGATTTGGTTCTTACCCAAGGAATTTGTTTTTCATTTTCATTGATAATGGACCCAATATTGTTGATCTAGGCATAACTACACATATCAAGAAGAACTATAATCAAGGCACATGTATTACATGGTCATTTCCTGTAATTTATCATCATACAATGAGGATGTAGAAATATTGGTTGTTAAACATAAAAATATGATCTTGTTTTCATTAAAAGGGATCACAATGGATATCCTATCACTGGGTAAGCAAGGGGTTTGTCAATGTCGAATGAAAAAAACATTAACCATTTAGTTTAATGTCATCTGATAAGGAATATATATGACTTTCATTTCACTTTCATATGACATGGACATTATTTCTTCAAATTTATGGTCATGCGATAAGGACCCACTATGCAGTTTTACATCCTTCATCTTGGACATATAGTGAAATACAGTTTAACATCATATACCTTCATGTGATTTATGGTTTTGATCACTTTTCATCATGTTGGTCATATTAATCCAGACATTTCTGAGACTATTCATATATAGATTTCTTATCACCCATTGAAATATAGAGTGTTGGATACTGAAATTCATTGGGAATGAATGTTTTTGTTCTGTAAACCAATGACTATGGGGTTTCTTATGTTGTTATAGTGTTGTATTCTAGTAAGACCATAAGTCCAATAAGAGCATGTTAGGTGTTGCCTTTTTATCTTTACCATCCAACTTCTAGAGTATTTTTGGCATGGTCATGTTGAAATAATCTATATGTACATTATACTTTTCATGATAGCGATGTAAATATTGGTATTTTCATATTGTAATCCTAATATATCTTTTTAACCTCAGTATATCATTTAATACTTCCATTTTCCTCCAATATTGTATTTCCAAAACGAAATCTAAAAATGATGTTAGCTTTGACAATGATAACAATGCTATTTTCTATTACATAGTTAATGAGTATAGACTCATCCAATTTGGAGAAGAAATCAGTAGCAATAAGGATTAAATTCAACTGCTTGGCTATAGGTGGAGGATAATGCCCCTCTATAAACGTCCCCCATGTGGAAAATATAAATGAGTATTTTAACTATATTTAGAAACATGGGGGGTTGACAAAAGAAGTTGACATGCAATAATCATGAATAAAATTTCATGGTGAATTCTATGCAATTCTACATATTCAAAGTCCAGAAAATAACCAATCCCTGATATTTGATCATAAAGCATATACCATAATGATTGGTCACCATAGGATACTACATGTTATTATTCCATAAAATCCACATTCTCTTCTCCATTGACACATCTAAGATATACCCCATCAAAGCCTCAATTTAGAGTAAATTGAGAATATTTAGGGCATCATAAAGAGTGAAATTTGATGTTTACCACGGGAATTTCTCTCTCGTTGTTCATTCTAGTGGTAGAAATCCATCCAAGATGTAATACATTATTGGAATCATCCATCCATTGATATGATCATATGGCTCAGTGATGGGCTTGATTTTGTGGATCACTTATATTGTGTTTTTATCAACAGGTGAAACAATTTATCAGTGGGAAATGCTAATGACTATTTCATCCAGATTTGTATTTGATGAATCAATAGTTTTATTTTCCAACACATTTTTCTAGGAATTATATGATCACAAAACATGTGTTATAATGGGATCTTAGGGGATTTCTTCTATTAAACATCAAACATAGTAAAATAGGGAAATCAAATCTTATTTACTAATGAATAAATCTATGTTGATCATATTAACTACCAAATATGATCTACCCTTCACCTCCAGGTGTTTCACTGGTACATAGAGTAAAAATTCCACACCTACAATGATTTATTGATATTCTACTTCATTGTTAGTACAACCATATGATAATAGGAATGAATACAGAAGAAATTCCATCTACGAAGATATAAAAACTATCCCTATCCCTTCCCTCTTGAGTGTGTGGTCTTCCATTTATTTCATTGTATTCTCCTAGACACACCATAAAAATAAATTTTCCTTGTTTCGGGGTATCATTGAATATATAATTTTTCATCACTATTAAATTCAATATTTAGTGGAATATCTTCTTCATATGGATCATTAGTAAGGACATCTTCCAATGCCTAACCTTTCACAGATTTCTAAGGAAAAAGTGTATGTTGAATTGATGTAGAAAAACACCCCACCATGGGTGACTCCCTGTCATCATAGAAATACTAAGGATTCAATTATGTCGGTTATTATGAGAAACCAAGTTAATCGAATGGTATTGTATTTAGTAACTCAACATCAAATGAGAAAAGATTAATGTCAAGAATCCCTTCTCAATATATGAATAAAGAGTCTAACCATCAAGCATGGTTAGACTAAGATATTTAAGGATGTTTTCATTTTCAGCATCATTATATGACATGTGGAAGGCACTTGGTGATCTTTCTACTGCAGTTATGTACAAAATGGGAGGCATTCCGTCAACGGGTTTCATGAATAATGGTAGGATCAAAAATTATTTGTTGATAACATCAAATACTTAATTACAGTCACAGGCCCGTGAACCATTTCTTCATAAATTTGGTGAAGGGTAAACACATTCCTATGATGATGGATATAAATGTCCAGATATCAGCCAGGTTTACATGATTCCTTTCAAAATCATTACTTCTTTGAGGGGGTTACATTCAAAGATTAATTTCCTTTTTCTAGGATCATATCATATGTTGCGATGTCGTATTACAACGCTGAGAATGTTTTTTGAGGTTACCCGGAAATAACATTTCAAGGGGTTCATCATCATTGCATATTTTCAATTCTTACTAAGTGTGGACTCTAGGACATCCAGGTGGAACTAACAATATTGATCATTTCCCACAACATCATATACATACAATTATAAAACAACCATAAGAAGGTTTGAATAAGTGATGTGTTATACATTATCACGTGGCAACTAAATTATTTTCACCGAAGGGAATTACCTGATAGTAGAATACTCATTTAAGGGATCTATAATATGTGTCTTATTCATCTTCTTATGCTGTAATGATTTGTTTTAACCCTAAACATCCATCCACAAAAGTGACATTTTTATAACGAGCCATTTCATCAATCAAGTGTTAGTTGATCAAAAATGCGATATAATTTTTTTTGGAAAATGACTGTTGAGATCTCTAAAATCTATAAAAACATAGATTTTCTCATTATTATTTTTCATTGGTAAACTTTTGGATATATATTTTGGATTATGTGCCTCTCAAAGAAATCCATCCTTGATGATTTTATCCTCTTTAGAATAAATTTATATGGTGTGAGATAGGTTCATCCTCCTCTCTGCTTGTTTTTATCCCTAATGTTCTTATAGAAAAATAATCTGATGGGTGGAAACTTAGGGGAAAAGTAACAAAATCTATGTGTAGTTCTATAAAAACCCATATAGGATTATCTTTTTGAAGAAGTTATATACCTTTTATTCATTAAGAGTCATTGAAAAATTAATTATAGTGGGGCATGGATAATATTTTATACCCATATTAACCTCTATGTGTTCATCCATGGTGGTAGTGATAACTTCCACAAATTCTAAAGGCATATCCCTAATATCATATTCTTTTAAAAATTTCTCATACTTCACTAGTTGTTCCTCTTTATAGTGATTTTTATGATAAAACAAGATACCCGGTGGGAATATGGGATACTCTATTTTGGAAATAAAGAGTACAATTCCATTCTTTCAGGCTCAAACAAGGGAATGTATCAATCTAGTAGTAATAAAATGGAAATAAGATATTGATAAGGATTATATTAACTTTTTCCCATCTTCACGAATGATTCATCTAGCTTGGATAAAAACCCATGTTTTGTTGGATCTCATGGGATGTAATGAATATAATTTAATTCAATATTTATCCATCACAGAGAGATATGATAACATATTCAGAACCATCAAGATAAACTACCATAATTGACATCACCATGTTTTCATAACTAGCTCTTTAATCAGAAGTCACCCCTTCAATTTGATTAATAGTTTGCAAGAAATATACTCTAAACTACTTAAAAGGGTTATCTTGAATTATCATCCCATCTTTTGGAGAATTTAATTTTGTGATATCATTAATCAAGGATAGTTTCTCTGCATTTTTATTGAATCTTGCATCGTTATATTGTGTATCACAATTTTTGAATGGGGGTTTTGTCACTATAAAATGTCTCTATTTGACCACTCATAGAATATTTGATAAGATGGTATGATGAAAAAATAATGGTTGCATACTAATTCAGCCAAGGTCTCCCCTGCATATCATTGAATATTTTATCATTCTAAACAACCATGGACCATGAGCCAGACATAGTATCTCTGAACTGAGTTCTTAGTATGATATCCCAAATGGAATCTTTCTCATTCTAATCATAAACTTGTAATATCATAGTGGAGGGAGACAAGTGAGATTTATTGAGACCCATTTGGAGATGTTTCTGGACTAGATTGAGGTTCACTCATGAGCCACTGTCAAAGAAGGATTTTCAAATATCATTTTCATTTATTTTACCAGATATATAAAGTGGTTTAACATGTCCTTTAAGGAAATCATCATCATCCTGATCTATAAACGATATGAATACATGTCATTCTATTGGATTCCTTCTCTTCATGATTTACCTAAGCATTAGAAACCTTGATATAAATCTCCTGAATACATGATAAGGTACTAAAAGTGATTCATGGAGGCCCTTTGACAGACTAAGAGAATCCATGATTTGATAATTTGGATGGAACATGGGACATTTTATCAAGACATCATATTTTTGATCTAGATGTGTATGCTTACAAACATGGCAGTTCTCTTTTACAGACACTTTAATATATGATGGACCAAATGTCGATGGGTTGACCCCTGGGATAAGAGATGGAAGTGTTCATGTTCATCATGGTTTGGGATTTTTGGGTCGGCCTACCCATTGAAGGGGTGGTGATGTATCCTCTAACTAGTTTTGCAAGTTGATAATGTTATGGAAAACCTAATCAAGTGTGGAGGAAAAATTATTTTTTCTTTTTTATATCTTTGGAGTTCATTCCAATTAGTGTGGGATACATAGTTGGTTGAGTAGTGATTTGGGTGATGTAGTTTCCTCTAGCATGACCAAGTCATCACCAATATACTCAACCTCAACAACCTTTTAACATAGTTCACCAATCAAGTATAGGGAACTGAGGTTGAAAATCAAATCATCATGTGTGAATGGATCCTTTAAGTGAATAATGTTAACAAAACATGAGATCAATTATTAATATAACGAATATTCTGCATAATGGGTTGCTTATTATTGTAATATTTGGGAAGGTGATGCCCTTTATTTTTAGACTTCATATTTAATGAAATCTATGACCATGGTCATCATTGGCCTTGACACAATCTCGAATTCCTAAATCTAAATCTTATAATTCTAAACATGTTACTTATTAGGGGATTTTCTTTTAGAGGATTGATTCCCTAATGATGCTGATTTTGATATAGAAGATGAAGTTGGTGACACTGTTTCCTCTTTTAGATATTCAATATGAATATCATGTGTTTGGTTAATCATTCATTTAACGATCCTATCACAAAAATTCTATGAAAACTTTTTTTAATTTCATTCCCCTCACCTTACTCCTAGTAATTGGTAGCAAAAACACATACTATATGGGATGAATTTTTTTTGTTTTCACTTACATAGATTCCAACATATTTTGAAGAAGGTATTTGAAAATAAAACAATCATGGATGGGGATCCCCAGCGTCGGAAGGTAGGTAAAATAGTTTGGGATACCATCATCATGGTAATTTATATCATTCATTAGATTTGAAAACCAAAATAAGAAGTTTTCCATTGTCGAGATGAAGTAGAAATGGACATCATCATTTTCAAAACAGTAGACAATACTACTCATCTCCTATAATTGTTTCTGCCTCTAATATCTATGATCATCGTGATTAGGTGGACGTTTTGTTATGTTTGGGAGGTTGAGTCATTGGTATTGCACAAGGATTAAGGTGGTAATATGTACAGAGGCCTTTTTATCTTAACTAAAGTGGATTCTACATTTCATGCCCTCCATACCCAAGTAGATTGTGTTACTCGGTACCCTTCCTTTTTTAATGAAATTAATTCATATACTTGATGAGAAATTGAATCCAGATCCTCGAACCCTCATGTGTATTTCACAACAATTAATGGGGTGTGAAACTCATTGTGGAGTGTTTCGACACAGATAGGTTACAACTCTTCATGGGGAAGTTGTAATATTAAGGATTATGACATTTCTTTCAATTATGCAATGAAAAATTAAACACATTCATTATATCATTATTTTTACTTCGTAAGATGGAATATAGTTATCTCTGGAGTCATTGAATATTGAATATTTCAGATTCCCAATTTTTGGAGTGGAAGGGGTATGATCTACCCATTCAGGGTAATAAATCATTTCTGGTTTCATTGGAACATGATGCACCTCCATATATTCTAATCGAGCTATTAGTGACTCTATTTTTCTCATGAGAATTCTAGGAATATCTAGCTAAACTGGGACATAAGAAGGTGTTGTAGCTAAAGACTAAATGGGTGCGGTGACTGATAGAAACAATGGAGGCATCAATGATGGTATCTATCGTGGAAATCCTAAAGGGAATGGCCTGTAAAAATGTACTTGACCATTCTCTAGCTGTGTACCCAGTTGAGGGAATTATTGATCTACTACCATGGGATCCAAATACAATGGTGGTTGGTATCCCATATTGAACAGATGTTCTATATTTTCTTCAGTTTTTTCTACAAACTCTCGATGCATAGGTTCACCAATTAGAAGTGAATGTTAAAGATCTGCATGCATTTCATATCTGACAGGAAGGCTTCCTCAGAGTAACTCTACATTGGATATTATCAACTCTTTCATTTTTTTCCTTGTCGAGAAAACAATAACTCTTGAAAAATGGACATACCCTTTATGGGGGAATGATTAGACATGGTCTAAACCATACCAATTATCTATTGGGTTCCATTACAAGAGTTAATGATCGATTCTTCAATTGCGTTCCATATATAGGGAAGGCGTATGGTCTCCAGTACATAGAACTCTATATTGTTTTTAATTTAGAACTAATAATGAACCAAAACATCTTCCTCTGACTTCTTTGAGTTGGCCTTATGTTTGGGAGAGTCATCTATGACAACATTGATAACACCTACTGACGCGTAATGCATTTCATGTATTTGGTTGGTGTCTATGTTGGAACTCTTTATTCTATTCCCTCTTTGAGACCTTGCCCTTTTATTTGTTGATTTAAAAGGATGTTACAGATTGAAAATAAACCATAGTGAATATCTATATATTTTAGTCATATGTGTTCTAAGTGAATGTACCACATCATGTGATGACTTGATCGTGGAGGATTCATTTTTTAAAATCTTCCATAATTATGAGAAAACAAATTCCCACCGAGGAGGGGATTTTTTAGGTGAAACATAATATATTCTTGATTACTAGGTCAATCATTAATCTACTTTTTCAAACCTTCAAGCATGATTGGATGACTCATAGGTTGGGGTTAAACAACTACCCACACCCATGGGATGGGGTTGCTCTATAACTATTGTGGATGATAATATCACTCTAGCTCTTCTTATTTTACAAATGTTTTTTCAAACATGGGATGTGTGAATTATCTTCCACTCACATAAATTTCCTATTTATGATGAATGTTGTGATATTTCTAAAACATGTGAAATTCAACAAAAAACATCCTCTAAGAGAGATGCCTACTGGATATTAATATACGCTTGATGCAAGAGTATCAAAACATCCTTCTCTCTTCTGGCCAGACGTCACTGAGAGTCAGTTGGGGCCTCATCTTATAGAGAAACTCAATGTTCAGTAATAGATTATTTTTGTTGTATAAATCCTAGGGAAAAGGAGTTTCATGATAGAAATTTTGGTGGGAATGTATAATTATGTAGCTTAATGGAATGCAGTTATACATGATCAAACAATCCAATGATACAAACACACAATGGGGTATTAGTGATTATCTGTCACAACATCATTAATTTGATGAGTTAAGTTCATTTAAGGGATCCTTTGTCTTTAAAAATCATAGGATTTCAGGAATCTAAGAGAGATTACAATTCAATTTGGCACTTCCACTTTATATTACCTTGACATGAGATTGATACGCATCATATGGTAAGACTTTATTTTAAGTGATGACATTTTTTCCATATGTTAACGCAGATGACATGCATTCAAAATTATGCAAACAACTCTAGAAGGCTATATTGAAGGGAGGATAATAGACAGAACATGACATATATGTCATAATTAGCTAGTAATTTCTTCATGTGCAGCAGAACATCTTCATATTTCACTAGAGGATCCCCGACATGGTTCGACTAGAGTTGACACTTCTATATTGTCTCGTAACAATCAATGTGATTGATTGGGTTTTCATCTGCTATGTTGGAAGTAAAATGACCATAGATTGATTTAGAGAATTGAACTCATCTTGGGATATCTTTTGGTTGATAAAAGACTTCTTTTTGTAGTTATATGGTATCATACATGACTATCCTTTTGTTTTGCAGTGCCTCACAATATGAGGTATTTCTCATCACTATATTTCCAATTACAGAATTCATTTGGCAATGAAAATAACTACTATGGAGATAACATTAGAAGTGAAAACCATCATGGGGAGGATAATTGTGGTGGATTAAAAAAAATGGGAATACCCTCTTTCTATATGGTCTTCTAGACACATGGAGGGTTTTTAGGGCTCTCATTAATATGAAGGCTCTCAAGATTGAAAAAATAATTTTCATAAAGAATGTCTTCAAGATATTGTGTCTAATGAGGTCCTTCAGAATTAATTCTACCACTCCAATAAATTTTTATTGGGTTTTTAGGGTATGGATTTGTGATATATAGATTTCTGAGGGTTTCAAAAAATCCTGCATTATGTGAATCATGGTTGTAGATTGGGTCTTGATTTTCGAATCATATTTGATGAGGAGTATTTATAGAAGCATTATTATGAGCTATTGGGGTCACTTATTGGGATAATTGGTAATCATCAGAAGGATTTTGAGTCTTCCTTGGTGTTTCTATTAAAATACATAAATTACCTCATATTTGATCATCTGTATGTTCCTGACATGGTTTAATATATAATGTGGGTAGTTTTCACCATGATCCTACTTGACTATAGAAGAGTTGTGTGTCTACTCAAGATTTTTATGCTAATAATACAACAAATTTGATGGGATAGTGTTATTTTTCCATCCCATAGGATCAATTATCCACACAATGATGATGTTATAGAAAGACTATAGGATATGGAATGAAATTGTGTCTTCCCTTTCACTATTTCTATGATGATCTTGGTGACTTCAGTGGTTAGAATAAGGATATATGCCAATTATGTATCCATATTATTTTCATGTGACTTATCTTATCCTATATTTCCTTCCAGTGGATAATGATAGTACTCATGTGTGGGGGAATAGAGTTCTGCCTCTCACATCATGTGGTTGTGACATTATGATTGACTTTTCCAGGTGCTTCCAGAATAGACTTCATAAAGTCATGATGGGTGTTGGTACGTGTGTATGCATGCTCACTTTCTTCCACCAAACATGTTTGGTGGTATTATTTTACTATTTCTAGATGAATCATACAATAGGCTTGGTGGGTGTTGGCAGGTTTATAGTCGTGCTTATAGGTTTCCAAAATATTTTAGTGCTGACCTTATTTGAATGTTGTAAGAAAAATCTTCTTTCTACATGAATAAAAGAAGATAGGTGTATGTAATCTATCATTGTTTTCTACAAAACTGGGTAGGTGGGATTCTCTACAGGGTGGAAAGGGGTTTAAATTCTCTATGTTATCCATTTTTTTCCTCTAGAGGGATGTCTTGTGTGCCCATGTCTAAATTATCTTGGATGGACAACCAAAAAAACACCCCCATCAAGTTTAGGGTTAACTACATCATGACGTTGGCGGAGGAAACTACTGGACGGTTCCCTTGAAAAGGACATATTTGTGTTTTGTGTGAGGCTATATGTGGCCTTTTTATGCACCTCACTAAAATGTAGAGGGGACTGGTTATTGTGTTATGGGGATTAGATCTCAGAGATGTTGAAGATGATAGATAGCGTCGTCTACTTCGGGGCCACAATCATCGTTGACTAGATAATTGGGGGTGCTTCATGTACTGAAGTACTTGTTGGGTGGTATCCATATTCATGATACCATTATAATGATATTCCCGAACCAATGAGATTGAGACCAAATATTTATAACCCTGTGTTGGTGAAGGTGTCCTTAATTTGGGGGAATATCTAGAATAATTAGCATTCAGGTTGTTCATTAGTGAAAAATTGAAGGAACATTTTTGACTGAATGGATTTTTTAAGATGATTTCATGTGTATTTGATCAACACAACCAATGAAATATGTCATAAAAGCATCTCATTGGAGTGAACACATTAGTTATCAATTCCATTGTCTTTTCCTTTTTTATTTTTATAGTGTAAAAATCCTCAAATGTAGGTGATGTTATTATCATGGAAAATGATTCACATCAGGTTTACAATTATGTGTTCAAGATAAATGGAGAATTTTAAGGGAAATTCTATTTCTGAAATGTTTACAATAGGATTGTTAATGAAACATTAAACACCAAATGGTACTATGTCTGAATGGACCTATATTTTAATGGCTAGTGCTTGTTAGTTATTTTGACCAATGACACTAAAGAACTCACATTGGTCAAGAGGATGTTAGGTTGTGAACATCACACCCTTTTGAGAGGAATTTTTGGCTACTATGTGACTCTCTTATAGATTTAATATATTTATGCAACTTCATTCTTAATAATCAAGAATGATGTGGTTCATCCCAATATTAACAATCAATTATACTCATGTATAAATATTGGAATCGTTAATATGTATATGAGATGCTTAATGTATAGCGATATATGTATGTATCTGAGGTTCTCCATAAATGGTATACTCTTATGTACTACATAGTTATTATTTGGTTTTTATTACAATGATGCTACTTTTCTAGTCACATAGTGGGGAAATCAAGCCTATATTGCCATATAAGGAGAAAGGTCACTTTGGGTATTTTTTCATCTAGGGAGTAGAATATCACTATGGATTATGTTATCTTCAAGGGAGATGTGATTTTTTTGATACTGGGGTCAACCCCATTAATGGGATTCCTATGTATAGTTATGAAATGAATTAGAAACCATGAGTTTTTGTGCCACTTGACAAGGAACATCATACCAGTTAAGGTTATGTGATAAGGACCAAACCCTATAGTTTAACATCATGTGGAAAGGATTTTTTGAGAAAGGTTCCTATTCAATGTTTGGTGAGGGACTTATGCTAATATATCCTAGAAAAACCATGGGAGATATGGATTCTCAGATTTAATGAAACCCTTCTGTGAATGTGGTCCATAAAGAGTAATGTTTATTTGGGGTGTTGGGTTTGAACCGTAGAGAGGAATCCTATATATCCCATATGGATGGGAATAAAAGAAAAAATAGTTAAATCATGTGGACACATGCCTATGGATTACATTAAGGGTATGTCTTGTAGGGGAGTTTGGACCTTTTCAATGATTAATTTGAGGATTATTCCCAAAGAGGATTCCTTTGTAAATGAGACCATGTGGAATGTATTAACTCATGGTGGTTTGGGGTATAACATAGGGATTACTCTAGAGTAGGATTCCCAAATTAAAGGAATTATGATTGAACATTTTTCATAAGAATGATTCCCATGGATCTTGGATATTACCTAGGAATCCTATATAGCATGGCTTTTAAATGAACCAAAGTTGTCATTGTCCTATATGTCGCACGGTTTATTTGAGTCTCATGATCATTGCTAACATATAATCCCATGTGATTCACGCTCGGTGTGAGAAACTAGTGTAATTGTAGTACTAGAAAATCCACACACTTTTCATTCTCTACTTGTATAAGACAACATGGTGATGGTGGGAGAGAATGGGGTTACGTAACTTCCATATCTTCATATTACCCAAAGAAGGGAATATGGTGAATGACATGGTGTTTTAAAGCTGTAAGGGTAAAACCTCTTATATTAATGGCTATGGACTTACTCCGCGAGAGATCCAAAAAAATTGGTTGTATAGAAGGAATGGGATTTCATTACATGTTGATTGGAAAGGAAAAAAGTAATCCTCATGCACCCTATTGGGAACTAAAGGCTAAATATCATAGAGACGATAAGGGAATGACTAGAACCAAAAATTAATCATCAATACTGGGCACTCCCCAATATTTTCCCTAGGTTAGGGGTCCTCGTGACCATATATATAAAAATCTACATCATCCATGAGGATCATACAAAGTGAGTATGACCAATTTAGGAATAAAATGACTATAGAAATACAAATTCAAATGGAAGACATAATAGAAATCATTTTCCCATGGTTTTGTATGTTAGGAAGCATTGGTGGAGGTTTTGACTGGATCACTCCATAATAAGGGATCCAATGGAGGATATGTTCTTCCATGGATGGTCCTAAAGGAGACCTGATTAATAAATCAAATAGGTTGGAGTGTAGGGAGAACCAAGGGGTCACGCAAGGGGTTATTTGTGTAGGCATGATTTGGGGAATTGATTTAACCTGGTGAGAAGGACACCCCAGATTAATACACTTGGGAGAGTCATTTCTTAATCTTTGAAGGGTCTCCATTAGTATTCCCATAAGTAATCCATGCATGTAACTATTTTAGGAGGGGGACCTTGAACTAGACATCATTAATCCGAGGTTTGGATTATTCCTCTTATGGTGTTTATCCTTTAAAACCATGGTAGGAATTTGGATTCAATATACCAATTAAATTACCTCTTCTATAGGTTTTAAATAACTATCTAGAAGGTTATTGAGGGCTTGATCGAAGCATAAGGGTGATCTGAGTGCCAGTTAGATTTCGTAGAATTTCATACGTATAAATGAAGACCCTCATTGTCTTATTTATTGGAAAATATGGGAACTTGGTGTAAGGGGTAATATTTTATAGATGGTGCATGTAGGACATTAGTTCATGGTAAAAAGCATGTGTCTTTCATGCTGATGGAATTATACTGGGTCCTATGTGAATGGCTTTTACGGCCTGCACAACCCATACCCATTTCCACTTCGTTCATTCCCTTTTCTATAAAGTATTTCCATTTATCACCTTTTAATACACGGGAATAAATGTAGCATCTATCTTTAAAAGATTTATATTATTTATATGATATTATAATCATCCTACAATGATAAAATAACACATACGTACTTTCCATAATGACTGTTAAAAAATGAAAAATTTACACATATGTATGTGTGAAAAATCATCAACATGATTCCAATGTGGTTCATTTTTTATAAAAATTATTAATTATTGTATTTGTGAATAAAAAAATGTAAAAAATAATTATTTATTATTATTATTCTCTATAACATGGAATAATGACCTCTTTGACTATATTAACCAAACTGATGTCATTTCTGACATAAGAGCCAAACATTGTTAAAATACCTGATGATAATTTGATGGATCATGTAACTATATATAATATGTGGTTACCCAAAATTAAAAAATTAAAATTATATTATAAAATATATGATTAAATTTTATATCCCCACCACAGTATCCATTATTTTATGTTTTTTGTTATCTATAGCTTTCATGTATTTGTTTAAAGAAAAAATATCTATTTTTAAATCGTAATATTTTTTTTCAAAATTGGATTATAATAAGAATATGTATTTTGATATATATAATTTTTCTGATAGGGGTATAATTTTTTTTAATGATATAAATCATGGTATGGTCCTTGTACATTTTTATAAAGGGTTGTATCGCACTATAGCTCAAGTGTGAGCTCTATACATATTATACATTGGGTATGTCTATATAGAACCATATAATCCTATTAAATATTTTAATATATGTTAACCAAGATTATGATCCGGTGTATTGGAAATTTTTTCTATATGGATAATTCTTTTGGAAGTATCCTTCCTGGTTATTCCAATTTGTATGGGTTTTGTAAGGGTTTTAAGATGATGGTGTAAAAAAGAACCTATATATACTTTATAAAAATGATAATTATTTTTCATGGATACTAAAGTATTTATAAGGGTAAAATAAATATCATTTTAATTGAAGTGGATTCACATATTTTAAAAAGTAATATTTTTTGGATATAGTTTTTTCTATTTTTTACTTGAATAATGGGTTTCTTCATATTTCGTTCCTTTACAAAATATTTTTTTCTCATATCATGTTTAAATTTTTTTCCTAGGGATAAAAAGTGGGTAACGGAAAAAAATAATCCATGTTAAACTTCAGTATAAGTTTTTAAGAAAATTAAACAAGTTTTATTTTAAATGAACTATTTTGTGAAAAAATAGATACTTAGAAGAAGTGTTAAAATTCTAATATATGGGATTATTAAGTGTGAGTTGTGATCAAAGTATCTAAAACACTAATCCAGAAATATATTTCGGTATTTAATAATTTGAATTCTAGTATAATGACCATATAATATGAAATTTTAAATGACGGCTCCTTAAAGTAGGAATTAGAGAAAGGATTTGATAAATTTAGTGGTTATGAAAATGTTAATAGAATACCAAAATAATATTATATCAATTACTTATTTTGAAATGATATATTATTTTACGATTACCATGTTACATCATATAAAAATGTTTTTTATAATAATATTCCATAGATAAAATAGCGATGAGGTAGTAAGACTCCACCAAGATGATGATATCCTTCCTAATTAGAAACATGAGATGGTTAGAATCAAAAAATGTAGTTTGTTTCTATATGTATTAGTTGATTGAAGATATAAATGGTGGTGTAATCCATGCTTGTGGGTATCCTGGTCTACCACAGATTATCATAATGATTGCAGATCATTTTATGAGAAAAAATCACCCAATCATCCAGTAGATCTTCTAAACCAGTGTTATCCAAATGATAGATCAATTCACTATAAAATATATTTAATGCTCGGGGGTGTTCATAATAGAAAATGGTAAACCATTCTATTTATCATTATTTGGTTAATGATGATAGATAATTGTCTTTCATTATGAGAAATAATGAGGTATGGGATCTTGATTTCTTATAATGGGAAATATTTAAGAGTATCACTCTAGAGAAATATTTATATATGGTTTTTGACACATAATGGAGAAAGAATTCATGGAATTTATATAAAATAATCGATATAATGTAGTTTTATATGAATATAATTTAATAAATTTGGATATGTATGTAGTGAATTTTATCTAATGTGTTGATGGAATGATTAATCTCTTAACCTTAGGGTTGAAAGAATTATATTCAAGGTGATTTTCATCTTATTAATTCAAATGTTAGGAGAAAAACTTTCAGTGTGCTGGTATTGTAGATATTTTATTCTATGAGCATTTTGTATTTGATGAAATAATGAAAAAAAGTTTTGGTTGAAAATAAATGGGAAAAAATTCTTCAATGAAATGTAATGGTAATAAAATAAAATTATGGCCAATAAATAGATGTGGTAAAATTAATAATAGGGAATGTACTGAAAATTTTGGAATGTGTTTTTTATGCACAATTCTTGTTCATTTTTTACATGACTGTAAGTAAAAGAATCCTGAACAATCAAAAAATGGTAACTGATAACCATCCAGTGGTGAGAGGATTTAGTTTCAATGAGTTAGGTCATTATGTTATCATATGTCCAACATAATTTACTCAGCATGGATATATTCAAGGTTGAAAAATAAATGGAATGGAAAAATATTTTTGTTCTTCTTCAGTTGGTCCAAGGCAATCTAATGAAGTAGTAACAGGTATGTATCTTTCTAAATAATATTAATGAACTTTCCTTTTTGAATCTGAATATTCATAGTCATTCAATTTCGGGAAAATTTGTTGGAATATTTGGAATTTCCCATTATGAAACGATGATATTACTATATGTGAAAACATTATGTGTATATTTTGAAGAAACCATGATTTATAAGAATCTTGTTATTTTTATCATTAGAATGAACAATTCGTAAAATATTTTTATACATCCCATTGTGGATTATGATATCATATTGGTTATTAATTTTCATTCAGTATCTCATGTTATGATTTGTTTAAAAAAATGTATTTATTTTTAATGATTTCATACATTTGATAACATAATTAGAATTTGAGAAAATAATTAAAAATGGAAATAAATATTATATAGGACATCTTCTTGAAATAAAATAAACTTGATAGATTATTTATTTCTCTATAGTGAATGAATATATGAATGTTTGTCTTGATGATTCTATAATGAACCAGGCATTTCATACTTGGATATATAAAATTTTAAATGAATATTAAAAATTATTACATGAACTGAATTCTCGGGGGTTGTAATATATTCATTCCATTGGAAATTTTGATACATATTCTTCTAATTTGTTGAAAATTATCAAAATATCCCTTAAATATCTTATCCTTTGTATAATATCACAAACACTCCCTACATAAAATATTACTTCCTAACCTATAAAAATCAACCATAAAATATGCAGAGATTAGATGCTCACTAATGGCTAAAAAAGTGAGATAAATAATAATTACCCAAAAATCTGGTTAGGAGAAAATGTTTATAAAATTTCTAAAATCATAACTTACATATCAATGAATATAATCCATAGTTAGTGAAATAATATTGGAATTCCATGAGACATGAATCTTAAATAAATAAAAAACATGATCCATTAGAGCATACCATCAGAAAAAACATATATTTGTTTCATTCATAAAATTATTGAAAGAATTATATCAAGGCTACCCACTCAGAAATTAAAAACATGTTAGGCTTTTTCTTTCCACCCATGTACCTCCATAAAGGTGGGGATATGACCCATATACCCTCTCATTCATGCTTGGGTTGACCTCCCTTATACCCTTCTTTTTTATCTTGGTTCATCCACCCATGTACCATACTTTTGGATATTGGGATGACGTCCTATGTTATTTCAGATCTCATTGACAATTTTCCTTCACCCGATTCATTTTTAGGGAGATATAGGTGCCAACCATCACATAATAAAACACATATTTATATGTTCCACAAGATCATAAAAATCATCACAACATAACCGATGAAATGAAATGTGTATCATAAAGACTTCAACATATCATATAATGTTAAAAAGCATATTATTTCATAATCATTAAATCATATAATAAATCATTAAAATAAGTGTGCTTCATGATCATTTTATCATGGTATAAAACGTGGACGAGAAATGGGTTTCGTAAAAGACTATTCACCATAAACATTAACCATTCAGAGAATTAATAATATTTTTATCATTTTATCACATACCTCTTTAGGCATGGGTAAAAATAAAAAAATTGATTTATGGATAATTATTTTTTCCCATTAAAATATTTCATTATAAAAATCTCATTTCCACTTTAAAATTGATTTTAGATATATAAAATATTTTCAAAATAATTTTCATTTGATATAATTATTAATAAAATATCATTTTAATAAATACTATAGAAAAAGAAATTTTCTGAAAATAATTTGGAAAATATATATTTGATGCTTGAAATAATTGAGCAGTCATTATATCCGGTAGTAATATTCATGTTAAACATGTTGAAAACAAATATTATTTCACATTTTGTATAAAACTGAAATACTAATTTTTTGGAAAATAAAATGATGATTTCAATAAAAATACTATTTTTCAATTATAACATGGGAAGAATTTTATTTCAATAATAAATTGAGATTAATAAAAAATTAGAATTCATTATATATTTTTCATGGTTTTGAAATAAAAAATATTTCCTGGAGAACATATAAATAATGTAAGATATTCATAAAAAATATTTAAATTATCTTAAGTACCAAAGAGTTGAAAATTCGTACCATTACATTAATGTATCATAAAAAAAAATTCGATAAGAACATAAATGAAAACTTATGAGATGAGTTTTATGATATTTAGATACCCGAGACTTACTCATAAACAATCTCCATAAAGGATAATATTTTGACACAAACTCTTTACTATCTTCGTAACAATGATTCACAAACCCCGTGAAGTGATAAAAAAATGAAACTCAAAATATCATTATGATCTATAAATTTATAAAATTAACTAAAATAGGTTATTTTTATGCACCTCATGATAGAATATATGTGCATAACATATGGTATGTCTCAAGTATGTAAAATTGATATAGTTATCCATTTCCAATTTGATAACATATGAACCGTAATCCCAGGGAAAGGGGGATACTGAGATGGATATTTAAAGAAATATTTTATATTATAATCATCATAATATACATTATTTGGAATTATATACACCATATAATACAATATGTCATGAATTTGGCATTTTTCTCCCTGTATGTAAGAGTGAGATGGAAATCACTTATTACATTAGTAACATTTAAACCATAATACCCATATACTAATTACATCAATGGATATATTAATTATCAATAAATTAGGTATATTCATGAAATATCCATTTATAGTGGAGTATATATAGCACACAAAATAAATGAGTGGTGAATTTTTCATAAAACTCTTAGAAATAAATGTTACAATAGGAATCCCCTAACATTATGTATTTCCTTCCATGATACATATTCAAAAATCTCTCTAATAAATATTAGATTATTATAAATATAATAAATAATAATTTTGACATATATAATATAGTATATTACTTTATTATGTAGTTTTATAAACATTATTTCAATAATTCCTTGTTAATGTTATGTTTCAAGAAATAACTTTTTTTGGCTTATAAATTGAATTTTTAGTTCTGGTCCTCTTAGATGGATTATGATATGACCATATGATTATTTATAAAAAAGGTATAAATATATTATATATTCGTTATATATGAATTTATAGAAGTTTATAATATTTATTTATATGAAAATTAATTCATCGATCATGGATAAGGTAGGTCGTACATACGCATGAACACCATTTCTATTTTATTATCATATTGGAAAAAAGTAAATTATATATATATATATTAGTAGAATTATTATTACATATATATTATATTTTTTTTTGAAAACAATTTAATACATTCCATTTTAATATTGAATGAATCATATCACTTCGCACATTGTAAGTCTATCTTACATTAGAATGGCATTATAGTATACCCACATACACAAAAGATTGAAGGTATTTGTGATATAATAATTCCATAAGAATAATAAAACCATTAATATCCTAAATATAATATATAATCAATATATACATAATTAATTCCAAACATGAATGGAGGTAATGAAAAATGAACAACATTGGTTTGGAAGGTTGTAGTCTTTCGTACACTCGAATGATGATTTCATAACCCATTTGATGGGTGTGTGTTTTTTTCTGTAACAAAATTAAAATAACAATATATATATATATATATATGAATGATAATTAAGTTATTATAAAATCTTGGTATAATTATATTTTCAAGGGTTGGAATAATAAATATAAGGAAATTTCCCCTCGATGAATGTTATATCAATTTCGAGTATCCTCAATAGGTTTTCACTAAACAAGTTCTAGGTTAGATTTTATTAAAAAATAAGTATTATGGGATGAGGATGATAAATTTGGAAAAGAAATTTGGTTATATATTGGTTAAGATAAATTTATAAAATGGTGCAAATAATTGGGCATAGTGACTTCCCTTTTATAGTTGAAGAGGAGCGACATTCTTGTAAATACTTAGTATTAGTCACTATTTAGCGTTCAATATAAATTCAAGTGACTATGAACATGATTATTAAAGGTTTTAAGGGATTATACCATCTATAAAACCCAACAAAACAAAGTGAAACACAAGATAAATACATTTCATTTCTTAACAACTTTGTTTTTGAATTTTTACAAAATTGAGGTTTTCACTATGGTAACTAGTTTTCTTACATTGGTAATTTGTCCTCAAATACTAAATTTTTAGTGATAATTACATGATACTTTCTACAAACTAATTAAAAATATTATATCCAATTTATAAAATTTAAATCCTATATGTTTTGGAAATTATATTCAACCTATGTGCATATAACGTGCATAAAATCACCTTAACCTGAACCACGCTAACATGGGTTTAATTATTTAATGTTTATTAAAGTCATTATAAAATAAAAAATGTTCCCTTAGTATACCATATTTTATATTTATGAATTTATAAAAATAAATTGGAACAAGATTGGATTTTTAATAACTTTATCTCATATAATAACATATCATTTTAATAAAAATAACTTTATTAATAATTTTTACATTATTTGTTTAATTAAAATTTTCAAAATATCAAAACAATGAATTAATTATAATATATTTCTTTATAACCTATATATAATGATATATTAATAATAAAATTTATTTTAACACTATATCTCAGCCAAATTTAATTCACTTTAAATATTTTTAATGTCATTTATTTAATTTTATTGTTAAAAAAATATTTAAATTTTTGGTGTTTCTTATGAATATAATGTAAATATTTAATCTAAAAAATTAATATAAAAATTCGTGATAAAATTTTTTTATATTATAAAAATATTTATATAACCTTATTATTGTTTTCCTCTATCCAACAGCATTATTGAAACAAAAAAAATGAATTAAATCTTTTTTTCTTCTTCATTACATAAATTTATTTATGGGCCATATTTAAGGGACGGTAGAAATAAATTTCCATGTACCACATAATTAGATGAAAATTTTTAATTTAATTCATTAAATAATTTTATTATATTATTTTAGGTAATTTAAACACTTAACCGTTTAGTTTTACCCATCCTAAAGTCATTTTTACTTTTTCCAAAATATTTTTTTTTCACTAGATTATTGATTTATGTTGTTATGAAAATTGATGAACATGTAATAAATGATTAATTATTATTATTAAAAATATGGAATCCATTTTTTCAAATTCAATTAATAGAAATGACCGAAATTAATTTAAAAGTAATCCCTCAGATTAGATTGCAAATCATGTTATTTTTAAAAATAAAAATGTTGAAAAGCATTAGATATTTTTATATTCAAATTAAATATGAAATAGATTGTAATGTAATAAATTATATTAAATCATATAACTTGGGAACATTTTTTTAATTTAAAAACATTATAAAATTATAAATTTACTTTATAAAGAAATTAATTTAAAATGCAGTTTTCTATTAATTTTTATTATTATTCAATATTCATCAAAAAAATAATTTTTTGAAAATTCTATAAACTCAAAAAAGACTAGTTATAATATTATTATTTCATTCTTGATGATTATATTAACAAATTAGTATTTATAAACTTTAACATATTATTTTTAAAATAAGTGTACCATGAAAATGTGATAAGGCTGTTAATTAAAAATATATAGTTTTCAAGTATAATATTTACTTTATTCGTATCTCTTTTCCATAAAAATAGATGTTTAATGTAAATTTTTTTATTGGATATGAAAATTTTAAATTTTATTAATATTATTACCAAAAAATAATATGGTTAATTTGTTGATATAAAACACACTTGTACGTAGATAAATTATTTTTCCAAAAATGATTTCCTTTTATATTAAAAATGGCTGTATTTTAATTTATAATTTATTTGTCACAATATGATTATATTAATATTTGTATACAATATTTTCAAATTTTAGTTAATTTTAATCATACTAACCTTTTCAATGGCCAGTTGACAAATATTATATTAAATAATAATATTTAAATAATATGTTATGTTTTTTTAAACTCGGGGTTGCATGTTACACATGCTATATTAAGAATTATGTCTCACTCAAAATAAAAATATTAATACTTTTAGAACTATAAAAAATAAAATTTTAATATAGCATAAAATATAAAAAGATAAAATATATTTCAAAACCAATAAAAAATTCTTGGTGTGTTACATTCTTCCTTCTTAAAATGAATTTCTCACATTAAATTTGTGTCGGTCGTAAATTGATTATAATTTAAAAATTTCTTCATATAAACCCATATCATAAAAAATACTATTAAAATATACCTGAAAATGGAAATGTTGGAATCATAATGGTCACACAATGTAACATATAAAAAGTATTCAACATTAGAGGACATATGTGGTAAGTGATTTTTTGGACATGGATGAAAAGTGTAAATATATATAGAGAGTGATAAAATCACTGGTCATACAAAATTTCATGATCCCGAGAACGTTTATTACCTCAATAAAAACAAATAATCATGAAAAGCTAATTGATATTATAAAAACAGATGATTAAATGAATTTCATTGATAACCTTTTCCTAAATATGATTAATTCTCACAGGAATATATACATGATTTAATTCCATTTTATATGAACAATATAACCATTTGGTTATTTATTTATCAATTTTCACTTTATTCCTTAATCCATAAAATAATGTTTAATTTTTTATGCATTAATTTCAAATGAATCATAATATCGATAGATATAATGATAAGTGATTATATATATCTTTAGTTATCAATGAAGAAAAATGTTTAGCATAGGTTATCCAACATGAATATCCTTGTTTTTTCTATAAACACCTTCAATGTTCATAATAAATTATTTCATAAACTTTTAATATTTTAATCATTTCAAAATATGAAAATAAAAAATTTTGAAAGTTGGATATTAAATTTATTAAAAACTAATTCACATTAAACCCACCAAATATAAAAATGTAACACTAGATTATCACATAGAAAACATGTTAATATATTCATCATGAAATCTCTTAAAATTGGTAAAAACATAATTATCCAAAAAAAATTAACGGAATGCCTTATTCATCATTATATATGTTAAATATATATTTTTGGATTATTACATGAATCCAGAATTATTTAGACTCCCTCAATGAAAACATATAACAATTTTTCAATAAATCCTTTATTAGTTTAGATTTCATCAATATTATCAAATTTATTTTATCCAAAGAAGTTTTCTATTTGTCATATAAGAATTATCACATCATCAATAACATATTAAGAGTTATATTTCTTTTAATAATGTGTCTTCCATGAATAAAAACTTTCTATTAAGTTAATTTTCTTGGTTATCCTCATCATTTATCAATTTATTGAAAGTTTTTACAAAAAAAGTATACTGAACAATCCTTATATGTTTTAGAGTTCTTATTTCCTAAATCCAAATACATAAATAGTTCATTCTATCCCATTCATTGATTGGAAAATAATATGTTATTCTATGGTCTGGAAAATAATTCTTGAGTCCTGCAATTTAATATGGTAATACCCATGGCATCCATAGGAATGAAATTTTATGAATTTGTAACATATCACTCTAAGATAATATTTTCCATGTTGATACCTTTATACCCTCTCTTTGAGATATTCTTTATATTTTTTCTCACTATCATAACATTTATGGATATAGATATACATTCCTCTATGTTCAATACCACATGAAATTTTATAAATTTCTACCATCATATTATTTGATGTGTCAATAATATCACCAAAAGATCTCCTTGGTAACCAAATATCACAATATTTGATTTTAATTAATCGCATTATATTTCTCTCAAGTAATCATACAATTTGGATACTCAATTTCATGGATTTTTTCATTTAATGTAATGTTAGCATGATTTTGGATACTTAAATCTATTTACTACAAAAATAGTATGGGTAATAATAATCATATTACAAATTAATATAATAATGGAAAATAACTTATATTATCTCTAAATAATTACACCGTAATTAATCATTAAAAAATATGGATTATCCTATATTATAAATATCCATATTCTATTTAAGTCCAATATTATTTTTCATAATGAGTTTGTGATTTTCCAAAACATATCACCTGTGAGTTTAAAACCAACTTTACATCAAATACCATTCTTACCCACTACCACCTGATCGTGTTGAGATCAATACAATGATTTTATGTTTATTACCCTTATATACATTTATTCAAGGACCACACCCACTTCTAGTATCTAGAGAGGAATGAAATTTTGTGGACTCACTTGCTCAAAACGTCAAAAATATTCTCGTATTTTTTTCTTAATCATTGATTCATCCTTATATATATCCTTAGAGATATCCCTAGTTATATATATATATATAAAGACTTAGTTATATCCCTAGTTTGTTCTCATCCAAGATTCCAAAGTTTAACTAATTGTTTACTTTGAAACCAACTGTGACGAACCTGTATTTTCATACATTGATATTATAAATTTTTTATGACTATTCAAAACATTAAATAAAGGCATTCCAAAAGACTATAATAGTTGTGTGCCCTTAATAATTGGAATAGGTAATCTTTTAAATTGGTGAAATATATTCAACATAGGTACTAATGATTTTCCCCTTTGGTACTCATCACAATCACACCCCACATGGAATCATTATTCCTAATCTGTGGAAATGAAATATAAGAAAGTGTGAAATATGATGCTCAGTAAGGGTAAAAATGGATATATATATATATATATATATATATATATATATATATATATCTTGAATAAGGGTTTTAGGACATGATCATATAATTTGAAAATCATACCTCTTATATCCAAGAATTTAATTCTGAGTCAATGCATAAATATTGGCATTTCATAACAAATGAATCCTAATGAAATTAATAAAACGAACCATGAGAGAATGAAATTGACATAAAAAATATATTTTCCTCCTACACATAAGTATAAAAAATATTATTTCAAGGATAACAACCAAGATAATATTAACTTGTGAGGCTTTCAATAAGAAAATATGTTTCTCCTCTGGGCTAGGACAAACCAGCAATGTACAATAAATTTATGGCTTCGGATGACCACTATTATACTCTCATTTTTGGGAATTTTCTGACCACTCATATACCAAACTTTTTGGGAATTGGGTAAATACTTCTTCACTCTATATGTTCTTTGATTATTTATCTTTACCCAATGCAATAGTGATATATATATATATATGTCCCACCCATCAAATAATGAAAACCATATTTATATGGGACACGAGATCGTAAACATTCATCATACTGTTACCCATGAAATGAATTGGGTATCATAAAGATTACATTATATCTTAACATGTTGAAAAGATACATAATTCATACTCATTTTATCATATAATTACATGTGTAAATAATTGGGTTTCATAATTATATAATTACGAAATATCCAGTGGAAGAGAAACAAGTTTCACAAAAATATTTCCTCATAAAAATAAATCATTCAGTGGAAGAATAATAATTATATCCATGGATAACATATCAAGAAATTTATAGGTACCAAAAACTAATTAATAATTATATTTAAAATATTTTGGATCAGTATTTTAAAAATTTTACCGATAAAAGTCTAATTTATAGATTGAAAATGATTTTTGAAAATATGAATTTTTGTAAAAATAATTTTCATTAGAAATTATGTATTAATGTCAAAAACGTTTCCAAATATCAAGTAACACGTTTCATTAGAAAATAAAATGTAAAAATCATAAGGGAATCTTGAAATAATTGAGTGGTGATGAATTTAAGAAATATTATGCATGTCATGCATGATATATACAAACAATAATTCAATATTTTTGATAAAATTCAAACCTGAGTTGTTTCGAAAATGAAATTTATATACCATTTAAAAAATTATAATTATTCAAACATGGGTAGAAATTTCTCTTAATAATACTAATATCATAATAATGAAAAATGATTTTCACGGGAAAAATGGTTTTGGCAGAATGTATATTTTTCTACAAAGAGGCATATAAAGGACTATTTCCTTCAAAATATTTTTTAAATTATTATATGAGTAAAAGAGGAGAAATATGGTACCATTACATTAATTTATAAATATTAAAAACTATATATAAAAATTAAATAAAATTCATTGGAGGTATACCGTGATATTTCATCATTTGAGACTAAATAATAAACACACCCGATAAATAGTGATATTGTAACATTATCTCATTACCATCTTAGTAAAATTTAATCATAGTCCCCATGGTTTATTAAAATAAAATAATATTATGATATATAAATACACTATATTACATGTATGAAATGATGTTATATACATATCATTAATGAATATGGGTGTGTAGCATAATGTATATCTTAATAAAGGAAAATTGAGACTAAAATCCTCTTAATGATTTGTTGTGTTTTAAAACATAAACCCCCTAAAATTTAGATTCTAAAATGGATATGTATAAAAAAAATTCAATATAATTATAAATATGAAATTTAATTGGAAATATACACACCACATAAAAACATGTTTTAAATATATAATTTCCCTCAATGAAAATAAATGATACATAATAAACAATTACTCATCAAATAACATTTAAATATAGATTCACATAAAATAATAACATCAATAGAAAAAATTTAAATTGAATAATTTAGATACATGATATATCATTTCATATTCAATTATATACACTATATAATTGAAACAATCCAGGAATATGGCATATGATTCTCTAAAATAAAAGTGGGACTAGAAATCCAATTACATTTTCTCTTGACCAGCTTCTTACTCATTAAAAACTATTTTCAATAATATTAATGTTTATTAAAAAAATTTTAAATAATAATATTCATATATATCATATAATAGTTGATTTTATAGTTTCATTTTATCGTTTTATAAAAAATTCCATGTTTATAATATGTTTTAGGTAATAATAGAATATTTTTTTATTTATTTTTTGATTTTTTTATATTTTTCCCATTAATGTTATCAGGATTTAATAATATCCATAATGACAAAAATTATATAATATAATTTATATTAATTACAAATTTATTTATAGTAATGGTTAATATTTAGTGATATGAAATAAAATAGACCATTCATAGAGAAGGCGTGTAGTACGTATATTTGAACGATGTTTCCAATTTCAATTTTAGTTGAATGAAATAAAATTAAGAATATATATATATATTATAATCACATAATATTTTTTATTCTATATATATCAAATCGTATTATTTATACCATTATTAACACATTCAATGTAAATTTTCAACGAATCACAAAACTTGTCAAGGTAGTGGTCTATTATAAACTCGAACCATGTTATCATATTCCAATAAAATATAATTAATGATGGTACGGGTGATATACTAGTTATATAATCATAATATAATTATATGTATTCTATAAAAACTATATATATATCACTATTTCCATCCATGAATGGAGGTATTGGAAAATTGAACAACATTTGTTAGCGAGGCGGTAGTCTTCTATATACAGAGATGATGATTTTTAAGCCATTTGATGTACGTATTTGTCTTTTTTATGTAATAATTATTAAATAAAACATATAATTATATTTATTATAAATAGGGCATTGAATAAAAATTTATAATAAGAATTTAGGGGTTTGAGGAAGAAATTAAACTAAAATTCTCTTTGAGGAATATTTCCAATTTGCCGGGAGTCCTATAAACTATGAATTATAGGAAGTGGGGATGTATGTTTTGATGTGATTTAGGAAGGTTTTTTATAATAAAAATTTCTTGAATAGTTTGAAAAATTTGGGGAGAATGAGTTCCCTTTTATATCTTTGGAGGATTGAGATTCATGTTAAAACACAAAAGTATTAATTATTGGGAGGTCAATATTTACTACAGTTTTTAAAAATATGATAATTAATGTTTTTTGGGATTATATTTTCTATACCCACCTCTAAAACACAATTTATCAATTTATTTACACATATATTAAAATATATATCTCTATATATATTCCTATGGTTATCATTTTTTTCACTATGGTAACCAGTTTTCTAACCATGCTAATTTATTAACTAAGTGTAAATTAGGAGTGGTACATGATTATTTTGAACCAATGATTACAAATAATATATATAATAAATATAATTTAAATACTATTTGTATTGGAAATTAATTTTAACATAAGTGCATTTGAATTGAAAAAACACCACTTTCTCTTTAAGTGTGGTAACTGAGTTTTTTCTTATTAAATGTAAATATAGTCCTTACTATAAAATCATATAGTTATATAAATTGAACATTGATTATATTTAATAAAATATAAAAATAAATTTACATAATATATGATTTTAATTAATTTTAAATTACTTAATAAAATATCATTTATTATAAAGTGACCTCAATGTCAAATTTAAAATTATTCATTTAATTTAAATTTTAAAAATATCAAAACATTGATGGAATTAGAATATAACAGTATCAAACATTTTTATAATGATATATTAATATATAAAAATAATGTAACAAAATAATTCATTCAATTTAATTAACATTAACTATATTTTTTATCATTTATTTTATTTTATTATTAATCAAATTATTAATATGTTGGTATTTCATAAGAATTTAATATAATTATATAATTGAATAAAAATTAAATAAGATACCATTATAAAAACACTTATCTATTTTTCAATAGGATATATCGAAAATATAATTTTTTTGGTGCCAATCCCACGGCTTTATACATATTAAAAGTATGAATTATATATATTTTTGTCTTTTTTATTGCTAAACTAATTATATGGATCATATTCAATAGATAGGTCCAATAAATTTCACAATTTTAAATAAATATATTTAAAATATCAAAAACAATCATTAAAAAAGTTAATATATTTTTTTCTTTTTCATTCATATAATTCTAATTTAACCAGAAGAAAACATATTTTTTCTTAAACAGCTGTAATTAATTTTTACGGCATTTTTTATTTATTTTTCTAAAAAATTAATTTTACATAAATTTAAATTATAAATTATTAATATTCAAAATATGGAATCCATTTTTTCTAATTAAAATTACATAGGTGGAATATATTAATTTAAAATTAATCTTTTTGATGCAATGAGAATTTTGGTTATGAAAGATAAATATATGAAAGGACTGTATTGTTTTTATAACCAAATTCGATATTAAATTGATTAAATGAACTAAATTCTATTAATTTGTATATAATTTAACAAATTTTACTTTAAAAATATTTACAAATATAATTTATATTTATCAATAAATTAATCAGAGTGTGTTTTCAATAAAAATTCAGTATTTTTACTATTCATAAAAAATGAAACATTTCAATAAAATCCAAATAAATCAACGTATGATAATTTTTGAATTATTATTTCAATAATTATAATTATATTTTAAAAAAATTTATAAAATATGGACTCTTTATTTCTAAAATAACTATTCCCTAAAAAAACTTCAAAAATTTTATTAGAAAAAATACACTTTAAGCATTAAATTAGGTATTCCCTAATCTCTTATCGTGAAAAATATTTAATATTAATTTTAAAAACAATTATTGAATATTTAATATATAAATTTCATTAAAAAAATAAATAATAAGTTAATTGGTTAATATTTTTATGTAAAACACAATTATATGCATATAAATAGTTTTTTAAAAAACAATTTCTTTTATTTAAAAAAATTGTTTATTTTAATTTTAATAAATTGGTCACAAAATAATTATATAAAAGTGTGTCAAAAATATTTCAATAATTTATTCAATATTATTTATAACCACCATTCTAACATCGTGTTCATAAGAAATATATTAAATAAAAATATTTAAATAGTATGTCATCTTTTTTATTTAAATTCAGGATGTGTGTAATGCAAGATAAACACGTAATAGTGCATTATTAAAACCAAAAAGAGTATTTCATTTAAATACAGCTAAAAACAGTGTTTCGTGTAATGTAAAATATCAAAATAATTAATTTTATTTGAAAAATGTTCTCAAAATATAGGGATTTTAATGATTTACCTAATTTTATTCCGGATCAGAAGGCTGAATATATTGATGACTAAATACTACATAACAAACAAATTTCAAAATCCCCTTAAAAAATAAATCATATAGAGAATTTGAAATAAAAAACAAATCACACTATTTTCTTATTAATGTCAATTTTTTTCAAATAATGCACTTTTGGGTGGGATTATTCTGTTTTTTAATAATAAATGTAGTCTCATGACTATTGGCCTCAATAATATAGATTTGGAATAAGATCACTTTTAAAAAAAGTATTGTTTTTCTCATATCGAGTATTTTTTATCATATCTAGGGAGCCAAATATTATAAGAAGATTTGTCTTAGTTTGGGGTACGATAAGTTGATGATAATGGAGGGAAATATTATAACGGATGTTTTCTGGACTAGTTATGAGAACTATAAATTTATATTTATACCCTTAGGGTTATCTAATAAAAATTTTTCATTTATAGAACATATGAATAGTTAAATCCTTGAATATTTGGATATTTTTTTGTTTTTAATTATTGATGACATATTCTTTATATATAAACAACATGGGGATCATAAAATATATCAATGAATTGTTTTGAAAACCATAGAAAAAATGAAACTCTATGGTATATTTATTAAGTGTGAGTATTGGTTGAAAAAAAAAATTATATTATTTATATTATTTCTAAATATGTAATGATCATATAAACTTCTAAAATATTTTTTAAAATTTTATACAATACCTTCCAACATACAAAATATCAATTTTTTTCTTATTTTAAGATGTACTAGAGGAAATTTATTGAAAAAAGTTATATATAATCTTGGCCATTGACTAAATTAACTAAATAAGGAGTTAAATTCATTTGAAAAAAATTAATTTGATGATATTATTATGAACTAAAATGAAGATTAATTAATTCCCTAGTTTTGGCCTTTACCTTAAAGAATGTAGATTTTATAAACTATGTTGATGCTTTATTGAAGGGAAATTTATGCATTATGATATAGATTGATTAGGTAATATCTTATGCATCAATAAAACTAAAACTTTGTTGTATAATTATTCCTATATATGATTTGGATTAGTATATATGTTTTTTTATAAATTTAGAGGAATTAATAATATGGATATCTGTGTGAAATATATACCAATTATAAATATTTTATGTATATATTCTCTTAGAAAGAGGTGAAGATGAGACAAACAAGATGGAATGAACTGATCAAGGATTATGACTTCATGATTCTTCACCATCAAGAATTATAAAACTATGTTTCCAATTCATTAGGATAGAAATATTTTTATACATTAACAATGATATATTTAAAAAATGAAAAATAGATTATTTATGATAAATTTCATACTAGAAGTTATGGATTCATGAATATTCCCTATTTTGCCTCATGTTTCATTGTAGTCATATTTGATAGATATAATTATGAAAGCTCAGAAACAAGACCATTTGTTATATAAAAATGTAATGTAGAATAATAAGGATATGATACCTCATTTAAAAAATGATAAATTAGTTGCTCTGAGATTTTCTGAGAGATTATAAGTGTCTTGTGATTATCATTTGATGAATTAATTGTTTAGCTGAGCTCATAGTTCCCCATTATACAGTCATGAATGAATCACTATGATTTACAATGACCATTTGAAGTATGTTCAAATTTTTTTGTCATAAAATAAATAATTTCAATGTTACAATGTTATTTTTTCTATGAAATATTCCATGTGATATTTTGAAGACATTTTTCATCATTGTTGAGATCCTTTCAAGACACAAATTCTTTACTGGGAATAATAACCCTTGTTTCCATTTTTATTCTTTCTATGGATTTTTTTATTATGATGGTGATATGTTTATGAAAATAATTTATTTTCCACGTGTAATACTAGGATGAGTTTAGTAAAGTGTTACGAAACCCATTTCACTTCCATGTGTTATAAAATGATAAACAATTTAGGAAACTCATTTCACATTCATGTGTTATTATATGATAAATATTTTATGATCCTATGGAACAGATCTATATTATTTTCATTATGTGATGGGTTGACCCAGATCAATTTCTCCCTTACAATGTATGGGGTAATGATTGATATCTCATGATACAGATTGGATTATACTGAGGGTGAACCCAGTTTGTTTAGGGAAATTATCCACTATGATAATCGTGATAGATAATGTAACAACCCGACCCTAGATACCCAATGTCTGGGCATTATTACATAACATTAGCATGATCACTAGAATGATCAAGTCTCGAAAGACCAATTGGTTTTGTAGCCTTGGAAACAACAGATATATTCATAAATTTTACATTACATCAATAAGTAAAAAACTAGAACAACATATTGTCTTCATATCCCCTCATACTATCCCTGCAGGTCGTTCATAAAATACTTTTCACATCCTGGGAAAAATAAAACATTGAAAGGGGTGAGCTCAGATGATTAGTAAGGATAACAATATAGTGGAAACTTTCATAAATAAACATAAAAATTTAAGACATTGTATAACTAAAACAATAGCCTTTTAAACATGAACTTCAGCATAATATGGAAAGGATAAAATGAAGTAATGAAATTTCCATATTCACATGGACATCTACTAGTCGAATAATCACATGAAAATATTAATTACCACATTCATAATGACAGAATGCATAATGCCATACTATCATAACCACGTAGCCAAGGCCTAGTGCCACAACTACAAATAAGATTTTGTCAAGGCCTCGTGCCAAGACACTAGTTTGTCTCATGAGACCTACCGATGTATCAAGGAGCTATAGCGGGCTCCACCCGTCACTTACTAAGTTCAATGCATTCCTCATATGAAAAGTTTGAAATATGACATAAACATTCGTATTAAACTATCATACGAAATTCAATACTTAATCGACAAACCATGAATGGTATAAAAATAGCACATCCATAGTCAAACATAACTCATTCGATACAATATGGAAGATTGTATTGTATCAGATTAATCTCAATCAAGAAAAATGAAGGATATTAACATAGATGAAAATAATCGTCAAAACTATTAGAGAGAAATATTCCCCTTTTTCTTGAAATCATTTAAAAGTCACACTATTTGTCAAGAAGCCATTTAAAAATATATTTTTGAATAAAAGTGTCCCATACCACTTTGAAACTTTGAAAAGTAATTTTAATTTTAAAACATTAATGTCCATATAAATAAATTCTTAAATCCATTTTTAAAACATGGCCATTAATGAGAAATATTTAGAAGAATAAATATTTAAAAAACATAAAAAGGTATTGTAGTTAGAGTTTCTAACCAAAAGAGAGACACTTGAATACAAATAATTGAGGTAATCATAACTTTATAATATCTTGAGAATAAAGGGATTCATGATTTATTATGTCAAATTACATTATATGCTCCATATAAAAGTGATTGGTTTATAACAATAAAGGAGTCTCAATGGAATGTAAATTGAGATGAAATCTCCCATAAAGGCCATATTCATAGGTTAAGGATAAATCAACGACATAATTATGAGTGAAAAATATAAATATACTCATTATGATTGGATATTCAGTGTAAAACAATCAAAGGACATTCACACATATTTTTGTAAAAACAACACCAACGAATTGGATGATTAACTCAACAAATCGTGATTGAGTAAAAATTACTCTTATTAAGTTCATACTGATGACCTGATAATTTATCATTGTAGTTATTATGTGTATAATAAGTATATAAACAGAAGGGGGATTGAAATTTATGACATAATCAAATGAATAGAGATTCTACAAATAATCTTCGAGTAAATAATCAATGAAGTATGCATAAAGCCGAATGAGTGGAAATTGAAATTTCAAATTCCTTTATCGATTAGGTAAATTATGAAACTTACAACCATGAAAGAATGATCATAAAATGATGATTTAAATATCCATAAATTATATTACGTTACACAATGAATACAATCATGGGAAATACACATACACCACATGCAACAAATTAGTGGTGAACAATGGAATTCTCATGAAATTAAGAGTGAGATAAGGAACCCCTTACTTGGTACTTTTTCCTTGGTCGATGGTAGGTTAAACTCCTTTATAATGGTGAAATAATTGTTATTGAATTATTCAAGAATCTTTTACATTAATAATATATCATATATGATCTTTTAACATTGATTTGTTAATGATATCTTAGTATTATCGTTATTTCGGGTGTTAACTTACTCGTTTTCCTTTATATTGTTTGTCATGTAAGCCGTGTTTGTTATGGATAGGTTGTATATTATTCATATCCAGAACTATATCATGTCCTTAAACATTATTTTTAATCATCAAATGCGAATTATACTTGAATGGATATGATGGGGAATAAATCTCATCGTGTTCGTGAGGACGGTAGTCCGTACGTATGCACGAGCGACAATATCATTCTTTTAATGTTAAAATAATATATAATTGGATGGTATATAATATAGACAGAATAATTATCATGTTATATTTATTATTTACAAGAATTACACATCATTATTATACCCATCAAAATAATAATTTACTGAATCACAACTACACCACGACATGGAGATGGTAAGCCGTACGTACGCACGTATGGTGACATGCCATTCAAAGGATTATAGAATACTCAATATGGTTGTACCATATTTATATTAACAGCACAGTATATAAAAGATACTTGATTTATTATTTTAGAATATAAATAAAAATGAAAAAAGAAGTTGAAGAAGAAAGGAACTCGAAAGAGGGTGGTGAAAACATTACCTCTTCTCCGGGTTGTTCCTTTTGATTTGAACAAAAGGGCTCCTTAGGTTGGCTTTCTGATAAAACTAAGGCATCTAAATTGTAGTTAGGGAAGTTGAGAGATAATTTCGGCAGGTTTTTTCTGATCCAAAGGGCTTTGAATGTGTGAATTAGTGATAAGGGGGAGTGCCCTTTTATAAGAGGTTGAGGGGCACCTTTTGAAAAGCAAAAAATATTATTTTAGAATAAATTCATATTCGGTTTCTAATGGGACCAAAGTGGATTATTTAAAGGTTAAGGTGGGGATGGTTCGGAAACCACTCAACCAATAGAATTTAGACTGGTTTGGGTCATTATATTATCCTTATCATAAAGTATTAACTCTTAGTTAATTAGTTTCACTTTTACAACGTCTCTTTGTATTTTTATAATATATGGTTAATAAACATACTATATACATCCAAGAGACCCCAAAGTGGTCCATTAATGATACAAATATCATGATATAAGTCTCTTGGCCGAGCCTTAGAGTTTTAGGAATTGAATATAAATTAATAATATAATATTTATTTTAAAAACAATGTTATGTCAATTTTGACACTATTGGGTATTTTGTTTTTGATAAATTCATAAAAACATTATTACATCAAATAAAATTTTTATAATCAATCCTAATATGTAATATTATCCTTGAAAATTAATGGAACTCATTAAAAGTCTCAAATTACATTTATTTTGATATTTATAATGTCTATTATTTTAATATTTCATTAATTATGTAATTACTACATCAACATTGTGTAATAAATAAATTAACTTATTTGATGTCTAAAAATAATAAATAAAATACCATTATATATTAAATCTATTAATATTTCTAATTAATATTTACAATCGACTTTATATTATGTATAACACTATATTTAAAATGTTTTATAAAATAAACTTTGATTTTAACTCCTTTAACTCTTCTTTGAATTAAATAATAATAAATGTCCTAGTCTAATACAAGTGGACCTAAATGATAATATTTTACTCCTAAGGTTGTTTTTGGTCGAGATAAACTTGTCCAATAGAATTAGTACATGTCTTTGGGTAATATTAATATCATTTTTACCCTTAATTACCCTATTTAATTTTAACCATGGTAAATAAAAGTAAAAAGCTAGTATTCACAAAAAATTATTTAAATCTCATTGGATGAAATTTTACTCCATTATATTAACCGTGTCTCTCAAATTTTCGAAATTCCACTCACAGAAGTGGTAAAATTATGTTTTATGAAAAATTCTGTTTTTTAACTACCACTTAGTGGTTTAACTATTCATCAAAAAATGAAAGTTTCCAGAAAAATACAAAAAATTAGGCCTAACATAATTTTGATATTATGAATTCAAAAATTATTTCTATTTTACCATATTCATAACATATTAGTTGAATTAATTCATTTAAAAATTAATTCCCATTGTCAAAACAAATAGCCTGTTTTTAAGAAAAATAATAACTATCAAAAGACTAACACTTGTTTATGTGTGGTTTAAATGTGAAATTACATCCAATGACCAACATTTTATTTTATGGCAATAATATATTCTAAATATACTTTAAAACCACTCAAATTAATGATTTATCACTATTAATAATTTCTATTAAAAAAGTTGTTTTTAATTAAAATTTAGTAATTTTCAATATTCATCAAAATATGAAAGTTATCCAAAAAGTACCAAAATTTCACCCTAAGATAATTTCGATATTAAGAAACCAAAAATGAGGTCCATTTCAAATGATAAAATTTAAAAAAATTCAAAAATTAGGTATTACTATTCATAACTGCTAGTTTGATTGGTTGTTGTGTGTCAGAATCTTGAAGTTGCGTACAATGTAAACCATTGCATTATTCAAAGGGAAACGTATCGTGGAAGTTTGGGGTGTCACATTCTCCCCTACTTCAATAAATTGCATTCTCGCATTTTTTTTTAAAAATTTTTCTTAATAATATAATGGAAAGTCCCACATTGGAAAAACATTCAATAAAACTATCACTTTAATAGAAAGGAAGAGATTTATAAAGGTCACCCTAGATAACCCATACTAGGATTCCATGTAGGAAAACATCGATATGGACGATAATCTAAGGGTTAAGTTTTGATAGAGAGGGATAGAAAACATGATCAAGAGAAAGTTAACAATGAGAAAATCACAAACATTTGTTGGGAAAAACGGTCATTAGTCTCCCAGTAGGAAAAGTAAAGGAACAAAATTTTTTGTTTTAAGTTACATTACATAAGGACGAGGAATTCATTTAAGATATTGAATAAGAACATAAAGATATATAATTAATTTTTAGTAGAGTTTCATTCTTTAATAAATTTTTACCACTAACACATTTTTTTTGAATAATGAGTATTCAAGAAGACATGGTCACAATGGAAGAGCTAGAATAAACTTCTTTATAAATACATGATCTATGTAAGATAAACTATATATTTACCTTGTCGTTAGAGATTAATCAAAACCAAAATGGTTACTATAATATCTGATGATCCCCCAAATAGATATTCTATTAGAGAAAAAAATTGATCTTAATTTCTAAAATTAAACCTTCAATACCCCAAAGTTAAATAAATACCACTCAATAATCAATTTTCCTTAAAATCCTTCAATATAATCCAAACTAATATTGAAATCGAAAACATATAAGAATGTAGTCTTCCACATTAAGTTGTATTTCCAAATGACATTAATTACTCTTAAATTCACATACATAAAAGTAATTAAGGTAATCATTTCCATAAATAACCCAAATAACTCTAAATCCACAATAAAAACATAGATAAAAATCCACCATTACTCCTGAAATGAATTCCCAAACTATTCTATTTTCCTTGGTTATATAGTGTTCACAACAAAGCGAACAACATCCAAAATAACATTTATCACCTAATCACCAAATAATTTTCCTATACTAAGGGTATTCATTTGATAAGACATAAGATCCCAAATGAAATTATTATTAATCAATAAAATCATTTAACTAAAAATAATAGTCATACTAACCAGGGACATCACGTAGTCCAGTGGTAGGCATTAAATCCCAATTGCACTTTGGTTGTGGGTTCAATTCCCACAGCTTTGTCCAACGCGACGGGTTGTCACACGGTCTGTGAGTTGTCCTTTTTCAAAAACTATATTTTATAACATTACCAAAATGAGATAAATTCCTCAAAATAACTATAACATAGTTTAACCACAAATCTTATCTCATACCTTGCATTTTCATCCCAAATTATAATAACTTATAATTTCCTCAAAACCAATGATCAAATAAATCCAAATGGATATTTATAACTATATACACAATAGAAAAGATACTTCTTCCTCAAATAACAATGTCACATGAAAAAATGCAGGGATAAAAATACAAGAGAAAATTATTCCAAAGTAAACCCATCAACAAGAAGCACTAATACTATTTAAACATTTCTCCAACCATTTATTCCCACATAGATTCTTCTTTGACCAGGAAAATATCCTATAGAATGGGGCATTCACTCGGGTAATGGCCAGGTCCCCTACATTTATGGAAAATGACCTTTAAATGGATTCTTAGCACCATTTTTATCTTCGTCCATAGTAATCTTCATTTTTCATCAGCAATTCTTCTATTTATGTCCTTCCTTCCGGCACGTAAATAATTTCTTTGTCCCATTGAGACACTTTCCTTGGTGTCTCTTTCCACATTTCCTTCATGATGGAAATTGAGGATTCGATTCTCCATGGTCTCCACTGCTGGAGCTCTTTTCATTCATCACCTTTAACTTCATTGTTGAGTCCGGGAATAGGTTAAAATATATATTGTTGATCATATTTTTGGAAAATTGATTTGGCCTAAAGAAGATATATTTTAAGCCTATCAACAATCCTTTTTTTTGGTAATTTCCACCACCATTCCCACCTTGTACATCATTATTAAAGTCACTATGACTTCCTTGGAATCCAGCCATTGACTAAAACCAGAAAGCATTGTGTGAGTAAAAGTAGTCAAAAATCATTTAGATATTAACATGCCACCATATTCTTAATTTTAAACACATTAGGAGTAACCAGGGTCATTTACTCTCTTCTTATATATATAATACTTCAAATCGGTTTGTAAAGAAAATGTAAATTATCCTAAGCATATCCCCTGGGAGTGTCATAACCAAGAGTGCATCACGGCCCGTTGCCGTGCACCAGTTCCCGATCGAGACTAGCTCAAAGCGGTGTCTTCAGGTTTTACCCCTAGTTACATATGTACCAGAGACGCCTCTACCTACTCGTATCTAGACAGGGATGTATGGCTCAAAAAACTCACAAAATCTCTACAATACCGAAATTCTAGGAAGTTCTTCTATAATAATCTTCAATGTTCACCTTAGGTCTACGTGCTCTAATCAGAGTTTATATAAATCTAGCTTCCATGTTTCGTACTAAAATTTCTCTGATACCAAATGTAACAACTCAACCCTAGATACCCAGAGTCGGTGCATTATTACATAACATTGGCATGATCACAAAAAAGATCAAGTCTCTAAAGACCGATTAGTTTACTAGCTTTGGAAACACTAGATATATTCATAATGTTTACATTACATCAAGAAGTGAAAAACTACAACAACATATTTTCTTAATATCCCCTCATACTATCCCTGCAGGTCATTCATAAAATACTTCTTCACATCCTGGGAAAAATAAAACATCGAAAGTGGTGAGCTAAGATGCCCAGTAAGGATAACAATATTGAGGAAACATTCATAAATAAACATAAACATTTAAGGCAATGTATAAATAAAACAAAAGCCTTTTAAACTTGATATTCAGCATAATAGGCCAAGGATAAAATGAAGTAATGCCATTTACGTATTCACGTGGATAATCTATTAGTCGAATAATCCCATGAAAATATTAATAACAACTTTCATAATGATGGAATGATAATCCCAGACTATCATAACTGTAGAGACCCAAAGCTTGAAAAACATAGATATTACATTACTTTTCCAGAATACTTAATAAAAAAAAAACACAAGGACCGTAATAGTTTAGTGTCTTTGGAAACATGGAATATAATCTTCTCATCGTGGTGAAATATCTTCAACATCTCCCATAAAATCTTCCCTTTTTTCATACCTAAAACCTTTCTTTATATCCTGGTGAAAAGAAAACATAAAAAGGGTGAGCTAAAATACTCAGTAAGGGTAAGCATAGAAAACATAAAACAGTCCTTGGACATTTGAATGTAAAAAAACATGATCATAAAATATAAACATCAAAATCTTGAGCAATGACATAAAACATGGCAGTATGTAAGGTATAGATCATGAAGAAACATTAATCATGATAGATTATCATGGGAATAAAACATTTTATTGTGGAAACCATTAATCACATGATATGATTTCTATAGTAGCCAAGGCATTGCTGCCAAGACCATCTTAGTGGACAGAGTCCCTTTCTGAATCGAGTTCACTCCTCGTTCCAGTCCTATATTACAGAACCGGTTTAACTTGTCGTTCCAGCCATGTCTATCTCATGAGATATACATATTTACCAAATGCATTGGAGGGAGATATATGTCCCACCCATCTCATAATGAAATCATTCTTACTTGTGCCACAAAATAAACATACATCATTAATAATAACACAATAAATAAAATGGGTTTCACAAACATCATCCCATCGTCACATGATCCATATAAAAAAAATGGATATCATTTCATAATAATATAAGTGAAACCATGTAAATCATAGAGACATTATACTCGAAACATACACATATGAAATAATGTCATTTTAGATGAAAAATGGTTTTGATAAAACACTTGAAAGGAATTCCTGAGTAAAATATCCTTTCTTCTTCAAAATCAATTTCTTCTCACAAAACGTCATGAATTTTTAATAGAAAAATATTTGTTTAAAATAGTCATGAAATCTTTTGGAGGAAGCTTTATGAAAATAAGGCTTTATAAAACTGTAAAAATCCTCTCATGCCGTATAAGGTAAAAAAACATTCTTTAAGTACTTTTTCTAGAAAAGTCAAAAAGTACCTTGTAAAAGAAAGATTGCATACATACCATGTAGTAAAAGTAAAAAATGTGTAAAAAGGACTTTAAAAATACATAAAAAGTATTTTTATAAAACATTGACATGGTTGATAAATATAACCCCTAGTAAATAATTATGTATAATAAATCTTGGATAGAAAAAAATTGTGTTTGCAACATTATCCCCTACCTTAGGTCAGATATGCATGGTACGTATCCAAACCTCCTCTTCTTTGAAGCGCCTCTTTGAGACCTCCTCTTAGGGAACTAAAATTGGTCTTTGAAGAAGACCAAGACATCTAGGATGTTTATAGGGAAGTGGGGAAGAGAATTTGGCAGGGTTTGGTCGAGCATTAAGGCTCAAAGTGGTGTGAGGAAGAGAGGGAGGAGGTTCCCTTTTATAAGGGAGGAGAGGGGCACCTTTGGAATAACTAAAAATATTATTTTATTATAAAGTAATATTAGTTTTTTAGTAGCTCCAAATTGTGATATTTCATAGCTCAGGTGGGGATGGGTCTAAATCCTCTCATCCAATTGAATTTAGACATGTTTAGGTTTCTATTTTAACCTTACCATTTAGATTTAACTTTAAGTTAAATAATTTTTCTTTTACCGTGTCTTCTTGTTTTATTACACATTAAGGATTATCGACATACTATAACAAGCCAAAGGAACACCAAGTTGTTTATTATTAATACATATAACCTTATCTAAGTCATTTGGCATAACCTTAGAATTTTAGGAATAAAATAACGATTAATAATATAATATTTGTTTTAAAAACAATTTTATTTCAATTTTGACAGTATTTGTTAATTGATTTTTGTGAAAATCATAACAGAATGATTAGTTCGAACAAATTTTATTAAATCAAAACTAACATGTCATATTAACCTAAAAAATTAGTGAAATTCATAAAAAGTCTCAAATTACATTTTTTGGGGTATTTATAACATCAATTATGTGAATATTTCATTAATAAGATAATTACTGCATCATCTCTGTGTCATAAAAAAATTAAATTATTTAATGTCTTAAAATTATAAATAAAATAAAATTATGTATTAAATCTTTATATATTTATTATGAATATTTATAGTCGCATTTATCTTATTTATAACCCTATATTAAATTTTTTTTAGTTATGATACTTTGATTATAACCATTTTAACCCTTCTTTAAATAAATTAATAATAAATGTCCTAATCTAATCCAAGTGGAGATAAATGGTCATATTGTATTCCTAAGGTTGTTTTTGGTATAATTACACTTATACAATAGAATTATAACATTTTTTAGGCTATTAATAATAACATGTTTACCCTTAATTACCCTATTTACTTTTAACCGTGGTAAAAACGTAAAAAGTTACTACTCACCAAAAATTATTTTCATCTCATTGAAAAAAAATTTAGTCTTTTTTATTAACCGTGTCTCTCGGATTTTCGAATTTCCACTCACATAAGCGGTAAAATTAAATTTTATGAAAAATTCTGTTTTTTAACTACCACTAAGTGGTTTCACTATTCATCAAAAAATGAAAGTTTCCAGAAAAATACCAAAAATTAGGCCTAAGCTATATTTGATATTATGAATTCAAAAATGATGTCTATTTTACTAAATTCAAAACATATCAGTTTCATTAATTAATTTAATAATTAATTCTCGTCGTCAAAACAAATAGCGTGTTTTTAAGAGATAATAACTATCAAAAGATTGACACTTGTTTATGTTTGGCTTATGTGTGAAATTACATCCAATGAACAACATTGTATTAAATGGTAAAAATAAATTCTAAATATACTATTAAACCACTCAAATTAATAATTTATCAATATTAATTATTTCGATTAAAAAATTTGTTTTTAATTAAAATTTAGTAATTTTCACTATTCATCTGAATATGAAAGTTATCCGAAAAGTACCAAAATTTCACCCTAAGCTAATTTCGATATTCCAAATCCAAAAAGGAGGTCCATTTTGAAAGATAAAATTGATAAAATTTCAAAAAGTGTGTATTACTATTCATAACGTGTAGTTCATAATAATATTATAATAATATCTCGTTAGTGAAACTCGGTATTGTGTACTACACACGCTATCGAAGAACATCTTTATTGCGTGTAATTCAAGCCAAGTCAGGGCTGAGTGTATTGAAATCTTTGTTTGGTGTTGCGTATAACATAATTAAAACTTATTTCATTTATACATTAAACAAAATCTATACATAATGTTGCCTAGAATAGTTTCTATAGAACGAACTTGAAATTGTGTGTAACGCAATCCAAGAATAGTGTTGCGTATACTGGAAGAAAATACGGTGTTTTGTATATTACAATGTAATTTTGGTGTAGCGTACAACAAAAGACATCAAAAAGAATATTTTTCATAAAATCTTGGGGTGTTACATTCTACCCCCCTTAAAATGAGTTTCGCCGTCGAAATTCATCGAGGTTATAAATGGTTTATTACACTAGAGTTTATTTTATAAAAAACGACATCGTAAATAGAAATACTAAAACTTCATTTAAAAAAACAAAGTTACAAACATAACGGATACCTAAATAACCCATCACTGAGTTTCCACAGAGGAGAACATAGATGAAAATATGGATATTGAGGAAAAATCTAACCATCATGTTCTGAAGTACAGTGGTAGAGAACATGGCTATGAAGAAGCCATCATTCACAAAGCCATAAATTTGTGATGATATAAGGTACCATCTGATTCATTAGATATAAGTGCACTTGGACAACATTTTTGGTTTTCAATATCATTTCCCTAATGTTGAAAATTTTGAATTAGAAGAAATACTTGCTTGATTTTGGTACAATATCACTATTATTCATGATTTGAACAATTTCCACTTCATCTCTTAAAGAAATGAAGTTAAATATCTTATTTGTGATGTGTTAACAGATCATGTGATAGAATGATGGGTCATTCCATCTCTTTCAAACAAAAGGTTAGCAAAAGTTGTCAAATATTCATAAGTCCATCTATGGTGAGGTAAATCATATATGATTCCAAAAATGAACTTATACTTCATATATCATACCTCTTAATAAAATCAAACTATTTTCTACTAACCAGGGACTTCCTGTAGTCCAGTGGTAGGCGATAAAGGCCAGTTACACTTCGGTTGTGGGTTTGATTCCCACAGCCTTGTCCGACGCGATGGGTGGTCGCATGTCCTGCAGGTTGTCCTTTTTCTAAAACTACATTACAATAACATCCCATCAATAATATCTAACTAAATTATGTCCAACATAATCCATTCCAATCATTATTCTTATCTAAATTACTTCGGTCTAATATCATACTATAAAGAAAATGATTACTTGAAATGTAACATAACAATCATGTGAATGCAATCATTTATCCCCCATATATCATAAGATATATCTTGTTGGTCACATTACAAACATGTGAATACCTTAATCATGTATTCTTTTGATGAATGAATACCCATTGAACCTTAGTGAAAACATTAATGTTGTAAAATTTTAACACTTTCCAGACACCAAAATCCCAAAAATTTTATATAATCAAACAATAATATCACTTAGTCATTGTATTAGTCATGAGCTCAATGTTACTATCATATTATTTTCTCCTTATCCCTTCATTATGCGCATTTCATCTGCTTTCTAAAAATATTTCAATCACCTTTTCATGGTTACCAGTACCATATAATTATTGAAAACAAAACATAGATATTCCAAAATTCCACAATACAATAAATGAGATTCCATGATACTATTTTGAAATCCCATTACATAAACACTTAATCATTAAACAACATCATTTTCATACTCAACATCACAAATAGTGATTGCATGAGGCATCCCTTTATCATTTTCCATAAGAGGTTTCTCACAGTGATCATCATTAACCCGTGGATTATGGAATTTATTAGAATCATTCCCCATTTCTTTGCACTTGAAGCATTGAAGTGTTGGTGGAGAGTTCTCTATAGTATTTTCACTATTCACATCATTATAAACCATTTTCCCATTACTTCGACAATAAACTGCACGATGACCTCTTTTTCCACACTTAAAAAATTTTCTAGTACCTTTTAGGCAATCTCCACTATGCTTATTTCCACACTTTGAGCATAAAGAAACATTCATCTTCTTTTCAACATTGTTTTGAGATTTCTACTTGAACTCCATATTTCGTTTCTTTTCAAAACCATGAGATGTATATGTTACACCAACTTCCAGTTCTACCTTGATAGCAGAATGCACAATTTCTTCATAGCTACTGAAGTCTCTTATAGCTAATTCCCTTCGAAGACTTGGTTTTAAGCCACTGAAAAATAGATCAACTTTACTTTCAGGTTGGATGATAAAGCCAGATGCATACCTTGAAAGTCTTGTAAAATTCGGTTCGTATATACCAACAGATTCATCATCCTTCTGCTTAACCTCAAGAAACTTTTTTTCCATCTTTGTACGAATAATACGACAGAAGTACTTACTGAAAAACAAGTTCTTGAACGAATCCCATTCCATGGACTCAATTTCATCTCTTCGCCTCGTATACTTGATAAGATTCCACCATTGATCAGCATCACCTTCCAAACGATATACTTATAATATAACTTTATCATTCTTAGAACATTATAGAACTGAAAATACCTTTTCAGTAGTACTGATCCATTGTTCAGCCACTATGGGATCAGAAGACCTGCTGAATGTAGGTGGACGCTGCCTCATGAAGGATTCAACAGGATGTTTCTCCTTTCTCGGCTTATTTTGAAATCTAGAATGATTCATAGCTTGTGCATGTATAGAAATAATATTTTTCACTCCATCTCCTATGACTTTGGTTTGGTCAGGAGGAAAATCATTGCATTGTCTATTACATTGATCAACACGGTTCCTTTGGGTTCCATCCATCGTCTAAAACCCAAAAATAATAGTGTGAGAGGAAAATATCATGCTAGGGAAAACAACATAATAAATGGGGAGTACCTTCAATATGTAACATCTTAGGTTTATTTCTAAGATTGTTAGTAAAATTCTAGGACTATAACCAATACGTATACTTAACCTTAGGGATATCCCTAGACATACCTTAGAAATATCTCTAGGGATCTCACTAATGTTTTCGCATCCTATTTTCCAAAGGTTAACTAAACCATTCCTCTGATACCAACTATAGAGACCCAAAGTTTGACGTACATAGATATTACATAACTTTTGCAGAATACTTAATACATAACAAAAACAGACACATAAGGACTGTAATAGTTTAGTGTCTTTGGAAACTCGGAATATAATCTTCTAATTGTGGTGAAAGATCTTCAACATCACCCATAAAGATCTTCCCTTTTTTTCTTACATAAAACCATTCTTTATATCATGCGGAAAAGAAAACATAAAATGGGTGAGATCAAATGCTCAGTAAGGGTAAGCATAGAGAACATAAAACAATCCTTAGACATTTGAATGTAAAAAAAACATGAACATAAAATATAAACATCAAAATCATGAGCAATGACATAAAACATGGCAGTACGTAAGGCATAGATCATGAAGAAACATTAATCATGATAAATTAGCATGAGAATAAAACATGTAATTATGGAAACCATTAATAACATGATATGATTTCTATAGTAGCCAAGGCATTGCTTCCAAGACCATCTTAGTGGACACAGTCCCTTTCTGAATCAAGTTCACTCCTCGTTCGAGTCCTGTATTACTGAACCACTTTAACTTGCCGTTCCAACCATGTCTATCTCATGAGATATAAATCTTTACCCAATGCATTAGAGGGAGATATAGGTCCCACCCATCTCATAATGAAATCATTCTTACTTGTTCCACAAAATAAACATACATCATTCAGAATAACCCAATAAATAAAATCGGTTTTCGTAAACATCATCCCATCATCACATAATCCATATAAAAGAAATGGATATCATTTCATAATAAGATAAGTGAAACGATGTAAATCATAGAGATATTATAATTGAAACATACACATATGAAATAATGTCATCTTAGATGAAAAATGGTTTTGATAAAAAAAACTTGAAAATAATTCATGAGGAAAATATCCTTTCTTTTTCAAAATCAATTTACTTTCACAAAACGTCATGAAATTTTAAAAGAAAAATATTTGATTAAAATAGTCATGAAATCTTTTGGAGGAAGCTTCATGAAAATAAGGCTTTATAAAACCGTAAAAATCATTTCATTGTGTATAATTTAAAAAAAAAAATCTTCCCGTACTTTTTCCAGAAACGTCAAAATGTACTTTGTAAAAGAAAGATTCCATACATACCATGTATAAAGAGTAAAAAATTGGTAAAAAGGACTTTAAACATAAATGAAATTTTTTTTATAAATCATGTACATGGATGATAAATATAACCCCAGTAAAAACATATGTATAAGCAATCTGGGATAGAAAACAATTTACATTGCAATATTATCCCTTTCATTAGGTCTGATATGCTTCGTACATATCCAAACCTCCTCTTATTTGAAGTGCCTCTTTGAGACCTCCTCTTAGGGCACTAAAATTGGTCCTTGAAGAATACTAGGACCACTAGGATGTTTCTAGGGAAGTGGAGAAGATAATTTGTCAGGGTTTTTGCTGAGCTTGAAGGCTCAATGTGGTGTGGGGAAGACAGGGAGGAGGTTCCCTTTTATAAGGGAGGATAGGGTAACCTTTGGAATAACTAAAAATATTATTTTATTATAAAGTCATATTCGGTTTTTAGTAGCTCAAAATTGAGTTAATTCAAAGAGAAGGTGGGTATGGGTCGAAATTATCTCATCTAATAGAATTTAGACATGTTTAGGTCACTATTTTAACCTTATCATTTAGATTTAACTTTAAGTTGAATATTTTTTCTTTTACCGTGCCTTCTTGTTTTCTTACACTATAAGGTTAATAAACTTACTATAACAAGCTAAAAGAACCCCAAGATGTTTATTATTAAAATATATAACCTTATCTTAGTAATTTTTCCAAGCCTTAGATTTTTAGGAATAAAATAACAATTAATAATATAATATTTGTTTTAAAAACTATTTTATGTCGATTTTGACACTATTTGGTAATTTATTTTTTTAAAAATCATAACATAATGATTAGTTAGAAAAAAGTTAATTAAATCAAAACTAACATGTCATATTAACCTATAAAATTACTGAAATTCATAAAAAGTCTCAAATTACATTTATTTGGGTATTTATAATATCAATTATGTGAATATTTCATTAATAAGATAATTACTGCATCATCTTCATGTCATAAATAAATTAAATTATTTAATGTCTAAAAATTATAAATAAAATTCCATTATGTAGGAAAACTTTTTATATTTCTAATGAATATTAATAGTGAAATTTATCTTATTTATAACTATATATTACAAATGTTATAGTTATTAAACGTTGATTTTAAACATTTTAACCCTTCTTTAAATAAATTAATAATAAATGTCCTAATATAATCCAAGTGGACATAAACTGTCATATTGAATTCCTATGGTTGTTTTCGGCCTAATTACACTTATCCAATTGAATTAGGACATGTGTCAGGGTAATAATAATAAATTTTTTACCCTTAATTACCCTATTTACTTTTAACCGTGGTAAAAAAGTAAAAAGTTACTACTCACCCAAAAATATTGTCATCTCATTGAACCACATTTTAGTCCTTATTATTAACTGTGTCTCTCGGATTTTCGAAATTCCACTCACATAAGCGGTAAAATTAAATTATATGAAAAAATCAGTTTTTTAACTACCACATAGTGGTTTCACTATTCATCAAAAAATGAAAGTTTCCAGAAAAATACCAAAAATTAGGCCTAAGATATATTTTATATTATGAATTCAAAAATGATTTCTATTTTACCAAATTAAGAATATATTATTTGCATTAATAAAATTAAAAATTATTTCTCGTCGTCAAAACAAATAGCGTGTTTTTAAGAGAGAATAACTATCAAAAGATTTGCACTTGTTTTTGTCTGGTTTAAATGTGAAATTACATACAATGAACAACATTGCATTAAATGGTAAAAATATAATCTAAATATACTTTAAAACCAATCAAATTAATAATTTATCACTATTAATTATTTCAATTAAAAAAGTTGTTTTTAATTAAAATTTAGTAATTTCAACTATTCATCAGAATATGAAATTTATCCGAAAAGTACCAAAATTTCACTCTAATCTAATTTTGATTTTCTAAATCCAAAAATGAAGACCATTTTGAAAGATAAAATTTATAAAATTTCAAAAAGTGGGTATTACTATTCATAACGGCTCGTTCAGAATAATATTATAATAATATCTCATTTAGTGAAACTCGGTATTGTGTACTACACACGCTATCAAGGAAGGCCTTTATTGCGTGAAATGAAATCCAAGTCAGGGCTGTGTTTAGTGAAAGCTCTGTTTGTTTTTTCATATAAAATAATCAAAACTTATTTCAATTATACATTAAACAAAATCTATTCATAATGTTGTGTAGAATGGTTTCTACAAAATGAACTTGAAATTGTGTGTAACGCAAGCCAAGAATAGTGTTGCGTATTCTGCAAGAAAATATGGTGCTGCGTATATCACAAACTAATTTTTGTGTAGCGTAAAACACATGACATTACAAAGAATATTTGTCATAAAATCTCGGGGTGTTGCAATAACCACGTAGCCAAGGCCTCATGCCAAGACTACAAATAATATTTTGTCAAGGCCTCATGCCAAGACACTAGTTTGTCTCATGAGACCTACTGATGCATCGATGAGCTATAAAGGGATCCACCCGTCACATACTATGTCCAATGCATTCCTCATACGAAAAGTTTGAAATATTACATAAACATTCGTATTAAACTATCTTATGAAATGGAAATACTTAATTGACAAACCATGAATGGTATAAAAATAGCACATCCACAGTCAAACATAACTCATTCGAAACAATATGGAAGATTTTATTGTATCAGATTAATCTCAATCAAGAATAATGATGGATATTGACATAGATGAATATAATCGTCAAAACTATTAGAGAGAAATGTCCCCTTTTTCATGAAATCATTTAAATGTCACACTATTTGTCAAGAATCCATTTAAAATAGATTTTTGAATCAAAGTGTCCCATACCACTTTGATACTTTTAAAAGTAATTTTAATATTAAAACATTAATGTCCATATAAATAAATTCTTAAAACCACTTTTAAAACATGGACATTAATGACAAATATTTAGAAGAATAAATCATTAAAACACATACAAATGTATTTTAGTTAGAGTTTCTAACCAAAAGAGAGACACTTGAATACAAATAATTGAGGTAATCAAAACATTATAATATCATGAGAATAAAGGGATTCATGATATATTATGTCAAAGTACATTATATACACCATATTAAAGTGATTTTGTGTGTAACAATAAAGGAGTCTCAATGGAATGTAAATTGAGATGAAATCTATCATAAAGGCAATATTTGTAGGTTAAGGATAAATAAACAACATTATTATGAGTGAAAAATATAAATACACTCAATATGATTGGATATTCAGTGTAAAACAATCAGAGGACATTCACACATATTTTTGTAAAAACAATACCAATGAATTTGATGTTTAACTCAACAAATCGAGATTGAGTAAAAATTACTCTTATCAAGTTCATACTGATGAACTGATAATTTATCAATGGAGTGATTATGTGTATCAAAAGTATATCCACAAAAAGGGGAGTGTAATTTATGACATAATCAAATTAATAGAGATTCTACACATATTCATGGAGTAAAATAATCAATGAAGTATGCGTAAAGCCGAATGAGTGGATATTGAAATTTAAAATTCCCTTATCGATTAGGTAACTTATGAAACATACAACCATGAAATAAGTATCATACAATGATTATTTAATTACACATAAATTAATGTATGTTACACATTGAATACAATCATGGTAAATACACATACACCACATGCAATAAATATGTGGTGAACAATGGAATTCTCACGAAATTAAGAGTGAGATAAGAAACCCCTTAATTTGAACATTTTCCTTGGTCGAAGGTAGGTTAACCACCTTTATAATGGTGAAATAATTGTTATTTAATTATAAAATAATAATTTACATTAATATGGAATCATATATGATATTTTAACATTGATTTGTTAATAATATCTTAGTATTATCATCATTTCGGGTGTTAACTTACTCGTTTTCCATTATATATTTTGTTATGGAAGCCATGTTTGTTATGGTTAGGTTTTATCCTATTCATATCCAGAATTATATAAAGTCCTTAAACATTATTTTTAATCATCAAATGCAAATTATACTTTAATGGATACGATGGAGAAAGAATCTCATCGCGTTTGTGGAGACGGTAGTCCGTACATACGCACGAGCGACAGTATCATTCTTTTGATGATAAAATAATATATAATTGGATGGTATATCATATGGAAAGAATAATTATCATATTATATTTATTATTTCCATTAATTACACATGATTATTATACCCATCCAAATAATAATTTATTTAATAACAATTACACCACGACGTGGAGACGGTAAGCCATACGTACGCACGTATGGTGACATGCCATTAAAAGGATGGATAGAATACTGAATGTGGTTGTACCATATTTATAAGAACATCACAATATATATAATATACTGGGGTTATTATTTTAGAATATAAATAACAAATAAATAAGGAGATGAAGAAGAAAGGAACTTGAAAGAGGTTGGTGAAAACCTTACCTCTTGTTCGGGTTCTTCCTTTTGATTTGATCAAAAGGGCTCGTTAGGTTGGCTTTTTTATCAAACTAAGTCCTCTAGGTTGTATTGAGGGAAGTTCAGAGAGTATTTATGTTGGTTTTTTCCAAGCCAAAAGGCTTTAAATGTGTGAATTAGTGAGAAGGGGGAGTGCCCTTTTATAAGAGGGGTCAGGGGAACCTTTGGAAAAGCTAAAAATACTATTTTATAATAAATTAATATTAGTTTTCTAATGGATCCAAAGAGGATTATTTATAGTTTAAGGTGGGTTTGTGTCTCAAACCACTCATCCAATAGAATTTAGACATGTTTGTTTCATAATATTAACCTTATCCTTAAGTATTAACTCTTAGTTAATTAGTTTCACTTTTACAATTTCTCTTTGTATTTTTATATAATATGGTTAATAAACCTACTATATACATCCAAGAGACCCCCAAGTGGTCTATTAATGATACACATATAATGATATATGTCTCTTGGCCAATCCATAGATTTTTAGGAATTGAATATAAATTAATAATATAATATTTGTTTTAAAAACTCTTTTATGTCAATTTTGACACTATTGGGTATTTTGTTTTTGATAAATTTATAACAGCATTATTACTTGGAAAAAAAATTTATATAATCAATTCTAATATGTAATATTAACCTATAAAATTAGTGTAATTCATAAAATGTCTCAAATTACATTTATTTTGATATTTATAATATCAATTATTTTAATATTTCATTAATTAGGTAATTACAGCATCACCATTGTGTCATAAATAAATTAAATTATTTAATGTCTAAAAATTATAAATAAATTACCATTATGCAGGAAATATTTTTATCTTTCTAATTAATATTTTTAATAGAATTTATCTTATGTATAGCACTATATTAAAAAAAATTGTAAATAAACTTTGATTTTAATTCTTTTAACTCTTCTTTGAATTAAATAATAATAAATGTCCTAATCTAATACAAGTGGACCTAAATGATAATATTTTACTCCTAATGTTTTTTTCAGTCGATATAAACTTGTAAAATAGAATGAGGACATGTGTTAGGGAAATATTAATATCATTTTTACCCTTAATTACCCTATTTACTTTTAACTGTGGTTAATAAAAGTAAAAAGTTACTATTCATAAAAGATTATTTTCATCTCATTAAACCAAATTTTACTCCATGATATTAACCGTGTCTCTTGTATTTTCTAAATTCCACTCACAGAAGTGGTAAAATTATGTTTTATGAAAAATTCAGTTTTTTAACTACCACTTAGTGGTTTCACTATTCATCAAAAAAATGAATGTTTCCTGAAAGATACCAAAAAATAGGACTAAGATATATTTGATATTATAAAGCCAAATATGATGTATATTTTAACAAATTAAAAACATATTAGTTTCATTAATTAATTTATAAATTAATTATCGTCGTCCAAACAAATATCGTGTTTTTAAAAGATAATAACTATCAAAAGATTGACACTTGTTTATGTCTGGTTTAAATGTGAAATTTCATCCAATGACCAAAATTGTATTAAATGGTAAAAATATATTATAAATATACTTTAAAACCACTCAAACTAATAATTTATCACTATTAATTATTTCTATTAAAAAAATTATTTTCAATTAAAATTTAGTAATTTTCACAATTCATCCAAATATGAAATTTATCTAAAAAGTAGCAAAATTTCACCCTAAGATAATTTCGATATTACGAATCCAAAAATGAAGTCCATTTCGAAAGATAAAATTTATAAAATTTCAAAAACTAGGTACAACTATTCATAACGGCTAATTTGATTGGTTGTGGTGTGTTAGAATCTCGAAGTTACGTACAATGCATGTCATTACATTATTCAAAAGGAATCGTACTGTGGAATCTTGGGGTGTTACAGTTAACCATGAATACTATGATGGTTTGGGGAGTTAAACCAATCCACTATGATATCCTTGGAAATGATCATTTACTACAATGGACATGGTTTTTTATAATTATTTTCATGCAATGATACATGTTCTATTCCAATGTTATTCTTCCACAACCCATGTTATTGATTCCATTAGGATTTCTGTCTTAAGATATGTCAAAATTTATTTCATGACTAATGAAAATGATAATTAATATACAGGTTATAGTTTTAAAATATCATTATCATGTTCTTATACATCAATGTAAAATGTTGGGTTTTTTGAGGTGGTCACCCATCATCATATAAAATGTTCAAATAACATAAAATGCATAAAATATTAAAAGGTCTAATTTCTTTCATCAAACTAATAAAAATATTCTAATAAACCCATTAAAAATTTCCTAAAATATTTTTATTTATATTTACATTAAAACACATTATTAAAATATAAAATACCTAGAAAATGGAAGGATGATTTTCTATGAAAAAATCATTGGATATCATAAAGGTTGAAAAATATAAAATTATAGTTACATTGGTCATAATAAATAGCTATGTTGTATACATTAAATTATAATATTCTTTTTCCCTTTTTTACATAAATTCAATATGTTCCGTATAAAATAAAAAACATAATTATGATGAAAACATTTGAAAATAGTAAAAAATATAAATTAAAAGTAATTATTTTTCATTATTTTACTTATAAATAAATCCATAAAATTGTTTAAGAAATCTGTATGTGGAAGAATGGTTTATAGAATATAAATATTTTAAAATTTTAAATGTTTTTATTCAACTAAATTGGAGTTGACACATATGTTATTCATTTTCTATAATAATAATATTATATTATCAATTTTCTTTAATAATAAATTTATTCATTTTTATTCATTTTATTTCATTAAAATCGATTCTTTAATTAATTAAAATATTGGTTATGTTTACATCCAATGTGTTGTTGGTGTATGGTTTATAAGTACCAAATAAAATCTGTAGGTTGGTAGTAAACAAATTGATCATGATGATATAATTTTTAATAATTTTAATCATGTAATTATTATCAAAATTATAATTTAATTATTTTTTAATAACTATATATGTGTGGTGGTTATGAAATTTGAAATGTATTAGAATCATGTATAAAGTAGAATGTAAATTAGTATGATTACCATTTATATTTTAATATTAACATAAGGGAAAGAATTTTAATATAAATTAACCTTTCTATAATTATGGAAATATCACGAAAAATAATTTTTCATCAAATAATATGATATATACCAATCCTTGTTAGTGATGATGAAAAAAATCAATTCTCTTCGTTGAGTTGGTAAAACACAGGTACACAATAATAAAGATGCCATATTTCAATGGTTGGAATGGTAAGAAAATAAATTATATCATATTGTTAAAGAATCATAAATATATCTTGAATATAACAAATGTCATATTATATAATTTTGATCAATATTTATGAACATCAAATATTATCGATGATTAAAAACTAAATGCATCATCTAGTGAGGTGGTACTCAGATTGTACGCATGAGATATTATTTAAATTTATGTGAAATTGTTATGTATATAGAAAAGTGGTATACCATATTAATAAGAAAATTTAGTTATATTGATAATAATATGATTATTATTTTAGAATGGTGTAATAATATTTCTATGAGGTAGATGAATAAACATGAATAAAACATTTAGTTAAAATTTATAGTATTCTTCACAAGAACATCATTTCATTATAGCATAATAAATATATGGTTTTATTCTTATGAAAAGACATTTTCTATTACTTGTTTACATATTTTAAGAAGGATTTTGGATAGGTGTTTTCTAAAGTAAATTTCTCTTCAATTGTGGAGAGTGGAGGAGAAGGGGTTTCCTTTTTATGTAGTGGGGGGAACACATGAAATTTAAAAATGTTTAAAATCAATAAAAGTATAAGAAAAGGAAAAATGTCTCCACGATGATCCATTTATTAACATGATATTAAAAAGTTATAAAATTTTTAAATACGATATAATTTATAGATGTTTTTAAATAATTTTATAACTTATAGCATTAGTTGAACAATTTAATAATCTTATTTTTACGTTAGCTTGGGTAAAATATTTTTACTATTTAAATTATTAATTATCACCAAATATTATGTTGAAAATATTAAATAACATTAATTATTATTGATAAATATATTGAATTCATTATATATAACTAATATCATGTATTTTATGGAATTATATTTAAAATCAATCCTCTTAAACATAAAAAAATTCATTTTTCCATAACAAAATTATATTTTTGTAAAAAATGTTTTTTATACAACTTCGAGAAGAAAATGTATAAATTGATATTAATTTAATAATTAATAATATAAATTAAATAATTTCACATTTAAAATATTTTATATAAAATATTAACTAAATAATTTCATGAACTGGAAAGATATATTTAAATAAAAACATCATTTTCTATTATTCAATCAAAATTCAAAAAGTTGAAAAATTTCGACAAAAAATAACCCTATATTAATTTTTTATTGGTTATACAAAAATGAATTTGGGTTTATCAAATTAAAATTATAAAATTTATAAAATAATATATTATATAAAAAAATAAAATTTATGTATTAAATTCATTCGGAATAAATTTATTTCTGTTTTTAATTAAAATAACATAATATTATTTTATTGAATATAAATATATAAAATATAAATAATTAAAATTAATATATATTGAAATTTATTTAGTATAAAATTTATCTAGGTATTAACAAAATAACTATTTCATAAGACACAACTTTCTAACGAGTGATATCTTATTGAAATTTTTAATGAAGGTATATCAACTCAATGATATTTTCATTAAACATTGAGTTCCTGGTTATTTTTATTTCATTTTAGTTTAGTATTGAATGGTAATCTTGTGATATCATCAATTCTTTCTTGGATATCTAGAGTAACCATTTTTTATAATCATTTTTTAATATTTCACCCTATATATTTATATTATTTATTATACTCTTATGAATATAATCATTGTATCTATATTATAATTACATTCGATAGTGTCACTTATCTCTTTAATTATGAAATTTTTATAATGGGGTAACTTTTGTCAAAATAATTTTTATTTTTTAAAGAAATGTATTTCTGGATTTTAAAATATGAAAATAATATTTCTAAATAACAAATTTTTATAATATCAATACCTTCTTTAAAATTGAATTTTATATCAACAAAAATGAGAAACTATTTACATGTACTATCTATTTTTAATTTTTTATCTATTATAAAGGAATAATTTTGAATTTTAATATTTTATATATATTATCGTTTTTCTATAATTTTATGTTTGTAATTTTGAATGATAAAAATTGGAGTATTCATTCGAGGTATCCCTTAACATTTAAAATAACAACTTGAAGCTTTTCTATTAAAGAATCATTATTTTTAAGAGTAATCAATTATTTTAGAAAAAGGGTATCATTTATGTTTTTTACACATTTTATCATTTCCTTCTTAACTCTCTCTTATTCTCTTATTTTTTCTAATTTTATTACCTTTCTCCTTCCATTTTTTTTTATTTAGTAGCTTAAACATTCATATATATCATGATTTCTAATAGTATTATTTGAAATGAATTGATTGGAAGCTAAATAGATGTTATTGTTTTTATCATTATCCACTAATTAATCACATTTTTAAAATTTTTATTTTATTTTTATTTAAAAAATCATTGATTTTTCTCTTTAACAATTTTTTGAAACTCTTATTTTTCAGGTTTTTAAAATGTCATTTTTATGTTATTCCCTCCCATATTTTATGTTTTTCTTTTCCTGGTATATTTTATATTTTTGAAAACTCAATGGTGGATTATGTAAAGACCCAGAAATTTCGTGGAAATTTTTTTCTTATTTACTTTGCAATTTTACGAGTCTGTGGATTCTAACAGCACTTGATTCCAAGGCCCGGTGTGCCCGGAATGAATTTTCGATGTTTAGCTCCGGTACATCTAGTAAACGAATGAGTGGGTTTTTCTATATTTTGAACCGTTTCTCGGAATTGAAATATGAGGGCACCGATTAACTCGCAACAACGGTAATTGCATAAGGGAACCTTTACCGTAGTCGCGTTTGTGCTGGGGGAGAAGTTATATATTGGGGTTTAATTAAAGAAGTAAATAAAATTGTTTTAAAATTTTATTCTATATCTAAGGAGGTTAATACCTCCCATGTGAAGTTGTTGTTGGGGCCTACACACATCCAACTTCCCATGTGCGGATAATTGAAAGGTGGGGTCCAGACGTTCCCCAACCTTCCACCTCACCCTATACTCCTTAACCAACTTTAAACTTCCCCATTAAACATCCATGATAATGTTGACAACTCTCCAATTTATTGGACATCTTCACTTTATCCTCTCCCATTAATTCATGACAACACCTTACATAATAAATTTAATCCTCCAATTTAATTAATTAGGTGTTTGAATATTGAAATGAATGTGTTAATAAAAATATTATCCAAGCCTAATATTTTATTTAGGGAGAAGCCTTTTTGATGGGAGGGGGATCCGCTGGAGAACTTTCTCTCCTTCCTCCATTGGTGCACCACCACCAGGGTTCTATCTTCTCCGACGAGACATCGAAGAACGAGCAGAGATTGGTAACATGGTGAGGACGCAACTATCTACGTTGACTTCGACGTCTTCCCTACGTCGGATCCAAAGAACGATGCTCGAGCTGGGATCAAAGGTACATTAAAGAAGCGATGAACTCCTACAAGTGTATATTTGATTTATACCCTTTTGCATGGGTATTTAATTTCAAGGAGTTTGTATAATTTATTTTGAATAAATTATACCCCTATCGTTGATGAATTAAGGATTGAGCCACTAATGTGGAGGTAACGTGCTAAAAAACATGCTCAGACCCTACGCTGGTTGTTCTTCTATGTGTGGATTGACGAGTGATGACGAAACGGGACCAAAAATATGTTTGTAAGCCTTTGCAGTAAATTTTGGGACCTGAGAAGACCGTCGGCGCAGATGGAAGCTAAAGCGGACCACCAGAGCAACTCCGGTGGCCTGCGGAAGCTCGTGGCGATGCGGGTCACCGGCACGGCGGCAAAGCATCGAACCCTACGGCCGCGCGAGATCTGGGAGGTGGGGCGGCTCCAGTGGCGCCTCCATTGTCAATCAACCCCCCCCCCCCCCCCCCCCCCCCGCTCGCCGCAACACGCTCGGCCAACTGGGTGAGCTGTAACCGGCCACCGGGCAGGGCCGCCAGCGTCGGGCAGGGCCTCCGGCTGTGGGCCGGGCCTCCAGCACTGGGTTGGGCCGGGTTGCGCCAGCCGGGCCTGGTCACACCCTATCGGGCCAGACCCGGACTCAGGTTGGGTCGCCCCAGTTCAGGCCGATCCAGTGGGTGTTGGGCCGGGTCGGACCGGGCCCAGACCCCTGATTTTCGGACCATTTTCGGTTAAATAGTCATATCTTGAGCAACAGACCTTCGATCGATGCACCGTATGTTGGGTAGGATTCCTTGGATCAAGACGGTAGTTTCAGTATATTACACTCAAGTTTTAGCTGATGTTTGGGTATGGCTGGGTTGGTTCGAACTCAAAACCAACTGGGCACTCAGAGTGGAAATGCTTATAACTTGAGGACTGAATGTCCGATTGATGTGCAGTCAACTAAGTTGGATTTCTATTGATGAGTCAGTTATTTGGGCATACTCCACATGTGGTTTGGATGTGGTTGGAGTATGGCCAGGTTGGGTTAGATTATAAACCAATGGGGCCCCTAGAACGGAGAAGCCAATAACTCTCAGACCAGATGTTTGATTGACAAACCGTCAGTGGTGTAGGAAATCACGTTGAGAAATAGATCTTTTGTGTATACCACCTAGGAATTCGGTGTATAGTTGAGATAAGGCTGGGTTGGATTGTACATGAATCCAAACAGGCCCCCTGGACTAAAAGGCTAATAACTAACAGACCGAGCGTCCGATTGACACGCCGTCTATTGCATTGAGACCTCCATGACGAGGTGGTCCATTGAGGTACTTCTTTGTGGGAAATTGTGATACGTGGAGTATCGACCAGAAGCTCCTGGAGTGGATCCTCCCAGAGACGACCGTACGGAGTATGATGACATTGATTCTTACTGAGACCTGGTGATTGCTTGTCTGATTCGATTCGGAGTGACATGACTATCCCAGTGGGGAGAACTAATGTCTTTGGGTGGCATACCCATAGCGGGGAGCACTACTGTGTTTGGGTGGAAGACCTGCGGTACTCGATAGAAAGAGTACCTCTATAGGCTATTAGGGGGAGCACTACTATGTTGGGGTGGAAGACTCATGGCAGGGAGAACTACTATGTTTGGTTGCAGACGCGCACTAATCGACAGGAGGAGTACCTCATCAGTCTATGGTTAGTGAGCATCACCTAAGAGTCATGACATGATCACCATACTTGACAGATGAGGAGCTCTTCATGAGTTGTGGTTTTGGTATCTTTAATGAAAATCCTGGATTGAGCTGAGTCAATGACCTTTTTATTTACCTCATGATTGAGATGGGATAATTGATAACTTAGGTATATGTATGGGAATATACCTATGTAAATTTTATCTGTTGGGATCTTTCTATATGGTTTATCCTTGTTGGTTTTAGTGAGACCTTGAGTATCTCTGTGTCCATACTGAGTATCGCAATACTCACCACTGCACGGGCTATGCCCGCACCCCCTTGTGTTGGATGCAGACGATGGATAGCACTGATCGTGGTTGAGTCTTGTAGAGATAGATGATACCCAGAGGTGGAAATCACGACGAGATGGTACCCTGAGGTGGACTTCATGACGATACGGTACCTAGATGTGACAGACGGATGTGGAGTGCTGATGTGACCATCTGTACCTACAATTCATGTAGGAACTCCGGAGGAAAATCTAGGAGAAAATCGACACCTTCCGGATGTTTTGTCTTTTCCTTGTAAATTACTGTTGGGCTTGTATTCTGGCCCTTTTGTAATTTCAGCACACTTGTTATACTACTTAGTGTTTTCTTCCTCTTGTACTCTAGTTGTGTGTGTCCACGTTTCTTAAAGACAATTACTTCCCTTTTTATTGGGATTTAAGTCTTTGGTGCTATTTTCCAACCCCTGGCTTATGGAATGCGGGCTTGGGGTAGTTACGGAACGATCCCTGAGGATGGGTCGTTACAAATTGGTATCAGAGGATTTGGTTCTACATCAGAACTTATAACTCTGATAAATCTTTTCTGTGAAGAAATATTGTTAAGTGTACCGAGTGTGGTTTTCAGTTCAGGGAGTCGAGTGTTGGTCCAGCGAACGACATATCAATACATAAGGACCCAGACTTCTAATTTACAACTCAGTGCACAAAAACACTAATTGAGTGTGTGTTTTCAAAAAATTTCTTAATGTCAGCTCGACCAGGTTAGCTCACTAGGTTTAAATCATTTGACAGTGTGACATATGTTCAGGATGACTCCACATAGACAGTCAGTTGGAGTTCCGAGAGAGTACTCGATGACGGCCCACCGAGCAATGAGACTCTGGTGGAGGGCCCTCTTTCTATATTGGCACCATCAGGTGCTGTACCAGCAGCACCACCACCCGTTGGACAGCAGATGCCACCAGCTATACTAGCAGATGGTGCATGCTGACAGAGTACATTTCACGAGTCTCAGCAGCAAGGCCTTCGAGGTTACAAGGTGAGACATATACCCAGGCAGCAGTGGACTGGCTGGAGATGATTTCTAGAGTTCTATGCCTAGTTTAGACACTAGTAGAGCATATTGTGATCATAGTTACTGGTGTTTCCCAGTGAGTGACCATGAGGATGGTGGGCATAGTGATGGTACATTGGTATATGGACCGATTCCAGAGATATTACCTTAGGGTAGGGTGCCATCTATGTCACTGCCTATTGGTCAGCAGTTACAACCGGCGGTACCAGTAGATGACACATGTAGGCTTAGTGACTTACACGTGTTTCAGCATCAGTTACCCCTCAGGTTACAAGGATAGCTCGACTCACAAGTGTCTAAGGACTGGCTTGAAAAGGTGGCTGAGAGTTTTCTAGAGATTATACAGCTTCGGCAGGATGACATGTCGGTATCTGAGTATTCATAGGGGCATACCAACCATTCCTGTTACTTGATGAATACGATGTGATCAATGCTTCAGGGATCGGACTTCTGAGAGAGGTGTGTTTAATGGAATTCTGAGCCATCACTTCTTCCTCTATGCATTCTTACATATGGTAGGATGATAGAGGGAACCTTTGTGGGTGAAGGTTCTTTGGCTGAACGAATACCGCTAGTGAATGTAAGCAGTAAGAAACAAGAAACTAGCGCCAGTCTCAGATACTTGGGTGTGTAAAATGTTTCAAGAATATGAAGTGTTAAGGAAAGATGAATCTACAGAGCGGCAAATGTGGAAGCAGAGCTAGAAGATCATCATGAGGTGGTGTACATTTCGACATTTTACAACCACTCACCTTGGTAGTCCTCGCTAGGCTCAAGGAGCTGGAGGGTAGGGGAAGAGAATAGCCACATTTGGTCAATGAGTGTGACACAAGGGCTCTAGGATTGATTCTAGATATGGTCTGTGTCTACTACTAGCTTCCGAAACAAGAGAAATTGATATGAATCATCCCTTCCTTCCATGAATCGTGTCCCAGACCTAAATTTTCTGGTTAAGTTGTTGACATGACCCTCACGTCTGGTGATGCCTTTTGGAGGAGACATGATAATCACGCTTATGCTAATGGTGTGATCTAACCCTTGAGGTGATAGTATCAGTTGGAACCTCTTGGATTCATCATAGAGGCCTGACGACGTTAGTTTGGATTTGGAGTGGGAAACCACAGTTCATACACAGATTGACTGTATTTGGAAAAAAGGTTTTGGTTTATCTACAACATTTGGATTGCGTTTTCCCTTGGTCGGAAAAAAGGGAATCCTAAGAAGCACAGGATAAACACATGCATAGGTGGGTGCGGCCTATCACCCTTGTGTCAGCCAACCTTACCCTCGTGGAAGTAGGATTTTTGCGTTTTCAGTTCCAAACAGGAAACAGAGGACTCAAGGTTTCGAGGATGGAAACCACATATTTATACGAGTCTCACCTCGACGAGGTCTACAGATATGTGGCCGAAGCATCATGTTATCTCCGACGTTCATCGGACCCTTTTCAGGTTATGAGTAGAGTAGGTGAGGTGGCTTATCGCTTGGCCCTCCACCTTAGTTCTACTGGGTGCACGATGTCCTCCACATATCTCAGCTAAGGAGACGCGTGCATGACCTATCTGTCATCATCACTCACGGAGTGCTGGACATCGATGACGGGGTGACTTTCACAAGATTCCAGTAGAATTTGAGAATCGATATGAGCGGGTCCTACTAGGACAGTCGATTCCTCTTGTGCTCTTTCGCTGGCAGCACATGAACCTCCAGGAGAGCACATGGGAGAGGGAGGCTTAGATGTGTGCTTGGTACCTCCTTTAGTTCACCTATTTTGTGTTGTAGCTTTACGGGGATGTAAATCCCCGAGGTTGTAGTAATGTAAAAACCTGTAAAATTCTTCGATTTTTTTTCTTAATTTCTTTGGAATTTTAAGTGTATGTGGATTCTTACAGCACTTGATTCTGAGGCCTGGTGTGACCAGAATCATTTTATGATTTTTATCTTAGGTATGTTCAGAAAATGAACAAGCGGGTTTTTCTATCTTTTGAACTAGTGCTCGGAATTGAAATCTGGGGGCACCGATGAACTCACAAATCCGGTAATTGCTTAAGGGAACCTTTTCTGTAGTCGCATTTGTGCAGGGGGAGAAGTTATTTATTGGGGTTTAATTAATGAAGTAAATAAAAATGTTGTACAATATTATTCTATATCTAAGGAGGTTAATACCTCCCATGGGAAGTTGTTGGTGGGGCCCACACCCACCCAACTTCCCATGTCTAGATAATTTAAAGGTGGGGCCCACACGAGCCTCAACCATCCACCTCCCCATAAACTCCTTAAGCCTCTTTGAACTTCCCTATTATGCACCCATGTTAATGTTGATAACTCTCCCATTTATGAGACCTCTTCACATTATCCTCACCCATTAATTCATGAAAACACCTTAATTAATAAATTGAATCCTATTATTTAATTAATCAGTTGTTTGAATTTGGTAATGGATGTGTTAATAAAAATATTAGCCAAGCATAATATTTTATTAATGGAGAAGCCTTTTGGATGGGAGGGGGGTCCTCTGGAGAACTTACTCTCCTTACTCTATTGTTGCACCACCCCTGAGGTTCAATCTTCTCCGACAAGACACCAACGAATGAGAAGGGATCAATATAGTGGTGCAGGCACAGCGAACTACATTGACTTCAACGTCTTGACTGTGTTGGATCCAACGAATATCGCTCGTGCCGGGATCAAAGGCACTTTACGGAAGCAAAAAATGCCAACGACCATCTTCACCTTTATCTCTTACCTTGTGATGATGTCAACGAGCCGACATCCACCCTTTCATGACACCGTCATCCACGATGATCGGCAACAGTGGATATTTCTTGAGGTAGGGGTTTTTTGTTTTTAGTGTATATGTGATTTATACCCCCGTGCATGGGTATTTAATTGCATGGTGTTTGTATAATTTATTTTGAATAAATTATACCCTTTTAATGATGAATTAATGATTGATCCTCTAATGTAGAGGGCATGGGCTCACGAACAAGCCAGGACCCTCCTCTGGTTGTTCTTTTCTGCATGGATTGATGGGAGATTATGAAAACGGACCGCAACGGCGTTTGGAAGCCTTCGTAGTAATGTTCAGGACCCGAGAAGACCGTCGGCGCAAAAGGATGCTAAAACGGAAAAACGGAGCAACTCCGGCGGCCCACGGAAGCCTGTGGCGGTGTGGGTCACTGGTGCAGCAGTGCCCGAACACGCCTCCGGAGGAAATCCGCCGTGACATCAGCTGTAGCGGCGAATCCTCGGACCCCACGGCCGCACGAGATACGGGAGGCGGGGTGGTGCCACGGGCCCCTCCAGTTTCAATCAATGCCCCCCTACTCGGCGCAATGTTCTCTGCCAACCGGCTGAGCCGCAACTGGCCATCGGGCAGAGCTGCAGCGCCGGGCCGCTAGTGCCAGGCCGGGCCGCCATCGCCGGGCCTGGCCGCCAGCACCGGGCCGCGCCGCCAGCACTGGGCCATGGCGCGTCGGTCGGGCCACACCCTATCGGTCCAAACCCGGACCTTATAGCATCCCTCCTTTTTATCACATATACATTCATTACGTATTACAAAACCGAGGATCTTTATGGTTTAGTGTCTTGGAAAACAGGAACTTAAAACATGAAAACATAAAACATTCTTCTTAAACACATGAAAGGCTTCTCCTCATGTTCATCCTAGGTTCATTACTGCATCTCATAACCTGGGGACATACATAAAAAGAAAGGGTGAGCATAAGGCCCAGTAAGGGAAACAAGAGAAACATTTTACATGTGATGTTGAGATACATCAATAAGGTCATGAAAATAACTTTAAGGCATGACAAAGAAATCATGAGGCATATCATAATAAAAATAAAATTTTTCATAACATTATGAGCGCACCCTTGACATGTCTTTATTATCATGTGAGCCACATATATAATAATCAATCATTTCATAAACAAACCATATAGCATAAAAGAAATGGGTTTCGTTTCATAATCATAACGTTTTAAAAACATCTTTAAAGACATGATCTTTATGTCACTTTAAACCCACAGAAAAGGGAAAGAGGGTTTCATGTATGTAAATCCCATAATTTAAAATAGAACATTTTGATATATATGTGAATACCCCTGTAGAAATAAGAGCTTTGAGTATTCACTTACTAACATAAAATAATTTTTCGAAAAAGAGAGAGGCATTTTGAGACGAAAATTCTACAGCACAACGGCTACATTATATGGTTTTAGAAAATGCTGAAAAGAGAGGGGACATGGGTCAAAAATTCATAAATGACCCATAAAATAGTTGAGGGACAGAATATAAGGGATTTAAGAACATGGTAATGAAATTTTAAAATATACCATATCAAATGAAGAACATGAAACGAAGACAAAAATAAGATTTCTCTTATGAAAACTCGGCAATCTAACGACTTAACATAAACTTCAACCAAAAATGAATTGATGAGATAAAATAGGGTCTCACATCATATGAACATAAGGGTTAAGTATTATATATATAGAGATAATACCACAACATAATAAAAAGGAACCTGAAATACTTGACATGAAAGTAGATCTTGAAAACGAGAAGGGTGAAAGAACCCCTTTGAAATTCGGCAGCCTAACAGCGCCACTTAAACATCAACAATAATTAATTGATGAGATAAAATAGGGTATCTCATCATATGAACATAAAAGATCAGTATGATAGATTTAGATATCATACCCCAACATCATAAAAAGTAACACTCAAGACTTGAAATGGAATTAGAACTTTGAAATGGGAGAACAATGAAAGGACCACTTAAAAATTCGGCTGCCTGACAGCACCACTTAAAACTTCAAAATACTATGTTGAAGAGATCAAATTGGGTATCTAATCATATGGTCATAAAAGATCAGTATTATAGATATAGGGATCATAACCCAACATAATAAAAAGGAACATGAAAGACTTGACATTAAAGTAGAACTTGAAAACGAGAAGGGTGAAGGAATCCCTTAAAAATTTGGCAGCCTAACGGTGCCACTTAAAACATCAAAATACTGAATTGAAGATATCAAATTGGGTCTATCATAATATAATAATAAATGATTAGTATGATAATTTTAGAGATCATACCCCAACATAATAAAAAGGTACTTGAAATACTTTACATGAAAATATATCTTGAAAAATGAGAAGGGAGAAAGAATCTGTTACAAAAATTTCGGCAGAGTAATGACACCACTTAAAACTTAATAAAACGAAATAATGAGAGTAAGAGGGGATCTCTCATTATGTGGACATGAAAAGGGCAGTAAAGGGAGTATAAAAGAACAGCCTTTAACATAAGAACATGGAACATAAAAGAAATTACATAAAAGGGATTTCTTGAAAAAAAGATAGAGATCGGATCCCTTACCTTAAAACATAACTCTTAAAACTCAAAGGTTGGGACCTTGAAGGATTGGGGGCACCATGTGAGGACTCCTTGGGAGATAATGCGACCAGAACATTGTTGGGGGAGAGTGGGGAGTCGAATGGATGAGAGGATGGCTTGGTATTTATCGGTAATGTGAGGGGAGAAGGCATTAATGGCCAAGGGACACCTCATTAGTGGTTTTGGAAAAACCATGGGCTTGCCCATGGTATTGGCCACTTTGGACACCTCATACCTTATATAATTATTCATAAGTCGACCATATTGATTACATACTTAATACATCATTTAATGATGTCATTAAACACCCTTAACTTAAAAACTATATTTTCACTATTCATTGAAAATTCAACTTTCTCAGAATAATCCCAAAATTTCACCTTAACCAAATATCGATGCTGTGATTTCAAAAATGAAATAAAGTTTATAAAAATATTTTTCTAAATATTTTTTAAATTAAATTTTTAATTATAAAACAATATTCACAGAGAATTCATTTTTTTCAGAAAAATCCCAAAAATTATCTTAACATAATATCGATGCTCTGACTTCAAAAATAAAGTCCATTTTATAAAAATAATTTTCTAATTATTGTTATTTAAAATTTTAATTAGAAAACACTATTCACCCGAAAAAACTAATACTTGAATAATAATTTATGAAATTGTTACTTAACCATTTTATTGAATCACATTACTTAATCAACGTGCCAAGATTATATTAAAAATTTCTTTAAGTGAGATTACTAATCCATTTGGACATATTACTAATCCTAATCATAAAATCACTATTCATAATTTACTATTCATAAAAAATTAAGTTGATCTTATTAGACTCTAAATTTCGTACTGAACATAATTGTAGAAGACCATTTTTGGAAATACATTACACATATTTATTTATTTAAGGATTACATAAACATTTTTAAAATATCCTTTTTCTATAATTAATCAAAAAATTTCATACTATATTTATCTGGACATTTGAAAATTCATAAAATTTATCATAAGAATATATCAAAATTTTTATTTAAAACAAAGGGTTACACAAGGCAGTTACGATATCCTTACATAGCCCCTTATCACACCGGCATAGGACCAAAGTGTAAGGTGTGCTAAGGTGAGAGAATCCGAGGGAGGCTCGGCCAACATCGCACGAGTAGTAATTTCTATCAGTTTTAACTTCTCGCGAAGGAGATCTCGTTCTAGCTTCACATGATGATGTTCAGCTTGGGATTGGTCTAGAGAAAAGCCCAGTGGTGCTACCTCCTTCCCAAGTTCTATTTGAAGGGCTTCGATCGGTCCAATACTACTGGGTGAGGCCATCGAATCTTCTTTCTATATTAATTAACCATGATTACTTGTATTTAGAGAAAATAATCAAAACGTTTAGTTTCCAGGGGTCATATTGACCAATGTTCATATAACAGTCAAAACCCAATGGTCTCATTTTAATTATACTCATGTTATCAAATGAAACATTTTTGTTGAGTATAAAAAACAAAATAAAATAACACATAAAATTAGGAAACAAGATGTATTCAAAATTTCGGGTCGTTACAATCTTCCACTCTTAAGAAATTGCGTCCTCGCAATTTTTTAAATTGGGTTTTGGAATTTCATTGAATGTCCCACATCAGAAAAGGAGTCAATAAAAATTTTACTTTAAAAGAAAAAAAATGTAAGTACAAAGGTTACCTGAGTTAGCCCACAATAGGATTCCATGTACAAAAACATGGACATGGAGGGGAAAACAAATGGTCATGTTCTGAGGGAGAGTGATAGAAACCATGATTAGGTGAAAGTTAACCATAAGAAAATCCCAAACTTATGATGTGTGTAAACGGTCTTTGATTACCCAGTTGGAAACGTAAACCAACAAAATTTTTGTTTTACATTCCTTTTCATAATTTTGAGGAATTAATTTACAACATAAAACGAAAACATAAGAAAATATACCTATATTCATGTAGAGTTCCTTCCGTTAATAAGTTTCTACCCAAACATAATCTTTTCTCCAAACTATGAGAATTCAAAACTACTTGGTCTCATCAAAACACAAGAATCATCTTCTAGAGAATCACATAATCCACAAAATATTAACTATATATTTCTTCTATCTTTAAACATTATCCCAAAAATAGAAAGTGTAAGGTAAAACAACTCTTCAAAAAGAAATAATCCCATAGGAATGGAAACTACTTTTAAATCTTCATAGTTCCATTGTACTACCCAAAGTTCATCATAGTCCATTCCATAAATAACGGTCCTTAAAATTCCTCAAAATAAACAAAACTAAGATAGAAACTCAAATACAAGAAGGATTTGATAACATAGTCTTCCAAAATAAACTTCATTGTTCATCTCCAAACAACATCAACCACTCCTAACATCTTATAACAAAAGTATCTAACCTAAACATATTTTACTCAATATAGGTTAATCATTCCCATAAGTAACCTAAATTACTATAAGTCCCCCTTAAATTCATCGATTCTTCAAAATATAAGTCAAACATACTCCTCAATGAAAATTCCATAGTAATCTATTTACCTCGATCATATAGGGTCCCCAAAATAGTGAACGTCTTCCAAAATAATAATCATCTTTTAATCCCCTAATCAACCATGTCATATTAATACGAAAATCGTCGCATTTCCTATCACATTGGTTGTTGGGACATGTTCTTCCATTTCCCACCATTAACTAAGAAGAGAAAGCATAATTAGGGGCTTATGTACGTAGACAATAATCATGAAAAGGAATTGAAAGCATATAAGGATAACATGTAGAAGAAAAGTATACCCTAACTTGTGATCCCCGAGGTTCCCATCTAGGTTATCCATGACCATATACTCTTATGTGAATATTTATTTTATTTTATCTTGGTTCCTTTAACAATGGTTCATACTAAGCTTATGAATTTACCAAGCATATCCCCCGGGAGTGTCGTAACCAAGAGTGCAGCAAGTCCTGTTGTCGTGTACCAGTTCTCGTTCGAGTCTAGCTTAAAGTGGTGTTTTCGGGTTTTACCCCTTTGTACATCTGTTCCAGAGCCACCTCTACCTACTCGTATCCAGACAGGGATGTATTTTCGTGGCAACACCTTACTCAATACTCACCAAAATACCAGGAAGATTTCCTATATTTAAACTTTTCTATAGGGTTCTTCCTAGAGTTTTCATATCCTAATTTCCCCAAATAACTAAACCATACATTGATACCAACTATAGAATACCGCCTTTTTATCACATAAACATTCATTAAATTTTACAAAACCGAGGATGTTTAAGGTTTAGTGTCTTGGAAACCGGGAACTTAAAACATGAAAACACAAAACATTCTTCTTAAACACTTGAAAAGCTTCTCCTCATATTTATCCTAGGTTCATTACTACATCTTATAACCTGGGGACATACATCAAAATAAAGGGTGAGCAGAAGGCCCAGTAAGGGAAACAAGAGAAACATTTTACATGTGAACTTGAGATACTTCAATAAGGTCGTTAAAAGAACAGTAAGGCATGCGAAAGAAATCATGAGGCATATCATAATAAAACTAACAATTTTGATAACTTTAATATGTGGCTACAACATTTAATATTGACAATCATTTTATTTCACCAGGGTCCATCCCCATGTTGTCATTAAAAATTACCAAGGTTATTCACCAAGGTATCATTCTAAAAAGTCATCTCCAGAGATTAAGTCTTTACCCAATGCATTGGAGTGCTATCTGGGCGCACCCTTGAAATGTCTTTATTATCATGTGATCCACATATATAATCATCAATCATTTCATAAACAACCCATATATCATATAAGAAATGGGTTTCATTTCATAATCATAACGTTTTAAAAACTGCTTTAAAGACATGATCTTTATGTCACTTTAAACCCACGGAAAAGGGAAAGCGGGTTTCATGTATGTAAATACCAGAATTTAAAATAGAACATTTTGATATATATGTGAATACCCCCGTATAAATAAGAGCTTTTAGTATTCACTCAATAACATAAATTAATTTTGGGAAAAGAGAGAGGCATTTTGAGACAAAAATTCTGTAGCACAACGACTACGTTACAGGGTTTTAGAAAACGTTGAAAAGAGAGGGGCAAGGGTCAAACATTCATAAATGACCCATAAAAAATTTAGGGACATAATATAATGTATTTAAGAACATGGTAATTAAATTTTAAAATATACCATTTGAAATGATGAACATGAAAGGAAGACAAAAATAAGATTTCTCTTATGAAAACTCGACAGCCTAACGACGTCACATAAACTTCAACCAAAAATGAATTGATGAGATCAAATAGCGTATCTCATCATATGAACATAAGAGTTCAGTATGATAGATATAGATAAAATACCCCAACATAATAAAAAGGAACCTGAATGACTTGACATGAAAGTAGATCTTGAAAACGAGAAGGGTGAAAGAACCCCTTAGATATTCGGCAGCCTAACGGCGCCACTTAAACTTCAACAAAAATGAATTGATGAGATAAAATAAGTTATCTCATCATATGAACATAAAAGATCAGTATGATAGATTTAGATATCATAACCCAACATAAAAAAAATAACGTGAAAGACTTGACATGGAATTAAAACTTTGAAAAGGGAGAACGGTGAAAGGACCACTTAAAAAATTCGGCATCCTAACGACGCCACTTAAAACATCAAAATAATGAATTGAAGATATAAAATGGGGTCTCTCATAATATGATCATAAAAGATAATTATGATAAATTTATAGATAATACCCCAACTTAATAAAATGGAACTTGAAATACTTTACATGAAAATAGATCTTGAAAAATGATAAGGGAGAAAGAATCTGTTACAAAAATTTTGGCAGCCTAACGGTGTCACTTAAAACATCATAAAACGAAAATAGTGAGAGTAATAGGGGATCTCTAATTAATTTAACATGAAAAGGGAATTAATAGGAGTATAAAATAACACTCTTTAACATAATAACATGGAGAATTAATGAAATTACATAAAAGAGATTTCTTGAAAAGAAAGACAGAGATTAGATCCCTTACCTTAAAACGTAACTGTTGAAACATAAAGGATGGGACCTTGAGGGCTTGGGGGAACCTTGGGAGGTAATGAGACCATAACTTCGTTGGGGGAGATTGGGGAGTCGAATGGATGAGAGGATGGCTTGGTATTTATAGGGAAAGTGAGGGGACAAGGCATTAATGGCCAAGAGACGCCTCATTAGTGGTTTTGGAAAAACCATGGGCTTGCCCAAGGTATTTTCCCATGGTATTGGCAACTTGGGACACCTCATACCTTATCTTACTATTCATAAGTCGACCATATTTATTACATACTTAATACATCATTTAATGATGTCATTAAACACCCGTAACTTTAAAACTATATTTTCACTATTCATCGAAAATTCAACTTTCTAAGAATAATCCCAAAATTTCACCTTAACCAAATATCAATGATCTGAATTAAAAAAATGAAATCCATTTTATAAAAATAATTTTCTAAATAATTTTTTAATTAAATTTTTAATTAAAAACACTATTCACCGAAAATTCATTTTTTTCAGAAAAATCCAAAAAATTATCTTAACATAATATCGATGCTCTGAGTTCAAAAATAAAGTCCATTTTATAAAAATAATTTTCTAATTATTTTTAATTAAATTTTTAATTAAATAACACTATTCACCGGAAATAACTAATACTTGAATAATAATTTATGAAATCGTTATTTAACCATTTTATTGAATCAATTTACTTAATCAAGGTGCCTAGATTATTTTAATACTTTCTTTAAGTGAGATTACTTATCCATTTACACACATTACTAATACTAATCATAAAATCACTATTCATAATTTACAATTCATCAAAAATTAAGTTGATCTTATTAGACTCTAAATTTCGTACTGAACATAATTGTACAAGACCTTTTTTTGAAAATCATTACACATTTTAATTTATTTAAGGATTACATAGACAATTTTAAAATATCCTTCTTCTATAATTCATCAAAAATATGCAAACTATATTTATCCGGACATTTGAAAATTCATAAACTTTATCATAAGAAGAAATCAAAATTTTTATTTAAAACAAAGGGTTACTCAAGGCAGTTACAGTCTCCTTACATAGCCCCTTATCACACTGGCATGTGACCTAAGTGTAAGGTGTGATAAGGTGAGAGAATCTTATGGAGGCTCAGCCAACATCGCACGAGTAGTATTTTCTATCAGTTTGAACTTCTCGCGAAGGCCCTGTTCTAGCTTCACATGATGAAATTCAGCTTGGGTTTGGTCTAGAGCAAAGACCAGTGGTGCTACCTCCTTCCCAAGTTCTGTTAGATGGGATTCGATCGGTCCAAGACTACTGGGTGAGGCCATCAAATCTTAGTTCTATATTAATTAACCAAGATTAATTTTATTTAGAGAAAATAATCAAAACAATTAGTTTCCAGGGGTCATATTGACCAATGGTCATATAACAGTCAAAACCCAATGGTCTCATTTTAATTATACTCATGTTATCAAATGAAACATTTATGTTGAGTATAAAAAACAACATAAAATAACACATAAAATTAGGAAACAAGATGTATTCAAAATTTCGATTCGTTACAGACCTGGGTCAGGTCGACCCGGTTTGGGCCGACCTATGGGGTGTTGGGTCGGGTCAGACCGGGCCCAAACCCCCAATTTTCGGACCGTTTTCGGTTAAACTGACATATCTTGAGATATGAACCTCCGATCGATGCACCGTTAGTTGCATATGATTTTTTGTATTGAGACAGTCATTTCGTTATATTACACCCAAAATTTCGGTGACGTTTGGGTATAGCTGGGCTGGATCTAACTCGAAACCAACCGGCACCTCGGAGAAGAAATGATTATAACTTGAGGATCTGATGTCCGATTGATGTGTTGTCGACTGCGATGTATTACTCTTAATGAGACAGTTCTTTTGGCATACTCCACATGAGGTTTGGATGCGGTTGGAGTACGATTGGGTTGGTTTATCTTATAAACCAACCGAGCCCCTGGAACAGAAAATCCAATAACTCTCAGACAGAAATTCTGATTGATATACCGTCAGTGGCGTAGGAAATCACATTTAGAAATGGTTCCTTTGAGTATAAACCATGGGAATTAGGGGTACAATTGAGATACGACCGGGATGGTTCGTACACAAGTCCAACCAGGACCTCGTGACTAAAAGGCTAATAACTAACAGACTGAGCGTCCGATTGATCTGCAATCTATTGTATAGAGTCCCCTTTGACGAGGTGGTCCTTTGAGATACTGCTTTGTGGGACATTGTGATACGTTGAGTATTGACCAGTATCTTGTTAAGAAGATCCTCCCAGAGACGAGCTTACAGAGTATAGTGACCTTGTAGATGGATGGGACCTGGTGACTGCTTGTCTGATTCGAGTCGGAGTGACTTGACTAGCCTAGTGGGGATAACTAATTTGTTTGGGTGGAAGACCCATGGTGGGGAGAACTACTGTGTTTGGGTGGCAGACCCACAGTACTCGATAGAAGGAGTACCACTGTAGGCTATTAGGGGGAGAACTACAATGTTGGGGTCACATACCCATGGCGGGGAGCACTACTGTGTTAGGGTGGCAGACCTGCGGTACTCGACTGGAGGAGTACCTCAGAAGTCTAAGGTTAGTGAGCAGTGCCACAGATTCATGACATGACCACCGTACTCGACATAGGAGGATCTCATCAGCAGTTGTGGTTTCGATATCTTTAATGAAAATCCTAGTTGAGCTGAGTCAATGACCTTTGTGTTTACCTCATGATTGAGATGGGCTACTTGATAAGTTAGGTATATGTATGGGAATATACCTAAGTAAAGGTTATATGTTGACATATTTCTTTATGGTTTATACTTGTTGGTTTTAATGGGACCTTGAGGGTCTCGGGGTCCCTACTGAGTGTCGTTATACTCACCCCTGCATCGGCTTTGCCCACACCACGTTGTGTTGGATGCAGATGACGGAGAGTAATGATTGTGGATGAGGCTTGTAGAGCTAGACGGTACCCAGAGGTGGACTTCATGAAGAAATTGTACCCGGTGGTGGACTTCACAATGATACGGTACCCGGAGGTGACAGGCGGATGTGGAGAGCTGAGGAGGTCTTTTGTACCTACCATTCAGGTTAGAACTCTGATGGATTATTCATGAGCAGGTTGACACCTTACTTCTGTTTTATCTTTTTCATTTGATTTAATGTTGGGCTTGTATTATGCCCCTTTTTTACATTCAATACACTTGTTATACTGCTTACTTAGTGTTTTCTTCCTCTTTTACTATTGTTGTGTTTGATTACCTTTCATAAAGGCAATTCCTTCCCTTTTATATCGGGATTTAAGCTATTGGTACTATTTTCCAGCCCCTGGCCTATGGAAGGCGGGATTGGGGTAGTTACGGCATGGGCCCCAAGGACGGGTCGTGACAGATTATTTTCTTGAAAAATAAGTTGGTTTCTGGAAATTTATGGGGATAATTTTACTAGTTATTTCTATCTATTTATAAAAGTGGAGTTAAAAAAATTCTCAAATTCATCCCTTAAAAATATCGATATCTATTTAAATATATTGTCTGCATTTTTATATTGAAATACATTAAATATATCATTAACACTTGACTTAAAATTTATATTTATTTTTTATGATAAGTGAAAATTTAATTACAATTAATTAATATTATAACTTATGATTCAAATTATATATATATTTATCATATGTGTATATGGTCATCTAATAGGGGAAGTTGTTTTGTTATATATATATCTCTTATAGTTTTTTCTTGATCCAAAACACAATGATGATTATCTAATGTTTCCATTTTATTTATTTCAAAAACATAATAACATAACTATAATACAGGAGATTAATGGACATAGTGGATGAATGAAAATCAATTTAAATCCTACAGGATTATATTTTTTTATTATTTGATATGTCTTATTTCAGTTTTCAAAACTATGTAATACAGTAAAGTGTTCTATAGAAAAAAATAATATGAAATTTAGGAAAATCAACTTGATGGTGGAGAATGTCTGACTGAACATGCTAACTCATGGATATGGAAAGTGACACCACTTTTAGAAGGAGAATATTAACATATTAATTCAAAAACTATAAGTATTTATGTCTATTAGAGGACCACAAACGAGCTATTATACCATGGGGTATTGTTGGTGGTTGATTTGCATCATCTCCAAGCTACAGGTTTCCCAATATACATTAATTGGGATTCACCATGTATCCGGTGATGCAGAGAAAATAGGTTTATTTTTCAATTGAATGAAATTCAAGAATGACATAAAACTAATATTATTTAGATTCAATATCCAAAAATTATTCGAGGTTCCTTCCTAATATTTTGAATAATATATATAGATTATAATGGATTCTCTTATGATATACTAGTTTCAAAAAAATGCCTCTATGGACCTTGATTAAAAAGCAACACCCCAGTGAATCCTCGCATGTTCTTGTAAAATATAATCTTTATTTCCACATCATTCAAAAATGTTCTTATACAAAAATAATCTATCGAAATATCATATATATTATAATTATATTAAAAGTAGATTATATATAATATTGGTAATGATTTTTCTAAATCAAATGACTCACTTCATATCAAAAAATTGATCTATAATAATTTTAATAATTTAATATAATTTATGAGGATTCAACAATGATTATATAATGTAGTCTCCCCTAAAAAACATTACTTCAGATATTCGACAAAAACTCGAATATCCTTCAAAACTTATAAAATTTTCTTAATATAATTTTAAATATAATCATTTAAAAGAAATATTTAAATAATAACAATACATATAATAATAATTTATTCCAATAGATTATGAAAATAGGTCATAACAAAAATTGAATAAAATATTTAAATCATAAATATATTTATACTGGAATTATTCATAGAAAATTAAATTCTTAACATTCAGAGAATTATAATTTTTTTATTTAATATATATGATATAAAATTGTATAGAGATCCATAATAAAAACAGATTTAACAAAACATAATGTTATAGTCAACAAACCTGCCACTAAATATTTAGGAACATCATCCTCTTTTGTAGTGAAAATATAATATTACCTTGAATTCCATGTATTTATTTTGAGAGAAATTCACATGACATTGGGATTATTATTTCTCACAATGATCCAATGCAATGTAGTTAAAGAATTAAAAATTGGAAACTTCTTTCTTTCTTATGAAATCTCGAACTTGATTGTATTTTTCTCTATAGTGGATAAAAAATACAAGTCCCTTATCTCATGATCCACTATGATTCCTTACAAAAATTTTATGGTTTGAAAATTAACACTTTCATTTTTCCTTTTTCCATTATTCTATTTTTAGAAGTCTATTACTCCATCTTTTTACATTTTATCCTAATAAAGTAAAAAGACATAGTGAGTTATTTCATTATCTAGGTGAATCAAAATTTTGTAACATCATATTCCAAGAATTTATAACAAATTAATTACCTACTATAGATATAACTTATACCATCATTGATATGAGAAATATCACTACTTGAAATATTTAGGTATTTCAAAAAATTAATTTCTCACCTAATAATGTTTTATTTATATTCAGTTATTTTTATCCTTCTATTTCAATTAGATTGTGGAATTTACTCTATAGGTATACCAGTTTCACAATGGAGGATGTAATTTTAAAAATATATATCATTGAATGAAATCTATTCATACTATTAATTTATTTGTAATTCTTTGTTCTATAGTTAAATGACCTCCATTGATCAACTTCTATGATAAGATGAAAAAAATCTATGATAAAATTCTATCTTTTTTTAAATTTTATATAATGATATATTTTCATTATATAATTGACCCATTTTATCATCAACTAATTGATAAGTGATCCCATTATTCTTTTATGTTTCTATCTATTGGATATTTCCAACATTATTAAACCATGTTCGGGTTCAACAAGATGCATCAAGTACAAAGGCATATTATTCATCACAGGAGTCACCTTCCCCAATATTGGAATAATATTTTAAAATATATATCTAATTTTAACTCTATATTCATTACTTTTCCTTTGAGGGAAATACATATATAGATTACATGAATTTATATGGTTTCTTGTCCTTCTACAATTCACAATTTCAGAACAATACCATATAATGAATTAGAAAATAAAATTATTAAATTTAAATCATAGTGTATGATTCGATATATTGTGATGAACATAACATGAAGTGAAAAATTAGGCATATAGAAAACAAGATACATATAACACGATAGGAAAATGTATTCTTAAAAGAAAAAATGTGGCATCTATTTTCAACATGGTTAACTCCCATTTTTAAGAAATTACCTAATTAAAAATTCATTAGTATGGGATGATTAGCAATATTTTTATCAGGATAGGTAGACCATATTAATTTAATTCAGTTGCATGTGTGTGGGGACAACTAACACTAAACTAAAATGTATTGTCCTATGGGGAATTTCAGTACTTTTATAAGTGACCCCAGTTGGTAATAAAATGCGGTTTCATGTAATTTTAACCATGATATTACTGGACACCGATGGTGTTAGATGACTAGGTCCATGTCTTTATTTGACCTGACATTTATAAATTGTTTTATATATAATACATAGTTGTATTTTAATTGGAAGGACATGGTATTGATGAGTTTGTTATGCAATGCGTTTCTAGGGATTTGTGAGATGGAGGGTTAATGTGAACTAAAACAAGTCATGTTTTCATTTGGGGGAAATTCATTACTATGACATGTTACTCTTGGGGGTAAACCCATGGGGAATTATGAAATGTCAAAACTATCATTACTCTAGACCCATGGGATTTGATATTAAGTTTGATGGATTGGGATGGTCGAGTCAACAAATATCATAATCTTAATATAATTAAGGCTATCTTCAAATAATATAAAAATATTAAAATATTTCAAAACTCTTTATAATGTACTTCTAAAACTACTAATCCATATCCCACTATTAGGTTTTATATAGGTGTACTATGATATGCCCACTAATTGTGTATAGGTGATGATCTAGTTAATATTCATTCATCCCCTTTGGGTATTGTTATGCCTACAAAAATCTATACCAAAACCATATACACTTGTCAATATCTATATTGAGATTAATTTTAATAAAAAACAAAATTTTTTCATTAAAAAAATTATGATATAATATTATATAGACATACCATTATATTCTAACATAACATAATGTATTGCTATTCTATGTTTTTCTAAATCTACTTCTAAAATTTTATAATAAAAATACATTCATATAGAATATAACATATTGGCTCCCATAACTTAGATTTTATATCTATCTTAGTACATTGTCACAAAATACATGGGATTTTATCCCAATGTGATGAATAGTTTAGTAGTATTAGGTTACTAGATACACAAAATATTATCAGATTACATATAAAATCATTAAATGGTCCTCAAAAATTATAATTATATTATCTTTCTTCTACTAAACACCTGATATCATTCATAAATCTCTTTTTATTATCATAGGGAATGAAAAACATAATAAACGGTGATTCCATATGCTCATTATAGTATTTTCCTTGATTTTTCCATGTATTTTTTTTTAAATATTAAATCAAGTTTATTTGAGACCAGGCACTGAGATAGAAGCCATTACGAGGCCCATTATTCCTGAAATAATTGATTAATATATATTAAATATTTTAAATAATAATAATGAAAAGTTCTCAGGAAATAGTGAAATAGCTTCTAAATGGGAGCCCGGATTCGAAATCATTGGGCACTATTGCGTTCAGTGTAGAGACATTACATTGGGCGGGGCCTAAATTCTTTTTGCGCACATAAAAATTGATTGAATGATTTTTTATATTTAAATAATATAATAAATTGACATTTTATATTTTCATGAGGTCATAGTTACACAAAAACACATTTTTTTTAATAAAAATCAGTGTTGTGATCCAGGGAAAGAAGGAAAAACCCTAGAAAAATCCCTAGAAGTTATAGGGAAAAGTCATGGAGAAACCTCTGGGAGAATGATGAGAGGACATAAGATCGTGATTTTTAATAATTGATAAACATTGAAAACAAATCATAGAAATTTAATTATTCAGACCCTAGGTAGGGTGTGTTGTTTCAATTACTTATTTTCCCCATTCATAGAATTAACAGCGAACCCAGATCTTCCCATGATATTATTGACTCGTGTTTCAATCATTCATGCTGCATGGTTTTGATTGTGGTTACTGTTTGGGGATGATTAGTTTTCTGTTTTATTATATTGATTAGTCTTACAAAATAGATCGAGGATGGTAATGAACAACAACCGTGGTTTGTTCCTTGGTTTGTTCAATTTTACTTTTCTCGCCTATGTTCTTTTGGTTCCTCGTGTTCTTTGTGGAATATGAACTGATGAGTTTTGTGCCTCTGTTTCTTGGTACAGTTATCCATAATTGTAGATCCAACCTCGTGAATACCTAGAGGATGTGGGAAGATGATGGAAGTGGATGGATAGATGTATTCTGGGAGATATTGTTCTTCTAGCGACTTTTGACCGGATGATCAAAATCTGTTTCTGAAGCCCATCAGAGTCCTAAAAGCCAGCGGTTCAGTGATTCCATGGAAAAAGGTACCTAGATCATTATTTTTGAGGTGAATGGATCATCAGATCGAACACCAGACGATAACCATGGTGTGTTAAGAAGGAACCATTGTTATAGAAAATTTTTGTAGAACATAGTGTGTAATCGAGACTACCTGAAGTGTGGCCGAAACAAAGTGGCAACAAGGATTTTGAGAGGTAATAATTTTCCAGATGAATTGTGGGACATTTCCTAAGTCTCTGAGATTAAATTAGGAGTTACATAGACATGGGGTGGAGTGCATGGATTTCCTACACGGAATGTACCCCAGCAGATGGCTTGAACCAGAACAAATACATGGGTTACCCCATTTGCTGGTACATAGGTAAGAGAACATGGATTAATAGACTGTACTAGAACACAACCATATCTCATCTGTGGACCCCAGATAGGTGGACATGGTTTTTGAGCCTTACTACATTCCATTTATACCTATTATACATGACATGTTCTGATGACACAAACCATTGAACATAAACAGTACATGGTTTCATGGGACATGACGTGTGATCCTACTAAAAACCATGTACCCATTCCTATATGTCATGAATATCTTGTCAAATATATCATGGGCATTCTTTTTAGGGTTGGAGCCTATTCTTATTTCACTTATGGTTAGTTGGTATCATTTATTATTAACATGAGTATGGTCCATTTATCAGGATTTTACTGGATATAGTTTGGAATCCCCTCTGTGAGGTCTGAAGTAGCATCCTATATCAATTCATGTGTCCTATTTAGATTCATGGTATTGTAGAGACCATTCCGGCTGAATTTCAATCCATTACATAGAATGTTAATATTGACGAGTCATGGAATCACCCCATATCCCAAGCAGTGATCCTCATCTGTCTATCATGATCTTCACTAAGCATGGTGTGAGTACTCTTAGAGAGATTATATCATATCTCTCTTTAGATTGATCAGTCCATATCTCTCATGATGGTTTCTGATGAACATTACAAATCAAGAAGACTTCATCAGTGCTTCGAGACTCATGGGTGTGTTCCCATGGATGAGTTGCTTTATGGAATCATTAGAATGAATCTCTAGTATTAGTATTTGGTAGTTTTGACGTACCTATATTATATGGGTTTGGGTTTCAGTATATATGGATATGTTATTATTATTTTCACTATATACATAAAAGGAGTAGAGATTATTTCACCTTTAATTTTGAATTGATTTGTGGTTTTGGTGTTTCTCAGTGAGTATTGTTATACTCACCCATGCATTGAATTTTCCTACATGAGTTGTGTATTGTGTAGACCACTGGCCTTTTGACAGAATCTAGGGTAGTCAAGGACTAGACATAGCTTTCAGAGTTCTGATAGGCCGATGTGATACTATGGCTCTGAGAAATAGTCCCAGTACCTTTTTCTTTACGAGTTTGACGTTTTAGTTTTCAGACTATTTATTTTAGTGGGATTGTATTATGACATAGTTTACATCACTGCATTTTACATTCTTTTTGTACTATGTTTGTTGGATTTAGTGGTATTCATGCATTTTGTTCCCTAGTGGGTTTTCTTTCAAGAATTTGTTGTTGGGAGACCTTTGTATCTGTACAGGTACATAGAAAATGCCTCTCATGTTAGTGGTAGGCCTTCTCAGTGCGATTCAATAGCCCCTGGATTATTGAAGGAAGTCTTGGGGAGACACAACATGGGAAACCCCCTATGATGGGTCATGATATAGTGGTATTATAAGTATTCAGATCTTCCTTAAGACCAAGAGTCTGTAATATTGGTTTGGGGAAATAGTTTTAAGTTTATCAAGTTCTGTTTTCCAATGATGGACTATATTTTTGGTATGGGTGACCGACTTATCCATACACCAAGACTCTGATTTCCATCTTTTTAACTCAATACATGAGAACAGTAGTTGTAAAAAAATAATGGTTCTTGCATCATATAGGAATGGGTTGTGTTTCCATTTCCATTTTGAGTCAGCCCTTCATATATACTCATTGTCTGTGCTACATCTTATTTTCATATGGGATTCCTCTACGACGCAGACCATCTAGGATTCAGTAGACCGACCCCAAGGATGACCCTCACAATGTGAAGACTTCATTACATGGACTAGTTTCCCAGATGATTTTTCGAGGTTGTGCACTAGCTATACCACGACTAGTTGAGCAACCTATGATACCTAAAATACCAACAAATAAGGAGCATATCCTATGCATGCTCTATTAGTTTCAGAGAAAAATACCCCTTAGTTACTGATTCAAGCCTGACCATCATGCATCTAGGATCTCTCTTTAGGTTTTGATCAAATTCTTCTATCTAGTGAGTACATCAACGCACCACTTGGTGATCTTGGTGGTGCGCCTCCTTCAGGGTTCAACAAGGAAATGGTGGAGTTTGACCATGAATACTCAGAACGAGGTGACTCTTTCATGGATGTAATTTGAGTGTCTTTTTATAGAGGATTTCTCCCTTGTTTCACTGAGAGAAATGCATATAAATGAGCTTCTTCAGCTCCGGTAGGGTTGATGGAAAGTGGATGACTATTCATCGAGGTTCACCAACCACTCCAGGTACTCCAATGGATGTTTTCAAGGATTTTTACATCAATTATCAGACAGTACATCATTCACTATTTTAGGAAATCCAATCTATATATAGTTCCCTATAAATTATGACTTATGATGGATTACATGAGAGTGAATTAGTTATGAATAGATTTTTGTCTTAGAATATGTAGCTACTGACAGTCAGTAACTGGTAGAAAGGTGTAAAGACCAGGACAGTGGGGAGCCAACATTAGATATTGGGATCTGGATGGAGGAGGTGGTAAAAGATGTTCTAGAACATGGTATCTGTAGTCCATGGATCTTACGATGGATCCATTCAACCAAGGAAGAGGTTATTATACACATGCGATGATAGGGGATGTCTCACAAGATATTTCCCAACCCATTGAGAATATGACATGGGTAAAATTGTTTGAACACCGAATAATAGGAAATGAGTGGATGGGTAATATTCAATAGTTTGTTGTCATGGAATTGGATTTTGGAGTGCAATAGGAGGTGGAATCAGTTTTGACATACTACCACCACCATCCCCATGAGGTCTACACCATGATCTAGGAGATAGAGGGCATGAGAATAATAATCTATACGTGGTTATGTCGTATGACCTAGGGACTCCAAAGATGATTCTGAAGATGATATATGTCTTATATACCTTACCTTACAGACATATAAACACGCGTTCATGTAATTATTTTCTTTTCACATACATTGTACGATAGCTTGAGACTATGGTATTGCCGTCAACTCAACCCTTACGCATGGAGTAACCTTTGGGAGGAGACTCTTTTCTTAGATACATGTGATGATTGTGTCATATGGACACTGTAGATGTGTGTTTTTTGTAACCTATGGGTGTATGCATCTATGCCTTACAATGTCATTATTGGTATTGAATAGTTGTCATTGGTTCATGCCCAAATAAACCAGTTTTCTGTGAAAGTTGTGGTGTGTTCATACAGATTGGTCAAGGATTACATTTGTCAGTGAATAGGAACCCAATCATAATAGGATGGGATCATGTATAGGTGGGTAGAACAGATCACTCATGATTTGGGAACCCTTATGCTTGGAGCAACAGGTATTAGGATCTTTCATCTCCCAGAAGTAGTGGAGGAGTTAGAGAATGTATTCCCAGATAATGTTCTAGGGTTACCTCCATATCAATATATCGACTTATGTATCCAATAACACTATGAGATGTCACTGATATCCTCATGAGTATATCCTATGGATCCCAAAATGCATCGTGATATTAGGATAATGTTGGGGGAGATGAATAATAAAGGCTTCGTGATGCCTAGTGTTTCACCTTGGGTGCCCCTAGATCAGTTTTCCAAGATGGAAGAGAGGTTCATGAGGTTGGGTGTGGATTAATGGATCTTGAACTAGGTTATTGGGAAGAATAATTATCCACTACAAAGGATCGATGAAATCATCATTTATTTGAATGGGGAATGATTATTCTCAAAGGTTGTCCTTCGATTAGGTTATCACCAGCTGCGAGTACAGGATGATGAAATTCCAAAGAGGGATTTCAGATGCCTATATTGTCACAATGAGTACATGGTAATTCCCTTTGGAGTGAAAATTCCCCATCATTGTTCATGGGACTCATGAACTAAATATTTTCTCCTTACTTTGACAGGTTCGTGGAAGTCTTCCTTGATGATATCCTTGTGTACTCGGCATCTGACAAGGAAAATGTGAGGCACCTATGGATGGATATATATGTACTTTGAGAGAACCGTATTTAAGGGATCCTATAAATATTATATTTATGGATTTAGGTGGTCCACATTATGGGACATGTTATATCAATAGATGGACTGGTAGTGGACCCTTACAAGTTTGAGGGTGTGATAGCATTGGAGCCACCATGGAGGGTGACAGATGTACGGAGCTCCATGGGTTAGTGTCCTATAACAAAATATCCATACCTGATTTCTCTATGATATCAGAAATTATGAATTCTTGGAAATGAAAGGGAATTACTTTAATATAGACAGACAAGTTCGAGTTGGATTTTTAGTAGTTGAGACAGAGATTCACAGGTGTTTCAATCTTTGGATTTCCAAAGGAGAGTATGGAGTATGTAGTATTCTATGATGCATCATAGACCAGGAAAGGTTGTGTCCTGATGATGATAAAAGAGTAGATTGCCTATGGTTCATTCTAGTTGAGATCACATGTCATGAACTATGCAACCCATGATCTTGAGTTCTCAGTGGTAGTTTTTACTTTGAAGATGTAATGACACTACCAGATAGGTGTGCATTTTATCATCTACTCTAACCACAACTGTATCAATTATATATTCTCTAAGAAATATCAAAACATGAGACAGATGATATTTCGATAGTTCCTCCATCACTATGACTTTATTATTTAATAAAATCCTTGGAAGGGGATCATTGTGGAATATTCTCTTAGTAAGAGATATAGTTCATAGTTGTTGAATGAGGTGTCACAGTAGATAGCCTCGTTACAAATATCATTCATTGATGGAGGTGGAGTAGCAAACCTACAGTTCATGGTTGTAACCCCTCCACTCTTATACTGATATAGGGAGGCACAACTTGGGTATACCGACTGGGATTCCCGACATGCTCAGAAGTCTATATGAAATGTACCTGATAGAGATTCACTAGGTGAGGAGTATGCCATCAATTTTAGAGGATGCACTATTGTACCAGTAGCATTGTAGGAGGATATATTGTGGGAGATTCATTGATACCCTTTAGCAGTACTCCCTATTGTGGAATATATGTACCAGGACCTCCAATTCCAATTTTTTTGGATAGGGATAATGAAGGTGGTGGAAGTGTTTATTTCTCGATTCCCTACGTGAAAGTTGTTGATGACTGAGTACCAGGATCCCATGAGTTTTACTCAGCCCCTGGAGGCGCTGTAATTGAATTGGGATGGGATATCAATATAATTTGTAAGGGGTTTACGATTTATATTTAGGGGACATGATACCATCAGGGTGATTGTTGATTTCATCACCTTATCGGCCCACTTCCTACCTATTCGAGAGAATAGTTTAGTAGAGAGCATGGGAAACCAATACATTTATGTGATAATTTGATTCCATATATTCCCATAGATAAATGTTTCTGATTTTGATGTTAATTTCACATCACGGTTCTGGAAGGGATTACATAAGGCATTCGGGAATAAGTTATGCTTGATCATGACATGTTTTCCTAGAAGGACCACTATATGAAGAGGACCATTGAGGTTTTTGGGGACATATTATGGTCTTTCATCTTGGAATTCATACGTAGTTGGTCAGATGATCTACCATTGGGGGAGTTTTCATAGAGAAACAACCACCACTCCCACAATTGTATGGAACCATCCATGGCTCTGTGCAGGAGAACCTGCAGGTCACCACTCTACGAGACTGACCTAGAAAAGTCGTCATTCATGTCTTGGAATTGGTGTGTTATGCTATCAAGAAGGTTTATATCATCTAGGAGTGAATGAACACTACAAAGGGTCATCAATAAATCTTATACTAATAGATGGTGGAGACATTTGGAGTTCGTGGAAGGAGGCCATGTCTTCTTACACGTCTCACATCGATATGGGTTAAGGTGATTTTTCATGGGTGTAATGTAATCTATGATGTGTATTGGCTCTTTTTAGATACTTCATAGACTTGTGGAGGTGGTTTATCGCATTGATATACCACCATAGTTTGACCCAGTATATTATATCTTTCACATGTCACAGTTGAGGAGGTATGTGCATGACCCCTTGCATGTCATCGATTGGGGAGAGCTGTAAATTGATGATGGAGTGAATTTTGATGGCCACCCAATGGTTATCAAGGATCAACATTAGAGGATTTTTCATATGTGATAGATTCCTTTAGATTATGTCAGGTGGTTGCCTGAGGAATCTCCAAGAGGGCACATGGGAGAGGTAGGTTTTGATTCGTGTGCAGTACCCACATGTTTTTGTACAGCCATTATGTTTGTCCTTTTGGGGATGTAAATCCATATTGCAAGGAAATGTAATTTCTCGCACTTTTCCATGTGTTATTTTCTAAATATTATATGGATTTCATTCTAGACCAAGTGTGCAGATGGAATGTGATCCCAAGGCTCTGAGTTACTGAAATAAATGTTCAAAATATATTAAATATATTATGTACCATGTGGGAGAGGTATTCTGGAAATAGTGAAATAGATTTTAAATGGGATTCTATAATAGAAATATAAGGGAACCGTTGTGTTAAGAGAAATGAATTTTCCTTGGATGAGTCCTAACATTAGAAGGCATGGAATATCTATGAAATTTAGTTTTTGGATGCTAAAGAATAAAAAAATTAACGTTTTTATTTACATTTTCATTTCAGAGCCCCAATGATAAGTTTATTTTTAAGAAATTGCATGAAAGGGACCCATGGTTAGAAATCTCAAACATAGATAAATCCAGTTTTGATCAATAGAAAATTCCTTGGGAAACCTCTTGATGGATGACAATGAGATGACGGATTGTGATCGTTATTGACATATCTCAATCAGCATCAAATCCGCAATAGGGAATGATTCAAATTACTGATGGGGAATGTTTTTTCCATTACTTATTTTCCCCATTTATGGATTTAATGATGAACAATGATCATCCCATGAGGTGGTCAGTTATGTTTTCAGGGGTTTTGTCCCTCTATATATTGTGTGGTTGTATTTGGAAAGGTTTTGCTTCAAGGATTAATGATGGTGGTGTTTTTGGCTTCATTCGATTGAATTATTTTTGATGTTGTGATTGAGGTTATGTTTATGCAATGATAGGTGATATGAGTGTTTTGGGACATGAGTATTCTTAGTACCTGATTTTACAGAAGGCTCTTGGCTCGATGCTGGATCATTTAATTTTAAATTTGAAAATACATGGTAGCTTTTCATCTTTATATGGATTGATGTTTTATTTTCATGGATGGTTGTATTTAAAGATTCCTATTTATCGCTAAAAAATTATTTATTTTTAAATAAGAAATTAGATTTTGCAGGATCAACCCACAAACAGGTTGACTCGAGGTTTGATCGTTCATGCTTGAGTTTTTTAATATGAGAATTGTTTATGTGTCATTATTTTATAATTTTTTATCTTGTTCATTCTTATGGATTGGATCAAGTTCAAAAATGAACAACATACAAGGTTCATTCCTTGGGGGGTTAGATTTTTCTTTTCTCCCATATATAATTCATGTTCATCATGTTCTTTATAGAATATTAACGATTGATCAATGTTCCACTATTTGAAAGTGAAATGATCCAAAATAAGAGATCCATTATCATAAAGACCTAATAGAGGTGAGATGATGACAACAGCTGATGAATAGATGTATTTCGAGAGATATAGTTCATCAGGTTTCTTCTTAGAGGATGATTAGAATTGATTTATGGAGTTGATCAGAGTCTCAAATCTCACTGATTCATTGTTTCACTAGAAAAATGTCAATAGATCATTATTTTTTAGGAAAATAGATCATCAAATTGAACACTGGAGGATCAACCATGGTGTGCAGTGGAAGAACCAATGTTCTTGAAAAATTACCCAAAACACAACATGTACTCCAGACTATATGGAATGTGGCACCCACTTAGCAGAAGACATGGTTTTGGGGGGGAGTAATGTGTCCCACATTGTGTGACCCATGTAACATGGATTGTGGGCCCTTTCATGTGGTAATACATGTATCTCGATAGGTACCCAAACATGGGGTTGAGTACATGGATTTCATAAAATGTGTGTACACATCTACATGTATAGACCAAGACAGGATACAATGGTTACACTGTGTACTCGTAAATGGTCAGGTGAACATGGGTTCATACCATGTACTAGAACATGACCAGAGTACACTAGTGGACCTTGGGTAGAAGGACATGACATGTATTCCTTTATACATGTTGTTTATACCACTTCTACATGACATGCTTTGGTAACACGTTTCATTGAACAGATGAAGTAACAAGTTCAAAGGACATGGTGTTCGACCCGGTTGTGTGTCGCGTACACAATTCTACATATATTGAATCTCTATTGACCACATCTCAGAAAAGTTTCCTTAAGGTTGGTTCCCTTTCTTGTTCCTTTGAAGGTTAGTTGGTATCATTTCCTATTACCACGTGTATGGTACCTTAAATTGGATTTTACTAGATATAGTCTGGAACCCCCTCTGAGAGTCCTTGATAATGATCATATATACATTCATGTTCCCTAATTCATGTCCTAGTATTGGCACAACCAATGTGATGGGAAATCGATTCCTTACTTAGCAGGAGAATCCAGATGAGTCGTGGTATCACCCCAAGTCCTTGTTGATGATCATCATATATGTATCTTGGACTTCCCTACTTGAGGAGTTTGTACACCAATATCAACTGTATCATATCTCTCTTCAGATATTTCATTGTATCTCTATCATTACAGTTCTCAAACAATAGTACTTCTCTAGAGGACATCATTAGTTCAATCAAAATTAGTCGGGTGTGCTCCCAAATGAGTTGGTCTGTGGAATTGTAACACTGAATATCTAGTTTTTTTAGGTGGTAGTAGTGACAAAACTATACACTAAGGCACTGGGTTTCAGTATATCTAGATATGTTCTTGTTATATATAATATAGAGATATACATTTTAGATATGACTATGACACTATATTGTGTATTGCTTTGCGGTTTTGGGGTGTTCTACTGGGTATTTCTATACTCATCGCTTCATGGGATTTAACCACACATGTTACGTCTTAAGTAGGTGAGTGAGATTTTAACACAGTCTTGGGTAGACAGGGACCAGACTGAGAATTGTGATTTTAGAAAATCCAACTTATTCCTAAGGTTATTATCAGAAGTCCCAATATCTTTTTGTTTACTAGTTAGAAATTATATCATTTAGAATCATTCCTTTTATTGGATTGTATTCTAAACCAGTTTACATTACTAAAATCTACATTCCAATCATACTCTATTGGTTTGGTTTAGTTATATGCGTGAATTTTGTTCCTTAGTAGTTTTCACTTTTTGGAATTTGTTTCTTAGAGACATGTTCATGTGGAAATGTACATAGATAATTATTCTCATGTTAGTGATATTCCTACATGGTGCAAGTCACTAGTTCTAGGCCTATTGGCCGTAGACATGGGGTGTCACGATTGGGGCCCCACTGGGGCGGGTCATGATAGTATTTGGAATTATTTGAGATAATTAATTATAAAATAAATAAAGAATGGATAATAAGGAAAATATAAACAATAATCAAATATTATATATATCTAATTTCAAAAAGAGAGACTGAATCAATTTGTGCATATAAAACATAAATAATCACCTTCATAAAAAAATTCATAATGATATAATGTATAACTTCAGACAACATAATCATAACATTAATTATTTATGCCATGAAATCATACACAAATAGATAAGGCGTGCACCAAATCACAATAAATGTTTAACTAATTAGATTAATAGATGCATTGATTGGATATAAAGATACTATACTATCATGTAATAATTCAAATGAATTCGTCTTTTGAAATAAATGAATAAAATTTGAATGAATGAACAAATTAATCATATATATTAAAAATTTATCATTCAAAACGTTAATATTTTCCAACAAATATATTTAAATCTATATGATTATAATCCATACATAGTAATATGAATGATTTTACCAATAGATTATATCCTTATAAAGAAATTATATTCACAGAAATATATATAAATATATGAAAATACATTATAAATGGTTCTGGATGTTTTTATGATTAAAATGACATTTTCATTTGAAAATAACTCATTTTAATATCATAAAATAAAAATAAAATTAAGAATATTATTTTCATTAAAAACATCCATGGAAACATGTGATGGAAAGTTCAAAGAAATAATTAGTCATGAAAGAGATAAAATTCATTCATGTGGTAAAACATAAAATAAAAATTCTATTAACACATGCACATAAAATGTTCTCATAGAGAACGAAATATTGAGATCCATTGTAAATTTTATTATAAAATTTCTATTTAGGGTAGAAAATTATTTTTTCAATCATTAAAGTATTGAGAAAACATTCCTGAGAACATTTTAAATAAAATATGGACATGGAATATACAAACTCGAAATAGAAAAAAACAAGTGTTATACCATTAAAAAGGAACATTGTGAATTGTGTGTACTTATATGGGGAAAATGAATGGAAATATTTTTATTTCAATGATTTACTAAATGAGAAAAAAATAGACAGAGTTTAAGAGAAAATGAATATTTATTCAACCAATGTAATCATTAAATTTATGTATTCTGAATAAGGATGGGGTTGTGAAATAATCCCTTACTACATGTATGCAATTCCTGGAAAAGATTTTAAACTACATTATAATAAATTTAAAAAATTTATTCATAAATAAAAGATTAAAATACATTCTTATAATATAATAATGTAATTCAATTATAAATTTACACACACATTTTTCTAATAATTATTTATTAACATATTTTTTTCACTATTAACTTTTTTTTCTTGCATCATTTGGCCCTTGAATATATATCATGGTTTTACCATCTCTTGAAATTTAAAAATGATAAATTTATATATATCATATATATTCATTTAATAAATATTTATAATCATCCATTTTGATAACCCACACCGTTAATACTCTATAACTCGTTATTTAATAAATAATCGTACACATAATAAAATAAAAAAAGATCACGAGTCATAGTGTATTTGGGTAATTATATATGTATAAAAATTATAAAAAACATGGGAATACTGAAATTTAAAAATAAATATGACCTTTTATTCCTTAAAACTTTTTAAATACTACATGGGATATTTCTGGGACCTACTCAAGAAATAATTGATATATAACACTTGGTAATAAAATAATTAATTAAAAACATGATGAAATTTGAACATGTAGGTCAAGAAGAATATCCAGGTTATGTAAAAATGGGTGAGAATCATTAACATTAACACAAAAATAGGATATATGATGATAACATCATGTAAATATTGGAATGTGTGATCAATATAAACCATTACATAATAAGAATAGGTCAAGGACAACCTCCAATTAATCAAAACATAGTGTTTATTGAATAACCTACCATGCACCATACATGGTATCTCATGAGAAAAAACATTAACCAATGGGAGATAGGGTTATGTAAGTATAGGCCCCCCTTTACATTCTGATCATGTACATAAAATATTTTTCAACAAATATCATGTGAAAATTGGATTCCATTCAATAAATTTAATCCCACGATTATGAAGTGTTTCTTATATATATTGTAGTGACCAATTAATCAAGTACATGAACATCTAGTTGAATATCCAAAAGATGAAATGGATATGAGTATACATTGCACAATGTTTTTCCATGGAATGTAACTTGATAATTTCAGCAGAATAATATGTGAATATAATAGTTTATGGAAGGATTTTATACAGTGAAAGGTTTAATCTTATGATTTTGGAATCATTCTAATTTATGAAAAGAGGTTGTGGTGTAAAATGTAGGAGAATTATAAGGGTGATCTAGAAAACATTTTTTTATTGTGATCTTCAAATTCATAGTCATATCCCAGAAAATATTTTTCACATGTGTTAGCTTTTGAATCCCCTCTTAGACATTGTCAATGGAAATCCATGTGATTTTATATCTCTTAGAGGATCCAATAAATGTGATTTATCAAGTATACTCCTAATAATTGGTGTATAACTTCTTTATTCATTATAAATTTCACATTATCATAAACCTTCAAATATTAATCATGGAGATTACTGAATAAAAAATATATTATAAATTTTTAAGATTCACAACAGTCATTAATATTAGAACTATTTATTTATAATGATATGAAATAACAAATGTACTGCATTTTATTTCTATAACTATATTTCCTAATAAATAATTACTTCAACCAAAAATTGGAATTTTATTTTTAATTTTTTGTCTCATTACATGATTACACCCTAAAGAAATGTTTACAGCAATATTTCAATTCATACACTCAAATAACAGAGGGTACATCAGTTTCATCAAATCCTTTGGTTCCCATGTTTGTTCCTCAAACATGTGGTTCCCCCACAACACTATGAGTCATTGTGTGTCCATGTTTCTTAAAAATATTATGATCAATGATATACACAGGATTATCCTCATATGAAATATCATTTTTTTGGGGTACCACCACTCTATTCAATGGATGTGTGTGGTCTAGTATGTACTTTTTCAAGTGGGATACATGGAACACATCATGCAATTATTTTTGGACATGTGAGAGTAAAAGTATATACGCCATAATTATAATGAAATCAATGATATTAAAGGTTCTATATCTCTAGTTCATTGTTTTCTATTCATCCAAAAAACTGATAAACATTCTCAAGGGTAGTATATGTAGGAAAAACTTATCATTTACATCAATCACCATGTATCATCTTTATTTCATTGCACATATCTTCTATAGACATTGAGATATTTTCATATGATGATGAATTGTACGAACCTTTTCTAATATCCCAAGGTTACTATTAGGTCCCTTAAGCTTACCTTACCATATTTGTCATGTAATATTTGATTATAAAACCATTTTCAATAAAGAACTCTAAATGTTCCATTTGATTTCTAGAATGTAAAATATTGATATATAAGAACTCTTATAGGAGTAGGTGTTAGTCCTAAAATCATGGTAAATACATTAGACATGATCTCATCATATTTCATAGAGTTTGTATATTTTTCTCATACTACACATTTATTTAACTGTGATATGGAAAATTGAAACTCAGACCTCTATCTCGTTCATCATGATGAATTCTGCAAATCTTGAAGGTAAGAAAAAAAAATTTATCAGATAAAATATATATTCATACTCCATATAATATTAGAATTCCCTTTATATATAACATATCATATTGGGTAATAAAAATTTATTAATTAAAATACAATGTGCTAACTTTTTTAGTGGATATATTACTACCCAGATTTCATTTTTCCCTTTAGATTTCTAAGAGAGTCCTAGAGTGAAATCCATTGATATGTTATACCAATTACATACTATTATGGGAAATAGTTTCATCATATGAATAATGTTTTTCAATTCATTTAATTATATTATCTATTCTAATAGTTGGGATAAAAATTTTACAATATTTCTCTTTATTATATTCCATAAGAAATTTTACTTCAAATATCTTTAAATCATAGAATAGGTATTCGTGCATAAATAGAGAATGAGTAACTACAAACATAATATAGATGTTAAATTTTATGTTATGGTAATAGTAGGACATGTATCAGGGTTACAAAAGTTAAAACTATGTATTTATTATGGATTAACTGAGATATATTTTAAACAATTTAATATAGGACATTTTCGTTATTTTGGAACAATAGTATCCTCTCGAAAATAGATAATTTAGAAGTTATTTCAAAAAGTTATAGTAAAAATACATTTATAATTTCACTTCCCATCCTTTTATGTCCAATAACATTATATCCCTAACAATCCAAATCTGGGGTAGTGTTACTGAATCCTTTTAAATATGAGAATATTCCATCGTGTTCACCTCCATAGGATGGGTGTAGATTAAATACTCATAATCCCTCATAATCCATAACAATCTTCGTTATGGAATACTGATCTCATTTTATATGATTATATACTATAGTTGTTTCTTATTTTTGTATATGTAATTCTTCTCCCAATATAGATAATATCTCCAAATTGTTGACATAAATATCAATACGATAAATTCTAGATTTGGTGATATGTAGATATACTAATGGATCATTAATTGTTTGGTGGAAAATTCTATCACTTTTTCATCCTAGATGATTATACAACCCAATTCTATTCAATAATAAACCATTTACTTAATGAACCAAACTCGAGTGACTAAATGTTAATGACATTATTATATGGGAATATATATAATATTGAAATCCAAAAAGACTGGTCAGTTTCATAGTTTTAGATAACAGAATAAATACATAATAACTAAGTTTTCACGGCCCATCCTTGGTGCCCGTGCCATGACTACCCCATGCCCACCTTCCATAGGCCAGGGGTTGGCAACTAGCACCAAAGGTGTAAATCCGAGTAAAAGGGAAGGCATTAACTTTATAAAAGTAAAAAACACATCAAGTATGCAAGTGAATTAAGCACTATGTAAAACTGAGTACAAAAGTAATTGATGGAAAGTAAATGGGACAGTATATAAACCCAACTGAAAGTACAATACAACTTAGAAAGAATTTACAACAGTTGTAAAGTAAATCAACAACCACCGAGTCGTCCTCCGGGAATCCCACCTGATGGGTGGGTATAGATAGTCTCGTCGGTACCTAGGGTCCGTCCGTCCAATCTGTGTACATCCCGCCTGGTGGTCCACCTCCGAATACCGCTCAGATCCACAAGCCTCAAACACGAACAGGGTTTTCCGTTGTCCGCAACCATCACAATGTAGTGCGGGCATTGCCCGTGCAGGGGTGAGTATACGATACTTAGTAGGTACCCCGAGACCATCGAACATCTCCCAGAATCCACGATGGATAAACCACAAAGGAATGATAGAATCACGAAGTATCAACCAACTCTACTTCGGTATATTCCCATACATATACCTAAGTAATCAATCTCAGTTCGGCTCCAACTTCCGAGCCCAAGAACAATATGGTCCACACAGAAAGGAAGTCAATCACATCAATGATAATGATTGAAAGACAAGACTCAGCTCACACAGGTATACTATTCACGAAGAGGGGTGGAGATGATTAGATTTAGCCTCTAAATCATCTCCTCTGCTGAAACCATGTAGGATCCATGTACAGATGTCATCGTTGTCGAACCCATGTAGGATCCATCTACAGTAACCATTACTGCCGAACACAAGTCGGATTAATGTAATGTCGTCATCACTACTGAATCCACAAAGTATCCAAGTACAGTCGTAATCACTGCTGAACCCACATGGGATCGAAGTACAGTCGTCATCATCGTCGAACCCATGGATGATTCCAGTACGGTAGTCGTCGTAGTCGAAGCCATCTCTAGGGTTCCCACACACAGTGTACTCGATTCTTGGAGGGTCCGATCCTCGAGTAAAGGGGTTGATACATCAATGACCACAAATTCTAGAGTTGATGTATCTCGAAGATCCGTCTCATCAAAAGGAACTCAATGCGACAGATGACGCGTTCAATCGGATGCCCGGTATGAGAGATATATGCATTTTCGTTCCAGGGGCCCGATTGCAAATATTCTCATTCCAAACCCGGCCATTTACCAAAGTTGACAAAAACACACTTAGATTATCGCAAAAGTACCTCCTTGTCGATAAGGTCACAGTGCCACAACCGTCGTGTCAATCAGACATGCAGACTTTAAGTTAATCACGTTTATGTGAATAATGGGACCGACCTATTAAGCCCCGTGGGCTGGCAAGTCGAGTCACCCGTTTTTGGTGGGTCTATCCCATGAGGGGTGTCATACCAGCCTGATGTTTCGCACGGTCCGGCCGGAGGGGCGCGGCCTGGCCCGAAGAGAGCACGGCCCGACCCGAAGAGGTGCTGCCCGGCTAGTTGCGTGGTTCGCCTGGCTCGACCAGCGGGCCGAGCAGTCTGAGGGGGCACGGCCCCCCAGCTGTCCAAACATGCAGTGCCTTATGACGCCACCCTCCCATGCTGGCCGGCTTGGCAGCAAGCCTTCTGGCACAATCGGCCCACACTAGCGGGCCGCGACTCATCCGACGAGGCGCCCTCCTGGCTCCACGGCTTTGCTCCGCCCTGCCGGCCGACGGGCCGACCGGTCCTTCCACCGAAGCATCCCACTTAGCGGGACACAGTTTATCCTCATAGCCAATGTGACGATGCCTGCTTCATCCACCGCGGCCTACCCTGGCCACGGCTCCACGTTCCCTGCATGGCACGGCGGCGTCGTGCTTCCTCCACAGCGGCCCGCTTGGTCGCGACATTCCTTGCTTGTGCGATGGCGGCCCTTGAGCCGCCGACCTCTTCTGTGTTCTGTCTCTGATCACCAATTCCAATAATAAACAAGATCAAACGGGGGGTCGTCGGGTCGTGTTTGTTCGGCCCGCACCCTCCACGTTAAGGGATAGCAATAGGTCGGACAAACAAGATGTTAAAAGACAAACGAGTCAAAATTTTAATCCATTAAAATTTAAAATAATCCCCCACCTCTACAATTGATGTCGCACGTCGGGAGTCGCGGAAGACGGTGTCATGGGTAAAGGATTAGTAGATGACGTCAAAGTGTGTCTGATGAGGAAGCAGCGTCTCCTCACTTTTCTCCGAGAAAGTAATGTTTGGCGCATCATCGTTCTTCATGGAACCGAAGTTCTTCATCGAAGAGGTCATCGTTCTTTGTCGAAGAAGAAAACTATTATCTCAAGTGCTCTCTCTCCCCTAACAAAACGAAATCCCTCCAAAAAAAATATATTAAGCTACCCTCATTATTTTATTTACACAATCCATTTAAAATTAAAACATTCAAACACTTAATTAATTAAATGAAGAGATTTCATTCATTAATTAAGGTATGTTGGAAAGAGATAATGAGAGGGAGAGGGAGAGGAAAGGTCCTCATAAATTAAAGGGGTCGTCATTAATTAATGGAGTGAGGGAGGTGGAGAGTTTGGAAATTAAATGGGTGTTGCCAAATTAATGAAGGTGGTTTAAAGAGTTTAGGGGAAAATGAAAGGATGGGGCTCGTGTGGGCCCCACCTCTCATACATACACACATGAATAGTTTGGTGTATGTGGGTCCCACCCTTAACTCCCCTTTGTAGGATATAAATACGTCAGATATAAATAAAATTTTAGACACCGATTTTATTTATTTTAATCAAATTCACCAATTATTAACATTCACCCGCATAAAATGCAACTGTGGTGAATGAACCTTTAAGTGAATATCAGTGTTGTGAGTTCATCGGTGCCCATAGATTTTAATTCCGATAACCGGGTCAAAAGATAGAAAAACCCTCTCGTTCATTTACTGAATGTACCCGAGCTAAACATCAAAAATTGATTTCAAGCACATCGGGCCTCAGAATCAGGTGCCCTCAGAAGCCACCGACTCGTAAAATTCCAAAGTATATATGAAAAAAATTTCCTTGAAATTTCTGAATCATTAAATTACACCCACATCAAGGATTTAGGTTCTTGTAATGCTACAACATAAACTAGGGAATCAAATGAGGGTACTGATCATGAATCTAGGCCTCCCGCTCTCATGTTCTCTACTGGTGGTTCATGTGATGCCAACGAATTCTCACCAGAGGAATCGACCGTCCACGTTGGACCCGGTCCTGACGATCCACGACCACCACTGGGACCTCTAAAAATGTCACCCCATAATCGATGTATGTCTCTCCATTATAAATGATGTGGTTCAGCTCATGCTTGTATCTCCTCAACTAAGATACTTGGAAAATGTCGTGCACCCGGTGCAACTGAGGTGGAAGGGCCAGGCGTTAAGCCACCTATCCTACCCTTCTGAGGAATTGGAAAGGTTTAATTAAGTGCAGAGATAACATGCCGCCCCATCCAAAAATCTATAAACAACATCAAGGTGAGACCCTTAATAAAATGTGGTTTCCATCCTTGAATTCTAGTGGTCTCTGTCTCCTATCAGCATAGGACTTCCGTCATCTCTGTGCAGTACTCATCCACTCCTGGATGATCTGCACCTTCTCCAACATGGCTTGAACAATCTTTGGTCCTACAAGTTCTGAATCCCTAGGGTCTATCCCGGACAAAGGGGATCTACATAGTCGTCCGTAGAGTGCCTCGTATGGTGCCATCCCGATGGTGGAGTTGTAGCTGTTGTTGTACCCAAACTCCACCAACGGTAGGTGATCCTCCTAGTTGCGATCAAAATCAAGGACACATGAACGGAGCATGTCCTCGATATTATGAATGGTCCTCTACGTTTATCCATCCGTCTGAGGATGAATGGCGGTGCTCATGCGTAGCTGCATCCCAAATGCCTCCTGCAACCCCTTCCAAATCCGGGAAGTAGAGAGATCGTCTCGACCAAAGATGATAGAAGATGGCACGCCATCTAGACATACGATCTACTGGATGTAGAGGCGTCCCAAACTCTATATTGACCCCTGCTCTATGATCTATAGGAAGTGGGCTGATGTGGTGAGTTGGTCGACGATCACCCAGATAGAGTCGTATCCCCTGGATGTACGTGGAAGCCCTGTCACGAAATCCATGGAAATATCGTCCCACATCCACTCTGGAACCTCCAAGGGTTGTACCAATCCTACTGGTACCTGGTGCCCCCCCATCACTTGCTGGCAAGTGAGGCATCGTGAAACGAACTCTGCAACATCCTTCTTCATACCCAGCCACCAGTGCTATTGTCTGAGGTCCTGGTACATCTTCACCACTCCAGGATGTACCATTAGAGGGGAAGTGTGAAACTCTCTCAACACTTCCTCCTACAATGCAACTGGTACCATGTTATGTCCCCTAAAGGGGATGACGTGCTCTCCTCCTTCAGAAAATCCCTCAGGCGCCTACCCTGTGGAAATCTGAGCACGTCGCGTCTCACAGTCAAAGTCCCCACGATGTGCCTCCTTGACCCGCTGAAGTAGTGGATGAGTAACTATAAGGGACTGTAGAATGTCTGTCCCATCTCTATCCACAAAGGATATCTACAATGTGGCTAAATGCTCCTTCGCCTATCCATATAGTTGAATTCCTGGTCTACTGTTGAGAGCATCAGCTACTACATTCCCCTTCCAAAGAGTATATACTATCTCAATGTTATAGTCCTGAAAAAACTCAAGCCATCGTCGCTATCTCAGGATTAGGTCTTTTTCTAGAAAATGTACCTAAAACTCTGGTGGTCAAAATAGACTGTAAAGTGCTCACCCATCAGATAGTGCCACCACATCTTTAAGGCAAAGACCACTGTTTCTAACTTTAGGTCATGGGTAGCGTAGTTCTACCTGTGTTGCCTCAAATGCCTCGAAAAATAGGCAATAACTGCCCTCTCATGGATCATGAAACACCCGAGTACGATCCCTGATGTGTCGCATTAAACCACATACCCAACGCCCTCCTCCGGTAGCCTCAAGATGAGCACACTGGTCAATCTATGCCTCAGCTCCTGAAAGCATTGCTGGAATCTTTTTGACCACACGAATGGTTTCCCTTTCTTCGTCAAAGATGTAATTGGTGTGGGAATTCTGGAGAATACTGGAACAAATCTTCGATAGTACCCAGCAAGACCTAGGAAACTTAGCTCCTCTATCATGCTCCTTGGTGGCTCCTAAGCAAGTATTGCCTCAATATTCTTAGGATCCACTGCAAATCCTACCTCCGCGATGACGGGCCCCAAGAAGTGAACCTCTCGAATCCAAAACTGACACTTCGAGATCTTACCGTAAAGCTGGTGCTCTCGTAGTGTGTCCAATACTACCTATAAGTGGTAGGCGTGCTCCTCTAAACTAGTTGAATAAATCAGTATTTCATCGATGAAGACTATGAAAAAACGATTGAGGTAAGGCTGGAAGATCCTATTCATGAGACTCATGAAAACTTCTGGTGTGTTGGGTATGCCAAAGGGCATAACCAAGAACTTGTATTGGCCATACCGACACCTGAAGGCCATCTTCTGCACATACTCGTCTCAAACTATGAGCTGATAGTAGCTTGACCTAAGGTCTATCTTCGAGAACCATCATGCTCCCTTGAGATGATCAATGAGGTCATCAATACTCGGGAGTGGGTATTTGTTCTTTATGGTCACCTGATTCAGGTGATGGTAGTCGACACATAGTCATCAGCTCCCATCGCCTTTATGGAAAATAAAATCGGAGAAGCCCAGGGTGAAACATTGGGGCAGATGAATCTCTTTCCCTGTAAGTCCCCCAGTAGTACCCGTGGCCCACGAATCTTGGCGGGAGCCATCCGATATACTAGAGTAGATATCTGTGTTGTCTCGGGGTACAAGTCAATGTATAAGTCTACCTATCTGTGATAAGGTAGTCCTGAAATGTCCTCAGGAAAAATGTCTGCATACTGATCCACCACAACAGGAAAACTCGGAATCTGCACATCAACTACTCCTAGGATAAGACTAGCCAACAGATGTGTGATCGACTACCCTCTCCTCTGCGTAAGTCTATCCTACGCTGCAAAGGCTCCCTTCTCCCTGGTAAAGGGGAAACTGGTCCCATCTGTGCAGAAACACCACACTTTGCGCCTAATACAGTCGATATGGGCATGAACTGTAGATAACCAATCCATACCCATGATGATGTCGTAAGGCCTCGACACAGCTACATGAAGATCCCAGCTGAAGCTCTCACCTTTGAGAGTAAGCTCACACTGCTAGAACCAGTGTGTAATTGTCGTGTCTACTCATGTAAGAGTCTCTAGACGTAAGGATTGAGACAAAGGCTCCGTCAGAATCTTCGAGTTTCGAACAAGGGCAACAACAATAAAAGAATGACTCGCTCCTCTGTCTATAATAACTGCAGCAAGGGTGACGTAGACATATATAGTACCTCAAATCATCTGAGGTGCGTCGTGGTCATAGGTGTCGAATGCCTGAAGCTGAGCATGCCCTTGTCCACCAGCTCCCTGTGGTTGTGGTGGTCCTTCTGGTGGTGGTGGTGGTAGAGCCTCAAAGCATTTTCCACCAGCCGCTGCTCGGCCAGCTCTTCTGCATCATCCTCTTACTCCCTCCAGACTGCCATTGTTGAACCACTGCATCTTCTTGGGAGGTCCCTCTACTGTCTGTTGTTCCTCTGCATAGTGGGTCAATCAGTCACGAGCCATGTGGCCCTGGCCAACACATGCATATAACTGACTTCCCCTCGTATGGCTGGATCTTCCCCATGTGCCCCGCACATTCGAACCAGTATCCTAAGGTCGCCCACCTGATGGACTGGGCCGCCTGGACCTCAGCAACATCTACCTACTACCGGCTGTAGAATAATCTGCTATGTGTCACCCTAGGGTGGGTCTCCCTACTGGCACAGGCTCAACAATATAGCTCTTCACAAGAAGGGATTCCTCCAGTACTCTTGCCTGCGTCTGAATACTGATGGATATAATCGAAGCCCTGATCTCATGCCTTAGTGCCTTCTCAAAGGTCCAAGATTGGACAAATGGGTCCCATACCTTGTTCGTGGAGTAGCGCGATTGGTTGGTAAATCTCGCTGAGTATAGGGATACTGGCATGCTGCCCTGTCGCCGCTGTAGTACCTCCTGGATGCACACCGCACGGAGGGTGGATGGAACTAACTCCAAGCGGAAGAGGATCTCAAAGTCTTTCCTACATTGAGATGTCTAGTCGTTCACCTGGAGCATATGGCTCCACTATCTACATGCTGATGTGTGCCTGAGATTCTTGGCAAGGATCACTATAACATCTGGTGGTGTCCCTACCAATCTGAAGAATCTTATGATAGCTTCCAGCCAATCCGCGACTACCTGAGGGTCCGTCTCTCTGTGGAACATGGGCAGCCTCTATCATTGAAACTCGTGAAAAGCACTCAGGCGGAGTGCACTCTCTACTGCTGGGGTTGGTGGCATCAGTGGCTCAGAGGTTAATGGTACCACTAGTGCCTCCACTGTAATGGGGCCCTGCACCGAGGCTGAGTAACTCAGTGGGCTTCCATCTCGCACGTAGCTCGGAACCCTAGTTGGATACCTATGTGGGACCATCTTAAAAAGCAACATGTGCACCATGGTAAATATAGTATACCTAGTAAGCTGATACAATGTAATAAAAAATAAAACTTTTGAAACACACATGCAATCAGTGTTTTCTTGCACTGGGCCAGAAATCACAAGTCAGGGTCCAGGTGTATGGATACATTGGCCACCGCACCAACACTGGAATCCCTGGACTGAATACCACATTGAATACCCTTAAAACTATTTCTTGATAGGGATGAAATTAATAATGTCCTGAGTTCTGCGGTAGAATCGACTCCTCTGATAACAATTTGTTATGACTCGTCCTCGGGGCCTGTGCCGTGACTACCCCAAGTCCACCTTCCACAAGCTAGGGGTTGGTGTCTAGCACCAAAGGTGTAAATCCTTGTAAAATGGAATTCATTGCCTTTATAAAAGTAAACAAACACAACAGATTACGCAAGTGATGTATGCTCTAAGTAAAACTGAGTACAAAATTAAGTGCTGGAATGTAAATGGGATAGTATAAAAACCCAACTGAAAGTACAGTACAACTGAGAATGCAAGTACAACAACTGTAAAGTAAATCAGAAACCACCGAGTTGCCCTCTAGGAATCCCACCTGAAGGGTGCGTACCGATAGTCTCATCGGTACCTCAGGTCCGTCCGTCCGCTGTGTGTACATCCCGCCAGGTGGTCCACGTCCGGATACCACTCAGCTCCACAAGCCTCAACAACGATCAGTGATGTCCATCATCTACAACCAACACAACGTAGTGCAGGAATTTCCTGTGCAGGGGTGAGTATACGATACTCAGTAGGGACTCTGAGACCCCTGAAGGTCTCCCAGAATTGACCATGGATAAACCACAATAGAAATATACAGTCATGAAGTATCAACAAACTCTACTTAGGTATATGCTCATACATATACCTAAGTCATCAATCTCAGTTCAGCTCAAACATCCGAGCCCATGCACAGTCCGGTCCATATAGGAACGAATTAAATCACATCAATGATAATGATATAGAGACAAGAATCAGCTCAAACATGTATAGTATTCACGAAGAGGGGTGGAGATGATTACATGTAGCCTCTAAAGCATCTCCTATACCAAACCCACATAGGATCCAAGTATAGAATTCATCGCGGCCGAACCCATGTAGGATCCAAGTACAGTAACCATTGCTGCCGAACCCACGTTGGTTCCATGTACAGTCGTCATCGTCATCGAACCCATGGAGGATTCCAGTACCGTAGTCGCCGTAGTTGCAGCCATCTCTAGGGTACCCGCACACAATATACTCAATTCCGGGTGGGTCCACTACTCGATTAAATGGTTAGATACATCAACGACCACGAACTCCAGAGTGATGTATCTCGAAGATCTGTCTCGTCAAAAGGAACTCAATGCGACCGATGGCGTGTCAATCGAACGCCCGGTCTAAGAGATATTGGATATTTTGTTTCAGGGGCCCGGTTAGAAATATGCTCGTTCCAGACCTGACCATTTAGAAAAGTTTTCCAAAAATCACTTAGTATATCGCAAAAGGACCTCCCTTTCAATAGGTTCACAGTGCGGCAGATGGCGCCTCGAACGGACGTGAAGTATATAAGTAAATCATGTTTAAGTGAATAACAGTCTCGGCCCGTTAAGCATTGTGGGATGGCGGGTCGGGTCACCCACTTTTGGCGGGTCCATTCTAGTAGGGGTGTCAGAGTGGTCTGAAGGTTTGCGCGGTCTGACCTGAGGGGCACAACTCGACCAGAAGAGATCATGACCCGACATGAAGTGGCACGGCTCGGCCCGAAGGCCGAGCGGTCCAAGGGGGCGCGACCCCCTGTCTGTCTGAACTGGAAGCACTTTATGGCACCGACCTCCCAAACCAGATGGCTAGGCATGTCGGCCTTCTAGGGAAAGCAGCCCGTACGGGCGGGCCGTGGCACATTCGGTGCGGTGCACTCCTAGCATCGCGGCTTTGCTTCGCCCGACCGGCCGACGGGCCGACCAGTCCTACCACCGATGCGGCCCGCGAAGCAGGCCGCGGTTCATCCTCCCATCCGGCGCGACGACACCAGCTTCCTCCACCGCGACCTTCCCTAGTCGCGGCTCCGTGCTCCTGGCACGGCGTGACAGAGTCGTTCTTCCTCTGCCATGTCCCGCTTGGGCGTGGCATTCCTTGCGTGTGCGTTGACGACTCTTGCGCCGCCGACCTCTTCCGGGTTCCGTCATTGATTGCCAATTACAATAATAAACCAGATCAAACGGAGGGTCATTGGCCTATTTTTGTTTGGCCCGCACCCTCCACGTTAATTGATAGCAATAGTTCGGACAAACAAGATGTTCAACAAAAAATGAAGCACAATTTTAATACATTAAAATTGATTTTAAACACCTACCACAATAATTGACATCCAACGTCAGGCGTTGCGGAAGATGGAGTCATAAGGAAAGGATTCGTAGACGACGTCGGAGTGCGTTCGAGGAGGAAATAGAGTCTCCTCAATTTTCGCGTAGAAGAGAATGGCTGGTGCGTCATCATTCTTCATGGAACCAGCATTAGTCATTGAAGAAGTCTCCATTATTCTTCAGAGAAGAAAACAATTCTCTCAAGAGATCTCTCTCTATTAACACAACAAAATCCCTTCCAAAATAAAATAATAATCTACCCTCATTATTTTATCAACACAAGCCATTTAAAATTTGGAAATTCAAAAACATAATTAATTAAATGAATAGATTCCATTCATTAATTAAGGTATTTTGTAAAGAGTTAAAGAGAGGGAGAGGGAGAGGAAAGGTCCTCATAAATTAAAGGGGTTGTTATGAATAAATGGAGCGAGGGAGGTGGAGAGTTTGAAAATTAAAGGGGTGTTTTCAAATTAATGAAGGGGGTTTAAGGAGTTTAGGGGAAAATGAATGATTGGGGCTCATGTGGGCCCCACCTCTCAAACATCCACACATGGGTAGTTAGGTGGTTGTGGGTACCACCCTTAACTCCCCTTTGTAGGATATAACTACCCCAGATATAAATAAAATTGTACACACCAATTTTATTTATTTTATGCTAATTCCCCAATCATTAACCTTCTACCCGCATAAAATGCAACTGTAGTGAAGGTACCCTTAAGTGAATACCGGCGCGGAAAGTTCATCGGTGCCCTCAAATTTCGATTCAAAGCACCAGTTCAAAAGATAGAAAAACACGCTCGTTCGTTTACTGAACGTACCCGAGCTAATCTTCAAAAATTGGTTTTAGGTACACCGGGCATCAGAATTATGTTCCATCAAAAACCATATACTCGTAAAATTCCAAAGTATTTATGAAAAAATTTTCCTTGAAATTTCCGGGTCTTTACACAAGTACAAAAAGAAATTAAAACATAATAAATAGACAAATCATATAAATTTAGTCCTTTAAAAATAATTTGATGATCTATTCTACATAACCATTGAAAATAAAACAACATAAGGATGACCTAAAATTCTCAATAAGGGTCATGTACATTAAAAACTATCATGAATAAATAAGAATATTCAAAATTGAAATGTGAATAACAAATCAAACATGTCATTATTCAATTACATCATCGTAATATGGAAGGAATAAAATACAATCAAATAATTCCATATAAATAATTACATGATCCTGGAATTTGAAATTTTATAACATAACTAATAGATTAATAATATTGAATAACAATAATGATGGAATTCATAATTTTATACATCATAACTATCTAGATATATCCACTCAATTATTATTTTCCTGATCAATCCTCATTCAAGATTATTTCTATGGTTTCAAAACTGTTTCATTTGGACAAATAATTGGTCTAATGAGACTATAAATGGATCAAGGGGCTAACAATAACAATTCCCCAACCCATGTATCAAATATCCAAATCATTCGTAATATATCATATGATCAATTTATTTCAAAAAAAAATCAAATTTCTGTATTTATTTAAATTTGTGTTTTAACATCATATCCCTAATTAAATAATCATCCTTCAAATTAACCACCATATGTAAAAATGGTAGATGACTTAGTTAATAATATTATCTATAATTAAATAGATATGGATATTATATAGAAAAAAACATTGAATTATTTGTGAAAATAGATGAATCAATGGGTAATTTATACACAACATTAAACTGAATTGTTGTACAGTAACAATTATGTCTCAATGGAATATAAATTGTGATTAAATCCTTACCTTCAGATTTCACTTAATTGAACACTATTTAACCTCGTTAATAATGGTTTAAATAACTTTATTTAACTATTATATAAACATATTCATACATATTATATTATATAATACCCTATTATATTATTTTATTACACAATTTTATAATAATAAATCATTATTATCCCATATTTGGGTGATATCTAGTTCATTTTCCCATGCATGTTTTGTCATGTAAGTTCTGGTTCTTATATATAAGATATATTTTAAACATATATATAATTTTATTAAATATATATATATATATACCATATTAATTCATTTAATAAGTTTTTATAATCACTCTTGAATGGTGATCATGTAAAATGAGACGCACTGCACCATGGGGATGATAGGTTGTTTGTAGTAAAGGGCAACAATATCATTCCCTCAATGGGGAAAGGGTACGAAAATGGATGATATATTAATTTTTCCACAATAAATATCATTTTAGAGTTATTATATATATATATATATTATATGCATCATTATACCCATCTAGTTAATGTGGTGATGAAAATAAAATTACACCACCACGTGAAGACGATAAGTCATACGTACGCACATGTGATACCTTTTTCATGTGATTGAATAAATATGGAATATGGTTTTTGAAAAATATTAAAAACATCACATAATATATGTAATAATATATTTATTAATTTATATTTTAATAAAAATTAAGTAGAACTATAATTATAAATAAAAATGAAATAGTTAGTAAAAGTGATTACCTCTTCTTCGACAGATGTTCTGAATATCTCATTTCAGAGATCTATGGTAGGTATTTTTCAAGGATCATGACCTCAATATCATAAATATTTATTTTTGGAATATAACTATATAGATTTATTTTGACTTATATGGCTTAATGTTGTATATATAAGTGAGGGAGGAGGTTCCCTTTTATAATTAAGGTGAGGGGCAATTTCAAAAATCCGCAAAATATTAAAATATATAAAGGATATTTCATATACAGAGACAGATAATGGATAAAAAATGAATATAGAAAGATATTTTACACAATAAAGTATCCTATTTGCGATTATTTTCATTTCTATAATTTTTAAATAAATTAATTAATTATTTATTCAACGAAATGTAACTATTTTCAAACCTGGCACTATTAATTTAATTTCAGTTCAAATACATCATAAGAAACTGAGAAATATATTATACTAATTTATAACATTACAATATTTAATTAAGATCTAAAAATTTTCTAAAAAATATTAAATCATAAAAAATATATCAGAATTAATATTTTTGAAATCAATTACCTCATTTCTCTTATAAATAAATAAATAATGTCATAGCATAGAAGAAGAATTTAATGTCACTATATAAATTCTAAAACCTCAAATTAATTTTCTAAAATGTAAATATTTTCACTAATATAATAATAATCATTTATGGTAAATTTTTTATTTCTTTTTTCGATATATGGAGAACTATAATATATTAAATACAAAGAGAGTAACATTTTAATACTATCTTTTATTTTAATAATTTATAAATCATTATCATCAGAAAGTTTCAATTAAAATTTTAAAATTATATATTATGTTTATAATTGTATAATAATATTTATTCAATAATTTATGGAAAATTTTAGGTCATGGTTATACACTTATATTTTTGTTTGGAACCTTATTTAGTCCCTTTCATTCTTACCGTGAAAACATTAATTTTTTAACTTCGAGGGCTAATATACTTAATATAAAATTACAAAATTAATATAAATGGATTAATTAGGTAATTAAAATACCTATCATAAAAATTTACTCTACGTTATGAATTTTTGAATTTTTTATGATTCAATAAAATATTATTATTTTAAAATATCATTAATGTCAATTTAAAAAATTTCTGTCACATTGAATTTTAAAAATATTAATTAAAAATAATAAATAAAATTAAACACTATTAATACATCCAATACATTTCAGGTTTTTATAATATATTTTTGGATTAAATCTATATTCTAAATTATATTTATTTTGTTTTTTAAGTACAATTTATTTTATATTTTAATTAATAACATAATTATTGCATCATTATATTGAATTCCTTCAATGTAATTATTTATTTACTAAAAATTTAAAATAAATTAAAATTATGAAGATAAATATTTTATATTTCCAATTAAAATTTATAGTAAAATATATCTTATTTATATATAGATATTAAAAATTATATACTTACTAAAAACATTAGTCTGAAATTATTTTACTTTTCTGAAAATGAAATACTATATAGGTATAAAATTAATCTATGTGAATCCAATAAGTCATAAATAAAGAAAAAAAAATTCAGCCAAAAATAACCCATCCAATAAAATTAAGACAATTTTTGGGTAATTTCCTATTCATTTCCAAAATTATTGTTACCCTTAATTATCAGATTTACCCTTAACTGTGTCATTTAAAATTACAAAGAATGTTATTGTCATTTTGAAAAATGAAAAGGAAAAAATTTAATAAATGTTGAACTTTTGATTCTAAATATTTATCCCATTTCTAAAAACTATATTTAGCATACTTGAAAATTTTAATTTATATGTAGTCTCATAGAAGTGATGAGAAAGCAGGTTTTATAGAATAAATGATCTAATGATTAAAAAATATATATCAAAAATAAATATGAAAAATATTCTAATGAAATTATTTGGATTAATGGAGATATATTTAATTTATTTTTACATTAAATGAAATTTAATATATTATTAACAATTAAAAATTATTTCGATTAAAATTCATTTTTAAATCAAAATGTCGTTTTTTTCACTATTCAATAAAAAATGAAACGTAACAGAAAAATAAAAAAATAAAACAAAGAAATTTTTTTTCATAAAATATAAAAAATGGTGATTATTGTTTTCTATTATAATTTAAGAATTTTAAAAATATGGTTTAAAAACAATGTACATCCATAAAAGGTGTCAAAACTGGCTTTTCATAAATATATATTATTATACGTAAAATAGTATTTTCCCTTGTATTATTCCTATCAAATTTATTGGATGAATGAAAAATTATTTCATTGAATATATTATATTTAAATTTATTAATTTTTTAAATAATATTTGGAATTATAATTTCAAGGTTATATTAATTACATAATAATGTTATATTATTCATTTGAGATGGGTGTTGTGTAGATAGCTTGTTATTAAAGATATTAAATTTAAAAGATTCATAACAGGAAATATATGTTTTTATGATTTTATATATTAAATTAATCTATTCTAGTGGTTATTGTGATCTCAGTTATGGTGATTAACATTTTATTTTACACTTTAATTCTCTCCTCACATTCACCATTCCAGAAAAACTTCACTCCCTTCTGAGTTATCTTGGATAGTGGGCTAGATAATCATGAAAACTTTCACAAAAATCAGTGATAGAACCTATATGGAAATGGAAAGTAAATATAACAATCAAATACATTTTTCTTCTATATCGTTTAATTAACTAAATTTTCAAAGCATCTACTAATAAATATTTTTTGGTTATAATATTACCTAAGAATGTTAATTGTTATATTAAAAACTACCATCTTCTATACTTTACACATACATTTTTCATTCATAAGATCTTCATTACAATACTATAATTATCCTAACATTCCACCTTTTTTAGAGTATATAAAAAATATCATCTACATATATTTCCCATCATTTTCTAATGAAATACCTGAAGAATATATTTATTAAATCCATAGATATATCAAGAGAAGTAGTGATTCCAAATTCTATCACTATGAAATCATAGTTCCTTTAACCTGTAAGAAAATAAATCTTGATAATATCCTCCTTCTTCACCATTTCATGAAAATATCATTACAATAAGTCCACAATATTAAGGTTTTGGGATCCACAAAGTTGATTAAAAAAGTCATCATCTTGTGAAAAATGTACTTTTTGTTTATGATGATCTAGTTTAACTGATGATAATAAAGGTGTAGGATGAATTACATACACTTTTTCATGAATAATTTGTTAGAAACACTCCTCAAGTGAAGCGCATATGAAAATAATCTCTTTATAATGTTTCTACTATTTTTACCTATTTCAATCTTCATGTTAAATAATGTCCATTCAATTTGGGGTCTTGGATATAATCAATGATCTAGGTATAATCTTGATTGAGATATTAACATCAAATACTGGTGAAATGAAATGAAATTGTTTAGGATACTCATTAATGTATTCACTTATGATGGAAATGTATTTATGGATGAACTTATCCTTATTTTCAGTCATTTATGATTGATATACATGTTTAAAAGATAATAATATATATTCAATAAATTGTAATTCCAAAGGATATTCACCCCCTCTATAAAATTTTTTAGAATAAAAGGGTGATTGAAGATATTGATGGTGAATTCCTTCTTGTATAAATCTATGTTGGATCTATACAATGAAAACCAATCAATGCCTAGTGTAAAATTGAATTCCACCAAAGAAATAATTATTAGACTTTTAGTGTGTACATTACCAAATACTTGATCATGTGAAACAATAATTTTTTTTACCGATGATATCAAATCACTTAGGGTGGTGAATTATTGTTTTTTAAAAACATAATAGATATTCTAGTGTTTCATGAAGTTAAATAGAAAAAATACATATATATTTTTGGAGTAGAGGTCTTGTGTACTTCAACAATTACAATCCTTTTTGGTGGTTTTCATAGGATAAAACATTTTTTGTCCCCATTAACGTGGAGATATTCTGTTCTTGTTATACTTTTTAATCCTTGGAATAGACTATTATATTAGAAAATATTGATGTACCCCGCATTTAAAATATATAACAATTAATGTTAAAATATATAAACATTATTTTCGTTCCTAAATATTCATTTTTTCATTATGACTAAAATCATTTTTCAATAATATTTCACACTTAAACATCATCATGTTCCTTCATGGAATTTAATTTGGTTGATATTTACACATTTTTGACACATAGGATATTGGATCTTCGTTCGTTTTTCACATTTATCAAATGAACATCTATGAGACATTTTACTCCTCTTTTTAATGTATTCTTAGATTCCAAAATGGTTCAATTATAAAAAATAATTTTTGATCATTGAAATTGTATAATACCATAAGTATAACTTTATCTCCCTTAAATATATTCATATGATTTCGTAGTTGGAATATTACCAATCACATTTATTTTTGAATAATTTACTCATATTTTATGACTATGAAAACAATAAATAGAAATTTTGATTTATAAACCATCAAAAAATGGTAAAAGATTAACGCTGAAGAGATAAATCAAAGATAAAATATATTCCTTAACCTATTTTTTATAGGTTTTAATATATGATATATATACTCTTTTTAGTACCATAATATTATATTTTAATTTTTGTTTCATTCATAATCATCAATAAAAGGGTTTAAATTAACTACAAAATATCTTAGGGGATTCTCAAACGAGGTGTGTAGCGAAGATATTTTTTTATGCACTATGTGATGTTCCAATCAGCTCCTAGTTTTCTATTTCTAAGTATATTACCCCTGGGTAAAATTGTGTAATGTCCAAATGAACTTTTAGTATCTAGATAATGATTTTTATTTCAATAAAAAAATTAAAAAATACTTTATAATAATTTATAAATTTCATTAACTATTGTTTCGTATCTATGAGTAATTCTATAAATTATTCTAATCTTAGTACCCAAAATAAATTTGTGCCTTATATGATACCATATATTAAAACCCAAATATATAATACACCTTAATTCGTGATTTAATACATAATTGTACATTTAATATAATCCCAAAATATCGTGATTCCTAATATATTTGTGTGACTAGCTACATAGAAAAAAATATGAGATACAGGTATATCAACATTATTAAAAAAATATAAAATGTCGCCTTATATTGAGTCGACTCCCCTAATATTGCATGGAATTACATTGTGATGTACATAAGAAAAGAGTGATATATAAATCCCAATAAGAAAATAATAATATCATTACAAGACGAATCCAATACATGTCAGTCAAGAGGAATATTATGGTTACATAAATATTATTGAGATTCATAAATATGATCATAGAATGATTTTATAATATGATAAAATCGTGGAAAACGAATAATTTAGTAAAAACAGAAAAAAAAAAACATCATAATAATCAGTCAAGGATAACCATAGAAACATCATAATCTTGTTTGATTAGGATAACCTCCCATGAACCATACAAGGTATCTCATTAAATCAAATCATTACCCAATGCATTGGAGAACTATATATTTTAGGTCAGATCTTTGACATTCATATATTGTACACCCATTATTGTTCCACATACATCATACGACATAAATAATCCCTTAAATAGATTAAATATCATGTGTAAGGAGTGTGGGTGTCATACATGGTAGTACTAAATAAAGTAAGGATTTATATCAGAAAACACCCTTGAGTATAAATGTGGATGGGTATACATAACCCAAAATATTTGGAATGAAAAATCACAGGATAATTTCAGCATTATAACAAGTGTACATAGTGGTTTGTGGAAGGGTAAAATGGGAGAGAAAGGTTGACTGTCATTATATAAGAATTGAATGATCAATATAGTGATATGTAAAAATATAAGAAAACATGAACAATTGGAATGAAAAATAGAAAAATCAATGAATGTTCATAAATAATAGCGGTAATGATACAATTCTTTATTTGGCATAATATTCTCTTAGGTAATATTAAATCACTTGATTTTATTCACATTAGTACACAAAATATTACATAAAAATACAATTCATATAACCCCACAAATAATAAGGTCTAGTTTTCTTATGTAACTGGGTTCATTTTATAATACAATGATCATGGTTATAATGATATTATTTATAACTCCAATGCAAACCCTTATGAAATATTTTCTATTATAAAACATAAAGTGATAACCTAGGGATGTATATAAGAATGGGATTTTGGGAAAATACTGATAAGAGAATAAATAAAGTATATCAAAAAAATTATTACATTTGAGTCAAAAGATGTATCAAGGTAACATAACATGGTTGTGAATCATAAACATTACCATCGAATAATGTTAAATTATAATAGTATAAAGTGAACATGGGAAAATGCAAACAATATAAAACATGATATCATAATGAGAAGTAATAGAAACCATAATGAAATCATAACATAGTATGATTAAGATAACATAAAATGAACCCTAAATGGTGTCTGATATGACAAAAACATTACCCATTGTGTTGGAGGGATATATAATTGAATACCCAACTATCACACCCATAACATGTACATTCATAATTGTGCCACATAGATCATATAACATACGGACACATTTCATCCCTTTGAACCCTCCTATTAAAGAGTAAGGGTTAGATAGATGTAATTTCCTAATAAATTAATGATATATACATCAAGTTTAATAACCTTCATTGAAAATAGGGATTTTTATTTCGATATGAAATTTTTTTCATTGAAATTTATAAGTTAACTTATGTATTACGAAGAGGGTATATAAATATTCATGGGAGGGTTTATTAGGAGTAAAAGTGGACTGTCATAGTTTTTAAATAATTAGGATAATAATTGTTATATGTAAAATCATATTACAACATGAAAAATTGGAAATAAAATAGGAACGATATCAATATGGTTCTTGAAAAAAATAAGAGGAGGCGAGGATCCCGAACCTCGAGGTGGTGGTTCTTAAAGCATGGGTTGACTATATAAAGAGATTGGGGGAACCACGAAAGTCCTATTTTCAGTTAAAGATAGAGTAACTCTATGATACAATTGTATTCAATGAAGTTTAATGGACGGATAAGAGTGTTTTATTCCAAAAGGGATGGGAAATCAATATTAATTTTCAATCATATGGTTTGGAATATAAATGATTAAGTAATCAAAACCATAATTATTCCACTTATTTTTTCCTATGATTTCATCCAAATAGGATCATTTGTTATTATTTCTTATTTCTTATGACCATACATGTGGTGATCCTAAAGTGATTCATGTTTATATAGGATTGATTATAATACCTTAATTATAATATAGGTTTTATAAAATTAATATACGATTTTTAAAAATAAAATAAAATCAAAATTAATTATTATAAAGAGAAAATATAATCTGTTAATTTATACTATTTATATTATTTATTAAATAATATTCTATTTTTTATGTTCTAATAATTCATATATTCTTGTTCTCTGGCATTTAGTTTTTATCAAAAAATTTGACATTGTCAAAAAAATATGAAAAAGTTTCTATTCGATAAAACCAATGTCATGACTTCAAAAAAATATTTATTTTTAAAAAATCAATAAATATTAAAATAATACATTGAATTCATAGAAAATTAGATAAGAATAATAGTTTTTTTACTCTAATAATTTTTTAAACATTTTGACAATTATATATGCAATTGTAAAATTATATAATCATTTATATTTAATAAATATTATTTAATTGTAATATTTTATAAAACATTCATTTGTATAAAAAATTATTCAATTCCTAAAAAAGGTTTTTTATTTAAATTATATATTTACTAATAATAAAATTTCTATTTTATCGTATCAAAATCTATTTTTTATCAAAATATAATATTTAATAGTAATAATGTAATAAGATATTAATAAGGTAATTAATTTATTAAAAATTAAAATGTAATAAAAACATAATATTACGGTATAAAAACAATTCACACTATTATACTATAGAATTCAGTGAGGGTATGATTATTATGGTGATATTTTCTTAGGGTGTTTCGATAAAAATATCTTGGGATGTTATCATAATAATCATTAACATATCTCATTAATGATTTTTATCATGCTTTAGTTTTTCAATATCACGATGGAAATGGACAAAAGGAAATGATCAGTTTTTTAATCTCCCCTAGAATCCACAATAAATGAGCTTCATATGGTATGATCCAACTGGTAGAGGTTGTCACAAATATTTTTTATTTTATTTGGATTTATTATAACCCTATATAAATATATATATATATTATGTATTCAATGTATAGTGGATATACTATTAGTGGTTATCATTCATAAGGGTCATTTAAATTTGACCTGATATTACTCTCCAAAATTACGAAATTAGTACTTTTGTTTTCTATAAATACATTACCTAAACATGCCATTATTTATTTGAAAATGAAATTTAGTTTATAAAACATTGGGATGTTACATTATTCACACTTTTATAAATTTGTCCCTCCAAATTGTAATTTCATACTCTAAAACAGATCAGGGTAGATTTGTTTCACCACCTCATATGGGTCCCATCTTCCATTCTAAAAACTGTTGTTCATCCATAACACTTTTACCACATGAGTTATATTGTTTCATAGAACATTATCTCCACAATATATGATAACCGCCAGCTTATCCTTGTATGAAACGAAGTTCATCAATGGTAAGACCTCTAGATTTAGTATATATGAGGTATCTAGTATGTACTTAGTCAATGAGGAATACATGGAAAAAATCATGTACTTTAGATATGTTAGGATGGAGTTCTAATTGATCAGTCGCTGCATCGATGTGACCAGTGGTATCAAAAGGTCCAATTCATCTAGGATTTATATTTCACATCTTTATATACCTCATGAATTTATTCCATGAAAATATACAATGGAACACATTATCTAAAACCTACAAATCCAGGTTCAGTGAATGATTGTTTTCATAACATTTCTATATCCTCTTTATGTATTACATATTATGCATAATGGTTTGAAAATTCTCCTTAATTTAATCTTCAATTTCATTTCCCTTCATCTCTAGTTATCAATATTCATCCCAACATGTTGGAATCTGACACCTCTTCCCATACATAGCCGCATAAAATTCAATTTTAAGTGAGGAATAAAAACAATTATTATATGTAAAATTTTATAGTATAAGTTGTTGGTCCCAACAACCAAGGTAATCTATTAAACACGATCTCATCATTTCATCAATTGTTTTAATAATACTTATCAACAATTATCCATTTGAGGTTGATAATATCTTACGAAGATCATTTTTGTTTCCAATTATTATTGAATGATTCTCTAAAACCACATTGAACTCCGCAAATCTGTATAACATAAAATAAATATTAAAACTCATTGGAGCCTTTAAAATTCACTTATATAAATATATATTGAGAGAAAAATATTCTTTGATAGTAATGTAGTAGGCTGACATGGAATGGAGATCACCTGCCACCAATATTTAATTATTTTCTTTTAGGGGTGATGGGTAGTTCTATGAAAAATAAATTGTTATGTTTATACATTTCAATACAAGTATGGAACATTTTTTTATAATTCCATAATACATATATTATTCAAAATTGAATTTTATGCGTACGATGAGTCATGATAAATATTCTACAGTCATCCTCTTAAAATTTTCCCACTATAAAAATTTCTTCAGATCCTTATATATTGTAGTACTTCATGGATGATTAGAGAAGGATGAAATATATTTATCACCCAACATATCCTATTTTTTCAAATTTGTTGTGGGACATATATATGGGCTACATTATTTATATCACCTTATTTACTGATGTCGGTCTCCAAAATCATTGCAACATTTTTCTTTAGCACCTCATCTTAATTCTTATCCTCCTTGAATCTCTCAAGAATGGATTGATGAGGAGTTATTTTAAAATTATAAGATAAATATCCATTTTCTGTTCACGTTACCATACTTTTCTTGTCCATTAATATTGTATCCATTTAAATACTTATCATAAATAGGTTTTCATGATCATTTCTACTCAGAGTATCTTTTACATTGATTTCATTAGCATGATGATACTGGATTGAAAAATATAATCTATGAACACATATAACCACCATCATTAGCCCATATTAAGATCTTTTTGGGTGAACAAATATAAATGAGTATTTTTTCAACCTTATATATGACAAATATTTCCCTATATAGATAACTTCACCAAATTTTCAACAAAAATATCACTACAACCAATTCGAGGTCATGTATAGGATTTCTAAACTCATAGATCCTTAATTAGTGAATGGTAGACATTTTAAAATTCCCCAAAAACATTAATTACCATTTCCAAAAATCTCATTTTATCTCCAATTGAAAAATATATTTTTCATCATGGTCTGTAGTGAAGTATTGAAATAAATATCATTCTATTACGTCATTTTATTATAGATAATAATTTAATCAATAAATTATACTGCAAATTTTATGAAGTAATTCCAAGATACTCAATATGTTAATACCCATAATACTTAAATATATTTAATGATGAATAATGGCGTCACTATGAACTTATAGGGAACATATTTTGTAAAAAAATTCAACATGGGTATATCTCATTTTTCACCTTTACATGATGATATCATGTCTAAATGTCCACCTTAGAAAAGTACTAGGCTAAGAATATTTGATTGAAAATTTCATAAATTTAAGAATATGATACATTTTTTATATCACGGTCTTTTTGATATCACGATAAACAATGTAGGTGTGAATTAACCCATCATTATTCTTGATGATGTGGTATGGCGTACCCCATTTTGAATAATATCAATTCATAATAGGATGATACAAAATGGGATTCATTATCCTCCATGCACTTATTCTGAACAAGGGAGTGATATATGATATGGAGTATGATATCCTTATCCCATTAATTAATTTTTTAAATATACATGAAAAAGATAATCCAAGAATATAATAGCATCAAATTTTGATAAAGAAATCATCATAAGGTTTTTTGTGATATTAATTAAAATAATTTTGATAGGGGATGATTTATATAAATGGGATCTACTAAGTCCCTAATTTGTTATTCTAACTATTTTCTCTACCTCCATGTTCCTTAATGGCATTATAAAAGATCTATTAAACAACTATTATTGGGATCTCTTAAACTTTGAAACACATAGATGATAAGCCTTCTTTTCACTATATAATACTTTTAATAATAATTTAATTCATCCAAATTAGACATATTAATGGGAATTATTATACTACTAAACACATAAAATTTAATCCTTTAACATTGAAAGGAAAAATCATAATTTATATATATTCATTTACCAATGAATTTCTATGTTTTATTCTATGTTATCCATTATATATTCACTATCACAAATTATGGGGAGAATTATTTCCCCGTAATAATTTTTTTTAAAGGAGCTTTTGAATTAAATAAATCTTATCCACTAGGAGGTAAAATCAGGTATATAGAAATGAATATTTTCATGCACCAAGTGATAATCTATTCAAGCTCAAATAATGTTGTTTTGGGTTATTACCCCAAGGTAAAAAAATATTTGAGACACATCCTCTTTTAATATCCAAATACAGATGTATTTTCTTGGTATCTAAAAACTCTATAATTTATCATATTTTATGGAAAAATTTCTTATGTTTTCATCTTGTATTTAAGGCATTGACATTATAATTCTGATAATATTCCTCATAAATAAGTATAATTTTATCTGAGGGAAACTATGTCAACCCATATTTTAATACACATTAATTCAATATTTCATATATAAAAACACTCTTAATACATTCATAGAATATAAAGAGGCCTAGAGTCTCAGTTAAATTAGGTAGATTTCATAAAAAACTTCTTTATAATGATATTAATTTAAACATCCTTTAAAATTCCTTCACTCATCTAAAATTTTGTGGGATAACATGGGGACATACATATGTAAAGACTGATTTATAATGAAAAATAAGAGAATATTCAAAGGATAACATGATTAAATTAATATATTTGATTCAATAGCCATATCATGATAACATAGTATGGGTGGGAATCATAAACAAGAGCATCGAATTATGATAATTTTTTTTAATATAAAGGCAACAAGGAAATATGGAAACAATATAAAACACGACATCATAAACACTACACAACAATAAAGACTGATAAATGATAACATAATATTCTTATGAAAACCTCATGTTTAATGTACATTGTATAACATGAGATGAAAAAAATACTAGTTTCATTAGACATATAAATAATTCCATTCCCACTCGTCACATTTATATTAGCCATCAAATACTGTGTGCACATAGATCATATAACATGAGAAAATATTTAATCAATATTAACACTTTAATTAATGATTATGGGTTATATAAAATTACTTTTCATATCAATTTCAGATTGGTAAATATAGTTCAATACACATTAGTGTAAAAGGGTTTGGATATTCATTAGACAAATTGGTTTCATGGATAATATCTAGATAATTTTACATGTATGACTTGATATATACGGATTAATGGGAGGTTTTAATTACTATGAATTTTTACTATCATCAATTTCAAATAATAATTACAATAAATGGTATATGAAAACCCTATTAGAACATGAATATTTTTAAAAAATTATAATATGAAAAAGTATCATAAATAAAAATGAGGAGTGGTGGTTCATTTACCTGGATAGGGTTCTTCTTAAAGCATGGAGGTAACTTCTTAAGAACTTTATAAAATTGTGCTAAGGATATTGAGAGGTAACATAAGTGTAAATTTAAATGCATATTGTATTTGGTGAATGGAAAAATATTTTGGTATGTTTGTTAAAGAAAAAGATTGGTTATTTCATTATTAATTCTAAACCATATTCTTTAGACTACATATGACAATATAATTAAAACCAAAGACATTCTAATGGCTTTTTACCATTTTTTCTACAAATTAGTTGAGTGTTTCGTTATTTTTTAGGATAATAATGAACACATTAAAATAATTTAATTGGTGATGTTTATGTGTGTCATGTTCATAATGGATTGATTTTTTAAAACTATAATATTTAATATAGGGGATGAAGAATTCATTATGTGATAATAAAATTAATCAAATATCGTAAAAAATAAATTATTTGAAATGGGAAATATAATTACAATCATGCATAATATTTATAGTATTTATTATGTTACCTTTGATATTTTATGATGACATAATTTTTATCATATAATTTTATAGTATATAATTTTGTCCAAAATTTTTAAATATCACAGAAAGATAAGAAAAATCAACGATTGGATGATTTCATCATGATGATAACAAAAATTAATATTTATTTTATCAATTTTAATCTCTAAATATTATAATTTACATTATTAAACTATAAATCAAAATTTATTGAGAAAATGGTGTTTTCTACAATAATGGTATTACGATCAATATAATAATTGAAATTAATTTATAAATTATATTATCAAACATATTTGATAAATACTATAAAGTAATAAAATTTATTAAATTTGTATTTATGTGAAAAAAATTGAATTCGTGAAAAATTGTGACATGATTGAAAGTATATATTTTAAGAAAACAAATCTGGGTATTATCATATTTGAATATAATTTTTATAAAATATTATTGTATAACTATTATAAAGTATTAAAATGAATATATAATGATTAAATTATTAGAAATAAAAACATAAAAATCATTGATATATCATCTTGATACATATCAATTTATTAGACTAGTGATTTTCATAAGGGAATGAAGTGAGATTGTGAGATTTTCATATGGTGGTTCCGAAAACAAGGTTTAGGCCCTGATATCAGTGAGATTAATATTCTTTAATAAATAGTTTTGATCATGAATCATATATTTAATAATTGATTGGAAATTTTCAATGGAAAATACCATTGTTGGTATCTTCCTTATATGCTCAGGTAAATGAGCTTTATAGGGTATGATCCTATAGGTCAAGGATTTTGCTTCCTTTGACTGTGTCAATTGGATTTATCTTAACCTGGTAAACATTATTTATAAGATTATTGTAAATTGTATATACTATAAACTATGATGGCTAAGAATTTTTTATAATATAATAATCTATAACCAACAAAAATAAAAAATTACTTCATGTTTTTTATATAACTACAGTACTTTGTGAGAAATACTTTCATCTAAAATTTTACTTTGATTTATAAATATTTGTGTTGTTATATATAATGGTTATAATAACATGGTATAAATGATCTATCATTTATATAAAATCTTTTATAATGTAAATCTATATTTCAAAAGGGAATTAAATATAATAAATTGCGATTCAAAAGGATAAATATAACGAAGGTTCTTTTATGGAAAACAAGAGATTGAGAGAGATCTATTATATTGAGATAGAACTTATGAAATATTTAAAATAGCTTATTAAGAGAAATAAAACCCATAGGTATATATTTAGAGAGATAAAGGGGGTGATGACATTCATTCTAAATAGGTTTTCAATTAAGACTAGTGGGATGTTGGGGGGTATTTATTAAAACATTGGGGTAATTTATTTTTATTTTACAATGATATATTTTTGAATCTATTTGAAAAAGTTATCAAAACTAGAAAATGTACAATTTTTACAATTCTTTCAACAAAGGAAATTTATTTTTTAATATTTAATAAATCCATGAACTGATCCTATGAAAATAAAACCACTAGTGATGTGAATTTGAGTATTAGTCATAAAATATTTATTTTAAAATAGCAAAATAAAATATTGGTTTTGGAGGATTCTTTTAAATTTTATAAAATTAATCAAATAACCCAAAAAAAATTCTTTAAAGGGGTGATATAAATTTGGTATTTTATTCCATTGACATTATTTTTTACATATCTTTATGGAAATTATGATGTCATAATACATGTCAAATATTTATACAATGTCTTTTTTTACCCAAAATACCAACTATCATTTAATATTATAAAAAAAATCACTATGAAATTAATTCTACATTATTATTTAAAAAATGATATGTATTTTGTTAACATAATTAAAGTAATTTAGAAACATATAATTATATATCAATATCATTATTTATTTTAAAAAACTCATTTTAAAAAATCAGTATTCTGACAATTAAAAATATTATATTGGAACATAATAAATTATATTATGTATATAAATAAATAAATATTATTTATTAAGAATAATATAATAAAATAGTTTTATTTCATATTTCAAGAACTGCTCAAAAATATTTTTTAACTAAAACCATATTTGAAAAAAATAATTGTTTATTTCATCATATCAATATATAATTTTTAGAAACTAATATATGAATTTAAATATAAATTAATAATTTAAAGTGTTATATATAATAATATTTTATTTAGAAATTAAATATTAAAATTTAAATTATTATGGTCTATTTACATAAAAACTTATTACACTACTGTACATCCTAAGGGTAAGGTGTATGATGGTTGTGCTTTCATGGGGTGGTTTAGTGAACAAGTTTTGAGTAGTGATATTATTATGATTGAAATATCCTTATTCATTATTTTTATGAGAATTATATGTTGAATCATGGATTGGTCTTTTTCATGGTCAATGCCTAGTGATTTCATCACTCTTGGAAACTCCATAATATTGTCCTCATATGGTATTCCGCTACCAGTAAATGACATCACTTCCTTCTTATTTGTCAATTGAAATTTATCAAAACCCATAATATATAAATGTTAATTTTCTCAATACAATGAATATATTATTGACATATAATTTTCTTAACTATCTTTTAAATACGATTGGCCAAATTTTATTAGTATCAAAATAAAAAAATTAGAGCTAGTATTTTATATAACTATATTTTAGTGTAAGGAATTTATTGAATCTAATAGAGGGATTTTATTTATAATATTTTGGGTCATTAAATTCTTCCCTAAAATAAAATTTTCTCCCTCGTGATTTAATTTTATACATTAAAAAGGGTTTCTGTACTTATGTTTCATTTCCTCTTCCTGTTCTAATGTTTTTTCCTCAAAAATTGTATTTATACCAAAAAAATGAATAGGTGAATAATCAATTTTCATTGAACATTTCCTATATAATATGTTATTTTCACTATTTTCCTTTCATATTAATGTTCATTCTACAAGGGTAACACATATAGATTTTGTATATTTTAGGGGTCTAGTATGTACTTCTTCTAGTGTGATATAGGCAACACATCATATGCTTGGGATATTTTAGTTGAAAGGGATAATCGAAAAGAAATAATAATGATTCTATGAGGAATATTAAAGGAACCAATGTATCTATGATAAATATTTTCCTTCATCTAAAATATCATAACATTAGTCCATGAATATATATAGGAGAACACTTTATCCCCAACCTCAAACTATAGGTATTATTAATTACTTTTAGCATAGATCTTCTTTCAATCATATGTGTATTTTATATGATTTAGATTGAAATAAATGATCTTTTACTTCTCTGGTAAAATATCTTCTAACATAAGCTTCATATCTTTGAATTCATACCAGTAATTTGGTTCCTGACACCTTTTCCCATGAAATTCATTATATGATTCTCTTATAATGCAAGGGTACAAACTATTTTTATAATATAAATACACTAATGTAATGTACTGATCTAAATATCCATGTAAATTTTAAAAAAATAATATAAACATATCCCCTACTATTAAAATTATTCAATGAGATTTAACATCATTTTGAATGTGATATTCAATACATCAATAATTAATATATATTGTTATTGTGGAAGGCTTCTCCAAACATCAAAGTAAACATCCGACCTATATTTGATATGATGATGAGTCGTACTCCATAATGTATTATTTCTTCCCATATGTATATCACCATTTTTTGATTATGAGATAAAATTTCCTTAATGAAAATAAATGTCACCAACATTATAAGGTGTTTGACAACCACCCAGATGGATTGGCATCCATTGTAAGTCCTATGGGTATTATAATGTAATATGTGGTTATTTGTTGTTATTTTTAATCATGAATTTAATGATATTAAATCATAACATTCTACATATGTCATTCATACCTAATTTTCTAGTATCCCATGTTTTGAGATAAAAATTTTATATTCAACCCTTAAATGTTATCTTACAAAAAATACATACATCAGATCTCTATACACCATTGTTTTTATTATATGTATTCAGACGGAAAATATATGTGCATCATCGAGATGTTACCTTTTTACATATCAATTTCATGAAACACCTATAAATGTTTCATTCCATATAACCCCATCACTATAAAAATTTTTCTCGAAAATATTTTGTACTATTTTATGTAGGTTTTAAATGGATTATTTGTCCTCCTTTCTTCTTTCAATAAATAATGGTTGAAAAATAATTTGATAAATTCTTATTGAAGAACACTTTTTTCTTCCCATGGATATAATTTTTATTTTTATTAATATTATATTAATTTCAATGCCCCTCATATATATGGTTTTAATATCCTTTATAAATAGATCAATACCCACTTTTTTTAGCTTCCAAGGATGTTGATCGACTAAAAAATCATAATCCATGATTATTTATAACAACCATAATTGGTTTTTTTTGAGATTTGTTTTTTGTGAATGCATACTTCAGGCTTTTATAATACTTATACATGTCATGGTGAATCATGGGAAGATAAAGTCAAAGAACCCTTAATGTGAAAATCTTAAAAAAAATATTATAGATCGTCTGTTGGAATGTTATTCCCAGTGATCATTAATTTTTTGGTGGCATATTCTATTACTTTGTCATATTTCCTAAGTATAAAACCAAATTATTTTTTGGATTCATCACATTCGATAAAACAAATTCCCCCAATGGTTAGTAATGTGAGAAAATGTGTTGGTATTTTCCTCTTCTCCAACCCCTTTAAATATCTCCTCTCATTAATTAGTATAAAACAATCACCCAATTCCATGTCAACATGGATAGTTTAATCTAAATTTTGACATGTATCTTTCCAAAAATGGTGATTTTACCTAACGAGTCGAAGGAAATAATGTATCTCTACCACGAAAGTTGTTATGGAGTATCAATTAATTATATATATTATCAACTGAACAACATTTATCCCTTTTTTGTTATAACATGCCCCAGAAATGAAACTTTTTCTATTCAAAACTCACTTATACTTTACTCTGCCTATAACATTTCCTTTCTCAAGATCCTCAGTTCAACATTCAACTGATCCTCTTATTCCACCTTTATTTTGGAGTAGAAAATATATCATTTATAAATAAAACCACATATTTTTCATGGTAATCACTAATGCATCTATTAATTATTTCAATGATGATATCTAGAGAGTTCGTGAGTACATATGGAATAAATATAGACCAATATTACCCATAAATTATATGAAATCTGGTCTTGGATATATCAAAATTATTTACTATTTCATTATAATATGTCAATTAGAGATCCATCTTTGAGATGTGTTGGGATTACCATAACTGATTGATCAAGTCATCAATCAATGGAAGGGGATAATTTTTCTTTATCATTCTCTTATTTCACTCCTGATAACAAATTTTTAGGTGCATTGAACTATGCTTAATTTTGATGAATAGGATAGTTTAAACCCATAGTGAATGAAAAGGGTGTATAAACCCTTTATATAGATTATTCAATAGTATCCTCATAAGATATTCATGTTAAACAATGGAAATTCAAAATGGAGTCATGGATATTATCAAAGATTTCAGTATAGTACCAATAGATACCTCAACCACATGGATTGGAAGATGATTAATTTTTTTTTTGCGGGAAACACTAAAATATATTTATTTATGATGGAAATGTAGCGAAGGACTATACTTTACTTTGTATTAATCATTGGATCTAGAAAATATTTATCATAATATAATAGTATATGTTATTGGGATGATAATTCTAAATATAATTCATCAGCTTCCTTAAACATGTATATAACTGAAGGTCATTCATGAGACAAAGGTTGAATTAATTTTCATTGAAATTTATGTTGGCTATAAAAAATGAAAACCTATGAATTCCAAGGATAACAATGAATTGATATGAATGAATAACTTTATGATTTTAATGAAGAACATTTATGAAAACATCATTTTTTTTACAATAATCAAATATATTTTTCTTAGTGATATAAAATCATTTTGGGTGGTGACTCGATGTTCATTAAAAGCATACTTCATATTCTAGTGTGTCATGGATGAAAATAAAAGAAGACATATAAAAAAAATTTAGTAGAGATTAATTTTACTTCATTTACCAGGACACATTCAAGTGATCATTCATGAATATAACTTTACTTATTCCTTCAGAAATATATATTTTTTCTATTAATTGTACTTCAAATCCATTAGAACATTGAATTATAATCGATAATTCTTATATTACTTCAATTAAAACATAGATCTGTCAATGTTACACCATATTCCACATTATTTCCCTACCTCATGTAAATTGATTTATTAATTTATTAAGATAAATTATCTAATTTATTCCCATATTTTACAAACATTAAAAAATTTCCACTTACTTTTTTAAATTTTCCTTGGTTCTTATTTTGATATTTTTGACACATAGGAAATTGGATCTTCATTCAATTATCAACTTTATATCATAAAATTCCATAAACGTTGTTCTTCTTTTATTTGACATGTACGAAGATTATAATTTAATATATTTTTTTATTTTAAATTTGTTAGAATAAATTTTTCATAATCCTCATACAAATTAATTTATCTCCATACATTTGTGGTGTGTCATTTGTGTAGTCATAAAATTTTTCATCACATTGTATTTTGAAATGATTCCACTTATTTCAAACCAATGAAAAAACAATAGGATAATTAGATATTAAAACTATTTTTCACATAAAATAGAAACTATAAAAATTTCAGGTATGACAAATAAATAAAATATATTCCATTACAAAATAAGTTTATTTACTGTATCTTTATTATAAATTTTATATTTCTTAAGATAAAATTTTATCATTATTTTTATTCCTTCATAATAGATCGTATGGAAATTCTGATCTGACCAGTGAATATACCCATGTAATTTTATGTGTCCCATGAAAGAGTGCCTCTTTGGCATTCACCATGTGTAAATATGGAAAATTAAAAAATCACCCTTTAAAAGTTATTACCCGACTGTAAAACTTTTCAAGATCAAAATCCACTTATAGTACCCAGAAATTGATTTGGCTTCTTAGAATCCAAATACATTGTAATGTACGTTAATTTAGGAATTCATTCCTATGTTTATACTTGTATCTATGTATTTCACAACTGTTTTATAAAAATAATCCTAAAAAATAACAACACTTATCTATAATACCAACTATAAAATATGTTACCATTAATACATCTTAATTCATGATTTAATACACAAAGGTAAATATAAGACAATCCTAAAATAACATGAGGAGTGATCTCTCTTGGTGATTGGAAACATAGTAAAATTGAATAAAGCATTGTTGAAACAATATAATTTAAATCCTCTAAAACATTCCCTTATAGTACATTGATTATTATAATACTACATGGGAAAACCTATAGATGTATATAAGAAAGGGTGAAATATAAAGAGCGGTAAGGGAACATTCAAAGCATGAAATGATAAATGGTACATATGATATTCAGGTGGTATGATAAGGTTATATAATATATGGAGAGAAAAATTAATAATATGATTAAATCATTTTAATGGAATATAAATTTAGAATAAGTAAATCTTTGTGAATACCCTTGTGTGGAAATAGATAAGGGTGAATACATCAAAAAATATTGTCCTGGAAAATTGCGTGATGATTTTGTTATCATAAATTTCATACATAAAGAAATATAGAAGGTTGCAATGAGAATTAAAGGTGGAATGTAATTAGTTGGTAATCAAAATGAAAATATGTATATAAATAAAAAATTATTCTATTATGTAAAATGTATATAAAAAGTCGTAACTCAAAGAAAGTTCTCAAATAAAGAGATGGAGATGATAATCAGATTATTCGTTATAGTAACAGATTACGTAAAAGGTCATAACAAAAAATTATAAATGATATCTAATTATAATAAAATAAATTATATATTAAATTTATATTTAAACTGTAATTTAAATATAAATAATTTAGATTCACATGTATAAATACAATGAAGGTTCATGACTAGAAAAGAATTGAGTTTGAACCCTTTCCTAGAGAGAATTCTTCAATAAAATTGGGTGGAGCAACATAAGTTATTGGTAACATATTAAAGGGGATATAGAGAAGGATATTTATGTTAATTGGGTTAAATTATGGGTGGGTATTTATATAAAAATGAGAAGAATTATTTTTTAATTTGAAAACATAGGATTTGGATAGTATATGATAATGTTACAAAAACTACAAAACAAAAATTTTTTTATCTACATTTTCTACCAAATAAGAGTGATTTTAAATATTCAATAAGTTAATGATCCGAAACTATCAGAAATAACGCCATTACTTACATGGAATTGAGTCATGTTCTAAGGGAATTAATTTTGAAACATTATAATAATTTTTTTGTGATTCATAAAGGGATTATGAAATTATACAAATAACATTAAAAAATATATATAATTTTAAAGTGTAATCCTACTTTTAACTGTGTAATAAATTTATAGTATATAATATAACAGTTATTTGGCTATTATGATGTCATAATAAAAATATATATATATTTTTATTTAATTCATACCTATAAATCCAACTATCATAAAAAATTTACAACCAAACTCCAATGGATGATTTTAATTTAATTATTTCTTGAATAAGAATAATTAATGGTAATTCCTTGTCTATATATTACTATTTCCAATTTTACAAAAAAACTCATTTACATCAAATTGTTAATTTTTAGGAAAATTATAGTTTTCTTATGCTTTTAGTGATTACATTGGTCTCCCTTAAATTCAATTATCACATATATAAATATATATTATTTATTAAGAATATTATATGAATCTTACAATTATTTACATATTATTCCATTTATATGAATGATTTTTTAAAATTTAAACCATATATTATCCAAATGTAAAATATTTGGGACTTCATATCAAAATAAAAATTTTCATCAACTCATGTATAATTTTACTTATAAATTAATAATGAAAATCGGAAAATATAACAATTATTTACAAATATATATATAATAATTTTTTTCAATTTTTCTGACGCACATAGAACAATATTACACAATCATAGGCGTTAATGGTAATATTTATGATTGTGATGATTTCGTGGTGCGGTTTGATAAAAAAGGGATGGCCCATGATTATTTTCGGCTAAAACATATCATATACAATTTTTCAATCAATATTTATTTCATAAAACTTGTTTTGGGAAGGTGAATGGAAAATTCAAGTGATTTTAAATAATAATCTTTGTGGTCACATTACAAAATCTATATTGTAAACTATTATGATTCTTAATCATGATTTATATATGACCATCTATATTTTGTTGTTGTTAAAAATAATCAAAGAAATGGATATTTTTTTTATAAACACATTAAATAATAAATCATTTAAACTATTAAAAAGGTAATTTATTTTATAAAATTTAGTTTTATTACATACACGAATGGAATCCATTAAAAAAAATCTATTCATATTGGTGGAAAATTAAATGTATACATAAGTGACCTTATATATTTTTTAAAGGTGGAAGGGTAAGAAGGAAAATCCAAAATAACATTCAATTAATTGCTATTATCAAATAAATTTCAAAGATATAATATTATTTCATTTTGATCTATCATTATGACCAACCATTGGAGTTGTTGATGAAAAAAGAAATATATCATCTTCAGGAGGTGGTAGTCTGCACGTATTCCTAGAATATATTTTCAATATACATTAGATTGAAAAGAATGTAAGAAGGGGATATAATAAATATAGTAATATCTCACCATATAGTATAAATTTATGTAATTATATCAAAAAATATATTATAGGGGTGAATGAGTTAAAATAATTAATAAAATAAATAAATCACTCTATTATGAACAATACTACTTCCTCTAAAACAATTATGTTTATTCCTAGATGATTATTAGGAATGTATTATAATATAACCAAGTAAACTAAGACATAGGTTTATAATTTATGGAATTTTTTTTATGGTATTCACTAAAAAAATGGGATCAATATGTGTTGAGAATAATTGAGTAGTGGGGTACTTTTATAGGTGACGTAGACGAGACAATGGTAATTTTTCAAAATATTTAAATATATTAATTTTTTACTTAATCCAAATAGATCCAAAATGACTCATCAAGAATGATGACATAATATAGGTCCTATATAATAAAACAAAATATGAATTATAACTTTTTTTCATTTTATACATTATCATTTCAGTTTTACCACTTTAAACATGTTTTGACTCTTATCGTGGAAACTGAATTTTTTCTAATGTCATTATTCATACTGAATAGAAGAATGTTAACTAATTAGAAAACCTGGATTCAAAACCTAGATTATATTTTATCAAAATAAATTTATTAAATTGAATGAAATTAATATTAAAAAATACCTCTAAAATAGGTCGGAAAAAGATTTCGACTATAAGAACTCAGATCTTCATTTCATGTATGTTTTCTTTTTATGGTCATTTTTTAGGAAAAGTTGAGTTTCTATAAATTTTTGATTTACACAATGTGTAAATTATGGGTACCAATTGTGTACTCTATTTCGGCAGGACGTCGTGTGCTGGCCCTGTAACGGCCACTCACACGGCTGTTTGTGGTGACCTGGAGGCCACCTAAAGTAGAGTACAGAAAAGGAATGTACATGCCTTTTAAATCTACAGTACACGCCATGAATTTTATTTTATTTTTCTTTAAATGTACTAGGTTCAACTCTGACGGACAGAACACCCTACATCTTGGATTGGTTCAGCCGAGGGAACCCAGACGGCTGGGTTTCTTCTCTGATCCCCCGAGCGAGCGTCTGTTCTCTGAATCAATCATTTTCGATTGCATTAGGATCACCTCAGTATTCTCTTCCTTATGCATAAGCTTTGTTTTCGGATTCCTCATTTTTCCCATGTTATCCTCTGTATAATGTTTTAGGTGTTTTTGTAGATCAATGAACTCTTAAAGGGATTCAAGGCCTGACATTCATGTATATTGATCTCCTAACTCAGAGGTATGTGGTTGGTTCATTTTTGTTGAAACTCATTGAGTTCTATATTCAAAACTGCCCAATACCCATGAACGAGGTATTGTGTTTTTATGAATTTACTCCTAATAATTGCCTGTTATGCTTGAATTCTTGATTAGAGGTTAATTAAATGTGAATAGGGCTAATTACTATTATTTGGAATTGTTTTCCATCCGTGTTTTGGTTTTGTCCTCATAGTACTACTTAATATGTTAGGGTACCTTATTTTCCCTTTCCTAGTATTGTAGGATGGTGTGACTGTTGTTCTGACAAGTTGTCATGTTCTGGACTATTTAGCCAAGTAGTTCTTGATGTTTACATTGGATGATACGTTCTTCTATGCTTTCATGACATTCACAAGGTGGTGATAACTTAGTGTAGTTGGCCATAGGGAGAATGGATGTAATAGCTTCTCCAGAGTGTATGTTTCTATTAGGTTGCGAGACCACATGTGGAATTGACGAAATCGTTTCCTCAGAGTGTTTGTAGTTCCTCGACATGGGACACATGGGGGAATGTGAAGTAAGTTCTTCCCCAGAGGGCCTTTAGTTACTGATATGATATAATAGGAGGAATTGACTATGAGTGCTTCATCATATAGTCTATTCTATAGCTGAACAAGAGGGGTGAGACTGTGTGTGCTACCCAAAAGGTTTCTTGTGCTGGTAGGTAAGACCAGAGGAGATAGGCTGTTAGTACCTCCCAGAGGGTTTTCTTTTAATTTTTGATATTTCCTTGTGTTGCTAGGTTGGACTAGGGGGGATAGGTCGTGAGTACTTCCTATAGGGTAACCTATTTTGTTTACCTATATTGATTTGTTGTTTCTTGATATATAAACTGAATGCCATGAAACTGTGGTTTGTTGTATGTCTTGTACTTCATTGTTTACTCCTTACTTTACTTATTACCTACCATATATTCACTGACTATTATGAGAAAATCTTGTGGTGGTTTCCTTCTGGGATTAAGTATCACACCATGTTTGGGAAATGCTTTTGGGCACAAAAATATTATATTGTTGTAGGTATGGATATGGTGAAGCACCCTTCTATATTAGGTACATGACTATTTTGGAGCTAGAGAGCATGGGACCAAGATGAGGAATTCAATGCAGATGAGTTTTTTATTTGTTATACTTTTTTCTTTGGTTTACTACTGCTTTGTATTACATCAATTCAAATTTTTGGCTACTTTTCGAAACATTTGTACCATGCATCATCCATATATATGTGTGCTCCAGATTATAATTTCCAGTCTTCCAATCTTCACTTTTGAATGGATTATTAATTCTTCCACTACTGTAATTTTTCTACTTCTATTGTGTTACTTTGCTAATGAGGGCATAGTTTCCCAATTATCACACCCAAGAAGATCACTGATAGTCATAAGCCTTTAACATTTGGGGAAATGCGCATGATGCCATGTGACCAACCAGGTAGGGGAATCTCTTGGGTAGCTTCCCAAACTGGTATGTTACAAAGTGGTATCAGAGGGATTATTTTCTTCTTGACTTGCTATTTGTAGACTATAGTCAGGGATAGGATGGAAATAGGTACTTCGTAATAAGATGTGCCCGAGAGTAGCTAACCCTAGTACATGGAAAATCCATTTTACATAGTTTATTGCAATTTTCTAGTTTTTCAATTTTATAGTTGATTTGATTTCACCATTGGGTGATTCACATGTTTTGTGTTGTTAATTTTGGTATTATTGAGGTTCCATTTCTGTTTGAACATGATGAGATATGGGTATTCCATCTCATGCATCATATAGGCACTTTCAAGGAATCACAAGTCATGCATTATGGCCAATCCATTTATGGTGCATTATAGATTTAATGTTGTTTTTCTTGATGTTGTGCTAGATATAAATGTTGTTGTGTTATATGCCTTGATAAAATAAATGCATTTTAATAGGGTATTTATTGTGTTAGGTTTTTATTGAATGAATTCCAATCATTGGTTCTTAAGGTGTTATGGGCCCTCATGGATTGGAATTTGGTGGATCATTGCATTTTTTTCTTCTAAATAACATGTAAGTGATTCCAAGATTTGATTCACAGGGAGAATAGGCCCTCACGGATCGTAACATTTCACATTAATGATAGTTTTCGTGTTTTTCTAGGATCTAGAGTATTTTCTGAGCCTCAATGTCTAGAAAAATCATGAATACATGCCTTGTAGTTTTGTATACTCGTCATGTGTTCTTCTGTTCTGGACGAAACTATTTTTTTTAGTAAACATTGTGTACTCTATGTACACGTTGTGTAGTCTCTGACTGTATTGCTGGTTATGTGGGCAGAGACACAAGGCTAGGAAAAAAACCATGGTGAAACACGCTGTGTTCCAGACATACACAACGTGTGATAGGATCTATTGTCTATCTGTGTGATTGATGGCACAGGTGGATAAAAACTTAAGCAATACACGATGTTTCAATCTTGAACACCTTGTGTAGAGTATTCCATGGAAACTAGCCATGTAACAAACACCCGTCAGTGGAAATACATTAGTACATACAGTTTCCATCATGAACCGGTCGTGTAGTGTGAGCCATGTATTCTGTCGTGTAATTAACAATGCGGGTCGGTGAATCTCTTCTAGTACATGTTGTGTTCGGAACTAACATGTTGTGTAGTCTCGTTCTAAGGAGATCTTTGTGGCATAGGCATGTATATGTACTTGGGAATGGGATGAGAATTCATGTAAATGTAGTGTGTGAGGAAAACACACCATGTGTTTAGGGCATTAAAGGGCCGGTTCTAGAAGATGTACACACCCATGTGAAAGGGTTAATGGAGAATTTCGTCTATGAGTTATACACATCGGGTAGTCTTGTTTTATATAACTAGAAGATTTTATTTCTTCTCTACCCTTCATGCAGTTACTTGTTTTTAGTCTTTGGTAATATTGATCTATGGTGTGTGTTTGACATTGTAGAGTCATGCCCCCCGAGACGTCCTCTAGTTGTGCGCCAATTGCAAGGAGCTGATCAAACACTGGATATGGATGGTCAGTGACTTCTGGTAGATCCTCCACTTGTGCCAATCATGGAACCAGATATTATACCAGACACAGGTGCTGATGCACACTTCTGGGAAGGCCGTATGGGGTTCATCCAGACCTTCCCTGTGGTACCACATCCTCCCCATCTATAGAAGAAATGATGTGTGTTTTCTAGCCGTAGCATCCTCCCACCTTTATAGGGGGAGGAGGACGTCAAGCTGCAGATTCATGGATAGAGGGCATGATTTATATCTTTTAGTATCTGGAGATGCCTCTAGAGAGGAGTCTCAAGATCTCAACATATATTCTTCATTATTCCTCCATGAGATATTGGGATGTGATCTCACAAACGGGACGCGAGTAGGTTGGGGCTTGGGATGAGTTCCAACATGCCTTCTACGACTACATATATCCAGAGACATGGAGGGTATATCAATCCATAGAGTTCGTCAGTCTAGAGAAGGGTACTCTTTCTATTAGAGAGTATTCATCTCGCTTCACAGAGCTACAACACTTCACACCTATTCTAGGAGGTGATGAGTTATACCTGGAAATGAAGTTCGAAGATGGTCTGAGGCATGACATCCGATCACAAGTGAACATAATCATGTAAACCCCTATCACTTCCTTCTTCAACCAGGCACTGATCACGGAGTGTAATATTAGGGATTTAGGAGCTGTGAGCCAGGGAGGCTCTACATCTAGATTTATCATTCCTCCTACTGAAAACAGGAAGAGTCATAGAGAGTCTACGAGTTGTGATATGAGAAGGCGAGAGATATCTTATGGTATCCAAGTGGTGTGATACCAGTGCAGAATGAGTGGGAATGCGAGACCACATTGTCTGAGGGACCGAGTGGAGTTCCAATCATGTGGAAAGATGGGTCAACATCAGTGCTTATGTCAGTTCTTTTTACTAGTAACAGGTGACATGGGTTCTTCTATGACTCCTCATTCCGGATCAGCACCACCAGTTTTTCATCATTCTAGGAACTATTATTCTTTAGGGCGTTCGGGTTGAGGTGGAGGTTGTGGTCATGGTATCCTATTGCCAGGTTTTTAGTGGCATTAGGGGGGATTAGCATAATGTGGCTAGGAAGGGTCACAAGGCCACGATATAGGTCATACATTTATAGTGCAGTAGAACCAGCAGAAGTAGGATCCCAGACCCTCTACAATTTGAGGTACGATCTTAGTTTCCTCATTTTTATAATCGGCTCTTTTCGATATAGGGGCTTCCCAAAGATTTATATCTAGTTCTTTTGTGTAGAGCCTTGGGTTCTGCATCTTTTCATCGACTAATATAATGATGCTGGACACACTGTTGGGATATAGAACGACTAGTGTCTGAAAGTTTAAGGAGTGACCTCTAGAAGTATGTGGGTGTCAATTCATATGGGACCTTTATTTCCTTGATATGACAGGTTGTGATTTCATTCTAAGAATGGACTGGTTAGTTCCCTAATAGGCTATTGTCGGGTTTTATCATCGTAGGGAGAGTTTCACATCACCAGAGGGTGCATCATTTATACATAAGGGCGAATGGGATGTCTAGACGAGCAGAGCGGGACCCGACCATCATGGGTTGGGAAATGTTACAACCATGATTGTTGTCTATATATGGATGACCATGGGACATCACAGAAGCACTTTCCACAAGTGGTGGATCATTTCATGGAGGTCTTTCTAGAGCAATTTTCATTTTTCTCCTACATATCATATTATAGACATTTTTATTGAGCTTGTGCCAAGATTAGCACCGGTGTCCATTCCTCTTTATAGGATGGCTATACCAGAGTTTCAGGAGCTCACGAAGCCGTTGGAGGAGTGGAAGGAAAAGGGTATCATCTGATCCAATGCTTCTCCTTGGGGTTCACCTATCCTATTACGAAGAAGGTGGACTGTACCCTTCGAAATTGCGAGGATTATCGGAAGAATAACTAGTTGATATTTAAGAACAGATATCCTTTTCCAATGATTGATGACCTCAATGATCAATTTCAAGGAGCCTCAGTGCTCTAGAATATTTACATCAGATCCAGTTATCATTAGTTATGTGTTAAACCATTTGGTATATCTCTCACATCATTCTAGAGAAGGTATGGTCTATTCGAGTATGTGTTTATGATGTTCGGTCACAAAAATGTGTCTGTAGTTTTCATGGCACTGATGAACGTAGTGTTACATCCATACATGAATTCTTTCATATTTGTCCTCGTGGACGATATCTTGGTGTACTCTCACACTTGAAATGACCATGCTACCCATCTTGAGATCATTTTGAGTACACTAAGAGAGAAACAGTTATATGCTATGCTCTCAAAATGCCACTTTTGGATGGATCAGATTCATTTCTTGGGTCATGTTATCTCATACAAATGAGTATGAGTAGACCCAGATAACATGAGAGCAGTAATTTCCTAGGAGCATCTGATAATTTTCTTTGAGGTAAGAAGTTTTCTAGGGATGTATGGATACTAAAGACGCTTCATACAGAAATTTTCACACATAGAATCACCACTTATGGGTATTACTAAGAAGGCTATAAATTTCTTATGGTGTGATTCTTGTGTGTTATCCTTTTAGGAGATGAAATGGAGGTTGAGTTCAGCACTGATACAAGTCTTTCCAGATCTAGGAAATAACTATCCTATTTAGTGTGGTGCTTCAGGTATCTATCTAGTAGTTTTCTTATGCAGGTGGGTGGAGTCGTTGCGTATGGGTCTCATCAATTGAGACAACATGATAGGAACTACGAAATGCCAGATCTCAAGTAGGCTGATGTTGTTCATGATTTATTCTATGGGAGATATTATCTTCTGGGAGAGATTTTTTTGGTTTTCAACGTCCAAAATAGTCTAAAGTACATATTCAATAAATATGATCTGGATTCGTGATAGTTAAGGTGGGTTGAGTACCTTCACTCCTTTAACATTGAGCTTTCCTACACGCTGGTGAAAGGAAATGAAGTGGCTAATGCGTCGAGTAGGAGGACTGAGATACAGGCAGTTCAAAAGGTCAGTAGTGATCAGAAGCTTATGGCTCTGTTCTCTGAGATGCATTTGGAGATGCATGAATGATAGGGGAATATTCTTGATTCTTCTGTATCAGTTACCTATACTCATTATGATCGAGTTAAAATGAGGCAACTATCAGATTCTAAAGGCCAAGTACTACAATAGATAATATTAGGATATGAACCTTTTTTTGGATGGACCATAGGTGAGGATGAGATCTTTCATTTCTAGGGGAACGTTTGGGTGCCAGCAGATATACACTAGGTGATGATATGGGACATTCATTCCACAGTTTGGGAATTTCATCCTAGTTTCACCAAGATGTATCATGATCTACACCATCAGTATTAGTGTCCAGGTATGAAGAGAGATGTTTCGGATTTTGTCATTATGTGTTCCACTTGTCAGTAGGTGATGGCCGAGCATCAGTGACAAGAATGTATTTTTCATCAATTTCCCATTGCTAAGTAGAAGTGGAATGATGTTGTGATGAATTTCTTCATAGGTTTACCGAGTTCACCTCGAGGGAATGATGCAGTATGGGTTTCCATTTACAGACTCACGAAGGTTTCTCACTTATTTCCAATAATCGAGACTTTTAGTGTTGATGATCAGGGAAGACTATACATCTAAGAGATTTTACATATGTATGAATTTTCGCACTCCATTGTTTCAGACATGGACGCAGGTTTTACTTCTCGGTTATGGAAGAGGTGTCAAAAGTCTTTGGGTACACAGGTACTATTGAGTATAGCTTACCACCCCCAGATAGATGGCCAATATGGGTGTATGATTCAGGGGGTTGAGGACAAGATCTTGGAATGCATACATGATTTTGGAGGTTTGTGGGACATGCACATACCACTTGTGGAGTTTTTATACAATATTAATTTTCACGAAATTATTCATAAGGAACTATATGAGGATTTATAAGGTAGGACATTCCAATCACCATTATGTTGGAATGAGGATGGAGAGGCATCATTTCTAGGACCTCGTCCTGTTCATGAGAACACCAAGAAGACAAAGTTGATTCCGAAGATGAGGGATAATTCACATTCTCGACAGATGACTTATGCTGATCAGCAGAGATGACCTCTGATGTTCGAGGTCAAGAATCAGGTTTTCCTATGTGTCACATCGAGGTTGGGACAGAGAAGGATTAGGAGACAGGTTATGATTTTGTTAAGGTACATCAGGCCATTTGTGGTGTTGGAGAGAGTTGGGTTGGATTCCTATCAGTTGCAGTTACCCCTGAGGTACTGAGTGATGCCCAATTTCTTCCACATTTACTAGCTTCGTCATTACTTCTTAGAATCGTCTCATGTTTTTCATCCAATGTATGTTGAGTTGGAAGTGGATGAATCATTTGAGGAGCATCATATCTGGATTGTTGATCGACGTACGAAAGTTCTCGATGGCTGGTTTGTTCCTCTGGTATGATTTCTATGGCCGCACGGGCGAGTATAGGATGAGACTTGGGAGAGGGAGTCCAATGTACGATCAATGTGGCTAGATCTGTTTGAGGTATCTTCTTCAAAACTATCTTTCTAGTGATATTCGGTGTTGAATTTATTTAAGGTGATAATTTATTAAGAACATGGATCTTCTTCATAGGTACGTTTCTTATGGTCATTTTTTATGAAAATATGAGTTTTTGACAATTTTTGATGTACACACCGTGTACTTTATGAATACACACCCTATACTATGATTCCACAGGAAGTCGTGTGTTGGCTGTGTAATGGCTTTAAATATGGATTAGTGTGGTTAACTAGGGACCACCGAAAGTGGAGTACAGAAAAGGAAAGTACATGCAGTGTACTTCTAATGTACACGTCGTTTATTTTCTTTTTTTTCATTAAACATATTGGGGTTGCACTTGATTGACAGAACAAACTACTTCTAGGTTTGGTTTGGTAGAGAGAACCTAGACAACCACGTTTCTTCTCCGAGACCCCTAGAGAGTGTATTTCCCCTGAATCTATCACCGTAGATTGTGATAGGATCGCCTCGGTAATCTATTCCTTCTGCTTGAGCTTCGTTTCCAGATTCTTCTTTTTCTCAATTTATCCCCTATTGACCTTTTAATGTGTTTTTATAGATCGAAAATGTTCTAAGGTGATTAATGGCCCTAGACTCAATTATATTTATCTCTCGACGATGAGGTAGGTGATTTGGGCCTTTCCATAGAATTTTGTTTATCTTTATGTGCAATCTTTCCCAATACCCATGAACTGGGTATTGCGTGTTTCTGAAGATTGCCATGATAATTACCTTCTATGAATGAATTCTTGATTATAGGTTAATTAAATTTGAATATAGTTAATTGTTATGCTTTGGAGGTTTTTTCGATGCATGTTTTGGTTTTGAACTAGTAGTACCGCTTAGCCTATTAGGCTGCCTTGTTTTCCTATGCCTTGTATTGTAGGATGGTGTGAAAATTGTTCTGACATGTTGTTATGTTGTAGACTATTTAGCCAAATAATTTTTGAGGTTTACATTGGATGATATGTGCTTCTATTCATGCATGAATTACACTGGGTCGTGAGAACCCGGTGTAGTAGACCATAGGGAGAATGGACGTAAGAGGTTCTCCAGAGTGTCTGTTTCTGTTACGATGTGAGACAACAAGGGTAATTGACATAAGTTCTTCCTCAGAGTGTCTATAGTTCCTCGACGTGGTCCACATGAGAGAATTTGTAACACCCAACCCCTACCACATTGTCTTGAGGAGGTGGTGAGGGCTTCTTGGCCTTAAGAGACATTCCCAAGACGCCAAAGGATGGAAATAAATGCCTAGGAATTCAAGATCATGTTGGGGAACAATTAAACCTTAAGACAAAACCAACAATAACATCCACTAACAACCACTAGATGATTCATGTCAAATAAATAACCCAACCATGAATTACTAGAAGACATCGAAGTTGTTCCCTAACACAACTCAAATCCAATACAACCAGACATGTCCATACACCAATAGAGTACACTTCGGAATCTAAACAACCAAACACCACGAGCCAGGACACCACCAAACTCCACACCAACCTCCAAGCTCCATGCTCTACCAAGGCAACAGAATGCACCACTTAAGGAGGGAGATGCCTTAACATTTCCCACGTCACGGTACACTACATCTGCAATGACACCAACGTTCCAAAGAAGGGGTGAGTACTAAAACTCAGTCGGATTTCCCCACATTACTTCCCTACTCACGCCAGTAGGATGAAACCATTAGCAAATTTATATAAATAGTTTATATAAATTAAATCACAAGTGAAACCATTTTCATAATCCAAGAATTCCCTTACCATGCCACCATACCCAAAACCAGCAACCAAGGGAAATCCAAGTCAAACATTCCAAAATCAATATCATCATGTATATATTTGTATAACAATTTCCTCCTTTCAAAGAAATTCACCACAAACAACCAAAAAACCAAACTACCAAACAGTGGAGCTTCTGTCCAACCCATTCACCCATTCACACCTAGTGGCTCTTCCCTTCCAGTTATCATTTGATGGATGCCCTTCCGTCAACTATCCATCCCCTTTTTACATTGGTACTTCTCGCCACATCCACAGAACATTCTAAACAAGCCAATTCCATCATATAACCCACCAAGGTCACAACCACATGCAATCAACCAATTCCATTACATATCAATCCACATCAATAATTCACCTATTTGTTGAAAACCATTTTCCATTCCAAACCACATTTCAAAAAAACAACCCTTTTATTGAAATCAATTTCCATCAATCATTTTCACAAATCAACAACAACATCCCATTTTAAAATCCACAAGAATCACATTTCACCATAAAACCCCGGTTTTCCCAAAAATCCTCAAATGGATTTTCAACCAACATTTCACATCAAAACACAATTAATTTCAAGCAAAAAATATTAATTATACCAAAACCATTAGCTCTAACCAAGTGGATTAAAGAGAGAAGCCGTCTACCTTTAGTGTTCCAGAGAAATTGACCCACAATCAATCGCACCTCCAAAACGGCGAACGCACCGCTGAGACCACTCTAGATCTCTTCCCCTAACATTCACAATCAATAAAACATCATCCAAGGAAACCAAACCCCTTGATCTACACAGAACTAGTGTAGATCTAGAGGAAAATACAAGGAAACCAAGAGGGGAGACTTACCTAGGAGAAACCACCTTAAAAATACCTTGAAACCCTTTGAATCATTTCCAAAATTAGTGGGAGAGCACCCTAATCCCATGAGAACCGAAAATCGCAAGTGAGGATTGAGTGAGAGATAGATTGGAGTCTGATAGATTAATCTTGAGGGAGCCCGGAACTTATAAACAAATTTTTAAGTGGTTGTATAGTTAGTTCACATGGTTTGGAAAACCGTGCGCTAACCATGCGCATGATACTGCCTCGAAAGCAAGGGTCTGCAAAGTTTCCTCTCATGGTTTGGAAAACCATGCACAAGCCATGTCAAGCCTATTGTCTCCCATGCATGGTTTCCTTGGGAATCTGCATGGGTTCCACTAACTGTGCTCAAACTGTGAACCCTTTTAAAAGCCTCCAAACACATCCAAAACCATTCCAAACTCTCCCAAACTCTTCACAACTCATCCCATTCAATTTAAACACATAAAAATTCATAAAAAAGCCACATAACGCAAATCGGTGGTACTAAAATCTCCCAACCATTGGAATTTCCGTCCTCGGAAAGTAGTGAACCCCCCATTTGACGAAATAGCTTGGGTAACTCCTCGACCATTTCCTTCTCTCGCTCCCAAGACTCCTGTTGAATCTGACCATGTTTCCAAAAAACATGAACTAAACTGATGCATTTACAACACAAGACATTCTCTTTCCTTTCCACAACCTGAACAGGCATGTGCTCCAATGAAGTATCCGATTCATGCTGAACATAATCCCAACGAATCACATGGTCATGATCTGGCTAATACTTTTTCAACTGTGACACAAGAAACACACTGTGCACTTCACTGAACCTAGGTGGAAAATCCAAACAATAAGCCACATCACCAACCCGCTAAATAATCTCAAAAGGACAAATATACCTTGGAGATAACATTCCCTGCTTCCCAAACCGATGATGTCCCAACCTAGGAGAGATACTCAAGAAAACATGATCACTCCCCTCGAATGGCAATGGTCATCGACGATGATCCACATAAGATTTATGAAGACTCTGAGCCGTCTCCATTCTCTTTTTGATCAGATTGATCTTCTCTATAGTATCCTTGACAAGGCTCAGTCCAACCATTGAGGACTCACCTGTTTCCACCCAACATAGTGGAGAATGACACGACCACCCATACAATGCTTCAAATGAAAACATATGTTTGAATTCCTGGTAACTGTTATTATAAAAAAAATTAACCAACGACATTTGATCCTCCCACGAGCCAAAAAAAATACATGCCACAAGCCTGCAACATATCAACCAGAGTTAGTATCATCCTCTCGGATTGACCGTCTGTCAAAGGGTGATGCGCAGTACTCATCATCAACTGTGTCCCCAGGGCTTTTTGCATGGATTTCAAGAAACGAGATGTAAACCTCAGATCTCTATCAGATACCATCAAAAATAGAACACCATGCCTCTTTACCACCACCTAGATATATATTTTAGATAGATCCTCCACCGTATGAGATTAAAGAATTTGAATGAAAAGGGATGACGTCGTTAGCTAATCCACTATCTAACAAATGGGATTGTGATTTTTGACCATTCTTAGGAGACTTGTGACAAATTCCATCGCTATTTATTCCCACTTTCAAACAAGGATTGATAAAGATTGTAACATTCATGCTGGCCTCTGATGCTCTTCCATGACCTACTGACATGTCAAGAATCTCAAAACAAACTCCTCCACACTTATTTTCATACCAGCCCCCCAGAACTGTGATTTCAACACTTTATAAATTTTCTAAATTCTAGGATGAACAAACCACCTAGAACGATGATACTCCCTGAGAATATCCTCCTAACAAGAAACTAGTACAACCATCTGATTCCTAAATCACAAAACTGAATCTCCATTCAGTTCCAAACCCTCTATGGTCTCCCCACCATTGAGTATCTACCCCATGGTCACACACTTGGAATCAAATATTTGTACCTCTTTAACTAGGACAACCAAGTCATGAATCAACAAAATCGGAAAGAAGACCACTCTATCACCCTAATCTTCACATTCCAACCACATGTCCACTATAACCGACATCAACTGCCACTGGTATGTTGATTGTTTCACCACCTGAGCATATTATTTTCTACATAATGCATCCTAACAGAATTTCCCATACCTGATGTGCACATCAAGGAGAAATAAAAAATATAGAGGTATTCCATCCATCTCCTTTGCCTCAAGTTAAAATCCCTTTGTGAGAAAATGTGTTTCAAGCTCTTATGATCTGTATACACCGTGAATTTCTCACCAAAGATATAATTATGCCATACTTTTAAGGCATGGACCACTACTGCCAACTCCAAATCACGATTTGGGTAGTTCTTATCATGCACCCTAAACTACCATGATCCATACGTAACCACATGCTTTCCATGCTTGAGAACACACCACAACCATGGTCCCGATGCATCACAATACACCACTTACCCTTTTCCTGGTTCTGGAAAAACCATGATTGGTGCTGATGTAACGCGGCCCTTTTTCTCTTCCAAACACTATTGACACTGTTCATTCCACTGGAATGGAACATTCTTTCTTGTCAAAGCTATCATCGGTGAAGGCAAACATGAAAAATCATGACAAAAACACTGATAATACCCAAGTAGACCAAGAAAACCATTTATATCACACATTATTTACCGTTTACCACGACATAACTGCCTCTATATATTCAAGATCCAGTGAAGCACCCCTTTCAGAAATCACATTTTGATGAAAATGATCTTCCTGTATCCAAAAGTCACACTTTGACAACTTGGCATAGAACCGATGATCCCTCAAAATCCCCAGCACTATCGACAAGTGCTGGTCATGCTCCACCCTTGTCTTTGAATACAACACAATATCATCTACAAACAACACCACAAATGAATCTAGATATATTTGAAAAATCTAATTCATCAATGTCATGAACTCTACTGGAGAATTCGTTAGATAAAAGGGCATAACCACATATTCATAATGGACATATCTACTTCTGAAGGTTGTTTTAGGAAAATCGTCATTCCTCACCCGCAATTGATGATATCCTGACCACAGGTCGATCATGGAGAACCACTGGGCCCCCTAAACTGGTCCAAAAAATTACCAATTCTTAGAAATGGATATCTATTATTTATCGTAAGATGGTTAAGTCTACGATAATCAACACATATCCTCAATGTTCAATCCCCCGTTTTCACAAACAACATCGGCGCTGCCCACAGAGATGTTCTAGGTCAGATGAACTCTTTGTTTTCTAACACTTCCAACTGGACTTTCAATTCATGCAATTCAGCTGGTGCCATCCGACAAGATGGAATTGAGATAGGACTGGTCCCCGGAAGAAGATAATTCGTAAAATCCACTTCTCTTATGGGAGGTAACCCAGAAAATTCTTCAGGAAAAGAATCAATGAGCAGATCTACAACTTCTAGAAGAACATTCTGCTCAGCACCGTCTGCCGATTCCAATGACAATACGGCCAACAGATACGATAACGTACACACTACTGGTGCTAGAAAACCCATTGCACCCTGCCTTTCATGCAACTATCCTCTAAAGAGATGTCTAAATCGATAATGCGTCGTAAAAGATGATGTCTATGCATCACTGTTGATGTGGGACTTAAACACCACCAGCCAATCCATTCCCAGGATTACATCATACCCATAGATCTCAAGCATTGATAAATTCCACATTATCTCAACCTCGCCCACAACGATACAACATTCTCTACATAAGAATGCCTGACACTCTCTTCGAACCAAAGGAGTTTGATGTTCTAAAACCGACGTCATCATTTATACCCTTAAACCCAGTGAATCAACCACAAATGCAACAATAAAAGAGTGTAAAGCCCCTGTATCAAACAACCCTTGCATCAAGGTAGAATTCAAAATAATAGTACCTAGCACCGTGGAAGGTCCTGAAGGATCATGCACCATAACCTGCTCAGATTCGTTCAATACCTTTGTTGACACACTCTGCTCTTTATTTCTATGCAGAGCTGTCGTGGTATTCTAAGAATCACCGTGACCCACTTTACAATACTGACGATGGTTGCGCTGCCGTCCCCATCCAGTCAAAACATATGACATCTACGATCCCTGAGGAGTGTCACGTGCACCCGTCCTTGGATACTTCTGAAAATAACACTACAGATGCCCCATCTACTTATAATTATGACATGATCGAGGTTGTTCCCTACAATACTTCTTGATGTGGTTCGTAGAACCAAACTAAAAACATCCTAACATGTTATGGGGCTTTATAAGAAGATTCACCAATCCAACCGTCAGATTATATGTCATACTCCTGCCCTATTAATAAGTCTCTCTCCTACACTTGAACCGAGCATTAGAGTTCCCACTATTCCCCATGGGTACCACCATGAATCCTCCGACTGGAGCTCCCATCAAATCATGCTCAGCCACCGAAGCTCTATTCACCATCTCTGTGTAATCTTCTATACACAGTATTTCTATCTTTGAATGAATTTCTTTCCTAAAACCCACATCGAATATCCTTTCCTTCAAAGATGTGCTGCCCACCACCTCGGGTGAAAAACTCAATATGTTCATAAACTTAGCTGCATACTTCATCATAGAAATAAACTCTTACTTCAATCTGAAGAAATCAGTCATACGCTTAATTCTGAACATATGTGGGTAGAATTGTTTATTAAACAATTCTTCAAAGCCCTCCCATGTCATACCCTACTCCATCCCCACATGGACTACCAACTCCCACCATTGAAGGGAAATATCTTCTGACATATATGTGGATAACTTCACATTTAACTATACCATTGTTCCCAAGAACATGAATATCTTGTTCATTATATTCAACCATGCTTATGCCCTTTTTGGATCTAAATCACCCATGAAGATGGGTGGATTAAGCTTTTGAAACTGAACTGCATGATCTACATTCCTTGTTTATCTTCATTGTTTCCACTTTCCAAACGTGGAAATCTTGCCCTCTACTCTGCACTAACTACTGGTTCACCTGAGGCTCAGGTGCTACCACATTCTCAGCAGCCCCCTCTAGTTGGTCTCTACGATGACTACCTATTGACATTTCTACAAATATAAAACATACAGTGATGTTTCTATCTTTCGTAGACATACCAAAATCCAATTTAAAGTCACATTACACAAAACTGTCACAACAAGGCTTTCCACCATTTCCACATGTGCCATGATTCGACATTTTAAAATCCAAACCATCTTCAAAATACCAAATTTATTCACATAAAAAATGCACACATTCATATCACATAATAATTCATTATACCTAAATGAAATATGCATCATAGTGTTAAGTCATTTTTACTAAATATTCCATTCACATCTCATTGGCTACACCCTCAACAATGAGATTTCCAATTACTGTAAGTCTCTCTAACTCAATTATGTACCCAACTCCCTGGTAACTTGAATTTCTGTATAAAAGGGTTAGGTACGTCCTTTTATACAATAAATTCCATGTTCCGAAAATCCTACACCTTGCTACCGTCTCGACTCAGGGAATATACCTCCATTAATGTCAACACCAAATTCGAGAATCAACACCAAAGGACCGAACAAACTGATACCACTAGTAACACCCCACCCCTACCTCATTGGCTTGAGGAGGCGGTGAGGGATACATGGCCTTAACAACCATTCCCAAGATGCCAAAACCTGGCAATAAATGGCATGAGCTTCAAGATCAAGTTGGGGAATGATTTACCCTTAAGACAAAACCAACAAAGCCATCCACTAACAACCACTATATTATGCATGTCAAAAAAATTACCCAACCATGCATTCCCAAAAGATAACCAACTTGTTCTACAACACAACTCAAAACCAATAAAACTAGACATGCCCATACAACATCAGAGTACACTATGGAAACTAAACAACCAAACACCATGATCCATGACACCGCCACAACTCCACACCAAGCTCCAAGCTCCAAGCTCCACCAAGAACTCACAATGCACCACTAAAGGAGGGAGATTCCATACAATTGCCCACGTCACGGTATACAACATATGCTAAGACACCAACGTCCCAAAGCAGGGGTTGAGTTCTAAGACTCATTAGTATTTCCCCATAATAATTCCCTACTCATGCCACTAAGATAAAACTATTATCACATTTATATATTTAGTTTATATAAATTATATCACAAGTGCAAACATTTTCAAAAGAAAAACATGCCCTTACCAAGACACCATACCCAAACCATGAATCCAATGGAAATTCAAAGAAAACATGCCACAAGACATATCATAATGTACCTATTAGAACAAAAAATTTCACCTTGAAATAAAATGCACCACAAAAAACCAAACAACCAAACGGTGGAGCTTATGTCCAACCCTTTCACCAATTCACTCCTAGTGGATCTTCTCATCCACTTATCCTTTGATGGTGGACCTTACATTCACTATCCAACCCCATTTTTATATTGGTACATCATGCCACATCCACAAAACATTCAAAACAAGCCAATTTTAACATATAACTCACCAAGGTCACAACCACATACAGTCAACCAATTCTATTACATATCAATCCACATAAATAAATCACCCATTTATTGAAAACCATTTTCCATGCCAAAAAATATTTTAATAAAACAAAATTTTTATAGAAATACATTTACATCAATCATTTTCACAAATCAACCGTAGCATCCCATTTTAAAATGTCTATTTTAAAATCCACAAGAATCGCATTTCACCATAAAACCCCATTTTTCCCAAAAATCTCCAATTGGATATTCAACAAACTTTTCACATCAAAACAAAATTACTTTCAAGAAAAAAAAATGAATTGTACCCTTACGATTAGCTCTAACCAAGTGGAGTCAAGAGATTAGCCACCTACCTTTAGGGTTCTTGAGAAATCGACCCATAATCAATCGCACATTCAAACTGGCGAACATGCCATCGAGACCCCTATAGATCCATTCCCCTAACATTCACAAGACTTAAAACATCATAAAAGGGAACTGAAACCCTAGAACTAAAAACAACAAGCATAGATCTAGAAAACCAATAAACATAGGGATGTAGATCTAGAAGAAAATACCATGAAACCATGAGGGGAGACTTACCCAGGAGAAACCACCTTCAAACCACCTTGAAACCCCTTTGAATCGCTTCCAAAATGAGTCGAAGAGCACCCATAACCCCTGAGAACCCAAAATCCCAAGTGTGGCTTGAGTGGGAGGAACCTTAGAGTGAAATAGGTTAAGCCTGAGGGATCTTGGAACTTATAACCCTATTTTTAAGTGGACACTAAGTTAGTCCTCATGGTTTAGCAAACCGTGCCCTAACCGTGCGCACGCTTCTGCCTCGAGAGCAAGGTTCTGCATGATTTCCTAGCATGGTTTGGAAAACCTTGGGTAGGCCGTATGAAGACTATTGTCTCCCTTGCACGTTTTCATGGTGAATCCACACAGTTTCCACTTATCGTGCTCAAAGCGTGCACCCTTTTAAATGCCTCTAAACACATCCAAAACCCTTCCAAACTCTCCCAAATTCTTCCCAACTCAACCCATGCACTTTAATCACATAAAAATGCATAAATAAGCCACATAATTCAAACCGGAGGTAATATAGAATGCGACGAAAGTGCTTCCCCAGAGATCCTTTTTTTACTGATATGAGACTACATGTGGAATTTATGGTGAGTGTTTTCTCAAAGAGTCTATTCTAGAGCTAGACTAGAGGGGCGAGACTGTGTTTGATGCCCATAGGGTTGCTTGTGCTGTTAGGTAGGACCAGATAGGATAGTCTATGAAAACATCCTCGAGGGTTACCTTTTGTGTTTATCTATTTGAATGTGTTTCTAGGTAGGACTAGGGAGGGATATGACTTGAGTAAATCACATAGGGTTACCTATTGGGTTTACCTAATTTGATTAGATATTTCTTGATATATGAACTAAATGAATTGAAACTGTGGATTTTTTACTACCGAGTACTTCCTTGTTTATTTCTTGCTTTTCTTATTACCTTGCATATATTCACTGACGGTTAGGAAAAAATATTGTGGTGGTTGCCTATTGAGATTTACTATCACACCCTATTTGGGCTATGATTTTGGGCCCAAACAGATTATATTGTTGCAGGTATAGATAAGGGAATGTTCCCTTCTACGTCAGGTACTTGACTGTTGTGGAGCAGGAGAGCATGGGACCATGATGAGGCTTGGGATGCCGAGGAGCTGTTTATCTGTTATCTTTTGTACCTTAGTTTAGTATTGTTTTGAATTCATGCATTTTGATTTGTTTTTATGCTTTCCTAGACATACGTACCATGCATAATTTATATATATGTGTGCTTGAGTTTATTATGACCAATATTCCGTTGTTCACTTTTGCATAGATTATTACTACTTCCTATATTTCCATTTGTTTACTTATGTTGTGTTACTCTGACAATGAGGGAATAGTTTCCCCATTATCACACCCAAGACCCTCACTGTTAGTCCGCATCCTCTGGAATTTGGTGAAATGTGCTTGATTCCATGTGACCAACAGGGTTTGGGGCATCTCTGGGCAGCTTCCAAAACCAAGATGTTACATCCACAAAATAGATTCTATATATTAAAATTATTTTAAAAAATTATAATTTTAAGTAAATTTTAAATAATTTAATTAGATTAAACAAAAGGGGAATTATTTTTCATTGGAAGTAAACAAAAATTTAATGTAACCTTATAAATTATTAATTAAAATAGAGGAACTAAAATAATTTATCTAAATAGAAACATAACTTATATTTAAAATATTTGATGAATATATTTCTATGTTATGCATTATATTTTTATTTGAATTGTATTTCAGATAATATTTTTATTTTAGAAATATAGTTTTAAAAATTAGGTTTATTTTGTTATCATTATAATGACATAAAAGTGGCATCTTTTAAAATTAGTATTTTAATTATTCACCTACAAATCTATTATTTAGGAAAAATATCAAAAAATAATGAAATCCAAAAATATTTTGACACATTGACATAATAAATGTTATTAATTTCATCAAATAATATTTTGAAATTTTTATATTTTTTTAATCACATTAATAAATAATTCTACATGAATTATACTATAACTTCTTTAGAAAAAAATATTACATAAAATAATTGAATATTGTGTGTTAAAATATAACACTACATTCCTTTTTTGAATTTGATAATAGGAAATATTCATTTTCATTCTATGAAAAAAATACCATGAGATCCATCATGATATGTTCTTTATAACATCGAAGAAAATATCTTATATTTTAAATTCAGTTAATCAAAATTATGGATTAATGAGGATAAATTTTTGGGTGACATTTTATCTAAAAAATGAATCTCTATAAACACTAATAAAATTAATATTGTTATTTCCAAATATAATATCTTGAATGTGTTCATGATAAGACAGTAATTTGGAATATAAAGATATTACATGTATTTTAATGGGTATTAATTAATAATGGACACATCAATGAGAATAATAACCATAAATGTAGTCAATATCTAATAGAGTAGATAGTTAAATCATTCCATCGATGGTGAAAACTGCAGCAATAATCAACTCATTTACTATTTTTTACTATTCTTTTGAATTTTGGTACAACGTATTATGATACTTTATGTATAATATATGGAAGTTTTTTCTGAAGCATGATTGTTTGGTTGAAGATTTTTCTCACCATCTAAACCCCATAATATTCACAACCCATCCATTAACATTGAATTTGGGAAAATTTTGTATAAATTTATGTCATATAAATCGTCTATTTTTATAGAAAAATAATGTACATTGATAAAAATTTACCAAATAACATTTTGTTTCAGAAAAATACAATCATTATTAAGAGAAATGTGGTACGAGAAACATTAATCAAATTTTTTTTATATGGAATATATTTTATATATTAGAAATATGGTGTTTGATGATATAAATTGGAACATTCAAACTCATTTAATGAATTAATATATGGGGAATAAAAATTTTCTGAGCCTTTTTGATAAAATAAATATAGACATAAAGGAAGATGTTGAATTTTTTTATCAGTGTCTGAGTTTTCATACCTCATATTGACATGAATTAGTGGGAGAAGGTATCAAACCCCATTTTTTATTATATATGTGAAATTATAAATTGTATGAAGACCTCAAGGATATGGAATAAATTTTATAATGGAGATTCCTTTTCCCAAAATGTTTTATTTTCTCCCAAATTATTTTTAAAGAATGTCATGATGAAATAAATTTATTCAATTGGGTTACTCACCCTTTTACCAAAAAAATATATTATATACCCTCATACATCAATATTTGTGGCAACTTGTAATATTGTATCCATTTTACTTTATTTATAAATAATAAATCCCTAATAATAAAATAATTTATTATAATAAAATTTTCATCCAATTTATCTATATAAATGTGTTTAAATATAAATGGTCTTAATGATTAGATTATCATAATCTCATCATGAGAGGAATGAAATTGGTTTGATTGCAAATAATTTAGCTAAATCGACCCACATTTTCCATAAAAGGTAATATATGATAGTTTAAACGATACAAATCCTTTATGTTTAGGAGAATAAATTTTTTGGGGATGTTATATATTATAATTTTTTTATCAAGACCTGCACTAAATATCAAATTTATATAAATTTATTTCATACCTGATTAAAATTAAGTTGATACTTATCAGGTCATATTATTTGTAAACAAATCATTATAAAGATTTGGTAGTTCATATTCTAAATGAATTTGGTTGAAAATATGTGATTGATTTCATAAATTGGTGGTAAAATTTTATAGAAGATTTGGATTTCCCAATAATTACAATTATAAATCCTTGACAAATAATCCCTTATTTGATATCTCAGATGGAAGAACAGGTTAATAGATTCCTTACAAGGCTAGGATGAGTGATCATTTATTATTGTAATTGAGATTTTTGTTAGAAATGGGTAGAGAAATATTTTTTATCCATTAGTTTTTAAATCTATCTTAAGGTTATAATAAATTAGATGTTGAAAAGTTGTTTTATATATGGATAAAAATTCATTATTTGGTGTTTCTTAAATTCCTTCCAAATATGGGACATGAAATGTTGGTGAAATTTTGGATGTTTATGATGATATATGTGGCAACATTGGAGACTGTAGTTATTATTTCTAGTATAGAATAAACACATATCATGAACGATATCAATTAGAAAAATTTTAGATTCTATGAATGGTTCACATATTTACTAGATGTATACATCAAAACCAATCAAATATTTCTAAATAATATTAAAAAATTCAATTGTTGTAACTAATAGAATATATTTTATTATTAAATATAAATTTAATAAAAATAGATTTGATGAAATAATACCATGATATTGATAACATTTTTGGTAAAGTTTTTGATCATCTGATACCATTTTCATTCGACTAAAATATCCCTAATTTGATCCTTGTTATGAATCTATCTTACAATGATACATATATTCTCATTTTATCCCCAAAAGTTGGTTATAGATTTATAATTATCGGCCTGGTGGATTGAACATTTTGTTGTGTTCTTCCGATTTATTGTTAAGATTAAATCCATCATGAAGTATCATTATTGAACTCTTTTTCATTAGATAATGGAAGAAATATGAGATTATATATAGTTTTATTCAGTCTTGATATAGGGAACTAGATTTTATTGTGAACTACAATTCCAAATTTTGATTAATCTCTACACAATAGTTATAATCTCTTATTTATAGAAATTTCATTAGGGTTAAAATATTATTTAACTATATAATATAACATAAAAATTTTTATTTAACATTACATAACCTCCATTTTATAAGTAATAATAATAATAATAATATTATTATTATTATTATTTTCCCATTTCACATGATAGCCTGCGTAGTGACAAATAGTATTTTACCATAATCAAAATTCATATTTATCCATGTACACAATCCTGGTCTACAATTCCTCCTCCACAGTTATCAAATTATAGAATAATATTTTATATATTAAATAAATAAATATTATTTATCCTTGTAATTAATTAGTTATAGTTCTAATAAATATTTATTTATTTTATGTGGTAAATAGATCTTGAAAAAAAATATTCAGTCATGAGAATAAAATTTTCACCATTATTTAAATTCCAATAGAATTTAATTAAACTCAATAAAGTCACATGCTGTATTAAACAATAGGTTATTTCTCAATGTGATTAATAATTTTTTCCTAAAGTCTATTATTATTTTCTAGTAATCAACCAGGACATTTTATATAAAGTACATCATGTCACAAAATCAACTACCACACATAAGTACTCACTATGTAAAATAATTCCCTTTTCACGATATCACATAATGTGGTTTCAACACCTCTTTCATTAACCTATATTCTTGATACATATTTCATTATATATATGAAATAAATTAGTGTTACACCATGTCCATAAAATTTTACGTGATAGTTCAATATCAATAAAACATATAGGCATCAACATCCATAAATATAGAAGGAATAAATATTTTCTCAAATTATTCATTAATAATATATCATTCATGACACACCCAATGTAACCTACATCCCATGAACATATCACGTCATAGTTTGTTTAATCCATCAATTTTGTGTGTTTAGTCATGATTTAATAGTAATAATAATGCGTAGGGATCCTTCCACATGATCACACATAGGAAATTCAAAAGACACACAAACATATGGAATTCATGAATTCAGATTTTTTCTTGAAATATGTCATATTAGATAATACCAAGTGTAAAATTCATGATATAAAGTCTGATACATTTACATTCACATACACATGCGAGTGAAAATTCAATGATTCCCATTATGGAATTTTATCTGACTGTAAAACATTATTTAAGAATATCATTTTGTAATTTAATGTTCCTCATCACATCATGGAAATATTAATCTCTTTATAATAAAAAATTATTCTATGAAATTATTTTATTAAATAAATTTTCAACAACGAAAAATAAAAAATGTGATGTTTTTGTTAATGTTCAATTCATAGAATATATATAATATACAGAAAATTTATAAATAAAACCCCATGTAGACTGAGGAAGCCTTATTAATTAATATATTAATAGAATACATATGCACTACTTATTTTGTTTTTGAAAAATGATAAATTATATCCTCTTTTATTTAAAATTAAATTAACCAATTTAACCGCTAATAATATTTTCATTGTACATGTATTGTTAGTATTGGGATATGAAAACGGTTATGAAAAAAACTTTTTAACCCAGATGAACGATGAAATGTTCTCAACTTGAAATATCCTTTTATATAAATCTCATTAATCAAATAATTTGAGGAAGAATAAATCTCTAGGATTTTCCCTTGTCTAAAAAAATACATGATTCTATAAAAAAATTCTCATGTTAAACAATTAATGAGATAATTTAAAGCTATTCGAGATCACATCCAATACCATTTCCCCCAAACTACCCCAGTAATGCACAACCATCTCACATGTTACTATCAGGGTGTACAGTACTGAATTAAGGGGGATAGAATATTAAAACAAGTAAAATAATTCTGTAATAATTATTATTTAATTAAATAATTATTTTAGTTTCCTGTTTTTATTATTTGTTTATAATTTATTATATAATGAGATTGATTTAAATTATTTTTTTTAATGTAACCATAACTATATTTTTGGAAAATATAATTTTCAATAACTAATATTTATAAATTAAATTTTATTAACAAATTTTATTTCCATATAATATTCTTATTAAATAAAAGTTCTGTATAAAAAATTTTATTTTATTTTATTATGTCCAATATAATACTTATAAAGCTGAGAAAACTTTTATTGTCATAAAAACTAAGAAATTTTATAAGAGTGGATTTTTTATAAAAATTAAAAAGTAGTATATTAATAGATATATTTTGATTATATAAATTTTATTTTTGATATAATCATTTTGAAATAATCTATTTATAAATTTTTAATTATTTTCATAGAGTTTCATATTTCATGGTAAAAGTTAAATTTATTATTAATATATAATATATATTATGAAATCATAAAATATAAAAAGTGATATAACAAATAAAATATATGTAATAGAAGACCAAATATATATTTCACCTTTAAAATTATGTGTTTTTGAATTTATATTATTAATTTTTCATACCATTATTGAATCCTCCAAAACGTATAATAAATTTAGCAGTTTTAAAATCAACTCTTTATGAACACATCTCACATCGACATAAAAAAGTGTTTCATGTTAAGAATATATGTTGAATGATTGAAATATATATTGGAAAACTCTTATTTGGAAGAAAATAGGGTTCCAAACCATTGGACTCTTTTTGGTTTTTTAAATTCAATAAAATATAGTCAAAAACCATGTTTAGAAATTAACAACAAATTCACCTAACTTTTTTTCAAATACCCACCAGCCTCCCACACTTCATCCCTAAAAAATAATTGTACATAAATTTTCTCTACATGACTCCACCAACAACCTCATGTGGTGTTCCCTATCTCTTTTTAAGAAACTACTATTCATTTATTAGAACACTCATAAGGTGAGGTACTATATCCTATTCCATTATTTCATGTACATTATTTATACTGCACCCTTTTGATTTCATATTCATTTAGTTGTAATGTTTTTTAACATATATTTTACATTCCTTATTATTACCAAATAATTATAAATCACCATTCACTCTAATTAATACCTTGTGTGAACCATTATAAAAATCTATTATTCAATAAAATGTATTCAACTAGATGGAAATATCCTTCATATAATTTGGACATCAATTTATTCAACCATCACTCCTTATTCATGGATTAAAAGTGTTGAAATATGATACTATATTGTATGAACGATGTGCCACAGAAATTCATGTACATGATATGAATGTTATGGGTGGGATAGGAATAGTATATCCCTCAAAAGCGTTGGGTAATTTTTTTATCTCAAGATATACCATGCATGGTGCAGGAAATGATATCATAATATCACTTTTGTTTATGTCTATATGGTTCTCAATGTGTTTTCATTATGATGGAATGCTTCTTTTTTATTTATACATTCATATGTTACCTTTATGTTATCGACCTATATAATTTTTTAATTTCCTTGTTTATTATTCTAAAACCATTTTATGTCACCTTGATATGAATACCGACTCAAATGTATTGCATTAATCATGTTACACACTGACTATTAAATTACTCATATATATTTCTTTTATTTCTTATTATGAACTTACCATGTTTATTACAGGATGTTGTGTAAGAATTGTTGGAATATAATTGTTGGTATGGAGTTTTAAAAAAATTGAATCTAGTTTTCAGGTTTTTTTTAACGTATCTATGTAAAAAAATACACTAGGCCTCTTAATTTGTAGAGTTGTTTGTAGTGTACATTTATTTAAAAATTCATGAATTAATTTTTATTAAAAATATGGTCCAACATTGTTAGTATTTGTGTAATTTCAAATTATTTTAATGGATTATGATTAGAAATTCATCGTAAAACCCTTATAGGAAATACTAAACATTTAAATGAATTAATAAATTATTTTAAAATATATATTATGTGGTATAGAAGAAAAAAATTCATATATAGATAATAACGCTAGAATTTATTGAACTCATTTGTACCTTGGAGTAATTTTCTTGAAAATTTCTCATTTTGAATTCACCTGATCATCCTCTAAGACAATATAATGATTCCTTCTAGCACACTGGATTTAATACGACTATTGTATTTAAATTGGAAATTAAAAAATTACTTTATAAACTAATTAAATGTTAAAAAACGAATCTAAAATTATATATTATAAAATTAATCATGGATGAAATATATTAAAAACTAAAAAATCATTGGATAAGTAACATATGTCAGTTATGATTTATCCTCTCAATGATCATTGTTTCACTTTTTTTGAATATAATAGTTTAATGATTATCATCCATAAAATTATTTTATATTAAAAAAATGATTTTCATCATAAAAAATAAAAATATGGCATATAATCCATACACAATCAAGATATACTATATATGGTTATGGTTCTACAGATTCATTCATATCATGAAATCATATTAGAAGTATTAAAACACCACCACAAAAATAGAGGTTGAGATATCAATTAAAATTGAATATTGAGAAAGTATTTTGAGCCCATTTATATAAATCCTTCCATATCCATATTTTCTGAAATAACATCCCATAAAACCTGGTGATTATCTATACAATCCAATTTAATTTATATTTTAGAAAAATTATAATCAAATAAAATTCTTTCATTGTTCATTTAGTATTATTTTTGTACGTCATATTCACTATCAAACATAGTTTTACAAAAAAAAAACTCATGGATTTACATTATCCCCATTTAATAACATGTTCCCATGTAATTATAAAATGATCTTATTAATCAATTGTTTTATATCTGAAAATAAATATTTTGAAATATCACATCATATAAAGGGTTAATAACAACTTCCCTTAAAAAGTGTAAAATGGAAATATGGGGGTCATCTAGAATAAAAAATACTAGGTCTCCCTAATTGGATAAAAATAGTGGGAAGTAGAAATAAGGACTTAGAAAAAAAGATAATTCCCAAATATTGATGGGGAGTGACAGTGATCATTGATCACAAGAATTTTAATGATCCTAATGAAGTTAGAAAATAAAAAACCATAAACCAAATTTGTATGAGGAACACCATTGATTAATTATAAATAAATGTAATCCTATACAACATTTTTTCAATGAGCCCTTTCCAAGAGTCATGAAATTAATTTAACGCCAATAACGAAAATATAAGGAAATATATTTACATGACAATTATAATTTCACCCTATAATCAACTTCTTCCATATTCTCATATTGTTCGCCAAATTATGAGTATTGAAGATGATTATTTAATTCTTAAAGCATGAAAATAAACTTCCAACATATCCTATTATACATAAAATGATAAAAATCTATTCATCATATATTTATATATTATTCGAACCTATAATAGTTTCCACAAGGTAACAGAATTCCGAAATTTATAAACCTTTATATGAAAAAATAATACATATATCTCTAATAATATCACTAATGATTTAATTTATATTATTACATAAATTTTTATCCTTAAAAATCATAAAAATGTTCCAAACTAATATTGAAACCAATTTATTATTAATATTTGGTTACATATTCTTCTAAAATATATCCCTAAATATCACTAATCACACATAAATTATAATATGAAAAAATGTATTCGACAAAGTCATATAATAGTCAATATCTGGGTAATATTTTGATACACAACCAGAATCCCCTTATTGTCTCCTTAAAATCACAACGATTTGAAAATATAAATTATCATTTGTTCCTCAAATAAAATATCATGTTTTCAAGGAGAAATTCAAATAATATTAATAGTATATGGTTCCCAATATAGATATATTATTCTAAAATAACATGAATTAGTTAATTTTCAAATTAATTTTCTTCTGAATTGTTATCTATATGATAAAATATAAGGTCCAAACATTATATAATACCTGTCTCCAATGTCTTTTATATAATTTTGAACTAATGAAAACATTTCATAGGCCATCTATTATCATTTCAACCTTGTCTTACTTCATTTTTGGGTACAAACCTCCATGGACTTAACAAATATGATTGTTGATTTCCCAATCAATGGGATGTCCTTCTTCTAAAAATTTACAGAAATAATTGTTATAATGTTACTAAGATTATGTTCATGAACCTAAAAAACAATCATGATCATTGAAGATCATATAAACCAAAATATTTAAAAATACCTTTAGACGTATGTTTATAAAAACAAGATATAATTCGTCCATAAGTAATTTTTTCACATGTTAATAATTATGATTAAATATACCAAAAACATGTACCTAAACTAAATAAATGTCTCCCAAAGCAAGAATGTTACATAAAACATAAAATATATTATTAATGCTTTTAAAAATTTGATCATGCTTAAATCTACTACTAAATAATAATTTCTGATTCTATATATGTAAACTCCATAATTCTTCAATGATATTCAGAATCAATTTACCACGATTTCCAATTGTATTCATTAAGAAATCCACCCTAGAAACCAAAATAGTATAGGTTTCTTATGACTCAATAATTTCAATACATATGATAAGATATAATCCTTGCCTTTCATAGGTTATTTTTATTTTTTTCATCATGAACTATAATGAAATTAGGAATTGTGAAACATTTACTAATGTATTATAGACAATCCATTCTTGATATTTCCTATTAATACATAATTTTTGATAATTCCATTTAACCTCACATAAAAAAAAATTGACACTTTGGATATAAATTTAATCCTCTACATTATGTTAACTGACTAATTCCATTTTTATTTTTTATGTTATTTCTTTATTCCCTGCTTTTCTACATAAAAAATTCATTCCAATATTATAATCCATCTTACATGTCACTTCTTATTGTATTATTTAAATATAGACATTGAATATTTTTTCCATTATAATTTCTATAAAATGATTAACCATTTAAATTTTTTATGTGTTTATGAAACACACATAGGTTCATGTTGTTAACTAGTAATCGTGGTAATTTGTTAAGAATACCAACAATAGTTTCGATTATCACTAAATTTCCATTTATCTTTTCACTAAAAGAGCCACCATATTTTCCATCACATACACTGTTAATTTATCCCCTACTAGATCTATCAATATAATAAAACAAAAATAATTCTTTGATTATATCAATATAATCACAATAAACTATCATATGATGTTGAAAAAAAATATGATATCCTTACGGATTTTATCATCGAATCTATTTATTTCTATTATATAACTATAAGTATCTATAAGATACTAATTGATATATTTATTGAACAAATTTAACCCAAACTCTAATTAAATAAAATATTTTATATTTATTTGACCATTCCTATGATAATTACAATAAGTACCTGGATTTAAGCATTACATAATATTGAGTTTTTTTAAGAATTAATTTAATTTTTTTGTCGAGGATCATTGTTGTAAGATCCAATATTTTTCTAGATATGAATATTTTTTTAATTTTCTACAAAATGGGAAAATATAAATATAATCCTTCTCTATAATTAATTAACAACTTCAAAAATTTAAACCCCCTATAATTTTATTTCACCACATGTAATATTTTTCCACATGAAGTTTGATTTCACCATGAATAAGATTTCTCCATGTGAAATTAGATTTCAACAACCATAATATTCCACCGTGTCAAATTTTATTTCACAATGTAAAATAAATAATTTATTTTTTAAAAGGTTTTAACATGATTTCACTAAAAATAATGTGAATTGAGTTACATGACATGAAATGGGAGTTCAGGTCATTTAATCTTGATGCCTAATGAATCACATGATGTGTTATGTGATTATTTTTTGTGAGATTTTTTGAGTATTTAATCATTGATTGAAATAGAATAATGATTGAGACTTCATTCAACAATCTTGGAACTCAATATTATTTATGAAATTCATTATTTAAGCCACACATGAAAAAATATATTATCAATACGTTATCGAACATAAATTGTTTTCCAGGATTGTGAACTTGAATATGAAATTCTTCAAAATATGAAATTTGTAAAATTTAAAAATGATGAAATAATGTGAATAAATGGGTTTCTTGATTAGAACTGTGAATATGTTAATATTTTTACCATTAATAAACAATATCTAGGTGTAGGATGGTTATGTGTAGTGATAATGACTTAGTTTTTACCATGTGGTTAGACTTGGGGAAAATGCTTGTTATTGCTTGTGGTGAATCCATTTTACATAAATGCACTATCCATGTGAACTGAGTTATATGGTGCTTGTTAGGCCTTGAAGATATATTCCTTAATGATGATACTATTTGAGGGAATGACTGGAGGACACGGCGGTGGATTGTCCACCAATATTGGAATCGAAGGTACCAATAGTGTTGGATGAGGATGTCATAGAGAAGTTTTGAGAGAACTTTTCTTGATTCAAGAAATTGATGGAAATAGAACATGGGCAACTTGTGAGGATCTTGTCTAATCATAAGCGGATGTTTATGTTGTAGCAACCTCATACATTTTTTATAGTTGGTGGATTTGAAGGTTCTATGTTTTGGATTGATTCTATCTGATCTATACTAGACCACTTAAAGACTCTTACTAAGAAGAGGGTCAAGTTGTATCCCCACATGTTATGAAGGAAAGCAAAGTGTTAGTGGGACATTATGGGTCATGATGGAAAGATGGAAATTATATAGTATAAAGACATATAAGAGAATCTCATTGGGAATTTTAACCCATATACACTAAGGTAGGAATGAAAATTTGATTTTATGAGGTTGAATCAGGGGAATATGTTTGTCATGGATGATTATGGAAGATTTACAGACTTACAATGTTTGGATCAAATGTTGAATAGAGATAAGGCTACTTTAGAAAGATGATTTCAGAATGGAAATAAAAGTCAAATTAAGTCTCAGGTGAATATTTATAGGATATGGAAGATCACATAAGTGTGAAATCAGGCACTAATTCTTGAGGGGAACCTGAAGGGGTATTCTAGTGGTGAACATGTGATTCATGATAGAATTTAAGGTGGTATGAATTTTTAGAGGTGCTAGTGACATTATTAGAATTTCAGCCAAAGTAGTGTGAAGTAGAGTGGCTAGTCAGGGGGGGTCGGTGACATCAGGTATTACCATTTTTTTAACCACCAGTGTGGTCATCTAGGAAGCATTGAATAATATTTTTGCCGACCTGCAATAGAGTTCCAAGCCTGCGGTTATAACAGACATTTAGATAGATTCTATAGGAACTCAAGGTAGTCAGGTAGAAATGCAAGATATACATATATAACTAGAGTGTGGGATGGGGGTCTTCTTCACCATACCCATTTGGAAGATTGAGTTATAATGGGAAAGGTGATAGAGTTAGTGGATGTGGTGCTTCTTGGAAAAAGAACCCATATCAGCAAAGGAGTTAATATCAGGGAAGTTAGACCGCATCATATGGAAGAGGGGTAGGACAGTTACATGGAGTGAAACCTACACCTATTGATAGAGATATTTCTCCATCAACAGTTAGAGGTAATATTCTTGTAGCTCCAACATTGGAACGTGACATATTTGATTCTGGTGCCTCAAATTTATTAATATATGCTAAACATTTTAATTTTTAGTGAATGGTGGTGGCTTTTTTGAGTGGTGTTATGATGATAGATATACCTTTGGGAGTACAGTCTAGAGGGATATATTTCTGCATGGGATGTTATATTGATATTTGGGAGTATCATTTTTAATGGGATAATTATATTCTTGATATGCCAGGCTTTGACCAAATTTTTAGTTTGAACTAGCTAGTAACATACCTATCCCACATAGATTGTTGTGGCAAGACAATTGATTTTATTTATACAAAGGGTGACAACTAAATTCAATGGGGATAGTGAGATATCAGGGAGGGTGGGAAGGAAAAATTACCCTATAACTGGGAGAGCTCACAACCCATGATGCTTGAATATTGTTGGACGATAGGGGAGTTAGCCAAGGTTTCCTTCCACTAGTAGTGGAACTATTTTAAAATTTCTTTCTTAAAGACTTCACAGGGATTCCACTTATGAGGGATGTTTAATTAACTATTACTTTATTTCAAGGGGATTCTTTGGTATCTATTACACCAAACAGAATGGAACTGACATAGGTTGACGAGATCAAGACTCGATTGGAGGAGTCAGATGATAGGGTATTTATCTATCCACTTATGTCGCCTTGAGGATCAATGGTATTTTTTTCAAGGATGGTTTATGTGGGTTTATGTTTGTGTGTTGTTTACATTAGGTTGAAAAAGATGACTATAAGGAACGGTTACCCTCTTTTTTGTATCGATGATCTATTTGACCAGTTGACAGGAGCTTGTATATTCTCAATGATCGAAATTTATATTTTTGTTTCAATGGTTGAGTGTTCTAACTTATGGTATACTAAGGAATTATTTCAGAATTAGGTATATTCATTATGATTTTGTCTTAATGAATTTTGGGCTGAAAAATGTACCAGTAGTGTTTATGGACTTGATGAACATGATATTTCATATGTATCTTGATCAGTTTGTATAGGTGATTTTGGATGACATATTTGGGTACTCCAAGACCCATTATGATTATTCACAACATCATGAAAATGTACTGAGTGCACTGATATAGTATTGTAAATACACCGATCTAACTATGTGTTATTTTTTTATTGATGAGATACACTTCTTGGGAACATCAACCCGGCAGAACATGCGGTAGTGGACCAAGAAAATGTCCAGGCAGTTGTTTCTTGGGAGCATCCCAAGAATGTTTTTGATATATTAATATTTCTTGGATTATCTTGATATTATAAAATATTCGTCAAAGACTATTCTATTTTCACAAGGATGATTTCAGGCTTGACAAAAGATGTTTTAATGTTGTAATGGTTGGAGGATTGTGATGATGAATTCTAGGAACTAAATAATTATGTAACGTCAGTACCAATTTTTATCCAACCCAAGTCTGGTGAGGAGTACATGGTGATTTATGATGCCTCAATAATTAGAGTCAATTTTTTGGTGATGTATAGAGATTGATTCATGAAATGTGTGTCTTGGTGGTTTAGGAAAAATGAAAAGAACTACCTTACTCATGATGTTGAGTTAGAAGTTGTATTTTATGATTTCAAGGGTTGGTGGAATTTACTTTTTCGAGAGAAGTTTACCATATTTACCATTCAAAAGAGTTTGAGATACATCTTATCACAATGAAATTTGAATAGTTGTTAGTGGAGTTTGGTTGAGTATATCCAGTCTTTTGGTTTGGAGATAGATTATACAGTATGGAAAGGAAACAATGTGGAAAAATCTTTGAGTAGGAAAAATAAGTCTCAAATGGATCTACAATCCAGTATTGAGAAGAAAATGTTAAAATTTTTATTTTAGATGCACATTTTGGTTCAAGAGAGTTATGATTAGATGAAAATCATATCAGTTTCTATGGAGTAAATTTTATTGAGACAGACCAGGGATAGAATGTTTGAGGATCTGGATTTCTTAGCATTGAGGGAAATATTTTAAGTTTGGGAGACACCTTCAGAATAGATTATAAATAAGGATGAGATAGTCTATGTCTGGAATCAAGTTTTTGTGCCTATAAGCATGTGAAAGAATATCATGAGAGAATTACATTCCTTAATCTAGGAAGATTACCCAGGTGTGACCAAATGTACCAGGACCTATCATGGTAGTTTTGGTGTCCAGACATGAAGAATGAGATAAAAGGTTTTGTAACACGATGTTATTGCTGACAGTAGGTGGAGGAAGAGGATGAAGGACCCATAAATTTTTTGTAGTCATTTCACATTCCATAATGAAAGTTGGATAACATGACCATGGAATTTGTGGAATGTATTTAAAATATGATAAGGATGATAGATGTTATATATGTTATTGAGGATTGATTAAAAAAGGTAGAAAATTTCTTGCCAATATGGTAAACCATCACAATAGAGCAGTTGGGAGAACTATATGTTAGGGAGATAGTTCATCTTAATAGGGTTCGATAGACTATAGTTTTGAACAATGAATCAGGTTTTAACCTCATGATTCTAGAATGTCTTATAGAAACTAATTAGCAAAAATGTTTTATTAAGTATATATTTCCACCAATAGATAGTTGGGCATTCATAGTGTACTATACAATTACATGAAGACATATTGTGGGAATATGGGCTTGACTTCAATAATTTTTTGGAGAAACATCTAGATATAGTGTATTTTTTCAATAAAAAAAAGTTTTTTAGGAAACTATACATATGTCACCATACAAGGCACTTTGTGTTAGGTCATATAGATCACTGTTATGATGGATAGAGGATGATGAGTCATATTTAATGTGACTAAGTCTTGAGCATGAGACAACTGACAGGGTTCAATAGATTCAAATTTTTTTGGATGTATCATAGAGTATGAAGAATTTGTATGATAATAGAAATAAATCACCCCTAGATTTTACATATTGTGATCATGTGTTCCTTTGAGTGTTTCCTATGTCATTTCACCTCAGTATATTGAGAGAGGGAATGTTTGCACCTATTTTTTTGGACCATTCGAGATTGTAGAGAGAGAATCGGGCTGGTGGGGTACCAAATGGCTCTTCCAAAACAATAAAATTGAATTCACAATGTCTTCCATGTATCACAAAATCCATAATATCACAGTGATCCTTCTCATGAGATTAATGTGGATTTTCTGAAGCTTGATTTATTTGTTTCCTATGAGGAGCATCTGATACTTGTATTGGATCCCAATGAGAAAGTGTTACGAGTAAGGATTGTGCTGATTGTTCCTGTACTATGGAAACACAAATTAGTGTAGTATGGGGCATGAGAAATGTAAGAACATATTTATTCTTAGTGGCCCAATCTTTTTGACTCGAAATCTTAGTGACGCTTCGGAGTGTTTTTCGAGGATGAGATATTATAAGGTGGGGAGATTGTAAGATCCTATTTTTTTCCATGTATAAATATTTTTAAACATTTACACAAAAAGGGTTTTTTTGAAATTAATCTATGTCTAGAATTAACAAAAAAACACAAAAATTTACCCGTGTAATTTTATTTTACAATTTGTAAAATCTCTCCATGTGAAATTGGATTTCACTAGTGTAATATTTCACCAAATGAATTTAGATTTCATGAAGTGTAATATTTAATCATGTGAAATTAGATTTTACATGGAATAATATGTATTACTATTTTTATAGGTTTAAAGATATTTCACTCAGAAATAGAGTAAATGTTTTACATGGCAGGAAATTGGACTTCAAGTTTTGTAATTTTGATTCCCAGTGAATTAGAAAAGTGTTTCTAGAAACGTGTAAACCTATGAAGAAATAATTAATCACTAAAAATTTTAATCGCACAATTATATTCAACTGTGGATGATCCACATATGATTTTCTTGGACTAAAATTACTACATGCACCTCAAACTTCGATTGAAGACCCTTTACACACCACTATCCTCGATACGAGTCTTATTAACTTGATATCTTATAGTCTGGTTCAGTCCGGAAGAGATCACACATTGGATCATTGATATCAAGAACTATATTTTTATGGTATGATTCCATTTATTATCTTTCGATAATATCCATTACAACTAAAATATCTGGTTCTTTTTAAGTTGAATCCACCTGCTGATTACTTTCTTAGACGTGAGTATTTTTTTTACTGTTTCCTCTACTTTCTAAATGAATGTTCTAAATATTATTCTACGACACATTCTTGATTGATCAGGCAGAATTATGGGATATTTGTTGGTGAGTATTCTTCATTAATGTTCTTGAGATGGGTGGTCTAATTTCTAATTCCCATAGTCATAATTTGTTCTCGTATATGAAATTTGAAGGATTGAAATATTTTTTTTCAGAAATTGAGACCTCTAATTGAATTATTTAATGTGGAATATTTATTAATTTTGAATGTTGTGAAATTTTAGGATTTAGGTATTTAAGAATATTATAATTAATATGTATTGTTAATTATTATGGGATTGTGATGGTCGAGTTCTATATTTAAATGAAAAATAAGGATAATTTTGTGATGAATTATTTATCAATGTAAATGATCAAGAAATTGGGATAAAAAAATTTGAGCTAATCACTAGGTTGTCATTTTTTTATCGTGAATAATTAATTGGTTAATTAAATTTTTAATATTGATATTTTGAATTGTTTACTACTTCTATAGTAAATTAACATGAAATTGTTGATGTTAATTAGTAGTTTATTTAATTAATAGACTGCCGCTTCGGCGGTGGCATAGTGGTGTAGGGTCTAGGGCCATACAAATGGTGTTCGGTGAGGTCTGGGGTTCGATTCCTGGGAGCCCGCTCTTGGGGGAATTTCCGCCTCCCATGTACCACTCATCTTGCCAGGTCACCCGGTGTCTCACCGGGTGGGCAGAATGGGCGCACTTCACCTAGCTGACAGATTGCTGTGACGAACCATCGCTGATCGAGGTGTTACCCCGCAGGACGCAATGTCATCTCGGCTGACAACGGCTCCTCCCCAGCTGGGGCATCCCCAGATGACCTCTTCGTGGGGAGGGGGGTTCTTGAGTTTGGAGGGTTTGAAAAGGCCACTCTTAGGAATTCCCTTTCTTAAAATATAAAAAATATATTTAATTAATAGACTGGACTACATAATTTATGAACTAGTTGATGAATAGGGATTGGGTGTTAGATAGGGCATTCTAGACCAATGAGATTTGGGGGTGTTAGACATGGAGTTCTACACCAATAATATAAATAAAAGAATGGGATATTGGGTGTTAGACATGGAATTCTACACTGATGGGGTTGGGGTGCTAGACATGGTGTTCTTCACCGATAATAGATCAATATATATTTTTTAGAACAGCGGTGTTAGACCTGGTGTTCTACACCAATGATAAATAATAAAAAATGGGATTTTGGGTTCTTGACATTGAATTCTATTCTGAATGTATTTTGAATGTTAGACCTGGTGTTCAACAGTAAGGATAAATATGAAATAAAAAAATTGTGAATTGGTTGTGTGACACGATTCAAAGATGATATTATATGTGGTTAATAAAGATTAGTTGATAATGTTATAATCATCCATTTATGAATTTTAATAATTTTTTATATAACTATATACACTTATTGTTGACTAGATTTTTGTTAGATAGTACTAGTGGCGACCTACTATGTCATACTCACACTCTATTTGGGATTCCTAAACAGTACCCATGTAGAATATATTATTATTGGACATGTTAAGGGAAAAGGCCCAATAGTGTATTATTGAATGAGTATGGATCTTGGATGAGGGAACAAGATGTCTTTCGGTAACCTCTTAGGAGTCGTTAGTGTCCATACATTTAATATCATTTTAGAGTCTTTGGCAATTTATTTGGCATTGAATTTTTCCCATTATGTTTGATTTTTTTATTTGATTATCTTGAGATATTGGTATTTTTATATATGCTCCATCTACTACCTTTTTATTTTCCTCGTGTTTTATTCTGATAATAGAAGGTATAGTTTCTCTAGTAGTGACTTACTAATCCATCACTACTAGTCTGTAGCCTCTAGAATATGTAGAAGACCGCCTGAGGTCATGTGGTTGTCCATATTAGGGCACCGGTGTATGGCACCTGAGCTGGGATGCTACAGTTATTGTTTAGAGTTATTGATTGTTATTGAATAAGGAGTACATAATAAACCAATAATGTAAAATATGAAACTTATACTTAGTATCAATATTTCCCACATTATAATACATTGAAAATGAATCATGTTCGATTTTCATTAAAAATTTTCATGATAATAAACTTGAATTTTTCTTTACTATTACCAATCCATAAACCATCAGAATAAAATTGCAGAAACATCAGATGATAAACAAATATTTAGTAGGTGATATAAAAATAAAAATTTAATTTTTTTTTTGTGAAATAAAGATTAATATTCCTAAAATAAATTACATTATCATATTTTATTTTTTGTATATTTAATAAATCACTTCAACATGAAATAAAGAACATTCTCTCGAATAAAATATTATAAATCAAAGAAAAAAATAAAATATATTTTATTTGAGATAGAGAATAATATTCATAACTTTTTTTATACCAATATTGTAAATAACATGAGCCTAGTTATGACGATACATCATTTTCACATATTTTATAATATATATAAATATTATTAATCGTATCATAGTGTTGTTTTACATGAAACTATCATATGATTATTTTATTGTTTTTCTTTGAGCATCACTGTAAAAATTGATTAATTTTTGGTATTTAGTAATTTTATTTGTTTTTTTTATTGAGGACATAACATTTAATACGTAGAATTAAATTGTGAAATTATCTGGTTATAGGATCCAATACATCTTGTTCTTTACTCCGTCTTTCTAGATCCATATCTAAATCAAATAATTGGAGGCCCAATTTCATCACAGAAGCTGGTACTAGAACACTGTGAACATATCTGACTATTTTAATATTGAGATTATATCTCAATGTGGGCCACACAAATAGATATCAAATATGGCACAAAACTAAAAACTAAATACATGAAAAATAATTTTTAAGGATTTTATGCATTATTCATCCATATTCAAGTCATTAATGAATTGTAAAGTGGTGAATTGAAAGATGAAGAGTCGTCGGGCTTGAATATATATATTTGAGTAAGACATAAATAACTATACAAAAACCAATAAAAATAAACCCTAACCATGTACAAGAAAAGATGATATATATCATAAAAACATTAACTATTTACACATTCAGGTATTCATAAATTTCTTTTTATGTCCACACACATTCATTCAGATTTTAAATTTTGGAGAGAAAATTCTTTTTCATGTTCTCTATAAATTGTGACATATTATCTCTTTTATGAGGATGAACATTTTCATTTGTAAATTTGGAGTTTTTTTGTATAATTTATCTTTATATTCCCAATATATATTAGTTTATATTTCCTCGTATTCTTTGTATTTCTATCATTCTTCATTTTCTTTTTCTTTTTTGGGTTTCTTGCACCATGATTTTTTCTCAGTCCATGCCTGTGGAGAAATGATCATCATTGTTGTTCGAGGGGGGAATATGTAGTCATTGAGTTAATTGTCCTTTATATATTTAGAATTTTTACCTAGGTATTTGATATTGGTTAGATGATTACAGTATATTAGTGGTTAAATGATTACAGTGAGCTGTCTCCCCACTTTCTCTACTATTATCTTCATCCTCCTCATTTAATAATATCCATGCTTGTTGATATAAAATTAATTCAAACGGTGGTAATTGGGTTGGTTTTTGATGTGGAAGATATTTATCCTTCATAAAGAGGTCATTTTATAGGGTAATACCATTCAAATGAGAGGGTGTTGAGTGACTGGTCTTGATCTCAACATATACTAAATTATTATTTTTCGAATAACGATGATAATAATACTACGAATAGCAAAGAAAAACATTTTTCTTCCCCTGGATTCTATTTAATTTTATTATTATTCAATATTTAATTGTGTTCATTATTTTCATATGTATATATATTTATAATTTAGAAATATCAAACCCTATATAAATTAGTTAATTTAGTTCAGTATACTTTAGATTGTTAATAGTGACAATAGAAATTCATTATGTGTGAGAGGCCTCCTCGAGACCGAACCAAGGTTGTTCCAATATGGTACAATATTATATAATAAAAATTTATCTTACCAATTTGGACCCATTTCCAAGGATCATAAGATCTTACATAAAATACTATTAAAAAAACTGAAAAAAATCAATAACTAAATAAAATGTTCATTGCATATCATTATTTCCTTTTCAGTTAAGATATAATTATTAAGTGACCATATTAATTCAAGGCCTATAAATATATATTTTAAAAATTAAGAGACATTGAAAATAAAAATTCATGAAAATTCAAAACAAATGGAAAAATAATTTCTTAGTGATACTAAATAATTTGAATGTTCTTGAAAAAGAGAGCATGTTGGATGCAGTGTTGGTTTCTAATGATGTATATGTAAAAGTATTATGGGTAGAAGTAAAAATAGAAAATCTAGGTAAAATGATTTTTATTCCAAAATAACATTAAATAATTAATTGGTGAGGTTGAATCCATACTTGAAGCTCCACTTCCCTCTAGAAAAAATGAGTCCCCACCTTCACTACTTGAATAATAAGAGTTTGATGTTGAATTTTTTGAGGGAGATAAAATTTATAAAAATTCGCTTTAAAAATCATTGATTATAAATTTAAACCCATTATCTATTATTCTGAATTTTCAGATTCATCAAACCTATTTAAATATTTGGGTGAAGAATAAGAAAAAGATTCATAGGTTGAGGAATAAAGGGAGGTGTCGTTTGAGTTATACACGAGTGCATTTGGGGATAATGGAAAACAAATTAGAAAACCAAGAGGAATCACATGATGAAACTGAATAAAAACAGAATACACATCCCATTATCCAACTACTTTCACCACTATTGCATGTCACTCCTCCATCTGAGATAACCATGGAACACCCCTACTTTGTTTTCTCTCCCCCTCTTGATCTCAACATTTTAAAAACTTTTGGAGGTTGGGACAATTGTATTTTCATTTGGTGTACTCACATGAATAATCTATCGATGGATATTGGTGAAAATAATATGTGATGATTTCTATGCAAGAAACCCCATCCACATTTGTATTGGGGTTAAACCACTACAACTGCTTGGATAGGGGCAGTAAAAACCTTCCACATGCCTGGGGGTCAAACCATGATTTATAACCTTTCTATTTATTTTTATTTTTTTCTTATGTTTTGTTTTATCTCATGATTTCTAGGTCATGTAGAGGTATCAAATAGATTATCACAATGAAACCATCAGAAAAAATCCTTGTTGTATCATACCTTCCCTTTTTATTCTACCCTTATTAATATTTTGTCAAAATGAAATAAATGTTAGTGAAATCAATGTGTTGGGGGTGTCAATCTGATAGTTATTCTTGTGTGATTTTCTTCTATGTCTTTCAACTTTTTTAGATTATTAATATTCAATTAATATTTGGATAATTTTTAGTTGTCCATTAATTTTCATATAATTGAAATGATTTTTGAAAAATGGATTTTAATTGATTGTGGGTGTGAGGACTTTTTCCTTAAATTAGACATTCAAGAATTTTCATCTGTTTAAAAACAAAATTAAATCCATTCACATTAAACAACAACAAGGTTTTTTTATTTCTAATATATTTATTCTAAACCACATTTATTATTTCGTCCAAATACCAAAAATTTCTTAAGTGAAACTTTGATTCTGTGTGATAACAATAATTTATGACTTTTCTCTTTAAAAGAATTATATTTCATGGAATTTTTTCAATATTATGGAGTCACTTTTTTGGCTATCCAAATTTTAGCATTAAAACCACCATTACATATATCCTTTGTTATCCCCTAGATTCCAGTTAATTCGTAAAATTTATATTCCACATTATATGCCTCTTTTACTCTTAGCTAAAAGCACTCTTTGTATTTTTGGGTGGATATTTCATGATTTGGTGTGGGGTAAGGTATTTATATATGATTTATATGAGATGTGCTACAATTTAGGGTGTTGTTAGGTATGATACAACATCCTGGCTAGTGGATAATGACAACATTGGGCTGTATTAATCATTTTAATACCTTATTTATTTCATCATGTTCTACTTCAAAAAAATGAATGAATTAGAAAAAAAGAAAAAAATGGAGATGTGGTTGAATTTTTCATTTTACTATATTTTATTAATTTTTTACCACTTAGATATAAAGGTAATGAATTTTAATTCATTCATTGTATTAAATTTTCATCACTTCCTCTACTAAAAAATAAAAAAAAATTATAATATTTTGTCATTCTAAAGCTTTTAAAATGGAATAAAAATTAAACTTGCGGAGAAAATTGATTAAATAATTCATTGAAATAATTTAATGAATCATTCATTATGTAATCAAATGTGTATCTTTTTATCATTTTCATTGGGTTTTGAGTGAGTTTTATCTTATGTTATTACATGATTATTCAGGAATTCTACTTAATTGTCAAAACCTCCACTTTTGGACCTTATTTTATTTGTCATTTTCCCACCAACCATAAGCCAAAAAATTTAATTGGAAAAATAAATAATAATTAAATTCATTTTCATGTTTTATTCTGTGGAAAAATAAAAATTATCAAAATCCTATGGTGATACATGAAATTTTCAAGTATGGGCATAACTCCATATTCAATTTTCCTTGACTGAATACTGACATAAAATTCAACGTGAGGTAGGTTGTGATTTATCCATGGTTGTATTTACGTGGTTAAAAAATTTCTAATTTCAGGAATTAAAATAGAGGGAATTGTTTTTCATTCAAGAGATATGATAGTATTTTTTTGGATAATATCATGTATGTTTTATCATTTTTGATGTGTGTATTTTTATTTGAATATATGATAATATCCTGTGAGTGAAATGATTATACAAAAAGGAGTGATAAAGCTAAATTTTTTACATATTTTATACTTTATTTCAATTTTTAATCCCACTATAGTGTTATTTTATGTGATGTTTTCACATTTATATGTTTTCTTTGTATTTTGAGCTAAATTGTGAAAATGGATTAATATTGGTATTTAACTATTTTATTTATTACGGTATTAAGGACATATCAATTTCTTCAAGGAATAATGTTTTTGAAATACTGTTTTTAGGATCCCACAAATCTTGGGATTAATTTCAATGTTCAGGACCCAATGCTCAATCCAACAATTGATGTCCTTAATCCATCCCACGAATCACTACTTGAAAAGTTGGAATATATCAATAATGCTATAATATTAAGATTATATCATGAAGTGGGATGCCTAAAGGGATATAAAATTCATCAGAGAGTTGTAAATGGAGTATATGAACAATTTATTTGAATTAAATTCATGATTTATACCTATTTAGGGTCATCAATGAATTGGAAAATTAGGAATTGGAAGATAAAGAGTCACTAGGATAGAACAAATGCATTGGATTACAACATCAATAGCTCTATCCCCATGTTGACAAAAAATTTAACATTGTGTATAAAGAAAATAGGATATATATATCTAAAAAACCTTCATGAGGAAAATATTTGAGTATTTTGATATTTATTAGTCCATCCATGCACTTACTTTCTGAGGATAAATTTTGGAAGGACAGTTCTTCTCCCAATTCACTATATATTGTCAATTCTTCTCCATTTTATAGGGATACCCATTTTCATGGGAAAATATCGATTTTTGATTCATTAATTGTTATATATATAATATATATTATTTTATATTTCTTTTTCTTTTTTTCATTTGTACCATTCTTCATGTTCTTTTTAGTTTTTGTTTTTCTCCCACCGTGATTCTTTCTAACTCCATGATTTGGGAGAGCTAACCCTCATTGAGGTTTTTGGATTGAATTAGTGGTATTTTAATTTATTTTTATTTATCTATTTAACAAATTTTATTATAAGTATTAATTAATTTTTCAATTATTTTTGTGGGTGGTCACTGCATTATCTACTATTTTCTTCTTCGTCTTCGTTTAATAATGTTCCTTCTTGTGAATTAATTCAAATGGTGTAGTTTGGATAGGGTATTGATGTGGAATATATTACACATAAATTAATAGGTATTGGTGTAGGTTAATAACATTCAAAATAAATTTTATGGAGTTACATTTTTTGATCTTCACATTGAATAAAATAACGATTGATTTTTTGAATGACTGTGACAATACCACTATGAACCCCCGAGGGAAATTTTTTTCTTCCACTAAATTCTTTGTATTTTATTTCTTCTTATTTTTTAATTTTATTTTGTATTTTTATATATAAATATATATATTATATAGTTTATGTATTTAAACCCCCCATATATATTAGTTATGTTATATTTATATTAATTAGATTATCAATAGTGATAATAGAAATTCAGTGTTTGTGAGTATCCTCCTCAAGATTGACACTATGTTGTGACACTATGATACATGTAATAAAAATTTATTGATGAGGGATATAAGAAAAATTCATCTTATCTGCTAGTATAATCCAATAGATAAACCACAAAGGTTAACAACATCCTTCTCTCCTTTAAGACAATGAACATTACCCAATGTACAATGAAGCTATCATCGGTCTCACTCATCATATAAGTAGTATTAGGACCACGCATCATAATAATATCTACTAAGATCATCTTTTCATACATATTCTATCGGGTTCACTCGATTATTTTTTTATTTATTATGTACCATATCATGAATAAAATATTTTATTCTATCATCATTTCGTCGTAAAACCTATTCAAAAACTATTCTGAATCCATAAGCAATGTACTTTAGTAAATTTAAATAACCTTTCATATTAAATACAGATTTAGAAATCAAAAATACCAAGAATAAAAGGGAAAAGTGTGTTTTTATTTTATTAAAAATAAAATCTCTTAAAACAATTTTATATTCAAATAATGGTTATAGTGGCCAGAAAAAATCGTTGACATTGTATATATAATATAAGATTATATTTTTTTAATTTTGTATTAATGTAAAAACATTCAATGATAAATATTTAAAAATATTACATTTTAGAACATTTAAAATAATTCTAAAATGAACAAAAAATACCTATTATAATTCCATTATGTCTACATAAATAGATATATAAAATAATATTAAGAGTATCAAAATGGAAGAAGATTATATTGAAAATAAATCATTAAAACATTAAAAAAATATGATTTTACATTAAAGTGTCTATTATAAAAAATATTACATTACACCCCGAACCCCTGATCCCCCAAGCCATACGAAGGCTATGAAACTACAATAGAAATCCCACCTCTAATAAGACATTGTCAGGAGACAATCGTTGGTATGGTAAAATATAAATTTGGAGGCCTTTTCCAAATGTACATGAATAAAAATGCACATAATTCTATATGAAATTTTTTATATGAAAAAAAATAGTAACATATAGAGAAAATAAATCTTGTAATAACTATAATAAAATACATCATAGTAAAATAGTATAAAACTAAAACATTAAGGAGTAAAATACACACTATCATAGAAATGATGTCATAATTTGAAAACAACTAATAATGAAGAATTTTGAGAGAGCATAGCTCTATGTTGGAGCCAAACCATTGTATGTGATCAATGCATCTAGAAGATTCTATAATCCACTAAAATCACCATCTATCAATATGTCACCTACATAATACATGAGACCTACGGTAAAATAGCATATAGGTGACAGTATATACATACCAATTATGATGCCATACAATGTAGGGGATACCTATATATGTACACAAAAATAGTTAGATCAAAAAAAATAAATAGGTAAATGGAATTGAGCTGATATAAATATGTTTATTATTATAAAGAAACCAAGATGATAGGGATAGGGGATCTCCATATCACTACTTATAAATAGTCAATAAGTTATCCAAAAACTATAATGTAAAATAATCAATACCTACATCAAGTGAAAACTCCCCATAATATATGTGGAGAGGCCCACCCTTTTGTATTTCACTCCATAGTATAAAGAACCACTACTCCCATGAAAGAATAGCATCTCGCCGAAGTTCAAATATGGGGAGTACGACTCCATAACCATGGGACACACACCCATGTTAGGGGGTACCGTCTCTATCAATATAAAGAGAATGGATAATCCACTCCCGTGTGTACCAATTGAGCACCAAAACCAGCATCCCTTTGTTTTCATGGGGAAATCGTGCCTTGGTGTGATAGGGGAATATTGACCTAGTAACATCAATGATGATCCTTCCCTTACAACTTCAATCATCCAGCCTCAGCTAAAGAAGAATCATGCTTGGAAAATTTCAAATCCTACATCATGTCTCAAAAATAAGGACACTATCATGTTTATCATTGAAGGATTCCACAAATAGTATACCTAGAGCCAAAATATGAGCCCAAAATAATAAGATACAATATGATGATGTCAAAGTATGGAATACATCATGTGTATGGGGGTCTACACTATCTCTGAACCTACCTCATTGCTAGACTGTGTTATCCTCTGGATGCTTCATAAAATTCAATGCATACTAAAAAAGGCCATATGATTCATTCATAGATAGTATCAGCAACTCAGGGTCATCCCATGGGATATTGACCCTTTTTGTGTATATTGTTTCTTTCTCATGTACTTGTATGTGCACCTAGTCATTCTCCGGTACCTGACTGTGCCCATGTACTCCATGAGTATACAGAGTGTCGGAACGCATGGGTCATGGGTAAGTTCATGTTGGCACAAAACATTTCCACCCTTGTAGGTTGACATGGCATGTGGGTCTCTACAACTTGGGGTGATCCTTATCTTATTCCAAACAATTGCACTGCATCCATGGTGGTGATGATGTTTGTTCTTTTAGGATAAAAAACAAGTAGTCAACATTTTTAGAGATTACAAATTTTCTTCATAAAGATTCCAAATCCACTGAAACTGTTGTGATTATCACTTATCAAACGCACAAAATCCTTGAAAATCTCTTCCTACACACATTTAATTGCTTTCATTAGTGGTAAAATAGAATATGGTTATCAAATTGAAGCTTGAAATTCTACCTGTGATTCCTCCAATCTCATGTCACATGATTCCATGAATAATATAGATCATGGGGCCATAAATGTTCATCCAAAATTAAAATATTTATACCTCCATAAAAAACATGGATCCATTCATATTTTCCCAAAACTATATCAGTTTAGGGGTTTAATCATGCATGAACCCACCAATGTAGTGTCAACCCACAACCTCATGATTTTTTATAGAAGAACACGAATAATAAGATGGGGAAATACATACTAAAAATCATGAAAACATCACTGGAGAGTCATTAGTTGAACCAAAATGAGATCCAGGAATCCAAAGATGAGTAAATAGAATAATAAAAAATTTATTAATTAAAAAAATTAAATCTTCTTCATTGGTAATGCAAAGAATGCACAATCAGAGAATAAAAATAAGATAATAAATCAATTCTCAGTATTTTAATAAAAAGTGTGTAAATAAAAAATTTCTTATCCCATCCATGATATGGTATCAATGATTGATGAAGAACACACTCAACCTTAAGTGATAAGTCTAGCTACATTCACTGTCTCCTGATCTAGCTTCATCCGAGAAACTATTGTCCTCTGATATATATCTACCAACATATAACAATATATATCCTATCAAATAGAATAGGTATTAAGATATTAAACTTATATAATTTTAATAATTTGGTATTTATAGTTTATTTGAGTTGAGGATGACTAAAATTGAATAAATAAATTGATTTTTTTATTTTTATCAACTACACTTCCATCGACTACCTCAACCATCCATCCATCACCAACCATTTTTAGTTTGTTCCTATGTTAAACTCCATGTAATGGACTCGACTATACCATTGTATTTATGATATGATACTCTTTTTGGTAGTTATCTCACTATATAAAAAAACTATATTTGCATGATATTAAAATATTTAATATTTTTATAACATCAATTATCAGCTCATAGGGTTTTTGAAACTTTCTATGTCTCAACGCCTTGATTTGAATATTTTATGTAATATCTTTCTAGGAATTATAATGGAAAAATTGTTTAACTAAATTCTCTCAAACATTATGTATTGTTTCTTCCTAAAGCACTAGATAAATTAAATCTTTTTAGATATAAACCATGTATCTTTATTTTTCACTCCCAAAATCTCTCATGCACACTTCCAAGCAGTCACAACACAAGGCCCATGGGAATAGTCATTCCTCGTAGGATTCCATCTTTCCAATTCAGGATCTCCACTCTGTATCCTATGATTTTTTACGTCCTTGATGTATCTCTTCAACTGTGACACATGGAAAACATCATATACCCACTAAAACTGTGTGGATAAGGCTCGGTGGTAAGAAACCTCACGAACCATCCATATAATCTTGAATGAACTAATGAACCATGATGTTAACATGAATCCCTAAAAAATCTTAAAAAAATACTCATCATGGAGAGTCTCTAAAGAAAACATGGTCTCCCTTATCAAACTCTAAAGGCATATAACATTTATCTATGTAAAATTTCATTCAACACTAGGATGTCATCATTGATTATAAAATCCCCTGGTCTTTCTCTATCATCACCTACACAATCTCAAGTCTAACAATATGTGCCTTTAAAATCTCATTCAATCACAAGGGTGACATGTATGGGTCTCGCATATTGGTCTCTTAATGGTATCAAGTCGGTCATAGTGTGATAAATAATTTTATAAGTGAACTCTCTCGATAGTAATTGATCCTTATTCCTCAATTTAATGTCCAAAACAAAATCCATCAAGAAATCATAAAAAACCTAGATAGTTCTCTAGGTTTACTGATTAGTCTCTGTGAGGAATATAATACTAATCTGTAACTCGGTTTCAAATGTCACTAGTATGCAACTCTAATAATATCATGTTAACCACACATCATAGTTATTGACAATCATTGAGGTTACCCCATGGTGTTAGATAATCTCCGAAATTTACAACTACCAAAAACTCTCAATTTAAAATTTCAACCTATTATAGATGATTTTGTCATACATGGATGCTATGTCAAATTTCACACAATTGGAATCGTGGGAATCCATTATCCATAGAATCCCTTTCATAATGTCCATCAATATGCTATAAATTGTCTATATCTACATCTCAAGAGGTTGTATCCAACCAACAAGAACATAGTTATCAGAATTCACCTTTTCAGATTTGAGACTCCAAGAGATGAACATGGATATGCTCTCCCTCATTCTAAAACACCAAAACTATCACCTAATGTCCATGTATAGATTCTCTATTTCATTATGTATATCCAAAATAGAATACTGGAACTCCACCACCACGTCCTCTCTCATTAAAAATATTACCACCATTCAACGTTATAAAAGGATGATATTCTCCCTTCTATTAGAGAATATAATTGGTGTATCCACTAATGAAATATAGTGATAATGAACCTCATAATCAATGTCTCCCATACAGGACGCTCTTTCAAACTACAGAACCAGATAAGTTATCGTCATTAACATGAGATAAGATGCACCTCTATCACCCACTAGGGTCAACAGTAAGGAAGAACACTACAGAAACACCTCTTCCACTAAACAAAAATAAGAATTCATACTAAGGGAATCTTCCAACTTATTTACCTTTCGATGAATATAGAGGATTTTTATTTCTTAGTCTTATAAGAACTAAATCTGGTTCCTTCATGTTAGGTTCTGATATCTCAATTTCAAGATACATCTGATACAATGATGATCTGAGTGAACTAGGATGTACTCCCCTAAAAGATCATTCCTCCATATAATTAGAGGGAATAATACCATTTCCAACTCTATAATGTATTTCATGTAGTTCATTCCATCGGGTATCAAATAACATGACACATATGCGATCACTTTCTACCTCCACATCAACACGATACTAATATAATATCTAATGGATCATAATAAATTATGTACTACATGCCCTCCTTATGTAGTATCAATGCATGAGAATTTGTTATACATGTCCTCAACTCATGTAAAAATATCATACTCTAATAAGTCTATAGAAATGGATAACCATTCTATGTCAAAGAAATAAAATGGGATACTACACTAGAATAGTCAATCCGAGACACCCTATAATCCCCTACTTAGCCATATAAACTATACATCACAAACATGGTCTTGGGTGGCTCAGAATAATTCAATTAATCATTCTTAAATATCTCTACATATAATCCATTCTTAGAAATTACATTCCAAAGAACAGGAACCTTTTGGATCCAAAATTAGAAATTTGAGAACTTAACATATATCTTGTGCACATAGAGTTTGTATAGGACCATCCTTGGATTATCTTCCAAATCCTCCTATAATGCATAGTGAATGAGTACATCATGAATGATGAAAACCAAGAATTAGTCCTTGTATGGTTGGAAAATTAAATTCCTCAAATATATAAATAATATATGGGGACGTCACAAATCTAAAATGAACCCCATATAACTAATAGTTTCTTTATTTATGTCATATTTCCATCTTCAGAATATCATTCATGTAAAACCTCAATCAATGATTGCTAAGCCTAATATCACTCTTTGGGAACAAAATCACTCCCCACAACTGTTCTAAGATGACATCCATACAATAATATTGGTAAATTGTCTTAATTATTTCATATTTTAGATTATTATTATCAATAAATGGCCTTAATCCCTAATCAACCCTTTTCATAAACAACAACATAGCTTCTTGGTGGCCACAGTGGGTCTGATGTAACCCTTTCCATAATGGTCATTCAACTACATCTTCATCTACCAGATCCATATAGGGATATCAGATACTCCGATGAATATATCAATTTTATCACTGGGTGTGAGTTTCTAAATAAGTCTATATCCCACAATGGGGGTAGTCCTAGAATATCATTGGGGAAGATTTTCATATAGTCATCTTCTATATAGGAGATCTATATGCCTAATGATCCTAGAAAAACAAGGTAGAAACTCACTAACGAATTGATTATGGACTTCATCCTCTTGATCACAAGGACCACTCACCAATTCATGAGATCACACTCGTACATTAGGGATAATATCTTCCCATCAGTCTAGAGGTATATTAATCACCTGTAATAATAATCAATTTGATCCCAAGATGTCCACAACCATTCCATACACATGACGCTACCACAAGGTCTCGTCATGCTGACCACGAGGTCCCATGTGAAACTCAACCCAACATGTGAAATCTTTTACTATCTGTATACAACTGATTTTTAATAATATCACCCTATAGTTATCTGAATCTACAATTGTTGAAATAAATTTTCAACATGATTCTCTAGATATTGCACTTGGAATTAGGATATGAATAAATGAAATGTACATATTTCAACTTGTACTAAGAATGTAGTCAAATAAACATATATTATACCTAATATCATTTCATATGTTTTCTGATCAAAGCCATCTATGGCTTGAAAGTTTCCACAACCCCTATCAATGAAACCCTATAGAATACATGGGCTACCTATTGGTGGTAGTGGTGGTTTTTAGTCATAACATGACCATAAAACAACTGATCCTCCCTCCTGAGCTTCTTCTACTCTTTTTTCAAAAATTCCTCCCTAAGGACCTCCACGACCATTTATGGGAGATCCTTGATCATTATATATCCTCGAACATGGGGATTTATCCTCTAGATTTCATTCATACCCCATATGATTGGATAGGAAATCATGAGCTATGTGACCTCACACATGGAAGAATGGAATCTCCCAAGTACATGATTATTGGATCCACTACATGATCCCTAAGCTATAGATCCTAACGTATGATTCTAAGAATCATTATTATATATCTTTTTGGATCCTCATATATGATTATATATATCTATTACAGATGGATTATAAACATGATGACCATATCGAGCTCCAACTTTCTGAAGTCACACCGATAGGATGTTTTTAGTCACTAGAGTTGGATATAACACACATATATAATTGGGTATCCATAGAGAAACCACATTGGACAGAATGTCTCTATATACACCCAACATGAACATCCGCTCTTGTAAAACATCATCTCATACCAGATCAATGGAGTACCTTGTATGTTTGGTAAACCTCAAAACCAACTCTGCCAAAAACATATCATCCTACTAAATTTCTAGAAGAATTTAGTGAAAAAATGACAGTAAGAATTAAGGGTAACACACATTGTGAAGTAGATGACTGGGGTCTTTGTCATGGAACTATTTGAAAAAATTAACCAGTACCGATATATGTTATGGAAAATATTTGATACGAGTGAAACAAAATGATCTATTGGGGTCTAAACCGGGACAAAGTCTCCATCTAACAACTCAATTGAAAACTCCACTACATGTGGTTCTGGATCCCAAAAAAATATTTAGCATCTCTAATTTTGGAACTCTAAGAGTTACCAGCCTATGAACATCCTCATCTTCAACATTCAGTGCTATATTCTACTCAGCAGGTGGAAGGGATTCTACTTGACTTCTTTGAGGAATCACCTCATGGGATTGATAGTGAACTGAGGACTCATCACTCATCATATCATCAACATTATCCTGAATTACTAACCAAGTTTGATGATTTCATAGAGGCATACTGAATGTAGTCCGAAATCACCATGGTTAGTCGATCATATATATATATATATGGGGAGCTAAGTCATGTAGTATAGTCAAATTATTAAATCATATTTAATGCATGTAATATTGTTCCCTTTAATAAATTACTCAATATAGATAGTTTTAAAGTAGGTAATAAAAGTCCTTTTGTATGGATATGTTTTTCACAACACTGACACTAGGTTCCCTATCATAAATTCTGTACTCGAGACACTTTGAAATTATTTCCCTAAGTCCCAAAAAATCATTACATTGGGTCTATCTATGTATTTACCCAATGATGAATCACCTCTAATACCACTATATAATGACAGAACCCACTAGATCCGACATAGTTGGTAAAGGTTATGATCTATTATGGCAATCCCACCTATAATAGGAAAGGGGCTGGTGACAATTGTCGAGATGACATAATATAAATTTGAGGTCATGTTCCTAATGTATCTTTATTCACACACACATCTATTAACATGAAATATTTAAGAGGAAAAAAATTTACATATTGAATAAACCCTTCTGTTGTATGCTGTTAATGGGCCCGATGTATCACTATGATCCACTATAATCACCACTGATCTATATATCATCTTATCAAGACATGGATTGTTTTCAAAAATCTAATTAAAGGGTGATCATATACATACACAGTAGGATACCTTGAAAATAAAAAGGAACAAATAGGGATAGATACAATAATAGTCATATAAACCAAATGAAATAGGGAAATGAAACCGAATATATACCCATTTATATTTTATCATAATGAATCCTAGAAATGATATATGGTGGATACATATCACATGAATTAAACACAAATTATACGTAAGCCTACAAATCAAAAATTCCATCACAGATTCCCAAAATCTAACATATCCTAGCACGAATATAGGTGTATGTTCCCAATCCTCACTACTAATCTCCAAAACTGATAGACCCAAAACTCTTATTGAGTACCCACAAAGTATCATATCATGAATGTGGTGGCAATTGATTTATATATTAATGTAATATTCTAATATATTGGAGTACCATATCATCCTATATTATTAATATGGTGAAATTGTGCCATAGTGTGAAGGGGTTGTGCTGAGCTCAGTATCTGTTTGATAGTATGGGGAACTAGAAACGTTGTTTCACAGGTTAGTTCTAACCCCAAAAACGATCTGATGATCCAACCAATGTTACAGCCATCATCGATCATCCCCAAAAAATCTACATGATCATAAAATCTCACATTATATCTCCCATGAAACAATGGTTTCCACCATCAAATTCTACAACCAAAAAACCTAGGTGTAGCTAAATAGTTACCTAAATAATCTTCAAATAAAGAAATATGATATGACGATTTTTTAAAATGGAATTCACTACTTGTATAAGCATCCATAGAGAATGAAACCCAACCACATTTATAGACCATAAGATCTTATATACAAGGCTTAGAATTCATATCATAATCCACAACATATATTTTCCTTACATAGAGAGTCTTATCCACTCAATTCCTAGTTGTGATCCCATATTTGTTCTCGTGAATGTTAGGTCGCGTTCATGTACCTAGACATGAACACAGTTATTCCAAGTTACTAACCCAAGCCCATATGCGCGTATCATACAGGGTATGTCAGAACACATGAGGTCTAATGTCTGCACCAGAAATAACATGGACTGGACACTTTGGTTGGGTCAGAAGGCCTGTGGGTCCAGCCAAAAAAAACATGACTGCTAAATTCTAAAAAAATTGTAGTGCCATATCCTTGGGGATATACACCTTGTGATATTCTGTGATACATGGAATATGGTTGTGAGTTTTCATAGGATATGAATTGCTTTCATTTGGTTTCTATATGATCTCTAAATAATATGATTCTTATACAATGGAGGTTTGTTATTTATTAAATTCTAATTCATCCTCAATTCACCAGTCTCTAGTGGCTAGAAAATGGAATCTAATGATTCTTGTAAAGCACTAAACACCAAATGTAACACCTTCTATAGCCTTTCACATTATGAAATCTATACTCTAGATCCCGGATCCTAGAATTATCACAAACAACTCATTATCCATATTTATCCATCCTTCATACAATAATCCATTCTTAATTATTCTAAACTCCATGAATCTATGGGTCAAATAACACTTAAACTATCCATGTAAATGCTTAACCATTAAAACATGGTATAATGTTGATAAACATGTGGTGAAAATTCAAAAGAAAAAAGGGGAAAACATCAATGTAAAATCATTATTGGCCAAGTATCATAGATCGTGGCATACAGGGTGACCACATGGCATAAAAAATGAATTAAATAAATGTAACACGACTATGCAGATCATGAAAAAAAACATGTGATTACCAGATCAAAATAATATAGTAAATTAATGCTCCATATGTTTATAAGAATTGGAGAAACCAAAAATTAAAGAGTCTTACTTTGATCTAGGATTGATAATTGGGGAAGAATTTGGTCACCATTGAATGAGAACTCCCCCTCAATTTTATATGTCTTGATCTTTCCTGATCTGGTCAACCATCCTCCTCTAATATTGACCATGTAATGATGAATTTAAGATCATGTCTCACCTGTCCCATGGTTTAAGTGGATAAAACTATGTAATTGTTATAAAATTGTATATAAAAAGGATATTTGGTCATGGGTGTTTAAAAATATTTAAAATTAATTATTTTATTTATTTAAACTAAATGCACATCCATTAGCTTCCAAAACGAGAAGTCCAGCACTGAACAAGCATAATCTATGCATAGATAAATCCCTATTTTCTCTACATAACTTTTTTCTGATTTCACTAATATGAGACATCGTATTAGAGTTATTCAAATATTTATAGAAATCTATTTGTGCATGAAATTAAAAATACTTAATATTTTTTTAAAATAAATTTTGATATCAATGGGCCATGAAATCTCAAAACCACCATGTTCCTGACTCTAAAAATATCTCATAAAATATTTTAATCTCCTGCAAAAAATAGGGTCAGTAATTATTAAAAAATTACTTCTTAAATAAGACATTAATGAAATTTAAATAATGTGAAAAATGATATTTGGAATCAATTGATGGAAAATAATACATTTCAAGAATCTATTAGTATAATATGAACATGGAAGAAAAATAGTTGGAAGGAGAAATTTAAAAGAGTAACTTTATAAAACAGAGTCCCTTATATCAAGTCCATCTCATCACACAAATTATTTATCTTCCTGTATAATAATGTTCTGTTAAATTGTTAATTTAAAAATTACTTGTTAAAATTATACTATCCATTTCTAATTTTATTTATAAAATTATATTTTCAATTATTAAGTCAATTATTTTGTTTTATATGTTTTCGAAGATATTAATCTCATATGTCCTAATTGAATTTGGTAGGTTGAATAGTGTCAAAGTGGTAATTGTTATATTATATATAGAATAGTAATCAAGAAATTATAATAATTTTTAACATCAATTAAATTTATAAAAACATACATTTAATAAAATTTTAAAAAATGAACAATGTTTCAATCATGTTAATGTCATGCCTTTGGTACATAAAAATAATGCTTCCAATTTTCAATCATCATAATGGAATGAAGGTAAGTATTATTTAATAATAAAATAATGATATTTATACCTTAAATACAATATTATATGATTAAATATTGTCATATATATCATCAATGTAATGTGGTGATAAAATAATATCTCATCAATTTATGGATGTGGTTGTCCACATGTACACGTGAATGACATTATCATTTTTAGAGAATGGAAATGTAACAAATTAGAAGATATATTATCATCATAGAATGATAAATATCTCACAAGTATCATATATATATATATATATATATTTGTTTGTATGTGTGGATTGAATCCGTCATTAAACTATCCATTAGAGGTCGAGCTATATAAAAATATCAGTTCATGAGGCTGTTGTCCTCCAAACACATGACTGATGGATTAATTACACATTTTATAAAATAATATATGAATATATATTATGAAATAAACATAAAATCGACTTTTTATATGAATGAAATTGTGATTTTTTCAACATTCTGGAATAATTTTTCAATACAATAAAATAAAAAATAAGTAAATAATGTTTGGCTAAGAATTATACATATTCTACTGACAACCAATAATAGATTACAACCATAGAATTCCTATGTTTCTTTTTTGATCAAACCTTGTTATATTAGACAATATAAGGGATTTAAGGAATGTATTTGGGTATATATCGTCCGAACAAATTTTTTTTTGGTCCGTTAATAAAAAACTGGTTGAGGTTAACTTTTATAACAGACATGAGGGTAACATTGAGAGTTTATTAAATTACTAAATTAATATAAATTAATTTTCTTATTTAAATGGCTCCAAATTGATAATTTCAGAATATATGATTGTTTTAAGTCTAAAAAATTGGGTGAATTAAAATTTAAAAATTTTATGTGATATTTCATACCTTATGTTTTTTAACCCGTGTTAACCCTATTTGACAATAAAACTAATACTAATTTTTAACACTTTTATAGTCAAGAAATTTACTATAAATGGGAAAGAAGAACACAAATGGAACATTTTTTTATATTTTAGATCATATCACATCCACTTATCTAGTAAAAATATTTATTTCTAGTTTTAAATCATTTAATAAAACATAATATTTTTATAAAATATCAATATTTTAAATTTTCATATTATTAATTTAATTTAATTTTAAAAACATATTTAAATCGATGGAATTTGAATATACACATTTCATAATGAAAAAAACTATTACTATCATACAAATTCATGGGAAACTTTAAATCTATAAGGACCCGGCCTTAAAACATTACATTATATTTAATTAAAAGAATAATTCACATTGAGGATCTTTTCTAGTTTAGATTTTTATTGAATTAGGCGATAGATATTACATATGAACATCAATATTACAAGTAGACACTACTACCCAGTAGCCATTTTTTTCATAAAATAAAAACTCATAAAAAGAAACATGTCTAGTTCCATGTTTTAGACAACATGACATTTATTTGATCCCATCCTTCACCATATTCGACATTATATCCTGTGAAAAAAATTTCGAAAATACATTGGATGGGCACAAAAAGCTCAATAAGGGATACACAAAGAATTAAAATTATTAGTTTTTTAAAACAACAAGTAAACCATGAATAATTTAACATAAGTATACCTTTTCACCTTTAGGAAGTATTAAATACTCTTCACTAAATAAAAGATCATTACATACCCTTTTGTAACCAGAAGATTACCATAAAACCCATATAAAAACATATAACATATAAATTTATCTTGGGACATAAACATAAATAAATGTAATAACCATACGGTCGACTTCCACACATATCCCTAAATGTAATAGCCCTACGGCCGACTTCCATACCCAATGCATTGGATGTTATAACGTAACCACCCATCCAGGTATTCATGGCACCACACTTTATATGGTTTATCACGTAACCACATGTCAAATTTCCAAGTACCATCATAACACATAAAATATTTCAAATATAAAAATTTCACTAATAACATTTCATTTGCAATCACAAAATGTAATTTCAAGATATTGAAATAATCCATCCATTTTCAAAAACCATTTAAACGCTTTTTTGAATCAAAGTGTCCCATACCACTTTGAAGCTTTTAATGGAATTATAATTTTAAAACAATAATTTCCATATAAACAAATAGTAAAAACCAATTTTAAAACATGGATATTAAAGATAAATATTTAGAATAATAAATCATTAAAAGATTTATAAATGATATTTATGTTAAAGAGTATTTTACAAAATTAGAGACTATTGAATACAAATAATTGCAGAATAAAATTTAATCAGAACGTTATAATATCATGATAATAAATGGATTCATTATTTAATATGAAAAAGGACATTACATACACCATATATAAGTGAATTCATGCATAATAACTATGAATTCTTAATGGTAAATGTAAATTGAGATGAAATCTCTTATAAAGATGGTATCCTTTGATTATGAATAAATAAATTACATAATTATGTGTGACACATAAGAATAAACCCAATATAAGAGGATATTAAGTTTAAAATAATCATAGTTCATTCACACATATTTATAAGATGACATATTCAATAAGTACATGTTTAACCCAATGAATTGAAATTGGGTTAAGAAGTTCCCTTGTAAAAATTCGATATCCTAACAGCGTCACATTAAAATTCATAAAATGATTTGATGAGATAAAAAGGATATATCATCACTTGGACATAAGGTTTACATCAATAAGGATATATAAAAACATATCCCAACATAATAATATGTAAATTAATGGACATACATAAAGAAGACTTTTAAAAAGAGGAGGGTGAAAGGTTTCTTTACCGATTTGGTAACATACAAAACATATTCCATGTGAAAGAAGGATCATACAATGAAGATGTAAAAACACATAAATGAAAGTATATTACTCAAAGAGTAAAATCAAGGGTAGTACATACACCACACAAATGGAAATAGTGGCAAATATAGCATGAATCTCACAGAAATAAAAAGTGAGATGAAACACTTTACCACATTGTAATCAACTAAGTCATATGACCAAAAGTTAATAACCACCAAATTATTCAAACAATACCAAGAATATAATGAGAATCATGATAATATATATCAAATGGTGGTAAACAATCCTCCACAAGCAATGAATAATTGGCGAATAATGGAAATCTCACGGAAGTAAAAGTGAGATAAGAAAATCCCTTATGTAATGTAGCAGACCTCTCTAGTCAATTTCGTTGTGAAAATGTGGTTCTAAAGGTGTTCCGAGAGGTCAAGGTGACTTGGGGGGTGCGTTTGGGTGGACTTTTAAGGAAATCGAAAGGGTTATGGCCTTCACACGGGGGGCACACGATTTTCCTAAACCGTGCGGCCAAACCGTGCAAGGATGGTCTTGGAGGTAGTGGTTAACACTCGGTTTGTGCACGGTTTGTCTAACCGTGTGAGGAGTGATTGTCGAGGTAGAAGCTAACGCACAGTTAGCACACGGTTTGTTAATCCATGTGGACTAACCATGCAGTCACTTAATGTTAGATCCTAAAATTTTAGATCTAACTCATTTTACCTTTAATCACCTCGTTTAAGACCCTAATCGACCATAACTCGAGATTAACATTCCCTGAAGGTAGAATAACTTCTCCCAAGTGTATTGGAGGCGATCTGAAGGCATTTCTTCATGATTCGAATCCGAATTCTCGATAGTGTGATATATATGCCTTGCTTGTTATCATGTTGCTCTTGATGAAATTGATAAAGAATGTAGAGTAAGAATTAACTGATAATTAATTGGATAAAGATAAAGAGTCATGTAAAGGAATCTTATTGTTGTTTTTGTGGATGTTGTTCTAAATTGATGTTAATCAATTGATTCTGATTTACGTGATTAAATTAGTTGGTTGGTAAACCTGAAATCTGTTGGTGCTTGTTTTTTGAAGGATAGATGCCTTGTAAAAGGGACAAGAGCCCAATTTGATGTGATTTTTATATTCTGATATCTTCTAATGTTCTGTGACCTAGGAGGGGTGTTGTGATATCTTGTGATGTGTTGTGACCCTGGAGGGGTGTTGTGATATCTTGTGTTGTGATGTGACCCCCGAGGGGTGTTGCGATATGTGGAGGCAGGGAGGCCTTGTGGTTGTGGCAGAGGATGACGCCTAGAGTGGCGAGATTCATTAGTTTATGCATGTGGATGTCAGGGAGGACACCAGGGATGATGGAATGGGATGGATGTGGTGGTTGGATGCTTGGTTCATAGATTGGTTGTTTACCTGTTTTACTTTTCCCCACATCTCAAGGCAGTTGGTCTTCCATACCATTTTTTCAAAGGATTTGAAGAAACGTGGGGTATGCCACATGATTTCAGTGTTTAGCCTCTCAAGGGAGAATGGGTCTACGCTCTTGCTATAGGTGGCAAATACATGACGGGTAGTATATCTACTCACCGTGTTGATCCACCTTGTGATTAGTAGCATAGGTTTCTTTTCTAGAATTCCAGGGAATATGGGAATGTAATTCTTGTAATGAATGTTTGAATAAATGATGTTAACCCATGTGGTTGGAGTATGATGAATTCTAATGATGAGGTTGAGAACTTTTGATGGGACAATGGGTTCTGGTTGTGCTATTAATGGAACTTAATGTAGAATTGTTCATGGGTAATTAATGTGTAAATAATTAATTAACGTAAAGTGAAATTTCTGAAAAAAAAAGAATTAAGTAATCTAATATAGTTCATTAGTTGGTTGTGTTCTTATATGATACCTAGACATAGATGTGGCGGCACAGAGTCTGAGAGAGGTTAGCTGCAGTTGTGTCTAAGACTAGGTTATTCCCATAGTGTGTTTGTGAGTTATAGTATATTCTATACATTTTGTGTTTCTATACTCTTCTCCACCATGTCAGTAATGGAAACTGACACCCCAAGGATTCTGAGCCTTGGGCGGGGTGTTTTCCCCAACATTTCTGTTGGAGGATGAATGGCTGACTACCCGATTTAGCCCCGCTCTCTTCTCCTGGTAGATACTAGTGCCATTGGCAAGCTGTTAGTTTCCCTATATATGTGTGTAGAGGACTATAATGGCTTGAGGTTATTTCACACACATATATTCTGGATATAGTGTCCTATGGATAGCTATAGGTGTAATGTTTATGGTATGTGATGGCTTGAGGATCCTAACATGGTGTATGGGCTGTATTGGCATGAGGTATAATACCCGACGTGTGATACACGTTATGCGAGCTGTGGTGGCTACCGGAAACATCCTGATTACATTTGGTTGTGAGGATGGTGTGGTAATTATCCCAACTGTCTACTGGAAAGCCTATGTGATGAATGTGGTGCAGATTGTGGAGCTTAGCCCAAGTTTATAAGAGCAAGCCTTTGGAGAGATATGGACAGGCCGTATGTCGTTGGGGGAAAGTGGCAATCCAGTGGGTAAGTAGTAGCGGAGTACCCTTGATATTCATTATTATATGTTATATTATTGTATGCGTTACTTGATGAGAGTATCCATGGTCAGGTTGGGAACATAATATACATGTTAGGTGACGAGTTAGTTTCATTGTTGTTCACTATTCTTTATCATGCTTTCATTACTTTTTCACGAAAGGCTTCGGGGAGGATCCTATTGAGTATGCTATTATACTCACCCTACATATACATAAAATATTTTTCAGGTCACCTGGAGAAGGTTGGAGGTCAGGATCATTACTTCTAGGTTGTGTTTGCAAGAGCTGTTCGGGCTTGTGGTCTCTATTGTTTTTACTTTCTTTTGGTACATGAAATATTCCCATTTCAGTTTTAGTACTTTTTCATGGAATTTCATATATGTACTTTGGTTTCTTTAATACTTTCAGTTCATAGATGGAGTTGGTTGGTGTCTATCTTATCTCTCTCTTCCGCATGTGTTCTCTTATAGGGTAATGCCTCCGATTTTTGTGTTTATTATACCCTCGGTGCAAGTAGCCAACCCGGGGCCTACTGGAGGCAGGACTTGGGGATCATTATATCCCTTTTCACATTTCTGGCCCAAGAGGGGTACACATTTTGGGGAGAGGGTCGTAATAGAGATGTATCAGAGGACTGGTTGAGGGATAGGATGGAGATTGGATTTAGGCACAGTTGAGGTTGCATGGGTTGGTAGGGAAAAAGTGTCATTTGTGTTTAGCAAGTTTGGTAAACACTAGAGACCAGAAGAGTCATAGGCGTTAAGGTCCTCCTATGATATGTTGTACAGACCTTTATGTTTACAATGTCTACTAAACAGGGTGATACTGGTTTCAGGGTAGATACCTAGGAAAGGATCATGAATCATTCTACTTTGTGCCAATGTTTGAATGGTTAGTCATTGGGATAAGATGACCTAAAACAAATGAAAGAAAAAAATTCATTAATTAATGTTGAGTCTTCCATATTCCAGGCTTATGAGATCTAATTGTTTTTTTATTTTGTAGTTATGGATACAGGATGTTGTCCTCGTCAAGTTTTCATAGAATACATTCAGCAGGCTGTTCCAGCAGGTCAACGCAGGGTAGAGGTTGACGACGACGACACTTGGAGGAAGACACTCCAAGAGTTTCAGTGCCAGAGTCTGGAGAAGTATGAGGGATCCGTTTTAGATGAATTCACGGAAGAATGATTGGAGGAGATCAAGATAGGCTTGAATTCGATCAGTGCTTGGAATGAGTATTGGGTGTCCCTGGTTGTGACGATGCTACTTGGAGCAACAGGGCAGTGGTGGTTGTTGTTCCTCGGGGATCATGAGGAGTCAACAATCTCATGAGAGGAGTTCTGAGACAAGTTCAGATTCTAGTTCCTTTCCTCGACTACAAAGGTGTCCAGTATCCAAGAGCATCTTACCCTTTGATAGGGGAGCTCTACTGTTCGAGAGTTTGGAATCTATTTCATTAACCTTTTACGATATGCTATGAACCTATTACCATATGAGGAGGCCAAGGCAAGGCATTTTGAGGAGGATTTGCGTCCAGAGATCCAACTCCAGGTCACCCCATTTATGTTAAACATATATCATGAGGTGTTGGTGAGGGTCGAGGTTGTTGAGAGGACTTTGTCCAGGACCGGAACATCACGAGTGGGGGATCTACACGATTCCTCACGAAGCAAGGTTGTGCTATGGGGTTCCCAGTATTCGGGATAGAAGAGTTTCCATTCAGCTGAGGGTATGTCCCATCCCTTCACATCTCATTTCTCCGGAGGCAGAAACTCTCAGGCCTATTCCAAGGGATCAGCTGCTTTTTTTTCAGGTGGTGTTCATGGTCATCAGCAGTGGGAGTGCTTGAACATTCAGAGTGGTCATCATGCATCGGGCACTCCGCTCTAGGTTCCTCCGTTGAGGCAGTTCTAGCCGAAGCTGTAGCAGCAGGAATCACTAGCTTTCGATCAGCAGAGGGGAGATGGGATGGGAAGAGGATAGCCCCATGATGCTCCCCATCCCCAGAGAGAAAAGCGCGCCTGTGGTGGTGGTCGTCATCAGCGTCAGAGAGGCCATGGACGAGGCTATGTATAACTTCATGCTCTAGTGTTTCCTACTCCAGATGAGCCAGACGTCGTTCAAGTTACCCTTTTCTTGTTTTCAACCTTTGTGTATGCCTTGTTTGATTTAGGGGTGACACACTCCTTCATATCAACTACCCTTTTCCATGCTTTGGTACATGAGGTGGAGAGACTTCCAGTGCCCTTGGAGTTGACTACGCCAGTTGGAGGTCGAGCTGACTTGTTTGAAGTATGTAGAGATTGTGAGCTAGTGTTGGGGAAGCACCGCTCTTGGGGAGATTTCCTATGTTTACGAATACAACCGTAAGATGTCATCCTTGGCATGGATTGGTTGGATTTGGTGCACGGTATTGTGGATTGCTACCAGAAGACGGTTGTTTTCCTTGATGCAGATGGAGAGCAAGTGGTGTTTGATGGTGAGCGAGATCCTCAGATGTGTCACATGCGAGTTCCATCCTTATCAACCATGGTAGTTGAGATGATGCTGAGTTATTCAAGGGTTCGTAGTTGGTGTTTCCTAGTGTTGTAGAGGAGTACCATGATGTTTTTTCAGAAGATGTTGTAGCCTTACCCCTTTGACGAGAGATGGAGTTTGGGATCAAGCTACAGCCTGGAGTGTCTCCTATATATATGTATCTATATAGGATGGCCACTTATGAGTTATGAGAGATACATATAAAGTTTGATGGTCTATTGCAGTGCGGTTTTGTTCATCCAAGTGTGTCACCTTGGGGTACACCAGTTCTGTTCGTGAAGAAGGTCGACCGCAGTTTGCGGTTGTCTGTCAATTATCGTCGCATAAACATAGTGACAATAAAGAACTGTTATCCTCTTCCGCAGATCGATGATGTATTCGATCAACTGAAAGGTGCATCTTGGTTCTCAAAGATCGACTTGCAGTCAGGATATCATTAGATGCCTGTGAAGGATGAAGATACCTCAAAGAATGCTTTCTGTTGTCGTCATGGGAGATATGAGTTCGTTTTAATGCTGTTTGGTGTGACAAATGCTCTAGCTGTATTCGTGGTATTGATGAATGTTGTGTTCAATGAGTTCCTGGACAAGATTATTGTAGTTTTCATCGACGACATCCTTGTGTACTACACATCTGAAGAGGATCATGCAGATCATCTACAAGCCATTTTTGGAGTTCTTCGTCGACATCAAATGTTTGGAAAGTTGTCAAACTGTGAGTTTTGGGCCCGATAAGTCTATTT